>JAUMJL010000513.1:0-600000 GCA_033558185.1 Dromococcyx pavoninus | reverse complement strand
TCCAATAGCAAACCAAGAGTGCTGCTATTTGTGGAGAGAAGGGGCAGTGCTGTAGGAAAAAAAGGGGCATGCGAAAGATGCAGAAAGGGAGATGAAGGGCACAAAGTCAGAAGCAACTCCATGGGATGATAATGGAACTGAACAGAGTGTTTGTGCATTGCGTGCTGCAGTGGATCTTTCCAGCACATAGGACAAAATCAGAAAGTGTATGAAAACTGGTATCTAGGAATCTTCATCCTGGGAAGGCCAGCTCAGAAGGAGCTGCTATAATGAGATGTAAAAAGAGATGGAGTTGACGCAGCTGTGTTCACAGGCGGAGTGGAGGTGTTAATAGACAGACACACCAGCAGAGGAGATGTTAGGAAAAATAAATTGGGGTTAGGACGATGATTATAGAACTGGGAGCCAATGGGGCAATGAAGACAGAAGTGAGATACGATGCAGAAAGTGAATATTTAAGAGATTTCACTGGAGAAATTGAAAAAAGTCACATATCTGTATAGTTAGACAAGCAATGGAGGTGGTCAGAGTAGTCATCACTGACACCCAAAGATGAGGGCCCCAAAGCACTTTTGAAACATTATTCACATAATATCTGCATGCTGGTGGTTTTCTTAGACTAATTTAACAAACTAGCAAATGGAGGAAAGAAGATTTGTGTTTTTGCCAGCGAATCACAGGTGGAGATGATAGAGAGATAGCTGTAGAGATGGAGATAAGCTAAAGATAGAGATACGGAGATAAATACAGATGGAAAAAGCCTCTTCTTATTTTCAGATTCATATAACATGAGGATCAACATAAAAGGCCGTTTGAACGTTAAATATTCAAATACTAGAGTAGATTCACCTATAGTGTAGCACAGGAAGAAAACAGCAGGGTACAGAGGTCTAATAATTAAAATGAGTAGCTTTCGATGCAAAAGTGATGCAGGTGTAGCCTTGAAAGTGCATTAAAATCTCCTGTGATAGACAGCAGTGGAACTCTGGCAGGGACAAAGTATGAGGTTATAAAGCTACAATTCTTACTTACTCCATCAGTTTCTGACCTGTATCCTCTTCCAAGATAGATATTGTGCAAACAATAAATTTAGCCTCATAACATTCTTACAAAGTAAGGGTCACAAGTTTGCAAGGGGCACTGAGGCACTGAAAAATTTAGAATATAATGTCAAAGGCCACCAAAGTGAAAATATTTGGACAGATTTTAATGGAATCTGAGTGCTGTTACAAATGAGTTGGGAACCCACAGTTACTCGTGAAATCTGTTCCAGATTGCGTCTTGAAGCTAGAAACCCTGTGCTTTCCTTGCAAGACTCCCTTTTCTCACACAACTTTTTCTTTCACTGAACGGCAACCTTTGAAATGTTTGCTACTTGAAGGTGGTTGGATAAACATAGTGTCAGCTCATGAGCCCTCTTTGTTGATTTCTTCAAAAAGGGAACGTCTTCCTTCTTTACTTGAAAGAGAGAGTGGGAAAAGATTGGGATTCCCAGGCTGAGTTTTCTACCATGATGAATTGCTGGGATGTGAACTGTTTTACCTCTCATTCTCTTTCCATGCTGGGTTGAGATTTGTATGCACAGCAGTCTCCTAATCAATAGGAACAGAAAAAAAATCAATGCATGCAACACATTAGCTCTAACAGAGGGCAGGCTGCTAACAAGTCACTCTAGCTGGAATTCCAGTATTTGGTAAAGAATCCTCAGTGAGGATATATGCGTGCATGTAAATACAAACATACTGAATAAGACTAGCAGACATATAATCAGTTATGAGAACATTCCCCATCCCACTAGCATGTCTATCGCCATGTATTAGGTTACTATGTTAATCTAAAGATGTGCTCATCCCCCACCCAGATTCTGTCCTTCACATTTTCCACTCCAGAGCACACATTTTTCTACACTTGATCTATAATTCTAGGCTCCCTTCATGCTGGACCATCCTGTATATAAATAAGCATGTCTCTACACATCCTTAATCTTTCATAAACCATATATCACAGAAATCCAATTGGAGCTGCACTTAAGCATAAAGTCATTCTTTCTTACTTTCTGTATGCCCACATGCTTCATGGAAATGTTTTTCCCTCCCATTCATATTCAAAATTTCCCATTGACATATATATTCATCTAACCCTGGAAGTATATTCCAGGAAACAAAAAGTTGGTGAAAAGGTTATGGCATAGGTTTTGTAATTAGAATCTGCTCTAAGGTCAACACATACAGAAAAGGTCTCCAGAATGAATCAGAGAAGAAATGGGTCTTGCTGCCCATTTTGCATGAAATATAGGCACAAGTAACTGTTTTGCTCCCGATAAAGTCCCTCCATTCATTGACTATAACTAGAACAGACTCTTACTCCCGATCTGGCTGTCATGGTAAAGGATCGTCTCTCCTGGTCAGCTTCAGGATCCATGAGAATAAAATCTCATAATTTCTTGACAAACAGACTCATGAAACTCCAGTAGCAGCTATGGTTTGGTTCTTAAGGAAGAAAAAGGTTTAAACATAACAGTAATCAGAGAATTACAAAGAATAACATGAGAAAGGTCTTGTTTTTTTTTCTGAACTGAAGTTTTTCAGAATCTTTGTGGAAGCATCAGCACAATGACAAATGCTGAGGGAAAGATGAGGTCTACGGTGAGGATAGCTCATGTTAACACTGATCAATATTCTGAGATATCAGGCTTTCTTCCAGTGTAAAGAGCACAGATGGGGACAGAGAAGAGGATCCTGTGCAGCCTCATGTATTCAATATAATCATTTAAAGCCACAATCCAGCCCAAACATAAGCTTTTGCCATCTGACTCCCAGCAATCACAAAGGTATTGCTGGGCTTCCTGCATGAGGTGAAATTGCTCTCCTAGGTGTGGTGATACTGACACAGGAAACCCTTCTGCAAGCCAGCTATATGCACTTCTCTTCTTTAGGACATCCCTGATTCCTCTTCTGCCAGGTAGTTTAAGGTATCAGGGGAAGAACATCAAACTTCTAAATTTTTCCTCATACTCCATAATAAATAAGAGATAAAGAAAACAAGAGAAAAGGTTAGTCTCTGGGATAGGTTATTTAGTCCCTCTAACTTATCAGAGGAAGAAAGCAAAAGATGTATATATCCCAGCACCTATTCAGGAGGGCAGTGAGTGTGAAGTCTTAGAAAATTCAAAATCACCAGATCTCACTAATGTCAATAAGAGGCTACAGATTTTAATGGGAAAAGGGTTTTTTTCTGTAGTCCCACATGGTCAGAAAAGAATCCCATAAAATACAGATGTGCTTTAGATACTGTTTCAGAGAATGCCAGCTGATGTATTTTGTCCACAGAGACATTATATGAATTCCTAGAATTTGGTTTTACGTTACCATTGTAATGGCTTAAGATCCCCAATGTGAATTCCTATACACATCAGGTTAAGCCAGTCAGGTGCCAGACTGGAGCATTACGGTGGTGCACAGAAGTGTATCCATCCCATGGATAGAAATAATAGGGAGATGATATGTTCTGCCTTGGGACTAGAGGCCCATTTTAAAAAGAAAGCAAAACACATATCTTCTATGTAGGCTTCTAACTCAGTGTTTAGTAATTGAGGAACTGTCCTGATTTTAAGCTGTGCTGAGCGCTCAGCATCTCCCACTGATTTTGCAGAGGCTCCAAATACCTCTGAAGGTCTGGATGTCTCCTTTGATGTCTAAAAGTAATTTTAGCAGATTAACTTTGACCTTGTATAACAACACAACTCTTAATAGAAAATTAGAAGTCCCAAGACCAAATGCCGGGCTCACTGGGATTTGCCACTTCCGGTTATTCACTGCAGCTGCTGACCACTTATGAAAATTTCTGGGAATGGTCTGAAAGCAGAGTTTACTCATACTTTGGCAAATCATGGGAAGTGAGGAATCTGCTGCAGAGTAAAACAATTCCCAGCAGTGCACTTGTCTCATCCAGCTCCACCAGACCAGGCTTAGGGCCTTGATGATGCCTCTCCATTGGTTATGTGGGTTTACTTGGCAGCAGACTCCAGCAAAGAGTGGTAAAACACTCCCGCCCATCTTCCAAAGGTGTGGGGGTCTGGTTTTCCTTTGTTCTTCACTAATTTGTTTGCTCTGTTGTTGTCCACTGTGACACAGTGAGCAAGTCTGGCATGAGGCTATGTAGCTCAGCCAGCCATATTCCTCCTCTGTACCAGGGGCACAGGACCATGCACAAGAGAAGACAGCTCAGAGGCAGGAAAAAAGAATCTCAGGCTGGTTATTCCCTGAGCTAAGGGGGTGGCTGGGAGATGAGTAGTCCCCTGTGTAGGGCTGGTCCTCCTACGTGCTCACCACATAGAATTGTCCTTCTGTGACAGGACACTTTTCCATGTTGTTTACATCTTTTAGATAAAACTATTCAGTCACCATCTTTCCAGTAGCCAGTCTGAAGTGACAAATCACTTCTCTGTTTCACAGACTATTGGGACTCTTCTTTGCAACTGACCTATATTAGTTATAAGCTTCATTCGTTCTGGCCTGCGCCTCTCTCTCTTCTTCCACACGGAGCACATGCGCTGCTCTTCCCCCTCAAATAAACACCTTTACACATCCAAGGACATTGTAAAAATAAAATTATCACAATCTGGCCCTCCGGGAACCTCAGTTTTACAGTTTGTCCCGCTCTGATACCAGCAGAATTCACAACCCAGTTCAAGAGACAGACAGTGAGTGACAGAAAGCAGGCAGAGAGCCACAGACAGAAAGAGACAGAGCAATCATGGAGAGATAAAAAGGAGCAGAAGTGAAGAAACAGGGAAACCAGAAGGAATAAGCTGCAACAACAAGGGAAGGCATGTAAATGAGGAGTCCAGAACAAAACTGAGACAGGGAGATGGAGTTACAGGGAAGAGTAAAAATTTTAAATCATAGAAAGTTGAAGGAAGAGATGAAAAAGACAGAGGAAGGACAGAAGAGAAACAAAATAGTCAAAGGGAGAGGGAGGGAAGTCAAAGCAGACAGCAAATCAAGGCGGTGTCTATGGTATGAGACAGAAGAATTAAGAAGGTGCTTGTGAATTTGAGCACTGCTTTTTAACCTCTCCTTTTCCATCGAGAGTACACGATGAGGAAAAGGGCAAGAGGAGGGGGAAGAAAAGGGTAAATGAATTCCTGAGCTGCCATCTTAAGCAGCTCCTAGCAGTCAAGCAGGTACAGTCCACAGGCAGTCCACAGGTTGCAAATGCTCAGGTACACACCGCCATTCAGCACGCAGGAAACAGTCTGCACCAGAGAAGTGGCATTTGCACTCACAGGTCCTCTGGGTCTGTGTGCACTGGCAGTGAGCCCTGCACCTATGAAAAATGCTTCTGTTTAGTACTGAGGAATTGTGATCTAATCTCTGCCCTGCATTTTCTCTCAGGTCCCAATAAGAAAACTTCAGCCTCAAACACGAGTGCTGTTATTCACCCTCTTCTCATATGAATCTGCTTCCTACCCCCTACCTGATTCCAATTCTTGTTTGCACTCCAAGGGCTGCCTTGCCTTCCCACGTCTCTTTCTTCCCCATGGTTCATCTCTGATCTTGCTCTTTTGTTTCTCTGCTTTATCTCTCTTCTTTTTCCTTATGCTTCTTCTTCCTCACTGCCATTCATTCAGCTCCCCCTTACACAGGCCTATATGAGCACCCCCCGCCCCACTTTATCTCCATCTCCGTAGTTATCCACATATCTATTACTGTAGTACCTGGCTGACATGCATCGCTCTCCCACAGACAACCTGTCTATCTCTACACCACACATCTGCCAAATCTGCCTGTCTTTCCTGCTTTCACAGCTTTTCTCTCACTGTCCCCCAGCCAGCCCTTTTCTTTGTCTCCCCTCTGCTTGGTTCTTCTCCTCTTCCCTTCTCCCCCACTCTGCCCATCTGTCTGTCTGTCCCTCCTTCCCACCGTTCTCTCCAGATGATACAGATGTACCCCAGTACATCTCTCTCTCTGTCTCTCTCCCTCTCTCTCTCTCTCCCCTTCTTCCCCCCCTTCATACATTTCATCTCTTTGTGCCTCCTACACACCCAGGCCCACGCTTGCTCTCTCCCATACTGAGAGGAGGCGGTGGCAAAGAATTTGCTGCTGACCGCTGCATTGCTAGGAGGCAAACACATGGCCGGCCTTGTGCAGGCCAGTTTCTGCCTGAGTGCCCCAAGTCACATATCCCCAGCATCATCTCTGGCACTGGGAAAACAGATGGTATAACAAATGAGCACAGTCTGATAAAAGGAGGAAAGGGTGCCTGCCTCGGATGCCCCTCACCCGCGCAGAGAAACACATCCAGCATGGGCACAGTACTCTCATACCAGTCCAGTTTTGTGCCACAACCAGCCAGCTGAACAACGCATGAGCTCTAACCTGCTACCAGATGGAGAGGAGAGGGGTAGGAGAGGGTGGTAGCGGATAGAAAGACCTGTGTTGTTTTTTTTTTTCCTAACAGCAGCTTATGAACCCAGAAAGAAAAGTACATGGGAAGATCTAAGTAGTCTTAGGATAATGGGGAAGGCTATTAGCATGGGATGTGCATCAGAATTGTGGAGATGTATAGCTACAAGACCTCCACATGCAGGGGTAGTTAGGAAAAAAAAGGCAAGAGGTATGGACATGTAGAGGAATCAGACATCAAAATGGTTGCAGACTGAGATGGCAACCTGTAATGACTTCCTGTCTTGGTGAAGAAGGAAAGCCACCCTACTGGCAGTCGTAGCTGGAAGCACCATGGAGAGCAATGACTTACTCCACTTAAGCAGAATATTCCCAGGTCACAATAGGTGGAGAAACTAGAGGACAGAGTTTGCACTACTCTGCTTTTGCTCACACCAGAACTGTCCTCTCGCCCTTACGCAGTTTCATGACATTGTCCAAGAATGCTCCGTTACCTCCTCCACTACTCTCCTAGACATCTGCATCCAGAGCCTTGCAGCATCCCTTCCTCTGCCTTTACCTCAGTTACAAGAAACCCACACTTGTTACCCATTTCCAAACCCATCAGCAGTCCTTCCCCATCCAACATTTTCACATTCATTGCAGCCGACCTCTCTGCTGACAACAGCACTGAAAAGCATTATCTTAACCCTGCAAGACATCTTTCCTAGATACTCTGTTCTGCTGTCCTTACAAGCTGATTTTATGCCTGATGCTTCCACTGCAACCTGATTTTCAAAACTTCCAGTTTCACAGTCCCCAGATCGAAGTCACCCAACATCACAAAACCAAAATCCTAGAAATAGCACACTATGGCCATGCACAACCATTCGACTAAAAGAAAGTGACGCTTCACAGGGATCAAAACAAATATGCAAAAGCAGAGAAGGGAAAACGATACAGAAAAGAGATTCCTCCCATGCAGAGCTGAAAGCATTTTTTTATTGCAGATGATTTTGTTCATGAACAGAGTGATTGTTATCTGCTTTATATTGACATCACATACATTGCATTTTTCTATTTTTTGAGGTTAAGTATTGATATTCTGAGGAGGTCTTCCACTGTATGAACTAATCACACAGTTTGTATTGGGAGATGTCAATGCTCGGGGGACACTTCTGCTTGGTCACGTGAGGTGTTGGTTCTCTTTGTATCCCCTGAATGGATGGACATACTGTGTTCAGGACACTGTAGCATAATTATGCATAAGTTTATGTGTTGCTCCCTCCTCTCCTCAAAAAAAACCCAAACCAAAAAGGTTTAAGCAAATAGGTCACCTCATTTTCTGGCAAAAGCAAAGACAGCTGGCCCTGGAGTTAATATGTGTTCTGAATGATACAAAGACATGTGGCTAACAATTGTGTCTATTTCCCTCCACTTAGAAATCCCCTTGGAAGAATTGTACTCAATCTGAACTTCCAGCATCTCTTCACACTCTTCTGCTCTTTTAGGCTGATAGTGTCCTTAGCTTACCTACTCTATCTTTTCTGGTCTCACTTGCATATGCTTACTCCAGCCCACTGTTCCTCACAATATCACAGCTTGCTGCTTGTATCTCCCCACACTACTCCCAGGCTTATCCTTCTGGATTCCCGCTATTGCCCTATCAAATCCTGGTGTCAACTTTAACTCATCCTGCCTTGTTCTGATGCAGGCCCTACATCTTGAACCTACACTGATGACAACCATTTACCTTACTCATCGTGGCCCTGAATTCCCCAAACTGACCTTGGCCCTGAGATCTTGACCCTGAAAAATCTCCTTTCAATTATTTATTCTTACCACCTGCCCTCCCACCTGCACTGTCATCCACCTCTACCTGTATCCTCATTTTCGCTCAATGGCTCATGCAAAAATTACTTTTCCTCCCACTTTATTTCCATTCATTATTCTACAAGCCAAGAAAAGCCTCCAGTCTTCCCACCCCTAATTCCTACCATCCCACTCTGCCTCAGCAAACATTATGGGCTCTTCATGAGGGGATATAAACTCCACTCTTTCCTCCATATTCCTATTCCCCTACTGCTCCTGCATTTCCCCTGTGTGGGACATGGCAGCTGACCAGCTCAGCCTGTATACCTATTCTGCTCTCAGTCCCTAACTCAAAGTCCTCATATTGTGTATTTTTCCAGTATTTGTGCAGAAAGATTACAGGCTCTGCATTTGTCCAATTGATGCATATCTGGTTGGAGGGAAACTCATCAAACTGACCCCATCCCTGACCCTAGCTTGACATGTAGAGTCTGTCACATTTCCCTTTTAAACATTGCCAGATTTGGTTTTGATCTCGGAGACCAGGAAAGAGAGCAATTCCAGGCTTCTTTTGACAAAAAAAGCTCTAGGGGAGGAAATATGTGAAGCTGTGACAGAAGAATGAGAGAAAGACCCCCAAGGAGTAAAAAAAAATAAAGACAAAAACCCAACCCAAAACTCCGAGTCAGAATGAGAACAGCCAGTGTCTGTAAAAGTTACACTGTAGAAAGCTCTCAAGAGCCAAGATGAGGCTGCCAGGACTGAGATGGGGATCTCCTGGCCAGAAATTGCACTCTAGAACGAGTGACATCCCCATCTCTCAGGTGACTTCAACAGGGAGTCACAGCACCCAAAGGGCCTCAAAAAGACCTGATATTGAGTAGTTCTCTTCTTTCTCCCTCCCCTAAGCATTGTTGTTCCGGGTCAACAGAACCAAGGGCAACTGGCACAGAAGACATTGTGTGCAAGGCAAGCTGACAGCAGGAGAAAGAAATAGGATGCAAGAAGCAGAGAGATAATGTGCCCTTAGGCTAAGAGAGATGTTGCAGGGGCAAACATAGCCCTTGAAGAGCTCCTGCTCAGACGCCACCTCTGCTGCAGAAGGTCCTAGAAGTCACTTAGCCTCAGATTCCATGGAGTACTACCTGCAGGATGGAAAAATTACTTGCAAAGAACAAGCAGAGGTCGGTATTCTCCAGCAAATGGATATGAGATAGGAAAAGATGGACTGAGAATGCACGGGAGAGAGGGATCCCATCATGGTTGGTGTCAAGAAGAGGAATGGCTTCCTGCTACTAGTAGATAATGTGCCATCACACTGTTGGCTTTATACAGGCAGATGGGACAACTGCAAGCAGGTGCCAGCTGGACATCATAGATACAGTAATTATTAAAAGCAAAGCACAGTGTTGAGCGGGGTATGGACCCCCATGGATCTGTGTGAGCACGAGTAGAAAGCAGTTGTTGCCTACAGAACAGAAATTCACTGTTTTCCCTGCTGTCAGCACCTGCGTCAGGCTCCTGGTTTCTCTTGAGATGCAGCTCTTAATTGGGATAGATTGTATGTTTTCTGCTGTAGCCCAGCCTAGCTCCCACTTTAATTGCTAGTTTATGACTTAGCCTGTTTTGTGCTTTCCACGCTACTTCTTTCCCCACTTAATCTAATAGAATTATAGAAAGTATTGCTGGTAGGACCTCAGGAGGCCACACAGTTTATCCTTCTGCCCCAAGGCAGTATTTCATTTCCAACAACATCATGTGTCTTTTGCTATCAGGTCAGATCGGTCCAAGATGTATAGCGGGTAAAGAAATGAAGCTTACCCAGGGGAGTCAATTGGCATAAAAGCTAAATCCAGCCCTTTAAGTCACTGAAGTTATATCAGAAATAACCCTCGTCCAAATGGTGTCATTTATCAGATCAGTTTTCTGAAAGATGTCCTTTCTTAAGTTTTAAGTCTCTAAAATGAACAAATCCCTAGAAGAAATGGTTCTGACAGCGCCATTTCAGTATATTTAATGTTTTATCATGAACAGCAGTGACCACTTCATTGTTAAGACTGAACAGATCTTATCACAGTATGATCAGCTTTGAAACTCCTATTAACTCCCTCAATAAAACCTGATCTTTCTGGAATTTTACATCCTGCACTTCACTCCACAGCAGAATATGTCTGGCAAGACAAAACAAAACCATTAAAGCATTTTTAATATAACAACTTTATACAAACAAATTTCCAGCAAAACTTCAGCATGTCAGTCAGCTTCTTAACGTTCATTCTTCCAAGACAATTTGAATAAAAATTCCACTTCTGTTTTCTTTCTTCTATTAATCTCTCTAGGAAGAAATGTCTCGCAGCCTTGGGAATAGATAATGTAGAAATTAGAAGCATAAAAAAATATCAGCTGGTGATGTATCAAACTAAGTAAAGCAGGGCATGAGTAAAACAGGGGTTCTGTGCAGCAGAACTACGAGGACCAAAGGAAAGGTAAGAAGAAAGGACTCCAATGAGGAAGGATTTTTTTTTGTCTCATCAAAGGAGCAAGTAGGAAAAAGGAGGACTCTGTATCTCTTAAAAACAGTTAAAGGCCTGTTTTTTTCCTCCCCTTCCTTTTGAAATTTCAGTTCTGGTCGAGCTGAGGCTCTTCTGGGTTATAAACATTCATGTTGAACACCTGCAGCACTGCACAGCTGGACAATGTAGGGGAGCTGAAAGAATACAACAGGCTTCCTGGTCAGCAGACAGCCTTTCAGCCTTCCTCCCACTGTTCTCCACAGTGTCTGTAATTCAGAGTGAGGCTAAGGCTATATGCAGCAAATATGCACCCTCACCCTACAGATGACTACAAAATTTACCAAACACAGCAAGAGAAACTTAATAATGGCTTCAGACTCTTTCTGATCCTGCTTGTCTGGCTCACCTACTCACTACCCTAAACACAAAACTATTTTCCTCGGCCTTCCCATATCTAGCTCCCACGTTCTCTACCCACTCTTCACTACCAGCCTCTACAGCCAAGGTCACAAATAAGCTAGGAGAACAGTAACGAGCATTGCTTGCATCATGCTAGTATTATACAGCACATTAGCTAGGAAGGACAATACATTATGCCTTTTAAATGAATTTGGAAGCACTGAGATGGTTATCATCAAACGTACCATTTTGAAGGACATTAAATTGTGTCTACTTTAGAGCCTGAAATAGTCCTGTAAAAAGCAAGTTGGGCAACATGCTTTAGACACAACCTCTTTTCTAATTCTAGTCATGGCCTGTGGAAAGAGGGAAAGGGGCAGTGGGTGAATCCCTACTGCTAGCTAATTAGATCATACATTTCCTCTCTCAGGCAATATATCTTTCCCTGCATGGGATGCATTTTTCTTCACTAACCTCTCAAAACCAGCTTCCCTATAAACCACAAATCACCACTGCAAGCACTCCCTTAATGAGATCCTCCAGCTTTTGCATTCATTTAATAAAACACTGTTCACCAATCTTCATCTTACTGGTGCATTCAGACTGTTTATTTGAAGTTATGGAAGGTCCTTCTGGTGCAGAGAGATTGAACTCTCTGGTTAAAGACTGCACAGGACTGATTTTTATCACCTATTCCCAAGGCATTCACTCCCCTGCATACCACGTCACAGGTGGCACACACACCTGGCATGCTATTTTCAATATGAAAAACTATCTGTCTTCCGTTGTAATCACATCATCAATAGAACCAGGGAGAAATGAGCCACCAAATCAAAACAAACCGCCTTTAGTCCTTTAATTAGATCAGCACAGCATCCGAAACAACTTTTATTCTTAATAACAACTTTTATTCTTAATAGCACCTGCAGACAAGATCTTCTCAGTCCATGTAAATCAACACACACACCAGGATTCACAAGACAACCCATGTAAGATAAAAATGCTAATAAAGCTAACCTAATTAAAAAAAAAGTGAGTCTTCTAGTTGGTGTAAGCCCATGGAGGAGTCCTTCCTTCTTTGGAGGTAGTAAGAGTTTGCCCATATGGTTCTGTCATTTCTTGAGGTGGCTTCTAGCAAAAGAACCTATTCATTTCCTTTTCATGTGGGCTGAGCTTCTACTTAACCTCTTTAGCTGGTATTCATGGTCCCCAGCTAATTCTCAGCATCAGCATGCTGTTGCCAGTGAAATGAGCCCAGCTGCTCCTCCATATTCTTGAAGTGCTTCATAAACTCTGCAACAACATCTGCAGCCATAGGTCTTATGTTCAATCCAATGTACTTTTCCTAACATTTGGGAATAAAAATGGTTACAAAATGCACATATAAAAGCCTTGAAATACAGATTCCTGAAAAGCCTGCTCACGCTTTAAAAAATTCAGCTTCCCTTTCCCAAGGAAGGCTAACAAAATTTGGGAGAAGACAAAGTTTTGAACTCCTCAGTGTTAAGCCCGGTTAGAACATAGTACCTTACCACAGATGCTTTCACATATTGCATTACAGCAAATAGACTCTTACACACGCAACATCAGTACTCCACACAAAAGAGCAGTTCACTCTAGGCTTTTAGCCTTTCTGATATGAAACTTCCAGCCAGGTGTGGCTGAGTCAGAGTAAATTAGCTGGGATTGTCTTTCATTTTCTGAGTCCTGTTTCCACTAGCGACATCAGAATCATGATCTTTAATCTGAAATTCAAGGACAAGCAGGGAAAGTTTAACATCAAAAAGGACTCTGATTCTGGTAAGGTTGGAGAACTGAACCTAATGAGAACATGGTATTGCCCAGTTCAGTTGACAAAGAGAAAAAATGACACAAAAAACCCACATAAGATGACAAATGCATGAAGAAGATAATTTGTTTTAAATTTTGCTCTCATTCCTAGAATAAAAGAGGTATTCTTGCTATCTGAGATAATCCAATTTGGATGTGCCTGTAGGAAGTCCTGCTCACTTCAAGAGAGGCAGCTTCTTGAGCAACCGTGCGACCTGGGACCAGCAGAGGGCACTGCGTTACCAAGTGACAGCAGTACAGATGCAAGACGGTTCCTACCAGGTGGTGAAAGTGAAGAATCCGACTCTGTAAGTCAGAAACATATAATTAGTCACCACCGTGTCAGTCCTACAACTGATAAGGGTAACACTGTCAAAACAGGCCTCAAACTCTGGGCACTCCCAGAAACACATCTAAATTCAGCTTGGTCCCCACACATCTCTGGCTCCATGTGTTGATTTCAGGGCATAGGCCTCCTCCTGAAAACGCGTTTTAAGTGATAGGGCCAAATCAGTCTTGCCCTGCAACATATGTATGAAGGCTGGGTTACTTAAGTTGAAAAACATTCTGTCAGCTTCCTCTTTCATTCTCCAAACTTCTAAATCCTTGCTTGTAGCAGCAGGAAGTCTGCTCAGACAAGAGAGACAAGGCGCTATCAAAGCAAAGAGCTGGCAATTTCCATTCTGCCCTCCCCTTTTACTCCCTGCCTCCTTCAACTTAGCAGACTTTCAGAAAGCAAAGAACCAAGTTAGAGGACATGAAAGGAATGCTGAGGTAGCAACTTCAGAAGAGTGTCTTTGCACTTGCTTATTTCTAGTTTATTTTGAATTACCAGAAGATGACCATGAAGTAGCAAATAGCTCATTTTTTTCATCTCTCTGTATGCCATCCTGCAGGATTCTCAGCACTAGAAGAAGCTTAGAGGACAAATAAGTCATCCCAGTCATGGCCTTCAAGCTAGTGAGCGAAAAGTTTCCACTTTGTCTCTGTACAGTTGGTGAAACGACTTCGCCAGGATGTGGAAAGGAGACTCAAAGTTTTTCATCTCCTTCTGTAAAGAAATAAGAAAGCTGTGAATGACAGATGGAATAAGCATTTGACTGTTTCTGCTCTAACTGCTTCACAAAAGACAGATTAAAACTGAGGTGAGTTAGAAGACAAACAAATGGAAGAGAACTCCCAATTACCTTTCTTTACTTGAAAGAGAAGATAAGTTTACAAACACTCACTTCCACAGGTGGTGAAAGGAGCAGATAACTCACCACTGACATCTCACAGTATTCCAGGTCATGTTTCTCAGCCCACTCTTGTGCTTGTTTCTGCTCCACAACTCGACGACCAACCAGGTCTGTTTTGTTCCCCACTAAGACACCTACAGAAAAAAAACCCATGAAACAAATGAAAAACAACAGAAATGCTGACTCGTTAGCAATAACTGCTGGAACATTTGTAGAAGTAGCTGAAAAAATTAGAAGCGTGAATAAAGTCTAAACTACCTAGAAAAGGTTGCACAAAGGAAACACATTCATGCCTTACCTTCTTTGTAATAAAAGCAAATGACCTGGAGGAAGTCACGTCTGCCCCTGGCTTAAAATAAAAACTCCATGCCACATCTCAATGGAATTAACTGTTGTCATACAAGAAAGGAGCAGATAACAAGAATTTCACCCATTTCTTACCTGGGATGTGCACTCCAACTGCTTGAGCCCTCAGTTTCTCCAGCCACTTAGCACAGTTGTTGAAAGATTGCTCATTAGTGACATCATACACAAGGCACAGGACGTTGGGTTGCTCCCACTGCACAGCAAGAAAGGAACATTGTCAACTCTAATGAAACTGATGGGGTCAACAGCCAGTCTGTAAACACAGCAAACACAGATGCTAAGACAAAAATAAAAAGCCTAACATACAGGAATCCTATACCCTGGCTGAGGTTTCACATTTCAGTTGAGCTGACTAAAGGGACAGCTGGCACTGGGAGAAGTGGTCTTGCTCTCTTCCCCCATTCCTGCCTGCATGGTTCTGCTCCTTTCCTTGTATCAGCTCTGGCATTCATCTGATCCCTGGGGAAGCTGATTCTTTATGCTGAATCAGAGCAAAATTAATCCTAGGGAAAAAATTAGAAAGGTTTTCTTCCAGTTTGAGAAGCTGAGCCAGTTTCTAGAGGGTTCCCTTGCAACCCAGATCCAGTGCAAGGGCAAAAGGGGAATTGCCTCTTGACTTAGCCATCTTATGAAATTCCATATCAATGAATTGATCCTATGTCTCAAAATGAGATAACATAATGGAGAACTGTACAGGCAAGGACACAAATGTGTCAAGAACAAAATCAAGAGCAGTATTGTGCTCAAGGTCAAGAATGAGTCCTTGTTGGACCCAACACATCACTATAATACAAAAAAACCCCGCTGTCAGAGTAGCAGCAAAATAGATGTTTTTCTAAGAAAAAAAAATAAATTTAACCAACAGTACACAGCCATTCTCAGTTAATCATCCCTATTTCTTTTGTAAGAAAACTGAATGATTATCTGCCTTCCTTCCTCTGGAAAGCACCTCTTCCAGTACTTTTACAAGTTTTAGAGAGGTAGAACAGGAAGCATTGGCAACTGAGGTAATTGCTCCCATTTATACTAAAAGACAAACTTTGCTACATCTGCCAGACTGGAGAGTTCAGATCTTCAAAGCAAAAGCACTTCTTTCGAAGAAGAGGACCGTTACATAAGACTTACCAGTTTCTCCAGCATTTCAGAAAATAGATCTTTTCCTGCAGAGTCAAAAATGAAGAATTCCTGAAAGCGGAAGCAGAAAAAAAAGCTCTTGCCAGGAAAAATGCAGTATAGGGAAAGCTTTTGAAAGCAAGTACTGGAACTTATAACTCCTGAATGTTGCTCAGTACAGCAGTGGCATGTCTCTAAGTCACAAGCTCCCCACACTGAGGATACTGCAGTTCAGATAGCATGAGGGAAAAAGATCCTATTTTTTTTATATAGCCAATAAAAGGGTTACCATCCCTACTGGAAACAGATTTTGTGAAGTGAGACAGTAACCTTTACTATTTGAACTAAATTACACACGTGGTCTACATTCCTCTAGTGGGAATATAGGGCATTAAGGGAAAATAACAAAGTTCCAGCTTCTGTAGTTCCAAGAAACATGAACTAAACCTGAGTGCCTGAGCGTACAGAACAGAATCCTAACAAAGCTGGCAAAAGCTTTGATTTAAGATGTCACGTTGGATGCTAGTATGCAAAACTTGTATTTTTAAATTAAACTAACCCTGCAGTATTGGTAATTGTACATGATCAGCCTCATTTCCTTAATGCAACTTAATGGCTTTGTGAACAGGCAGAGCAATATTCCACCTGAACGAGACTGAAGAGATGGATGTTGCTTTCTGACCCTATTTATGTCACAGAAAAACTCACCACACTATCATTTGTCTCTGGAACTGATACAGCCTTCACCAACAGTTCTATGCCCGTTGTCTGTCAAGAAGAATCAGGAAAACAAGGATCAGAAGAGTTTTTAAGAGCCTGTCCAACTGCATATCGACTATACATTAGATTGAGGCGATTCTTGTGAATCATTAAAATCTCATCAAACGCAGACCACTGGGAACTCAGCAATACTCCTCACAAGCTCTGCTCCCACCTACATGTCAAAGCCACATAGATTTGCTCTGATGGGTGAAAATGACAGAGAAGAACCAATGTCTAAAGGTTTGCTTACATAGAACTAAGGGTATTAGCTGAAATCTGCAGGGCTATGTTCACTATCACATTGCTGCTCTAAAGCACGCCTTAGAAGGTTTTGCACCAACCATGTGATTGGGCTAACATATGGGACTGAGGTTATTTGTGCCTCTTCCACCTTTTATCTCATTCTGCTTTGTAGCTTGTTTGTTTGTTCTATTTCTATCCTTAACTTCTGGTTTCCATCTTTATTTCAATGAGTAAAAGTAATTTAGTTTTTTTTTCTCTACAGTCATATTTTCCTTTTTTTACTTTACTTATATTTACTTTTATTTTTATCCTGTTTCTGATTAGTCATCACCATTGATTCTCACACTGAAAGACTGCAAACTGTATCCTCTTCATATGGGAACAGTTTCTGTAGATTATAATTATCTTGGGGCTATGCAGCACATCTTCATGTTTGCGTAGCGATAAGTGCACTGTCCACATGCACATTTAATAGTTGGAATTAAAAGCTTTCTCCTTCAGCGACGCTTTTCATAGAGCACTCCCTAAAGGGGGAAGCTCTCTAACACCACAAAAGCTTGTGAAAACATTGGCTCATCAGGAAAATCATAAAATTAACTAAATTACTCTGCATTACGTTGCGAAACCAGCACCCACATACTGTAAAGACTTACAGAATATTAAATGGCATCTCTTCTGAATCTAGGGTGTAAGAGAAAGATAACTCTGCAAGACCCCACCTTGAATGTCTCAACTTAAAATCATATTAATTATTTTGTTCTAGACCTTCTTAGTTTTCTCCTGCAACTGAGAGAAATTTTGGATAGCAGTTTGTGCTTGCTTTGGGCTTACCAGCGTGTAGTTCTTCCGAAAATTAGCCCCATCACTGCGGAACATCTGGGCTAAAGCACTCTTCCCCACAGCTGGATCTCCTGCAAAACCAAAAACATAAAAGATTCTTCTTTTGTCTTAGAGAATCTTATTTTCCCTCAGTTCTGTTACTATCACATGCCATAAGAGCTTGGATGCTATAACTCTGAATACAGACAAGATAAGTGTCACAAGAAGAACAAAAAGATATAAAAGGTAACAGCCACATGAGGAAATTAATATTTCCATTATGCATACTGGAGCTGACATCAGATTTCTGCTCTATGAATGACAGTAAAGGGCCCTCAGATCAGGGTGAAACTGCTGTTTGTTCTAAATTTACATCTACCTTATAGCCTTTACCTAAGAATCAAAATTTCCCACGTATGTCATCATGTATAGAAACACACAATGTGATAAGGGAGACTGGGCTACATGCAAGACCATTTCCTCTCCTTAGATTACCCATTTCCCCAGACTGAAATTCTTGTTATATACTGAGCTTAGGGAAGGGACAGGTCATTTCCATACTACAAAGCTACTTAAGCCAGTAACATTCCTCAATGAACTCTTTTTGCTGACCCTGCTAATAGAGCAACTCTTGCTGACTCAATGCTGCTGATGGCTCATTAGTTGCATCCTGAGCATAACTAAAGCAAATGTCACTTGGCTGGAGAGAAAAAGCCTGCTGATTCATCCCTATACGGAAGGAAAATCAAGGGGCTTTAGTTTTTGCTCTTCTAGAGCAAATAGTCTCTGGTACGGCTCACACAACACTTCGGGCAAACCAGGCAGCTGCCTGCTTTGGCCTGCTGTTACGAAACTCCGTAAGATGCAAAGCAGTGGCAGAGAACTGCAGAATTCACGTATGCCCATATCACATATGCTCCATGAAAAATACAATAATCCTTGCAAAACAAAGACTTAATTTTGCCAAAGAGCTTATCGTCTCTTCACATATTGTCTCACTAGCCTGGACAGTTCAAAAGACAGGAGCTGGGAATTAAATACCTCAGTGGTTACAGCTTTGCCCTTAAAGAAACACTCATGACAGCCAAGTCTGGAATACAAGCCTTTTGCATTATGTTGCTAATAAATAAACCCAGAAAGTGGTATATTTTGACCCTACTACAGCTTCCTAGATGGTGTTCTGAAGGAAGTCAGGAAAGCTATCTGTTCACATATTATAGAGGAAAAAGAGTGTTTTGTATAGTGATAATTGCTCCTAGATACATTAACCAAATGTAGTTCTTGTTTAAACATTTTTTGCATGCTTGCTTACTTTGAGATGAATTAAGCTCATAATATTTAGACAGGAAAATCTGGTAAGTCAGCTTGTTTGTTTCCTGATCAGTTCAAGCTTGTGCTGGAGACAACACTCTGTTCTGAGTGGAAGCTATTCTGTATTTCAATAGACAATTAGATCCGTCTTTGTAAAATGAGATAGAGAAGCACACATTGCTCCAAACCATGCAGGCATCCTCCAGTGCAAATTCTTAACCAATGTGTTGTCTTTCTTCAATTTGACAGCCTCGGTTGTTCTTTACCTCTTCTTATTCTTTGCCATCCTCTTAGCCCATTACATCACTACACTTTCTCAATATAAGTTTCCTTGCCCTTTTCGTCTCATCTGCCAGTACTGCATATCACAGTATTTATTCTACCCATATTTCTGTTGTTCTGCCAGAATCTGTAGTGTGTCTCTAAAAAAGCCTGCAACTGCCAACTGTCTTTCTACAATGAAAACCTTTTTGTAGTATCTCCATAGTAAGCTCAAAAACCAACATCTTTATTGTGTATCTGTAAATTACCCTTGAGATAACACAGGAATTGCTTTTGATTGTCAAGTTAACAGTCTCTCTTTTGCTAATAAAATCCCTTTACCCCTGTTGTTCTCTTTGACCTTGGTGCAGCTCCCAATACTGAGAGTCACTCTATTCTCCATCACCATTTCCTTAGGTACACAAGAGTTCCCTGTTCCATCTCTGATGTTTCTGCTCCGATCTAGGTAATTGCATTTTCTTGTTCCCTTTAGGTTTTTGTGGTTACTCATCTCTTATGTCTCTTTTACTATACTGGTCTCCTCTGCAAGAGAGAAGTTATTTTGCTTAGTCTGCTTCATTAATTTATTATTTTTAATAATACATCGATATTATTGCAGCACTTAGGAGCACTACATGTGGGACAGGACCTTCTTGTTTGTGTTTTAAATAGAATTGAAAAGGCAGCTCCAGTTTCTATTCAGATTAAGTACATAACTGGGTCATTCAAAGAAAACCTATAAGAATTTTAAATGATGATGGAATTGGCCTTTGGTAACACTAAATGACAGAACTTGAAAGATTTAAGCAAAGTCTGCGTGTTGAGAACTGGAAATTTCCAAACTGGAAATGATGTGTAAATTTCAAACTTAGAAGACGGGGAAGATACTCATGCTGTCCACAGTAACGATCAGCGGAGGCATGTGGGAGATGAATTCTTTTGCATTAGCTAAAGATCACATCTGACTTTGTGCTAGCTGATGGTTAGCTGCTTCTGATGTTAAAAAAAGGCAAGCATTTTATTCTGGATGAAAGAACACAGGTTTGGAGTAATGAGCTAAATATGGGAGTTGTCTGTACACGAAGGCTGTATGGATTTGTGCTTCTGGTTGGGGCTGCACAGAGCTTCTATGTAGAGGGAAAGGAAAAATGTTTTCTTCTACCAGTGATAACAGTCACCTATATTTACTTTCAGTACCTCCATAATCTATCCTGACTAAATAAACCAGTGTCTTGACCTCACTTTTTTTTCAGGTTAACCTCCAGTTTGCTTGGGGAAAACATAACTCTGAGAAGTAAATATGCTTTGTCCTTCTAGTCTTTGCCACAGATCTACATTTCCACCACACTCTCAGAATCATCCCCATTTCTGACATGACATTTCCCTCCAGCACAAAGGGAGCCTCCCAGAAAAGGCAGGATCAAGATGTCTACTCTGAGCCCTTCACACTTGTCCCATCCTCAGCCCACCCTTCCACACTGTAGAAATACTTTTTCCCTCCCTCCCTTTCTCTTTCCTTCTCCTTCTTAGCCTGCCCTTGCATTTCAGCTTGTCTGACTACACTTCAAACCCTCCCTGATGACAGTTCTTGTTTCTCTGTATGAACTAAGAGGGAGAGGGTACAGGGCAGAACCACAGAATGATTGGGGTAGGAAGGGACCTCTGGAGATCATCTTGCCTACCCCATCCACTAAAGCAGGTTCACCTACAGTAGGTTGCACAGGAATATGTCCAGGTGAGTTTTGAACATCTCCAGAGGGGACTCCACAGTCTCCCTGGGCAGCCCATTTCCAGTGTTCTGTCACCCTCACAGTAAAGAAGTTTCTCCTTGTGTCGAGGTGGAACTTCCTGTGTTTCAGTTTGTGACCATTTCCCTTTGTCCTGTCTCTGGGCACTGTTGAGAAAAGTCTGCACCATCTTCTTGACATCTGTCCCTTAGATATTTACATGCATTGATAAGGTCCCCCTCTCAGTCTTCTCTTCTTCAGGCTGAACAGATCGAGCTCACTCAGCATCTCCTCACAATGATACAAGAACTAGTTACTACTGCAAAAAGTGGAATATTCTCATTTAAGCTAGAGTAGAATTAGTTTTCTATAGAATTATCCTTCTAACTAACTTCAGTTAAGTTTCATTTGAGTAACTGCATTTTTTTGTAGTGAGACAAATGTCCTTCTGATAGCAAGTTTTCTTATAGCATGTTTTCTTTTATTTCAAACAGTGTTTTTCCAGACACTGCTCTTTGAGGAATGATAACGTCTTGTGTTAAGTATGGGCTGCACTGAACGGATGGATCTTCTTCTGTAATCACCTATGTTTACAATCTTTATATAAAATGCAAGGTCAGACAGAGAGCTGGCTCAAATTAACAGAGATTTGGCTGTTGTTAAGTTCATAACATTAAAATTAGTCCTTGGAAAGTAATGGAATATGGGTAAGATTTCTGGAAAAATGTATACATATGCATTTAAGTGGGAACATTCTGTCCCCAGCTCGACTCGTTATGCACGATTGATAGAAATCATTCCCTCACGCATCCAGATAAATAGAACGCTGCTTTCTAAATCTCCAAAACGAGTCTTAGAGAGTTTATTTGCCGGCATTTTCGGCGTCAAGAAGAAAAATGTTCCAGTGCACTGGTCAACTCCGTGCCCCCCCCCGGTAGGCCGTCGTAGGTAACAAAACATCTGACTTCCACCGTTGCCCCTCCCGAGGGAGCTGCGGTCCTCACCCCTCTCATGCCGCCTCTTTTCCCACCTCCTTCTCCACCGGGGGCGACTCGGGATGAGAGAATTCGGGCCATCTTCCAGCCTGGGCTCCCGCCCCTCCCCACGGAGGCCGCTCCAGGCCCCTATAGCCAGCAAGACCGGAGGGGCCGGACTCACCTGCCAGGACGCACTTGGCAGCGAGTTTCACCATCGCCCCGGCCCGGGGGAAGGCAGCGGCGCAGGGATGCAGGGCGGCGAGCCGTGGTCCTAGCAACGGCGCGGCCCTAGCAACCGCCCGCCCCGCCTCCTGGAGGTGGACCCCCGTTCAGCAGCTTGATTGGCTGTGTGCTCTGCCCATCAACGCTATGAGCGGTTGCTATTGGTTTGTTTGTCTTTTCCCCGCCCCAGCAGCCAAGAGCCCCTCCTCCTGAGGGAGCCATCTCCCGCCCCGTTCGACAGTTCGATTGGCTGCACGCTCTGCCCATCAACGCTATGCGGGGGTTTTATTGGTTTATTTGTCTTTTCCCCGCCTACCAAACGTCCTGTCGTTCAAACGCAGGACGGCAGCTCAAGGCGGGGCTGCGCGCCCAGCACGGGGCAGAGGAGGAAGGGAACACCCGACAGAGTGGGTTTTTGCCCAGCAACCAACTACGTCATCACGGACCGGCTTTGTTACTGGGTGTAGCGCAGTGGACAGCACCACGCAGCCCAAATCAAACCACCTAGGGACAGGCAGGACATAATGAAGTTATGGGCAAAGAGCTGATGCAAGAAGTAGTTACTGCTGCAAAAGTGGAATATTCTGGTTTAAGCTAAAGTAGACTCAGTTTTCTAACTTCAGTTAAAGTCTCATTTAAGGAAATGTATTTTTTTGAAAGTTACAAACTTTCAGAAGTCTGAGAGATGATTGAAATATCGAGGGAGGGGATTCTCCCCGTCTATTTCACTCTAGCGAGACCCCACCTGGAGTGCTGTGTCCAGTACTGGAATCCCCAACATAAGAAGCATATGCAACTGTTGGAACAGGTCTAGAGGAGGCCACAAAGATCAGAGGGCTGGAGCACCTCTACTATGAGGACAGGCTGAGAGTTGGGGTGTTCAGCCTGGAGAAGAGAAGGTTCCGAGGGGATCTCATAGTGGCTTTCCAGTACCTGAAGGGGCTACGGAAAACCTGGGAAGGGACTTTTTCCAAAGGCAAAGTAGTGATTGGACGAGTAGGAATGGCTCTAAATTGGAAGGGGGGAGATTTAGATTAGACATTAGGAAGAAACTCTTCATGCTGAGAATGGTGAGACACTGGCACAGGTTGCCCAGGGAAGCTGTGGATGCCCCCTCCCTGGGAGTGTTCACGGCCAGGTGGGATGGGGCCTTGAGCATTCTGGTCTGGTGGGAGGTGTCTCTGCCCACAGCAGAGGGGCTTGATCTAGATAATCTTCCAGGTCCCTTCCAGCTCAAACCATTCAACAGTTCTATGAAGCTGGCCACAAAACTCCCAGATTTCACAGTTGGTCAGTGTGTTTAAAACAGACCAATTGTGAGGTCACTGTGTCCAATGTCTAAACTGAGCAGCATTTCATCTCAGCTTGGGTCAACATCTGAACTGTTACCCTTTCCTCCAGTTTATACTTTGTCTTGCTTTTTACTGTTATTGTTCACTCAGAGAGAGTTCACTTCTTGCTAAGCAATTTCTTAGTTGATTTCTTCTTGCTATCTCAGAAATTTATTTCTTGTTTTCCCTCTTTCTGCGCTATTTTTCTTTCACACTGCAGTGGTTTGATTCATTTAATTATCTGTTTTTCTTGTTTTTCAAATATTTTTACTAAGATCTCCTGTGACTACCCTTACTGTTTCTGTGCCTGATAATTTTTACACCGATCTTCTCTTAAGCAGTCTCAGTCAAACTTAGGTTTGGATTAGAGCTGAAGAAGCTGACTGTGAAGTTTCCTGGTTTTTGCCCTTCTTCCAACTCTTCAAAAGATTTTACGCTGTTAGAAAGTAAGTAGTTAATAACAATACTTTTTCAGGGTATAAACTTTGCTTGGCTGGGCTTCAGGCTGTTTACTGTGGAGCACAGAATCTGCTTACTATGAAAAGCAGTAAGTAAGCTTAGGAAGAAGAGAAAAATCAATAATACATCTGTATTTGGTTATAAGATTGGACATTTCAAGAGCAGTGTTGATTGAAAATATTTTTTCCAAGTTTTATTTTAACCTCGAGGTACTGCCTTCTTAGAAAGCAGCTTTTTTTGTCTTTTCTAGTATGAATGACCCATTTTCCCTGTTTGGGACTACATGACACATCTGCCAGACCTCTAGACCGGCAAGCAAATAGCATACAAATACTAAGTACCTGTAAAAGAATCAAAGGAGTCCTTTATATACACATAATAATGTTTCTGTGATAAAAACATGAAAGGGACTTCTGTAGTCCGAGTGGGCAGAGACTTTAATTGTAGATGATGACTGTAGTGAAATGAAGTGATGGAGTCACCACTAGTGGTTCCTTTAAGAAGGAAGAGAAATATTAATCCCAGGCCTCATTATTGCTTTCACTGTTTTCTTTTCCATTCCTGAATCCTCCATCACATAAACCAGGTGTGCAGTTATTGATGTTCTCCATCACTTATGTCTAAATAGCTTATCTCCTTTTTCATCTTTTCTACCTTCCACTCCATCGTCCAAGAAATTCACTTGTCTCTGTGCTGCTCCATTTTTGCAATCTTTGCATTTTCCTTTGTTGTCTATTTGTAATAGTGTCCCAGTTTACTGACAGGTCTGTATATGAAGACTTTAACGTTCCGTTATGATATACTTGAGGTTTATTGATCGTGGCTGTAATATAGTGGTATCCATCAGCATTTACTGAGTTATCAAACATCTCTACCATTTTACACTGGAATCAGTGTAATAGATGGCATAAATTACATTTTCATTGCTATCAAAAAATTCTGCTTGGAACCTGCTATCTCCTTTCTCCTTCTGTTTGCCACTTTTCTATTCGCACCCTTGTCCTTCGTCCCATTCCTTCATTTCCTACTTGCTTCCACATGCACTTGCACATAGAGCTCTTAATGAACTTGTGTCCTCTCTATTTTGCTGTCCTTTTGCCCCACGCTTTTTTTCCCCCAATCTCAGTCTTTTCCTCTGCCTGACTTCTCACAGGTAAAAGCTGTTCCCTTACCAGCATTGACAGTGATAGATTAAGGATGCAATTACTTATCTACACCTTGTAATCCAAGCAGAATTGCAGTCTGCTGTTAGAAGTCCACAGGGGTTGCTGCTGAATAAATTGGAATATGGGTAGCTGTGCTCACTGAAGCTTCTCTCATCTTGAATACATGAGAAAGAGAGGGGCAGAGAAACCCTGTGGATTTAAAAAAAAAATCCAACAACAATGGAGGATAATGTCCTTACCCTAGAGAAGTGTTTATTGGGTTAAATCCTATACTTAGCAGCTAAACAGAAATAGAGTACTCTTTATTCACACATTTAATTTCTTCCTCAAATAAAGCAAGATTCTTATGAGTGGGAAATGCCCCTTCTCTAGGGTGAGCAGGATAAATTGCACTGACAGCCACAAGACCCTGAAATTTGAAGTTGCATTCCTTTAGGCAGCAATCACAGAACAGCAGAGAAACTGCACGTGTCCATGGGCAGCTTGCATTTCATTGGGCTACAGAAGGCAGTGATGGTGGAATTGCAGCTCCAGTAGGAGCAGCAAGGAATTTCAGAAGCAAGGTAAGGCTTTACAATGAGGATTAAGCCAGAGTCATACAGTCTTTTAGACTGATGTATGACTTGTGCTTCAGATTCTGTTGGGCATGGCACAAGACACTTCATTGTCTCCTTCACAACATATAGCTGTTAAAAAGTGATTTTTGTGAGGCAGAATTCACTAATATTCTTAGGACTTATTTTTATAGTTATTCATGTATAGATGCAAACATTCTGTATATATTCTGGTTTGAGCAGATTACAACCTGTAACAGGAACATGTTTCCTAATAAAAGATATTGAGGAAGTAATGTAGCTTTCCTTGGAGTAAGCAATGCTTCTCAGTGGGGCATTAATGTTGAGGAAAGGAATTAGTAGATAATTCCGTAAGAAATCTCTTAAATGCAAAGCATCTCATAAGTTCTTTTTTAAGTCTTACGTTACTAAAAGGAAACAGTGTGACAAAAAAACCTCAAATATCTTGCAAATGGATGAATATTCAGAGTTCGTGCAGATATTGAAAACTGTGTAGATTCTTACAGAATTGATTATGAGTGTTTATCAGTGATATGTCAGAGATTTTTGAAAACTGGAAGTGCGGATTTGTAAATTTTGTTGTAGATTTCCATTCTTTACATTTTCCCCAAGTAGTAGAATAAATAGAAACTTCATCTATTCTGAGGGCTACTTCATTTGGCATGCCGCCAAAATTGCCTTTTGTTTTTCAGCAGAGTGGGGCTATTAGCACAGAAGTATGAATTTGAATGCCTTTTATAGTGCTATTGATAACGGCATTATAGTTCCAGGTCTTCAGATCTTACTCTTTTGTGATAGGGACTGAGACATGGATATGAAGGCTTTTTGGCTGAGACTCGGTGCACTGAGATGTAAGATGATTATGAAATGGTTGAATCAGCCAAAGGATTCATTGGCAGTTACAACAGCGCTTCTGTCTGATCTGGCATATGTGTCATTTGATTCTAATCTACTGCATTGGGAAAAGTGGAAGCTAGAAATGAATGATGGTTGTGTCATCAATGAAAAGTGGTAAATTATTAGATGTAGGGTAGGTACTTCTACAAGGCTGTAAACTTGGTTCAGGTACGCTAATTGTAACTGCTATGTCCTCTCTTCCCAAGACTACACAAAGGACAGATTTCTCAAGGATGCATTCAAGGATAAAGATAAGAAGAATTATGGGGGAAATAATTATTCTGCATACAAAGATATATGGGAAAATTCCAGCTTGGATCTATTCCTAGCACATGGAAGCTAGGAAAACTCGAGACACCATTCAGTATCAGGTTGCACTGAAAAAATAGAAAGTTAGGAAGGGTGCCGGGAACAACACCTAAGTCCCTATTTAGGTTTTAACAATACACCCCAAAGCATTAGACATGGATCTGAAGTTCGTACAGAAAGTCTTGCTGTTGTATAGATCTCTGCATGGGGAAGGATCTATGACAGACTGGGGGCTTGCTGTGGCCTTGTGTGTGCCCTGAACCTTTCTCAGCTGTGAGTAGTTATTGGAGCAATCATTGCCATGCTCTTTGCACGGTTGTGCATGGGGTGATTGGATGCTGGAATGTGAGCACTGAGTATGCTTCTGCATCATGAGGAAGGGGTTAATCTGTCAAATACAGAATACATGAATACATGGCATCTTTAAATGAGCTACCCATAATTCCAGCATGCCAGTCATTATGTAGTGATGATGATTATCATATCAGCTGGAAATCTTTTTTTGGATCTCTGGCTGCTGCCTGCTTAGAAAGCAGCTCCTAGGTTTACGTTAATACTATATCTTATGTTAAAAACTGTAAGACAGACTACAGGCAAATAAAGAGATGTATTAAAAAATAAAATATGTTTTGGTTTATATTCTGTTTATGTTTTTAGGATTTGAATGTTCAAGAGTTTCTCTGCAGGCATGACAACTACAATTTTTTTTTCCCCTTGCTGAAAACTGTCAGCCATGTGACTCCAGGACCTGGAGTTTTAACGGAGGAAGAAGAAATATATTTGAGACTTCTAATTGAATTTCGAAAAGTTTACAACACTATTTTCTATCATCTCCATTTTCCTAACAGGTTCATTTTTAGGCATAAACTTCCACATTATCCATGTCCTTTCTTTTCAAGGTCAATTTATTGGAATGTTTTTATACTATAACAAAACCTTTTCTGCTCTAAGCTTTTCAAATCCTCCCTGTAACCATCTCCAGTCTTTTGTGCTTTAGATTTTCTTTTTCCCAAGTCGCAGCCCCTGAATTTCTGTGTTTTTCACCCTCTGGCCCCTGTCTCCGAGCTCTCCATCTCTTGTTGCTCGCTCCTGCTTCAAAAGCAAGGCTCCTGCTCCTGCGTTCCCAGTAGCTGTTCACACTAGCTAATTCCTTCCCTTTTACTGCTGACCCTTGCTGGTCAAAGTCTTTGTGGCTTTCTTCCTACAGATACAGGGTCTTGGTTCCTGCTTCTAATGAAGTCTTAACCTTTGGGCTATGCAGTGAACTTATAAAAATTCTGAATGAGGAAAATCCTTAGCTTATAAAAATAAGATACTCCCAGGAAAAGAATTAGCTGGTAGGCCTTCATAGTTATGTGATCTGTGTTCTGTATTCAATCGACTAGATGAAATTTCAGGTTAATTTAGATCTATCAGGCCTTAAGTGAGAAGTAATTTAAGTTCTATAGTATCAGTTATCTTCCTTTGGAGCATTCAAAATGAAGATTCATTTGAACACTAGGATCCTCAATAGTCCAAAAAAGATGTAGACTCACTAAATCTATGGGCAAATGTCTCTTAAGACTCCTCTGCTTTGCTAAAAAAGGCTATCACGTGTGAACAAGAAAGTTAATACATTCAGAGAGGAACAGAAAAACACTGGTTCTAGTAATGGAGATTGTTACAGAATATAATTGAACACTGACTGCAGCAAAGCTAAAAGGAGACTTGCATTACAATGACATAAAATCTTTATTTTTTCCCCTAACCTCTGATTTCAGCTGTCTGACTAAGAGCAGGTGCTGGGCAATAGCTCAATTTCAACAACCCATTGCAGCTGAAAGAGTAGATACAATTGTGCTGTATCCAGCAAAATTGAAAATTACTTCAGGGGGGAGGGGAAATGCAAATGTTTTAAGACAGAGAATCTTCATTCATCTGCATTAGGAAGCACAAAATTAGCTGAGCCACATAATTCTTATTCCTCTTTATATTAAAGTACTAATAATGTTTCCTATAAATTTTAGTATCTTTCTAGCATCACATTTTTTAAACTGCATTGCATTGTGAAAATACAGGAAGTGGAGTTTGTTAACAATAAAATGATAGAACTAAGATAAATCCTTCCAGGCAACATTTCCAAAACCTGAAAATGCGTCTGAAACATTTGGCTCTTTGGCAACCCATGAGCCTTCCCTCCAGTGATCAACGATTAAGTGTTTGACCTTTGTTACTGTGCTTCTTACCATCTATCTAGAAGCTCTTGTGGCAAAGATGAAATTAATAGAGAGCCACCATGTTCTTACCGCCTGAGTCCATTTGCTGATGCCAGTGTTGTGCCACTGCAAATCTGGTGAAAGCAACGGTATTTTTGTGCATAAACAATTGCTCAGACGAGCACCTCCTAGAATTAAAAAATGTTGTTGCAATAAGAGTTGGACATTCTTATTCAGACACTGAGAAGATCCTTTCAGTTTGATTTTCCTAGGTGCAAGACTGACCGTGTTTATGAAAAAACCCCATTTTTTTAGCTGTGTATTCCATAGGTTTATTAAGTAATTTCCAGTATTTTTATTTGGATTTTCTGATCCATTTATCATTGTAGCTCATGCGGTCTCTTCTATGGAGAGAAGAGACTGGCTACAGAAAGGACTCTAGTATTTGTATTTATATTATCTTCTGGTTTTAGAAGTGTATCAGTCTTTGTTAAGCTTCATTACCTTATTGATCAGAAGAGCACTAACCAGAAATGTACTTCCTCCCTTGTGAAATAATTATCCCACTTTAGGAGACTAGGAAAGTTTTACTGATTGATCTCTGATGCACACCGCTAGACATGTTTGACTTCACTCTCTTGTTTAGCAGACAAGCAGTTTTAAATGTTGGAGCCCTAGACAGTCTTGTGATTTCTAAAGGGTGTGTCTCTTTGGAAAAAAGAATCTGCTAAAATACACTCTCAGAATGAAGGTGCAGCAGCTCAGGTTCAAGCACATGTTAGCAATGAAAGAGTCTAGGGTTGAGAGGAGGTATTGTGGTAACTGGTATATGCTAAAAGCCTGTGCTCTTGTATCTGTGTCACTCGTGGTTC
This sequence comes from Dromococcyx pavoninus, assembly GCA_033558185.1. Classification (NCBI taxonomy): domain Eukaryota; kingdom Metazoa; phylum Chordata; class Aves; order Cuculiformes; family Neomorphidae; genus Dromococcyx; species Dromococcyx pavoninus. Next base: position 570,217 of record JAUMJL010000513.1, on the reverse strand, counting down.
CTGGGTGGTGGTAGAACAAGAATGTCAGCATACGCTTTAGCCGCAGCTGAATTGTGGTGTGTTAATGTGTGCCATATGATTTCTTTTTGATTTGCAATTGATTTATAAATAAAAGAATGTTCTCTCTATCTGCTAACCACTTAAATCTCAATCTGGAGTTTTAGAGTCAAATGAAGTTCTTCATGTGCTTTATGCTCATCAATAAAAATTTTGTGGGCTAATTTGCGTCAATGAACCTTGTATAAATTAAGAATTTTTGATGTTATTTTGTTGAAGCAGAACTTGTTGTGAATATTGGGCATTGCTGCAATTTTTAATTCCATATCAATAACAACTCCATTTTGGACAGAATGGCCTTAACATTTATATACTCTAGCACAGGGACTTTGATAAAACTGTGTGTGTTTTTGAAAAGGAGAACCTAAACTACATTTCCAGTCTTTGAAAGTATTTAGAAACTGACAGAGACCAGCTCACTTGATCACCTTACAAACAGGCGGGCTACCGCTCTGGTGGCAAATAGCAACATTTATTCAATGTGATGGTATTTATACACACGGTTAAGGAAGTTCTGGCTTAAGCTTATCGTGTACTATTAATAACAACATTTTTCTCATGGGAACAGTACGATCAACACAGAGTAAAAAAAGTTAAAAGAACATTATATTTACTAACTTAAAACACAGCTGGTTTCTTTTATTATGTTTCTCTTCTGTTAGTCACATATCCATGGAAACCTACTTATTTGCTAAGGATCATTTCGAGGACGTCCAACCCTTTCAGGAGGGACTGCTATCTTGGCCCAAATCTATAGCTGACCCTCTCAGGCCATTAGAGTAAGAGATTTTCAAAAGTCTTCCTCAAGAAACTAGATAAAATTGTCCTTGCTTCCCCCCATAATATGCAAAGTTAGAAAAAGCAAAAGAAGCAGACAAGCAAGGTTTGCTTTGAAGAAGTGAACAAAGAGTGGAAGCAATCATAGGACATTAGGCAGTGTCGAGCTTAGGAGTGGTGGATAGACTGTAAATATAAGTCCTAGCCCAGCTTCTGCAAAGTGAACAGGTGCTACGGCCTCCAGTCCATTGATTCCCAAACTTAGACATGTGGAAAATCGCTGATCCATGAAACTCCATTAAGAGCTTGGCAGGACCCTTAAAGCATAAACAATTATGAATGTGTTCGTTAAGGGTTTGGCAGTGGTAAATGGTGATCAGAGAAATTTTAAGAGTTGTTGATGGTCTGTTGTTACAACCCCTTTTTCTTAAATGTTAACATCATTTGTCAGCGGATGATGGTTTGTCTATGACTTGAGGATTTGGCTCTTCTTCCTTTTGAGGTGAGCCTGGGAGCCAGCTCTATTTCTTTCCTAGCAATATAAAATACTGATGTGAACAAGCAGTGTCTTTTTCATATGTGTAAACATAATTTAAGTATATTAAATCATCCAATTGTGTCTCATTACAAACCATTGGCTATGAATCTAAGGGAAGGATGTGTACTGATTATTTAAAATTTTGTTTTCAACATGATGGCTGGAGTTGGGGTTTTTTTCATACCCTATTACAACAAGAGAGGAACTTATGGAACAGTTACAGTTCAGGGCAAAGAAGAAGATGTAAGATGCCAATTAAGAAATTAAACATAAATGTTTATTGGAGAAACTTAATTTTGCTCTTTTGCTTATGCATGGGAAAAATAAAACATCTTTCTTCATAAAATAGTACATTGCAGGTGGATTTTTTTGTGTTTGTCAAGTGTACTCTAATCCACACCATGCTGAAAGCCTGGCTAAGTCTTGTAGCTTTCTTCAGTCTTTACAGTAGTTTCTGTGACAGTCTTAAAGACATTAAAACGAGCAAATAAGAAAATGAATGATTAAATATATTGTATGCATAATGTTTTATTTTGTATTTTATTGTAACTTAAAATTTTGCATTTGTTTGCAGCATTTTGAGCCATGACTAGATAACTTCCACTTAAAAGGAAAATTCTGAGAATTTTTGTTAATTAGTAATGGAACAATTCAAGATTTTGGGAAGGTTTGGAAGCAATTTAGGTGGAAAAAGTAAGAATCTAAGACAAATATTGAAGAGCCAGCAGTTAAAAAAAGTGGTAGTTTGATAACTGATAAAACAGTCATTTTATGTTTGGACAGAGATTTATTTATATTACACACGTTTGATTTTTTTTTTCTTCTGTGATAGAGGCATGAAATATTGAAGTTTGAACTTTGAATTTAAAACACAGTTAGAAAACCAGTGGTTTAAATCAGATCTTACGAGAATTCTGATTACATAGGTTCTGAATATGCCTGCTGCATACTTAAATAAGCTGACTAAATGCCCATTTAGAATATTGGGTACCGTCACCATGAAAAGTAAAGATGGTATTTTGGAGGTCTGTCTACTCAGTGTAACTTTTCCTGTTTGAAATTAAAGGATATTTCTCTTCATCTTATCTATTACTATGTAGCTGAAAAATTTCAGGCCAAATTAGGCACTCAGTGTTGCTTGTTCAGCTGTTATTGAGGGAATAATGTGAAGGAAGATGGATATAGGAATCATTGGGTTCTTCAGACTTTTATGTCAGCAACATACCCCCATTAATGTTGTTGTAATTTACTTTATTTCACATAAGGTACTATAAATAATTTTTAGACTCATTACTGGCTGTGCTTATTTGCTGTTTGATCTATTGTGCTATTTTTTTGTTAAAACCCTGGCTAAAATCTAAGTTTTTGTGCCATCCAGTTAAGCATTAACATATAAATCCTTGCAGGTTCAAAGAATACAAAGAGGCTATAAAGGGCTTTGTTAATGTAGCTATTTTTATATCGATTCTGTGATTCCATGGATCTTCTCTCGTGATGCTTCAATAGCTGGATTCCTAATATTCTTTCCTGTAGCCCTGTATGATCTTGTAATTACGCTTTTTCGCCACTTGAGGTCAGCAGCTGCCGAGAAAAAGAAGTCAATAAACTCGCTTCACCGCAATCTGTTTCGTTTGCTTTATTTAGAATACTTAAAAATCAATACATTTTTCAGATCCGTATGTACATTGTGCAAAACCGAAGGATTTCTTTTGAACGCACAGCAGCTTCAGCAAAAAGTCTGCCTTATAAGTTACTACCGAGTGAAAATCTGGAATGGCTCTATGGAGCGTTTATTGGCTTCCGAGGAGCAGTGGGTAATCGCTGTGGCAAAGGATGGTATTCCGTACAGTGTGATGGTGGCAGGGTTTCAGCCTTATCTTTTTGTCTATACTAAACTAGTGATAATAAATCTGAGTGGATTAAGGTATTATTGCTGCAGGGAATAGTTTGGAATCCAGAAATGGCAAATATCCTTGCTTTTTATTGCAGTAGTAATGGATGTTCTGTCAAGATGTGGGTAAGATGTTGTCTAAAAGGATTTTTTTTCTCCCTCCTTTAATCTTTGCTATTTAAAAAAAAAAATATAAAAAGCACGAGCCTGGTGCCAAAGTTACTGAACAGGGTTTGAGAATCAAGTGTTTATCTGTTGGCTCTGTCATAGGCTTACTGTTGGTTAGTTATTTCCTTGGCTTGAGTCTCAGGTTTCTAAATATAACTCAAAAAAAAAGAATATTCTCTCCTCTGGTAGAGTTTTAGAAGCAGTGTTTTTTGATGGGATACTTTTGGCACACTGTTTTAACAGTGGGAGAGTCAACAGCAGCATCACACCTGAATCTTGGTATCCCCTTTCCTGAAATTCATACTGTTGTTTCTTGTATTTCATTCTTGCTGTCCTAGATAGTTATGCAACATTGCTAGTAAACATATCTTTTGTTTCAGAAGTGACTGTTTTTTATTAGTTTACAAAGTTATTCCCATGCATGATTGGCACCAACTGATATTCCTGTCAGATCTTTTATCCAAAAATACCCTTGCACCAGGCAAGTTTAACGAATGATACAGGACAGGGATCAATTTACTGACCACCAAAATGCAGCAGGGGAGATGTAGGTTAAATATTAGGAAATACTTTTTTAGCTATAACACTGATTAAGTCAAAAGAACAAACTGCCAAATTAAGTTGGGTAATTGCCATCACTAGAGATTTTCCAGGCTATGAGTATGCATCCATTTAGCAGGGTTGGCTAAAAAATAATGCACTCAGTTTTGCCACAGTTCAGAATTTGGACTGAATGACTCATTATATGCATGTTTTATCCCAAATAATTTTTTAAATTTCTTCCCAGTTTAGCTAGGTTATCCCTAGCAGCAGGGATGTCAGCAAAGGAGAATAAGATTTTCTCTCAGTGTGTGCCAAGCCTACATGAAATAAGAAACAAGTTATAGTGAGAGAGAATAAAGCCCAGATTGATGTGACCTTTATTATTTTAACAGTGTCTTTCAGCACAATTACAGAGTTGCAGGATTGCAGAGAAGAGAGCTGGAGTATAAAATAACATAAATAAATAGAACAGGAGCCAAAGCAGTCAGCAGGAGGTGGTTGGAATTGGGCAGTGAAGGATGGTGAAGAGTTTGCATTGGTCAAAGCCTTTATGATTCAGCCACCATAGTTGCAAATTCTGGAGAAGGAAAAAATTTTTAAAAAGTATTAAAAAAGAAAATGTGAAGAAGGAGGAAGCATATTACAAGATTCCAGAGTCACTGGCATAGCAGAAATATCACAATAATAGAAGAACAAAGACATCCAAGTTAATTAAAGGGAAAGTATGACTTGGGAAATCTTACAGTGAAATGAAAGGATTTTTTGAGGGTAAGAGAGAAATGCAATACATGCCAGACTGTCAAGACTGTCCACTGCTATTCATCTGAAGAACTTGATTAGTTCTCTGTTATTCCTTTGTGAATCTCAGTGGAGAAAAAGGCAAGAACTAGAAATTTAATTTTGCAGTGAGATAAATTTCCTTTATATCAGAGTTTGGCAAAGAGACTCATTAATGAGCCTTGCAGAGCATTCATGTCCTTATATTATAAATATATTACATTTAAACTCGATTTTGTAATGGCAAATTGACTGAAAATGACAGATTACATAAACAGAAGGCTGACACAAACCTACATAGTAATCTTGACCACACTGGTGATAATGAGAGAAGTTTCTGAGATCTCAGAGGGCCAGGATTTTACTCAGTGTCTTTTATTAATGTTACACCCATAGCATTTACATAAATGTATCTATTTGCAGTCTGCAGTTATTTTATGATTTGGTATATATAATGCCTTTCAGCAGGATGATAAACCATGGCAAAGGCACATTTGGATCTTGGTGAATAGCTGCCTGGCATACTGCACTCTGAATACTGCATTACCCAAGGAGGTTATAATTCCTAGCTCCATCTAACCTTGGAACAGTTACACATGAGAATACCTTGCACAGTTGCGCGTGCCTCAGAGCATTAAAAATGACAGACTGGAGGGAATTCCAAGAAGGGCAACAAAGATGATAAAGGGATTAGAGGGTATACAGAGAGAGTGGTTTATGGGTTTAGCATAATCAGCTGAGAGGGAAATGACAAATAGGGGAAGCAGTCATCTACACAGGCTCAAGAGAAAATTATTGAAGTTTGACATAATGAAGAGTAATGTTTTGCAACTCAAAAGGATAGAAGATGAAAATTAGGCCTTTTAAAGAACATCATGGTGTTCAGTTGAAAAATGTTAAACTCTAAACAAGTGAGATCTTTACTGACTGGTGTGTGCAAACAGACAGCGCTTCTGATGGTGTGTCCAAAAAACATGTTGCCAAGTGCTGACAAACCAGACTGAGAAATAAAAGTATCAGAGGGTTTAAATTAAATCCAAATTTATCCATAATTTTGAAAGATGTAAATCCAAATTAGGATTAGCGATGCAGATTACTTAACACAAAACGTGTATAAATCTCGTTCATGGTGGGTACATGGATAGAAAGTGTTGCAAACTGAATTTAAGAGATAACATAAAGCACTTGTGATAGAAATCCAGACTACTCTGGGTAGAAAAGGAAAAAAACTATGATTGTTAAATCACTGTGTGAATAAACCATGCAGAGAGAAACATGAACTGCGATTGATAAAACCTTTCCAAAAGGGAAAACTAACTATGCGTATTCTATTAGAATAAGTTGTTGTACTTGCTACAGCTAAATTAAATCCTTTCTATAATAATTTGTATCTATGAAATATATTTGGGAAAGGTTATTCAGACTTGCAGCCAAATATTTTCTATAATGCACTATGACAGTGATATTATCGCTTAATGGCAATGTATTTCGTGGGTACTTTCTGATAGCCAGCAAACCTTAAAATACTCCTTCAGGAATAACTACTATGCATTTTGTGCTTTTCCTAGGATTTTTGATGTAATTTAAATATTTCAAAGATATTCCAGTTGAATAATCTTCTAAAGTAGTTCACTATTTATTTTCACCTGAAGGTTGGCCCAACCATAGATGGCTTGTGGAGGCATTGTTACGAAGTGTGTTCATATATGCAAAGCTGCTGAGATAAGGCACTGTACATTAGCCTCTGCCTGTTCCTCGTTCTTGTGTTTATTGCCTCTGATGGGTCTGTTAGTAAAGAATCCTTGAGGCTGACTGCATCCTCTTTTCCAATTGTAATTCTCCTTCCAAACAAAATCATGTCTTTCTTTATACAAATAATACTTTTAAAATACAAGGGTTTAGACTATTTTGTCATGTAAAACAATTTATTAGTGGTCTTGTGTCAAAGCTCTGACTTGAAAGGAGAGGATTGTTTCACTGCATTCAGTATAGTTTAGTAGTTCATACCAGCCTAATGCATACCCTTTAGTATTTTACTGAAATGACAGATATAATTACAGAGGACATGTTGTAGACTGATGAATTCTCTCATCAGAATGTGGTTTTTACATTATCCATACAACAGCAAATCTGTTTAAGAACCTTCATAAGTAATGACTTATACTGATTTGTTTCAGAAGACGCAAGAGCACAAAGAAGGATAAGAAAAGAATTTGTGCCTTTGTCTTGATTTTTACCTGTGGCAAGGCCAGGACTTATCAGCTGTAATTTTGAATGCTTGCTGTCTCATTTTGTACAATATTTAAAGAAAATTATTGAAATATTTTAAAAGATTTGCAGAAATTGAGCTATATAAAGGAAAATATTTTGATCTACTGGTCAAAAATTGGATTTTTTTCTGTCTGCAGTACATGATCTTACTTTCTCAAGGCTATTAATGTTGATAAACTGAAAGCCACAATGTGCATGTCCAGTGCTAATACACAAAATATTTTTTTAAAACAAAAATATGAGCAGAAATCTTAGTTTTCTTTTCTCCTCTTCTTTATAAATGTTCTCCTGAATCTGATAGAGTTGCTTCAGCATTGCTTCCCCATGCAATCTGGAAGCTAATGTTTGTAGTTTTATTACATAACCTGGCCTTGGTCTGCAATTTTTTTCCCAGCTCACGATATTCTCTTCACATCAGTGGAAGATGGAGGGGGGCTCAAGATCACACAGAAGGTGATCATGTCTTGCATGAACAGGCTGCAAGTTTTCAATGGTTTGGAACTGGCAGATCACCCCCAAATTACAAATCTTGATCAGACAAGAAGTAAGATGGTGGAACTATTTCTGAGCTGAATGGTCTTGCGGGAATGATAAAAGGTTTAAAGCAGGAAATCTGAGAGGAAATGTGTAACATGAGGATTCTAACTGGAAGAAAACTGATTAGGTTGAGATTAATGTTTGTGCCAATACACTTGAAGAAGAGGGTTCTTTGGTGTTTAAAATCCATGAAGATCAGTTCTTGTAACTGCTGTGGGCTCCTGAGGGACAGTGTTCAAGGGCCATCTGGTGAATTAACAGTAACGCCTGTGAAAGGCTGCATGTTTGTGATCTTTTAATGGTGTCTGGAAGCTGATGTTTGAAACAAGGGGTAGAAGTGATGCCTGGCAATTCAATTATGGGGAAACAAAGAAATGGGTTGCAGCAGAAATACAGCATTGCAATACTGAATATGAATGTGATATACATTTGTGACTTGAAATTTTATTTATGTAGGCTGTTATAATCTGGAATTGGATTTATGAACCAAAGGAAAAGCTGGAAAGTATCTGTCATTCTCATCCTTTGGTCACAGTCCCACAGCTGATAACTTTGCATGTATTTCCAGCCTTTCTGGTGTAAGAATTTGCTGTTTGAATCAAATTAAAGGAATGGAAAAGAAACTGATCAGTATTGTATAGTAAGGCTATGACCAGAAGAAGCAAAAGAAAAGAAAGCCCTTCATTCTCTTCTGGTTATTGCATATAAATTCAGAGTAATTCCAGTTTAAACTCCAGGAAAGGTAAATGTTGCAGAAGGAAGAGATAAGGAGATGTTTCATATTGTTTTGTCACAATGTACCAGCTTGCAGGTATTGTTTCAGCTTTAAAAAAAAAAGTTATTATCAATCTTAAATAAAAAAAGTTAGTGCCGTATCCTCTTCTATAGGCCAGAATCGTTCTGCAATATCATAGAATCATAGAATGGTTTGGTTTGGCAGGGAACTTAAAGAACGTACATTTCTAATCCCCACTAGGGGTCTAGTGAGACACTTCCCACCAGACCAGGCTGCCAAATGCTCCATCCAACCTGGGCTTGAATGCTTCCAGGGAGGGTGCATCTGCAGCGTCGCTGGGTAGCCTGTTCCAGTGTCTCACTGTCCTCATCATGAATACAGGTTTTTTTATTCCAATTGATACTGTTTTTGTTTTGTAGTCTTCCAGGAATAACTGAGAATGTCTCTGATGTGAGGTTGGTAGATCAGCTGTAGCTTACTTACCCGAATCAAGTTTTCTTCTGATAATCTTGCCCACTCATTTTAGTACCACTGCCACTAATTTTAATGGGAATACAGAGGACCCACATAGTAAAGCGTATGAAATTTCAAATAATGACACGCTCCTCTGGTTCAGTAGCACTGCTGAAGTTTAGCTTGAACTTCCCCTAGATGCTCCAGGATTGCTCCTCTGCAATCATAATATAATCATGATCTGAGAAATTAAGAGGCTTGCTTTAGTCTGGAAACAGGATCGTAGTCTCTGATAGGACAGTGAGCCATGGACAGGTAGTTTAGCTAATGTATCACCTGACTCATATGTCAGTGAGTGATTTTGTATGTCGTTTTTTTCAGCTTTTAAATTGAGAAACTATGTTAGTTAATGTTATTTTGCATTTTATTGCTTTTTAAATTGTTTTTTACAAATCCCAGAGATGAAGTAACACAGGGAGATGTGAGATTTTTGGAAATTTTTTAGATTTCACCCTATCATGGGGCTTGTCAGTGTGGTGAAAACTTAACAATTGCCTGTTGTCTAGATGATTTAGTACTCTGACCACAAACTTCTGCTACTGTCTTCTCCAATGAAGAAAGATTTAATTCAGAAATGCATCTTTTCGTATCTGTTCTAGTGTGTCTCCATAGGGATAAAGAAGAAAGAGGGAAAAGGAGAAAATTTGTATGTGGGCTAATTTGATTCATCCCAAGAAGTAATGGGAAACAACAGTAATTTTTTAAACAGTGCTATGAGAGGAAAAAAATTTTTTTCTTGTAGTTCTTATATTTAGTGAAAGAGAGTGACAAGCTTTCTTAGCTGTGAAGACCCACATAAGCACTAGCAAAATCTGGGTAGACAGTTATAATTTAGAAATCACTAGCAAACTGACTGTACTTTGAATTTTAAAAGCATTGGTTTGCTAGGTCTTGCATTACTTTCCTCTTTACTGATCATCAAGCAGAAGTGCTGGCACTCTTTTTTTTCCTTCTCTTTTCTAAGATTTAAAGTTAAACCCGGGTCTTCAAACTGTCAGTATCCTGACCCTCACTCCACTGAAATCAACAGAAAAATTAAACCAATTGAAATCGAATTTGGATGGGTACTTTGTCCCGTGCTGTACTGGGCCTTAACTACACCTCGGTTTCTGCAAACTCTTGCCCCCTCTAGTGTCAGAGCTTGGCTCCTGTTTCTCCTAAAGCCTGCAATAAAGGTATAGCAAATGTAGCAGGACTTGGCATTTCATTAAATCCAAACCGCGTCCTTCAGAAGGTCACAGCCCTCAGTGATTCCTAGATTTCCTCAGTTCTTGTATGTAAGAGCAATATGCAATTGTTATTGTCAAAGTTTACTCCTCTAATCACGTACCATCAGCGCCAATTTTACCGTCACCATCCTTATCTCCAGCAGCCAGAAGAGCCTTCGTTTCTTTGTCTGATAGGTCTCTTCCATCTGGGGTAAACCCCTTCAGTACAAACCTAAAGAGGAGGCATGAGGAAAAGGAAAGTTTTTTTCAGAACAGTTGCCCTTCGTGTTTAACTGTACCACCATTTTGATAAATGAGTTGGAATCCCGGGTTTTATCTTCGGTGACTGACATTTAACATTGAGAAAGAGTGCTTTACTCTGAAACTGCATCTGACTGACGAACTATATGTTTAGGTATTGATCACTCATGTTTCAGGGTCCTGCAACAAAAGCTACAGCTAGCTTCTTCCAACACTCTTTATAATTAGTAAACAACTGATTATTGCACACAAATGTTGATCAAGAGATTGAATTGTATGCTATTATCTAGAGTCCTGTAAAAAAAAAGAAAAGGGGGAAATTAGACTCTTAAGGTAAGGTTATTTGTGAAAGGACATATCTTTACTTACTTTAATTCATCCTCTTCAATGAAGCCGCTTCGATCTTTATCAAGAATATGGAAAACCTTCTTCACATCTTCCGGGCTCTTCTTTTTCAATCCCACCATCTCAAAGAACTTCTTGTAGTTAAAAGATTCAGCCGCTATAGGAGATGAAAAGCCAGAGAACTGTTTAGAAAAATCATGGAAACCTGTACCAATACATGGTTTTCTTCCTTACTGCTGCGTATCCTACCCTGGGAAGCACAGCTGAGCCCAGCTCTGCTAGGAGCTACATGTAATCGCCCATGCTTGCAGGCACTACCTGAAATCAACAAAGGGCGAGAGGAGCAATCTCTGTTTTGCAGGTGAAGAGCTGAGAGATACAGAGGGATGGGGACTTGCCCAAGGTCACTCAGGAAGTCTGTGACAGAGTTGGGAGCTGAAGTCTAACCTGCTCGGTCTCATTCCAGTGCCTTAACACCCCCACCCCTCTCTTTTTTCTTCTTTTTGTTAAGTTTTACCCTAAAACAGCCACCTGAGAGCAGACTGTTAGATTGCTGTTACCTTTTGAACTTTTCCACCCCCGGGAAAAAAAAAAACAATCAACCCCACTCTTGCTCAACCACGGAGCCTAGCATTGACGAGAAGTGTTTTGGAGCACATGGGTATTTCTTTTTTTCTGGAAGACTTCTTAGAAATCAGTGTTACATTTCGACCCCTAAAGGTGTGTGCAATCGCGGTTTGTAAGCTCAGACGCTGCAAGGTGGTGCTGTGTTGTCTGCTGCCCGCAAGACCTTGGGAGGCACGGCCACCGGGGAGGAGGAAAAAAACCCAGAGCCCTTGAAATGGAGCTGAGATAAATAAGTTTACCTGCTCCACATCTCCTGTCCTTTAACCGCTCCCGCTTTGTCCCACCCACGCAGCCTAACGACTATGCTGTAGATTAGAAATCCAATAAAGTGACCTCCAAACCGTGGTTTGGCGGTTTTTTTTTTTCCTCCTTCCCCATGCATCATTATTCCCGTCGCAGTTTTTCCCTATTACATGAAATTAAAGAGGCTCAGACTTTCGTGATCTGCTTGACTGAAATCTGTCATTAGTTGCTGCTAATTGCATCTGCTCCGGGACTTGGAGATGGCCCCAGAACAATGGAAGCTAATGAGAAAAACAGCTGCTGGATGGAGCAAAGCAGTTTGGTTAGTCCCTTTGACTTTCCGGCTGTTGAGTTTGTTCAGGCTCAGCGGGTTTTGCGCTTCAGTCTGTTTGGGAAGGTCATCGCACCGAGCAGGACACAGAAAGAGGCTGCTCTCCAGGGTGGTGCGCTCAGCCAGGCGGGGGGGGGGGCGGGGGGATATAACGTGTGCATCCCGGAGCGGCATTGCTGGCGTTTCATTGAGAGCAAAAACCCTTAACTACCCGAACCTCTGTAAACCCGAAGAGAGTTTGCTGTCAGTTTAGGGGTCGCGATGAATTAGAGGGGTAAGGGAGTATCTGGAAGCCGGAGGAGTGTGAGAGGGAAGTAGGAACCGCTGCTGCTGTTCCTCCTGCAGAAAGCTTCTGCAGTCTAGCAGTGCACCCCCTTGCTCTACCGTTGCCTTCTGCTCTATCCCGAAAAGCAAAACGCATCTGGGGATTCCACATAGGAAGTAAGAAAAGAGCGGCTTCTTATCTCATTGAAACGAGACAACAGTTCTGTAATATCTGAGACTGAATTTCGGGGGTAACTGGGAAGCTGCCCACATCCACAGCTGACTTCCCTATCCCACCTCAAGATATAATCCACTCTGGTTCGCTGAGGGGTTTATTCCTTTTGAAAGTATCCTCTCGGTAGAAGCCAAGTCTGTCCGCAGCTACTGCTTATCTTTCTTAAAAAAAAAGATATTTCACATTTTTAATATGCAAGGCAAGTTTGCTGTGGATGCAGCCCTGCACTTTGATAAACCTGTCACGCTTTCATTGCACTTCTGAAAACATCCTCGGTTGGTATTTTGTCTAGCCGGATCCTCTAATCTTCCTCGAGTTTAAATAAATGCAGCGCTATCCTAAGCTGGAGAGACGAAGTGGGAGAAAATAGGAAAAGGAAAAAAAAAAAAGCACTCACCTGAAAAGGCTCCCACAGCCTTCTTGATATCCTCAGCGCTGAGCAAGTCAGTCATAGCCATCCTGCAACTGTTTGAACAGGGAAGCAAGTGCGAAAAGATTAAAAAGTGCTTTTCTCATCATTTCTGCTCATATGACCAAAGCTGCAGTGCTGTGTGGGGATGGCACACCGGGAAAGGCTGGAGCCGTGCCAACTATATAGCTCTGCGTGGATCAGTGCCATGGGCTGTCGCTCTCCAGTTTGCAGAGCACCAAGTAGTCCTCAGACGTGAGGGTTCTGCTAAAGACAGGGTACGGGGATGTCTTTGCGGGGACCGGGGTGGGGGCAGGACGCAAGTGGGGGTAGCTCCCGGGGAGGCTGCAGCTTAAGCCTTACTGGAGCAGCGCCAGAGTCCGTCTTGATACCGGCTGGAGAAGGAGTTGTGCGAAGGTCAAGTTCTCGGGTGCGATGGAAGAGCTAGTGGTGCAGAGCAGAGCCTGTTCCTTTAGTAAGTCGGGACGAGCTTTACCAGTTAGGTGATGAGTAAGGAACTGCAGCATATGCGAAGCCTCATGCTGCTCTTGAGGTCGGGAAGCAAATGCAAAGTAGCTTTTGAACATTTGCCTTATCGTTCAAACACTTTAAACATCTCCCCTCTTCTCCCTTCCCCCTCCCCTCCACACACACATTCCTTTTAGACCTCGTTTCTTTCGGGCCAGTCCATATTAAGCATCATCCTCGCTGAATGAATTAGCACATCCCTGCGAATCCTACAGATCCCGTTTGTAATGCACAATATGCTGCAGAATCTTCCACGATATGGTATGGTGAAATGAGATAAGAAGTGACTACACAATCGTGAGGAGCTCCTGTGCAGTGTTGGGCTTCTCAGGCGGGACCCGGCACTTCCCTGGCATCACCAAAAAAATAGATCTAGGAATTGTAATGTGATTTCTAGGTTTTGGGTTATTTTCTCCAAGAAACCGTGCCCACATGGCAAGTAGTCTAACTCGTTCTGAGAGTTCGGGCAAGGAGCCACCAGGCTGAGACAGCCAAGGTGACGGCCCAGTAGTAGGGGAGATATCTGCAGGAGCATTGGCATCTCTGCTCCACCAAGCAGGATGGGGGAGGGCAGAACGGCGGCAGCGACATCCCCACGCTGCCATCCGCGGGTACAGCCCGATCCCGCTGACACACTCGCACCCTTGTCCTGAACCGGGACCGCGAGGGAGCGGCCTCATACCAACCAAAAAAAAAGGAGGCGGCTGCTGCCGAAACTCGTGTGTCTCTGTCAAGTAATCCCTCGGCGCTTTTAAAAGTACTAGCCCCCATCCTTTTCTCCGCGTCCCGAGTTCAGCTGTAACGGGTGAGTCATTAGCACGCCACTGAGAGCAGAAGGACGGAGGAGGAGGTGACATTGGGGTCCCCTTCCCCCCTCCCCCTTTTCTTTTTTAAACAGCAGCTCCTAGTTGTGGGAGGGACTGACGTTTCTTCTCTCTTGTTGGAACTTCCCCCCCCCCCCCCCCCTCCGTTTCCGTGTATTTCCTGAGCTACAAGGAGACGAATGAGGGAGCCAAGTCCCGCTCCCTAGGCTGAATGCAATTTTCCTTGGTCTGCAAGGGAAAGAGGAGCCGTGCGCTGGGATGCTGACCCGAGATAAACTGCACCTTCCCGCATGGGAAGTTCTCGCTTAGCTCCCCACGTTTTTTCGAAGGTGAAAGGGTGCAGAAAAGACAGCGCTGGGATTGCTCTGGAACCTTGCTTGAGCGGAGTCCGGTTTCGAGAACGTTGCTGAAAAAGCCTTGTGTAGCACAGGTTCAACCCCCAATCGTTAGTCTGTTCTACGTCTAGGTTAAATGTAGACCCAGCTGTTTTCAAAGAGAAATCGATGTGCATGGGCTTCTGTAGTTGCTTCCCTTCTACTTTTCCTTAACGAGAAAAGAGTTCCTTCTTGTTCCCAGCGGAGACACCTCCGGCCTGATGCGACATATCCATCCTTTTCCCTGCTTTCTTAAGTACAGCATCCTCCTGCGAAGGAGCTGGGCCGCGGTCTCTACAGTTTGTTTTCTTTCTTACGAACCTTTTGCAAACCTCGTCGCTGAGGTTTCCACCTTCTTAGAGCCCCAGAGCCTCCTTTTAAGTCCCTACAGGCAGGAACGCTCCTACCCGCCAGCCATCTGAGATGCTTTTCCTTGTGGGTGACTCGTGTTTCGGTGTCACCCCCTCCCTGCTGACACGGCAGAGCGCGTTTGGAGGGCTGCCCTTGCTAGGAACTCAAGCCGCTAAGCTGGCAGAGGCGATGCTCAGCGCTGCCTGCTGTGCTGGCAGACGCCGATCAGGTTAATTAGCCCCATGCCAAGCGAACCGGCCAGAGGCGCGTAGCTACCCGGCCTCTGAAGCGCGTTCCATGTCCTGGAATCCTGGATCCTCCACATCCCTAACGATGCTTTCCCTCGTCATCGGATCCATCAGGGCCACACCGGCCTCATCGTGCTGTGAAGGCGAAAAGTGAGAGGTGCCAGCAAAATGAGGCTTCGGATCAGGTGGAGCCGTCTGGATAGCGTAAATAACATTTCCCCCCTCAGCTCCCCGTCCCCCGTTCGAAAGTCATAGAATTATAGAATCATAGAATGGTTTGGGTTGGAAAGGACCTTAAAGATCATCCAGTTCCATCCCCCCTGCCGTGGACAGGGACACCTTCCGCTGGAAGGCCAGAGGCCAGAAGAGCGAAAGCAGCGAACACACAGGTTTACAAAGCGGGCAGCTGGGGATCTAACGGGGGGACGGAGGGGGGGGGGGGAGACGGGACAGGACGGGGACGGGGACTAACTCGGTCGTGCATCCTTTTTTAGGACAGCTAGCAAACTTCTAGAAGCTTTTAACCACCGAGTTTTAGTCAAAAATGTTATTCTAATATAAAAAAGGCGTTTCACGAATTGGCAGTTCTACACTCGACCCTTCACCTTTTTCTCATCATCCTTGCGAGATGAATGACGCGTTTTTCTTTATTTCTGACATTTTGCCAATTTCCCTGCCCGAACTGCTTGCAAAATCCACACCGTGGATTTCCAAGTTGTCTACCCAGAAGCTTTCATATAGATCAACTCCCCCTTCCACCAGCGTCAGGAGGATGATATTCTTACTAAGAAAACGATCAAGTAAATTAATTAGAAATCAAACGGCAGACAATGCAGGGAGAACGTCATGAACCACAAGAAGCCTCCGCGCCAAAAGTTAAAGCAGAAAGCCAGGAGTGCTTTGATAAAAGGGTAACACAATTCCTTTATCTTCCTAATGACCACACCAAGGAGAAAACTTCATCCCATCGTTTAGAATCATCTGTGCATAAAGAGAAATTTCACTTCTGCGACGTGTTTTGCCTTTGGTTCACGATTGAGCGTTTCAGCAAATTCTGTTCATCGACTTCTTGCTCGCATTCTCGTTCACTTTCATCCCTCCCATTCCCTGTTCTGTTCTTTCAATTTCCTCACTTTCTCCCCTCCTTTTCTGCTCGCTCCCCTTCACTTGTTCACGTATTTCCCCCTTTTAACAGCCCTTTCTTCTCGTTTTCAGTCTTCTCCGCGGGAAGCCATTCCTCTGTGTTTGGAAGATTTGCACCTCTTTGTCTCTGGCCTTTTGTTTGTGGGAAGGGGAATAGAGTCGGAGAGATGGAAGCATCCTTATCTACTTTCTTTCGGGCGAAGGTCCTGGGTTCCTGCCGGGAGCGGGCGAATCCATCTTTGCTGTGGAAGTTTGAACATTTTCTTGCTACTTACCTTTTGGGTCTTTCCTAAGCACTCTTGGAAAGGGTGTTAGATAACGGAGGTGGTAAAAAAGAGGTGCAATTCGGGGTAGGAACCCCACTTATATAATCTCTCTTGCTCTTTCTATTTTTGGTAAGTGATACCCACTCCTCACTGGTATCAGATATTCAGGGATTTTGGTGACGGTGTCACATTTATCTTTCCCTTAACTAATCAAGGAACGCTATTAATAATCCTTGGCACTCACCTTCCCCTGGCTGTGAAAACCTATTACCTCGGCAAACTGACGGTCCTCTTGAGCATTATTGTTAAGGGCAGAGGCAGGAGGTACGAATCAGCTATCTGGGGGCAAATGGGCACTTCATCTTCCAACAGATGGAGGTGGCATCATGGAGATCTGTCATGATGAACCAATTCAGTTTGAGAGATGGGACGCTGCTCAGAAGGAAGGGAATAGGAGGATGCAACCTTTTCATCAGACTAAGGGAAAGTGAAGACATGATCAAGAGTTTGTCCTTTTCTCTCTTTAAACCTGGCAGATATTACTCAAAACAAGAGAGAACAGCCCTAAACTGCAGCCTGTGCCTAAAGATGCAACGTTCAGCTTTATCTCTTGGCCTTGGAGGAAGGCATAAATATTTTTTCCTGCAGGCAGCAGTAAACTCAGTTGTGTAATTCTGGTTGTTCATACTTATAGGAGCACCCAAAATCTCCATTCTGGGCCCCACTGGGCAAGGTGATATGGAAGTCTGAAAAATTTACAACTTGAGCTTTCTTAGGAGAGGCAAAGCATTTTAAATTAAGGGACACTATATATACAGTCATAATACATTGACTGTAACCTTTTCAGCATATAAATTCCATTTATGCTGAGTTGCTCATTCCAGGGAAAGACACCTTTGAAGACACCTCTATTTTTGCTCTGTCAAGCAATAATAACAACAATAAAAATGCCATTGAGAGCTATTTGCCATTCTGTAATACATCTGGGAACACTTTTCCTTGTATTTAATGTTTTTCTGGCAAGAGGAAACATTTTCTAAAGGTCTATGAATTACATTTATCTGGAATATATTTGTGAGTAAAAAAGGAATCTTTTCTGTTTCAGGACTCAAACCTAACAGTTCTTAGGTTAAAAAGCAACTAAGGCTGTTGTGATACAACTGCAGTTATCTTTTGGGAAATGTAGGTGCTGCAAAAGTGATATTTGTTTTTTTTTCTGGCTCGATAATTGATCCTAGAAGGGAAGAAAGATATTTGAGATATGTGTGGGATAAGAATATTTTAAAATGTTTCTCTACTGACACTACTATGTTGATGCTGAGTTCTGTAATGAATTGGAAATTCTCCAGCAGTTTTAGATAATTTCTAAAGAGGTAGCTTAATATTGACTCAAACATAACAAAGGTTAATTCAATTTGTTTAATGTTCTCTCTCGCTTTTTTTTTTTAACTACACTTATTTTGGTGGGTTTTGAACTTTCAGTGTGCTACAATAGTAGGGGAAGGAATATTACCTCTCAGCTAGCCCCTTTATTTCTTACAAACAGTGTGTCTGTGTCCTTGTTCAGAGGAGGTGAGACTTTATATTTAATATGATATAGCTGACTCTTGTAGGTACAAATGTTTCAACCAACTGGGTGTTGCCTTTGGAACAGTATGATTCACAGTACACTGTTCACTAAATTCAGTGATGTGAGGTTTGTATTACACTTTCACGTATTATGTACCCTTGATGTAGCACCAAGATTAGATTCTGGTTTAGAGATATCAGTATCTTGTGGTTGTTAGCTAGATACTCTATTTCCATTTGGTAGCTGGCAGAATTTCTCTTTTGCCTTCTTTTGGCAGCTTAGAGAGGATAAGTATTGTGGGACTGTCTTTTTGGCTACTGGAGTGTGACTTCCATTTCTGTCTTTTCCATTGGAATGAGTGCATTTTTCCTCTGGTTAAAGGAGAGCAAGTACAGGTCTAGTCATTGTGATTCCTCTGTGTAATTCAGCCATGTGAAAGCAATCCTGATCAGTGGAAATCCTTTCTTATCCTTTTAGTTAGTTCCTACTAAGGCTTATTTGCATAGAGATAGAAGCAGATTTATGACCTCATCAGGCACACAGTGAGGTCTTTGTTACATGTCAAGTATTTAATTAATTAAAAGGATTTATGCTGTTGGGACTTTTTTTTGTGGTAAGAAGAATACAAGATCTGTTGAAGAATGTCAAAATCTGACATTTCCAGACTATTTGTAGAAATCTACCTGAAGCTGAAAGACCTGGAGAGTTTTGGCAACAGAATCAGTGAGAGTTCACATGTGAAATGGTAGAATTTAGGGAGGAAGTTTGTGTTACTGCACTTACCAGTTTAAGTAATGTGGTTACATATTTACTATCATCTCATTCAGGCAAAGATTAGGACTAGGCTTCTCTTTAGGACACATAGACACTGCAGAGTTAATTGTGCTGCTAATCCACTATAATTTCTTTTTCTCTTTTCCATCACATGTAACTAACTGTAATCTGAATGATAAGGTGGTCCAGGTCCATATCAGCCAATGTACCGGAAATTTTTCATATTATCATCGTAGTGCTAGCATAGCACTTTAAAAAGTAAATCTTCTTGTGCTGCTATCTCCCATGTCTAATACATATGTTATAACAAACAATTCAGTCTTCAGGGATACCAGTAAGCCATCTTTCACTCACCCTGCATTTATTTTCCTGCTTATTTGTTAAAGAAAACATATGAATTCCTTTATTTGAAAGTATATTCTAAAATTTGGAGTTTTCATTGATAACCTATGTTTCTTGGTTGCCAGTTAAAATCTGTCTTATATATTTTTGTCTCATCAATATCTCATATAAGTCTCTGATTCAGCCCTCTTTTTCACTGCCTTCTCGGTGCTTATGCCTTTCATTTGATTTTACAAACAATTATAATATCCTTCAGTTCTTGGGTTAGCCAAGCTATGCAGAATTATTTATTTTACATCTTTTCAGATGTGCCTCTCTATGCCTGTAATTATTTTTTCTCGCTTGTTTTTAGTGTTCCTCTGGTTTTGTTGACATTTCTTGGTATTGTGTTGCCCAGCATATTATGGAGTCACTTTGCTGTCTACAGCATCTGTTATTTTCTCCAACTATAAGACAAGAATGATTCGTCAGGTTTCTGCAGTACAAGATGTATATGCAGGCTAGTACCCATCCACCTTGCATTTAGATTTGGAAAGAATTAACACAACAATTTAAAATAATTTAAAAACATTTTGTATACCTGCAGCATATTTTGTTAGAAACATTTTTAAGCATTTTATAGCCAACAACCATTATATAGGAACTCTCATTTTCCTCTAAGGCAAAGCTCAGAGCTTATCTTGCCTATGTTTAGAGGCCTTCTCACGAAGTCTTAGGTGTGTTGTCCTCTTTCATCTTACTTCTAAAAAAAGGAAGAAATATAATATTGGAATAATTTTTAGCTGAGCCTTAGGTGCTCTGTATAACCGTAAGCCACACAATACTGTGCTTCAGGATTCCAGAAACCATGTATCAAAAGTCTTTTGGAGAAGTAGTAGTAAATACGAGTTTTAATAAATATAACAAAATTATTAGGAAAATGAAATGTCAATACCCACATCAAAAGTTGTTCAGAATTTTAGGACAACCCTCTCCTGGCAAAAGTACCACTAAACCTTTCATGCTGGTGTGTACAACGTGTAGTTTTTCATGAGATAAATTTACGTAGTAAAAAATGTAGCACCTATTAAATTTAACCTGCCAAGAATGTTGTAATTTTGAGAGCTTTTATGTGTTGGAGAGGAGAATGGGCAAATTCGTGTAAGAGAGACCCACTGAAGGCTATCAAACTCATACAGGCCACATCCAGCTTGTGAAGTTTCTGAGCTAAAGTGTTTGGAATTTGCGATAGGATTAGGGTAAAGTGTCATAATGTGATTGCCTTGTGCTTATGTTCCTCCAAAGGCTTTTGTTCGTGTCCACTGTTGGGGACAGGATACTGGGTTAGAGGACTAGAGGAAACTTATTTTGATCCCATATGGTGGTTCTTAACGTATTTTCCTCAGTGTAGTTTATAATACCACACACACATGAAAAGTAGAAGTATCAGGTGGACAGAAAGTATATGAAAAATCAGTTAAAAGAATAACTTACAGTACCCATAGAAAAAAGTCTTTTTATTTTCTAGTATAAAACAGGAAACTTCAGTCCGCGTTTAATGTCACTTTTGCTTATATGCTGCCTTTGAGTTCAT
Source organism: Dromococcyx pavoninus (assembly GCA_033558185.1). Lineage (NCBI taxonomy): Eukaryota > Metazoa > Chordata > Aves > Cuculiformes > Neomorphidae > Dromococcyx > Dromococcyx pavoninus. The sequence continues at coordinate 549,493 of JAUMJL010000513.1, read as the reverse complement.
ATAATGCCCTCTTTAGACTGCATATGAACATGTTTGTTCAAGTGTATGTACATATATATATTACACTACTACCCTCTGACTGAAAATGTCGGTTGTTTTGTATGTCCTAATTATAATTTCCTTCTGCCAGATAGAGTATATCAGACTGATTTAGGCTTTCTAGGTTCCATTACTTCTTCATAGCCCATGCAATGGACTATTCTTTGGTTTGCCTGAGAGAAGACTGTATTCCTAGGATCAAAGCTTAGCAGTTCCATTTTTACACATGGCTCCTCTGATAATTGACTCAAAAGCTGGAAATAGCAAATGATTACAAGAGATAGATACCCCAGAGGGAGAAGTAGGTCAGTAATAGTCCATGCTACCAGTGGGCTGTGGGGACTCTCCAGCTTGTATTGCAAATGGTGTGGAAAAGAAAGTGAAATGTCTTAAACTGTATCACCCAAAGGAGATGATACAAATGAAAATCAGCAAAAGGTGTTTCTGTGTAAACCCCTGGTGAGAATTACGCTCAGATTACCAAACAAGAAAAAAGATGGTGCTAAAAGAGTAGGTCTGCGTATCATAACACCTCTCAGCAACTCTCAAATGGATACTTACAGCAGGAAAAAAAGGTGTTAGTCCCAGTGGGAAACCCTGACCCCAAGGTTAAGAGAATGAAAACAGTTCGTTTCTTTATAACAGGCACTTGTGTGAGACATTTGTCATAATTGACACTCTGATATTATTCACATTGGGATGAATAAGCCCATGTAATTATTACCATAGGGGCTTTATTCTAGAACAACTAGCATAGCAGAAAGTTGACTTCATTACTTATTCACATTTATACTAGGCTGTTGGTAGGAGAACAGTCAAAACATTTAGATCATGACATTTAGATCATGGTAAACAGCTTTTGGGGAAATTTGACTTCAGTTGTAGCAAATGGGATCTTCTGGTAAACCAAATTTTGATATTCTTTAATGAATCTGTTGTGGGTTTTTTTCTTACGTTCTTATAAGTTGTTTCAGATCTCAGCACACTGAGACGGATTGAAAAGTTAGAGATTTGTAAAGGAGTCATATCTTTCTGGGTAAACAGTGAACAGGAAGAATTTTATAGCAAATGGCAAGTTTGAACTTTTCCTGCCAACCTCCGAAGCAGAAACTGCTGGCTAAGAAAGTCTATAACTAGCAGCAGAAAAGGAGCACAGTTGTGTCCGTTTTTAATTATTGTCAATATTTCATTAAGGAAAAATTCTTCCATTTACACGATTGATTAAATGAGAGATCTTCTCAGGTTTATGTCACGATTTGAACCCAGCCAAGGAGAATATCAGTAAATAACAATCATTATTCTGTGTAACTGTTTCAGTGATTAAATGAGTTGAACAGCCCCAGTCTAGTTATTAATAAACAGAAACACTCAAAACACTTATTTGCACTAAAAGAATATCTCCATCTAGTTCACAGCCTGAATTGAAGCCAAACACTGAATTCTGCTATACTTTCTCTTCTTTGTCTTGTTAGGATGCCTAAAGGGAGGATGGCAGGAAGGAAATCTCTACTCTTGTTACCTACACTAAACTTCTTAAAGAAAATGGATGGACATTCCAGTGTTAGCGTATCCAGCAGCATCCACTTCTGCTGTATCTGGGATTACCTCAGGCAAATGTCAAATTGAAAATTTAAGTTTATTTTTTGTTGTATCCTGATCTTCTGTCTTCTGGAGAGAACTTTATTTTATATATATATATATACACACACACACACACGTACTGGCATATTCCTAAGGGAATTATATTTTCTCTGCCATTACCAGAGTACCACAACTTCTTACAAATGCTGTTTTGGATATTCCTTCTGATAATTAATAACCATAGATTCATAGAATGGTTTGGGTTGGAAGGGACGATGAAGGTCATGTAGTCCAATCCCCCTGCAGTGAGTAGGGACATATTATATATAGGGTTTTGGTTTTTTCCTAGACAATGTGAAAAAAGTTTATTCCTGTAAGTTAAAACATAATTTGAAAAAAAATAGTTTTATTGGTCTAACCCATTTTATAGAAATGTACTTTACACTTTTTTATATTCTGCACATCTTAACTGATGCTCATTAAGGGTACATTTTTTGTTATTTATATTGTTTCTCCTTCCTGCAAAGGTTCATGGTGATGATCTCTTACATAAATTACGTTATTGCAGGGACTTTTGCACTCCTTCTTTCAAAACCTTGTGAATATTCATTGTGTAGGTAAAATAAATGTTGTAATCTAGAAGTGGAACATCAACGTAGTATGTGGTACAGATCTGAATGATAGCAACAGCACTTTTAGTTCGTGCTGTGGTATTTTGACAGTTATTTGTCAGAGACAGTAACTCCCCAGGCCCTTTGAGTTTTGATGTCAGTGGGACAGAGAAGCTGCTGTCTTGAAGCAGAATAAGATATTTCTGTAAATTGATCATTAATATCTTGCTTTTGGATGAAGCAGAGACTCATGAGACACAAGTGATGTGCTGACTGGCAGCGTTTTGCCTCTTAAAAATGTGTTGTATCACCTCTGTTATTTTTCTGCACTTCTGTTGACATTTCTACCCTCTAATTTGGGAAAGAAAAAACCAATAGCAGGGCAAGCTAAAAACCTCATTGATCTCTGAGGTAGCGTACTTCCATGTCTTCCATCACTGTCATCTGACTGTCTTGGGATTTATTTTTCCAACAACACTTTCTCCAGTTAAAGGACAGACAACTGAAACACCAACAAATCAACTGTTCACATGAGAACCATGCAATTGCAGAACAAATGGCATACTGCGTCCTCTCCTGGGATAATATCTTCCAAAATGGACAATCCTTTTCTTATTTTCTTGCTCTAGATCCTGATTGTGAGAAGTGTAGTTCGTGATGGCAGTTTCGGTTGAGTGGAGCAAAGAGATCCGCCTTTTCACAGAGAAGATCAATTTGTTACTTGACCTCTTTCTTGCTTCCAGGTTCACCCTGTGAATATTGCCTCTTTTTGATTGAGCTTCTCTTACTCTTTCTTAATAGAGGTAGAGTTTTCTAATTATTAATATTTTTTTCATAATCATGTATATTATGATAATGCTTAAAGCTGTAATCACAAGTGCCAGGGGAAGGAGAGTGGATCTTCCTTCTCCCAGGAGAGAGAAAGTTTACTAGTGCCCTGTGAGGGAATGACAGATGATTTCTCTCTCAGGTTACATGCGATCTAAATTCTCTTCACCATTTCTTTCCAGCAATGAGGAGACAGATGCTACTGTAATGGCACAGAACTTGTGCAAATCCCTTACAAGGAGCCTTTATTACTGCTATGAGTAAAATCAAATGACTTGCATAGCCTTTCATCCTATTTTTAGAGAAGTTTACATTTCTGAAGGACATACTTGTGTTCCTTACGTGGCTTTGGCTAGTTTTCTTTTCTTTCAGTGTGATATCAGAGGATGAAAGTGGGAGAAAGCTAGCGTCTGTTTCTCTGAGCTGTTGTGTTGGAATTCACATTAACCTGACATTTTGTGTGCTGTGATGTGCCCAATTCCCTTTCTAGCTGTTTCTAGTAGCCATAGGGATATAGACAGCAGAAATCACACTTCTCGCACACACTTTCTCTCCTGAAAAAAAAAAAGCTGGCAAAAATGATAGACAAATTATTTTGGAAACAAATCTTTGATGTGTCCTCAGAGTAAATGCGATGAAGTCTTTGGAGAGAAAGTTTGTTTTTATGTCGCTACTTTACTGTAACCTGGTTTGCAAGAATTCCTTTTACATGCAGAGAGTTGTAGTCTTAACTCAGTTGTCATTTTAGAACCTGAGCCATCTTACACAGTTGTCATTGGGACTATTTCTGGTGTTTTTAATGGCGATTTTAACAGGACCTTCTTCTAGAGCTTTTTGCAGAAACTGCAAAGAGATGGGGATCAATTAGTACCACTGAATAAATACTGTGCAGAGAGAAGGCCAGTCTGTTAGGAGTGGGTTCTCTTGTCACGTATCAGTGACTTCTGAAAACTGCTGGTGGTTTAGATTGCAATTACTGGCCCACAGATAAAAAAATCTGTCTTGTGCTCTTTCCTCTTCACCACCCATTTTTTTTTGTCATATTCTTTTTAAGAAAGAGTACATACTGGACTGTTCTTTTTTATATTTTGTTTTTTGTGTGTGTGTGTTGTGGTTTTTTTTCTCTGTGCAAGGACACAGAATTGTCCCTCTTCTCACACAGAAGTACCAGAGAAATTCGCAGTTCTGGAATAATAAAGGATTATCATATATTGTCATCAAAACGAGCCAACGACTGATGTTGACATGCAAATTATTTAAGGCACTGTGTGTTTTATTACTCACTAAGAACAGGAGTGAGAACAGGAAGGATATCTGTTCTGATAATTACTTATTAATGTAACTGAGAAAAGCAAACAAGGGAATGATTGTGTGAGGATAAAGACTGGGAAATAGATGCATGCATACAATACGCACACATATGTGTGTGTTTGTATATGGGAGATATATATATGTAGATAAATACCTTTTTACCATTTGTGTGTCAGTTGGAACTGATGTCTCAAGCATGAGTGCAACTTTAATGCAAGTGTGTGTGTATAGATACCTCCTCCATATATAATGTACACATCTGTAGAGGAAAGTACATACCTGTGTGCAGATTTATGCCCACGTATGCACACACCTGATACAGAGTTAAATGACAAGTTGTTTCAATAGCTAAGTTCCTGCTTTTATAAAATCAGGGAAATGGGAGTGATCTTGGAAAATGCATGGAAGCTTTGAGAAACCTTTAGAGAAAAGCATGGTTCTCCTACCTCTTGGTAAGTGGAGCATTTGGAGCTTTCTTCTCCACCTCCCCATCAGAAGTGCATCTGATACACTGTATGGAGATTTCAAAGTTTAATTTAGCTTAACTCTTGGCCGCAACCAAGTGCTGGTAAATTTAGTTAGGGGATTAGGGAACCTTAAGGACTAATAGCTCCTTAAAAGGAGCCTGAAGATGAGACAGCGAAACAAAAACATCTGTTAAAGTGTCCCTTGAAGAGGTAGCACACCATACAGTCACAGTTTAGAGAAATAAACAGGTTCTTTTGAGGCGAGAAGGGATTTTTGTAGATATAGACACTTGGATAAAGAAAGCCAAATGTGTAAGTATTTAAGAGAGGTGTTCCATTTACAAAGTGAAGGAAAGGATGTCTTGATTGGAATCAATAGCATATAGCAAACACCTTTCTCCTATAGTTCTAGATAGTTTGCTAGCCCATAAAAATAGCTATTGTTAACTCCTTTTTCCCATCACATCTTATTATAGACTAATATGTTTAGATAAAGTCTTTGCACTTCTGTGGCATCATTAACTCAAGTGTAAATTCTAAAGTATGTCTACCACATCTTCTTCACACTATCTATGCGAGTAGAGTAGATGTGTTGACCAGTACTTCATATGTGCAGGAGACTCAAACCAATTCAGTACAAGAAAACTTAGTTAGATACTATTACGGAGTATAGACTTATTAAAAATTACTAGAAGCTTATTTTCCTAGATGTTTCTTTCTCACTTGTTTTCATACTGCATTGAATTATGTAGGGCCAACTGTTGCTAGGGCCTTTCATGAGTATTGTCCTTGTGTGTCTCATAGCAAGAAACCATTCTTGTACCAAAGACACTGTGATATTGCACAGCCTTCTGCTTTATGTTTAACTTTAAACTATGAATAGACCCTCTGAAGCCAGATTTGGAACCTAAATACAGGAACTATTTAATGACATTTTTTTCTTGCCTTCTTCAAGCCTCCTTCTGCTATCCCACAGTTACATTTTTAGTTTTTCTATTGCCCAAGGGCCCAAGCAAGGACTTAAATGAGAAAAGGTTAAAAAAAAAGTATTTGAATAATTACTATTGAAATTAAGATGGAGTAATTATTTGATAAAATTAAATCTGCTTAAAAAGAAATGTCCTTTCACACAGTGTTTCATTATCTTGTGGGTTTAGCAGCTGGATGGCTATTATTTCAGCAAAGAGTTCATTGAGATTTGAAGAAGGATTATATGTAAAAGTACAGTAGCTACTGTTACCCTAGCTAAATCTGTTAGATTTTGAAAGCATAAGACAATCATCAGTAGGAGTAAGAATGTGAACTATATTGTCGAGGCAGGCAAGTGTGTTATGTATTCAATTTTTTGGAATAAAGCATGATTGGAAAGAAAGTATTTGGAGTAGGAATACAAGTCTGCTCGGATTAATCAAAATATGGATTCTAGTATAAAAATTTCTGAAGTTCATAAACTTTTTGTATAATTAAATCATAACATAGGTGGATTGGTAAGCATTATGTCTGGCATTCACGCATTTCCAAATAGCAACTTTTCAGTAACTGAGAGCAAAATTACACTGAATTTTCAAATTACATCTCTGAAATATGAATTGGAGTTCTGTAGTTTGGTGCTGAAAGGGTTATCTTCTGTGATTCTTGTTCTCTGAACCAGATGTATTTGTAAAACTCTGCAGCCTCTCTGACTGCTCAGTAGTTAATGGCCTCAAGAGTCCAGTTTCTAGTTGTGTAGGTTTTTCTTCATGCTTTTTTTCACTGTGTTGAATATACAGTCAGACATGCTAAGTTTCTATAACCTTTTTATTTCTTACAGTTAAGAGTCTTGATGTCTAAAGTCTATAGCACTAACAACAGTAAAGAGATTGAGAGTTATGGGAGCCAAGATATTAAGGCAAAATAAACCCCAAAGAACTATATTTATTTCTAATAAAATTAGTGCAGATCTAGTGCTCATGCAGTGCCTAAGTTTAGTTTCTCTATTGACTTTTACGGTGGCGGTATTGCCCTCCCTCCCCCTGTTTCAAGCACGGAATACTTGATGTGTCAGTTGTCATTTGAGGCAGGCTGCTCTAAGCTACTTTAGGCATCAAACTCTCTTGTTTATCTTACCAGAATCAGTAATGCAGACCAGGCTTTCCCTGGGATTACCAGATCAGTTTATGGGTGTCTTGGTCATTGCAAAGCTTCCCCACATGCTTGATAGACCTGTTGACAAGAAAGAGCTGACAAAGCAGGAGCAGGCCCAAAGCCAAATAATTAGCTGCTCTTTAGGGTAGGTGCCTTGAAGAATTCTTTTCCAGGATCAGAGATTTAGGACTAGAAGAACAAAGGGTGAGACAGGGATCAAAAAGACAAAAAAAGGTGACATGGAGAAGAAAGTAGGTTGAGAAGGAAGATGGCCTTGGATAGGGATGAATGCGACAAGGGGAAAATGGTGGGAAGGGAAATGTTGGTGTTCAAAGAGAAAAGAGTTTGCAGGTGCATGAGGTGGTAGTATAAACAAGGCATAGAGATCTGTGGATTGTTTCACAGTGGCAATCCAATCCAAGAATATCTATGAATATATCTTGTTATGAAGTTATTAAGCTAATGTTTTTGAAAGCCTTGTTTTAAGAGAATTGTGTTTCTTTCCATTTCTTTTTTTTCCTTTTTATAAAGGAAATTTTATTCGATGGCACTGTACCGCAGACTGTTTGAAATGTTCTCGCCAAAGGCATGCAAGAGTTAATATAAACCAAATGGATTGTCCTGGATAAGATGACAGGTAACTTTCATGGAGACTTTAGTTAGCTGAAGATAGCATCTGGTATCTGAACATTGAAAAAATAAGGTTAGAAGGGGCCACTGGATGTCATTTTTGCAATGCCTTGCTCAAAACTGGGCTTGAGCTTGTCTAATCGAAGTTTGAAGATCTCCCCAATGGAGATCCCATAGTCTTTTTGGGCCCCTGTTTCAACATCATGTGGAATACTTTTTTCTTATATCTAATGAAATATTTCCCTTTTTGCAGCTTGTGATTCTTATCTCTTGTCCTTTCATTGTGCACCTGGGAGAAGAATCTAATTATATCTCTTTTTTAATCCCACTTCGTTTAGTTGGATTATCAATTAGATCTCCCTCCTTGTCTTCTCTTCTCTAAGCTAAACAAACCCATTGTTCTGGTTCAAGCTAAAGTAGAATCAGTTTTCTAACTTTAGCTAAGCCTTGTCTGAGTACCTTCATTTTCTGAAAGTTAACGGTATGTTTTTCAGACACTGTTTCTCTCTAGAAATGGTAACACGGGGCATTGATATGCAGAAACCCCATTGCTTATACTTACTCCTGTGGAAACCCAGGCCATCCTTGCGCTGATGGAGTTCTGTAAGCTAAAGAGGTGAAAAAGGGTGGCACCTGCAAGGATGAGTGGACAGGACAGGTGACCCCAAACTGACCAACAGAGTATTCCATCCCATATACATCATACTCAGTGTAAAACTGAGGCATCATGAGGGTTTAGCTCTCTTTTGTTATGGCCAACATCCATTGAGGACCTCATCTGTCTTTTTACCCTGATCCCACATCCACGTGCTACTGAATCCAGTTCCTGAGTCCAGTTTCCTCCTGCTGTGGGAGCTTTTTCCTGTACCTACTCTGCAACAATTTTGTATATTTATATGCATTTTATTATTTTCTTATTAATAGTGTTTTCCTTAGTGTTATTATTGTTTCATTTAAGATGTTTTAGTTTCAGCTTCCAACCCACAAATCTTTTTCTCTCATTTCCTTTCCCCTTTTCCCTGAGAATGGGGAGTGAAGAGAACTGGGATTATAACTGCTTGCATCTGCCTGCCAATTAGGCCGGGGCTAAACCATTTACTTCAGCATTTCCCTGTGTATCATATATTCCAGCCTTATTTGTCCTCTGTTGATCTCTATCCAAATTGTCAATATTTATTTTGTTTTGAGGGCTCCAAAACTAGTGATAGTATTCCAGATACAGCCTTATAAGCATTTAGTACAGAAGAACAATAATTTCTCTTGTATATATAGAGAGAAATAAAGGAGATAAACAATGAAGATATATGAAATAAGAGGAAAACCCAATGATTTGAGCAAAGCTTAGTCAGCAAAATCGCAAGTATCATGGATCTGAAAGTGTAGCTGTGCTAGGCAGCCATGCTGTCAGGCAGTGGAAAAAAGGCTCTGATCTATTAAATTTTATAAAGGATGGGTCTTGGCAAGGAATATTGCCACCTCAGGACACCTGCAGATTTTTAGGTGCCAACAGAGTATATCCCAGGCAGTGACCAGGAGGGCAAGGGCAAGATTCTTGTTAGTTTCCCCTTCCTCTCTCCTAATGTAAATCATCTTGGCTTATCTAAAAGATATAATTTATGACCAGCCTGCTGGCTGGTCAGTTTCATGTCTCTCGTAAATTAGATGGCCAGACACATGTAGGTCAAGTTGGGAAATGCAATGCATGTTTAAAGGAGGGATAGATTCTTCCCAATCCTTCTTTACGTTAGTTTCCACACATCCCTATTTAATTCTGTGATGTTCCTCTTTTTGTCCGCTGTCCGTTGTAACTGTTTTTCCTCTCATTCTCTTTCTCCAGTGAGCATGTTGATGGCTGTACCAGATCAGTATATGAACTTATCTGACTTTTATGCCTAATCTTTTGCTTATCCCACGGAATAAAGGAGTTCCTCTTACCAGTCTTTACTCCCTTGTTCTATCTACATAGGCACATATTTCATAATGACAGGAACTGCAAAGAAGGCTCACTGAGTCTCAAAGCTCATGATGTTCTGTTGCAGCTGAACAGCAGTAAAAGTCTCATGTCTTCTCAGATTCTCAAGAAAGATTTTATTTAGTCTCATGGGTCTCTGGGCTGTAAAAGCACTTGCTGTACCACAAGGCCTGAGATCTGTTATTTTTTAAGACCAGGTCGGTACTTAATACTGCTGGTCAACTTAATTATAAGAGAAGAAGCATTAGTGAGGAGGATGCAGTACTATCCGAAGAAGTCCTTAGGCAGTGCAGTTTATTTTGTTCTGGCAAAAAGTATTTGCAGTAGGAGAAGTTATTGACATAATTCTGTTGTAAATGTTCTTTTTTTTTCTTTTCAGCCTGTAGTTCCCTCACTGTCTATTGGTTGATACAATCAAGAGAAAGAAAATTTGGAGGTTGGAGAAGACAGTGGTATGAGATAATCTCCTTTTGGCAACATCAGCACCATGGCAGAAGTAAGTAATATCAAAAATGGATTTAATTTAATACTTCCTCTACTGTAGAAAAAGAATTCAGCAAAAATTGGTCCAGTTAGCTGGAAGTCAAGAGGGGCATCTGGCACAAAGTTTTTTTGAGTCTGTTAGTGGGGATAGATCCAGTTCAATCCTCTTTTGAGTACAATCCGGCCAGGTTTCGAGGGTCACCTGTCCATTCTCATTTTAGTGGAATATGTTACAGTGCAGACTATCTCTGTGAAATGTAGAGAAGTTAACCAAAGTGAGGAAAAAGAGACGCCAGTTTCTTTAATTCCTTGATTATAATCTTGCAGAAATCACTTCTTATTTTGTCTCAGAGTAGTATTAAAAGAGCCTTGTGGCCCACAGCCTGATTTAGTATTAAATCAGGAAAAATAAGGGAGAATACAGGAAAATACATGAAAAAAAGAAGAAGTCAGTGCTTTAAGTTGACTGAATCTTTGTAACTGCTGGCAAATCCACTGGACTGGTCTGTTGACAAACAGGGCAGGGAGAGCTCGAGGTAGACCCCTGGTAGACCTGAGAGCCAAAAGTTGTCCAGACAACTTTGGAAGCTTGTTTCTTATTTCTCGTTTGGCTCATTCCTTGTCCCCGCCCCCATTTCTCTGCAGCAGAAGCAGTGTTGAAGGGTGTGTGTACTCTGTCTGGCAGGCTGTTGGAGGAGTCTCTGGCCTCAAATTACACAGCATGAGAACTCGGTGCATAAAATTAGCAGCAGAGTTCTGTGTATTAGGTGCCAGGGAAAAATGTCACATTCAGCAGAACTCAGAGGCGAGAGGTGGAACAGAAAGAACTGGAACGGGACATCAATCCCCCTCTACCTTTTACCATTTTGCAGCAGACAGATCTGAGAATGTCCTAACCAGCTGACTTGGAGAAAAGATTATTTGGGTAGTAATAGACTTTATTGTATAACTTAGTAACAGTGATGTTTGATTTCTCTTTCATTTTTCCCTCTTCTCCTGTTCTTTTTCCTTTAAAGATTTCTTACTTTTTATCTTTTTTTACAAGGAAATCACTTTTCACTCACGAAGAAGTGCTATTGACATATAGATTCCTGCCCTCCTTTCTATCCTCCTGTAGTCTGATTCCTAGTGAGAAACCTACTGCAGTGGCACTACATTCAGACTGTGCAAATACGAATTTTTTGCCGTGAAATCTGGAAAACTAAATAAAGTGATGGCAAAAAGGCACTAAAGTAGAGAGAGAAGCAGCTGTTCAAGGACTGGGTTCTGTAGATACTATCTCAGTAGCAGCTATCTCATTCAGAAAACTATTACAGAAAAGGTCATGGTTAAGGGTGTGTTTTGACTCCTTCCTTATATCATAAAAGTGGTAAAATCCTTGCCACACAAGCATTAGATTGCCCTGAAGTGCGTGCGTGAGAAAGGCTGACTTAGCATCTGATGTGGAGAGAGATTGCCAAGAGACATAAACATACACTTGCCTGAATTGTTTGGGGATGTACATGTACACACATACATTGTCTGTGTTGTCAGAGTGCTCTCGTAAGTCAAAGTTATCAGGCAGCAATGCTGATTTAATGTATTCCTAGCCATTTTTTCTCCATATTGATGACTGTGTCTGTGAGCTGGGCTGAGAAATTGATCCGTGGCTTAAAAGAATGTTTTTACAGCTGGATCACTTAGCTGATACATTTTGCACACAACCTCAAATGTGCCTTCCTGTGGGGCAACAAAACCAAGAGTACAGGAGGACAGGGAATTTCCTAAGATGATGTTGTCACCACAGACTCATATCTTGAAATCCCAACTTCAAAGTACCCCATTACCTTTGTTTGGCTCAGATTATTGAAGCAATCCAGAAGCAGAATGATGTATTCCCAGCTTAGATAGCACTCTGGGGCAGAAAGCTGTTCTTAATTTTGTTTCTTTGTTTTCCACAGTAGGGCAGACCCACTGGCTCCTGCTGTTTGACATATGTGATGGTTTAGGAGATACATTATTTTCTAAGACTTTGGGAATCATTTCGAAGGGCTGTCATCAGAGTATTACTGGCACGTTTTTGGTGATCTACATTTTTACATTGTTTTCAATTCGCACTGTGTGAATGTTGAGGTTGTCTTATGCAGGGACAGGAGTTGGACTCAACGATCCTTGTGGGTTCCTCCCAAATCAGGACATTCTGTGATTCTATGAGTATATGATTTTGAGAGCAGGAGAATTGCTAAGGATAGTGGTTGTAGTTTGTCACTTTATACCTGGCTTTTCCAAAGAATTGTACTTCTATCGAGCCTTTTTCCTTCTCACTCTCCCCTCATTCTGTCAGCCCCATTTCACAGGTGGCAAAGATGAGTTATAAGAAAATCATTTTCCAAGCCAGCAGCTGAATTGAACGCAGTTAGTTGAGAATTCCCTTATTGAGACTTGGCTTCATATAACAAGGCAGCCTTCTGCCTCCTGAGGTCTGGGAGACACAGACTGCAGCCTTCCACACTCAAAATGGCCAGACTGGCAGCTGGCTTGGGATCAGATTGCTTATTGGTGTTGTTAACTGATGGGCTCAGCTTATCTTTCAAGGAATAAAGGCTGAAGTAATAGAAGACCAGTAGGTGAGGCAGCAGATGAGACAGGCTGCAAGTAGATGCTGCAAGGAATACTGTCAGAATAGAACTTTGAATATTACAGGATCTTGATACTTCTTGCCTCTCTATTTGCCATTAACCTGCCTACACTAATCTCTAGTCCCATTGTACCCTGACTTTATTAGGGAATATTGTCCCAATTTATGAACCATTACATAATGAGCCATAAACTCTCTATAATGAGCAGACTGGATGTATCTGCACCAGAAAATTGTGCTTCTTTGACTATACCAGTATAGCTTAAGTAGTACAACTCCCCTAGGGTAAAGGCAATTATACCAGTGTAAAAGTGCACATCCAAATATAGCTGAGTCCCGAATGGGAAGGTACCTTTATACCAGTAATAACTAGGTCCACAGTAAAGCACAGATAAATTTCCTTAACTTTAGGAACCTGAGGTGACAATATTGGGAATATAGTCACTTTATAATTCATGTATATTCCAAGGAGATAGATAAAACTTTCAGAGGAGGATTTGGCCCACTTGAGGTCTGATGTACAAGCCAGCGGTGCTTGTCTCTCTTCCCTGTCTATTCAGAGAACTTCTACTTAACTAAAGGCACTTATCTAAAGTTGCTAAACTAAGTAAAAGGAATCTCATCACAGGATTTCATCAAATGGATGAGGAAATTAAACTATTAGGAACAGCATAGAATGATTTGAATGCAGCACTGCATAAATTCTAGCAAATCCCAACCCTATTTTGAGATTTGCGAAAGTTTAGTGAAAACATTTTTTTAACAATTTTGATACGTCTTTTGAACTTGTGAAACAGATTAAGCAGGATTTTCTATGTCCTGACTATCAATAACTCTGACAGATTTTTGACTCTCAAGGTGATTAGGAGACTAAATCACAGAGACTCCTGATGCAAAGGTTCACCACTGCTATGCACTTAAAACTATATTTTAAGCTTCTGGAGGAATGGTTGAAGGCATATCTCTCTCAGGAGATCTTGGATGGAGCTACTTCTTTGTCTGTAATGGCCAATTACCAATTTTGACACACGTAGTCTACTGGACCGTATGGGTCCACCTCCAGCCCATATCTGTTACATGTAGTAGCAGTGGCAAGCTCTACCCTATTTTTTCCCTATTTGCCTCTTTTATCCAGGATGTGATTTGCTACTTGAAGGTTTCTACCTGATTTTCTGTTGCTGTTTCTGAGATTCCATTTTTCTCAGTTAGCCTACTCTATCACTATCCATCTCTGCAAGAACAAAAAGCCCCATTACTCATCAGGGAGAAATTACTACTTTTATGGTAAGACTTCCTCTAACTCTTCCAATCTTAGGTGAACCTACTGTATCAGAGAGAAATCCTGTATATTTTAAAAGATTTTTAAAGGAAACAGGTTTATTGTAAAGGAAGAATCATTTTCCACAGAGAGGAAGATCACTATGCTGCTTTTCACATTGCTTTGCATAAGAAAACTGCCCAGATCTGGCTATGGCATCACAAATTATACTGTTGAACGCATATTTTCAAAATAGCTGATACTGACTAAAGAAAAAAAAAAATCACTTTTATGGGGGTACTTTTTTCCTGCAATACTTGTTTCTGATTTTGCTCAAGCAATTGAGGTGCAAAAGTCAAGATTTAGTTATGGGATTCAGTTTGATGTTCCAAGAAAAATGTAATTTAGAAAAAGGCTGCTGTTTCTTTAATAATTGTTTCTGTAAATGCCTTTCACTTTGAAGAGTAATTTATTCTAGAAACAACGCCATCAAATTCACTGTTAGGAACAGTGCTAGATGCTGACCTTTAAATTTCTTTAGTTCACGGCAGGTTGTTTAGTTGCGCTTATATCAGCAGGGTGTGATAATAGACCTGTTTTTGCAGATGCCTACTAGTTACTTTTCACCCTAAACAAGCAGTCATGGAAACAGATTTAAATCAAAGCAAATTTCCAAAGTTCTTTTTATCTTTACTTCTATGCTTTTTTTTTCCTCCCAACACAATGTGTGACAGAGTATCGGTGCACTCGGCCAATATGGGTTGAGCCATAAATTAATGAAGAGTATAAACCCAATCATCAGCTCAATTTATCTCCTCTCTGTTTTTTTTCAAGAAGTTCAGAACGATATGACAACTTCAATGATTTTTTTTTATGGGATTGTTTTCAGCTGTCCTAAAAGCAGATATTGAAGAAAGAGGGTGTCAGAACTTACCATTGGACCAACTGCCTTCTAAGGATTTTGTAGCACTACCTGCAAAAAAGCACTGAAGATTACAGGGCAGAGATGAGTGGTTTACCTTACATATCTTTTGTCCAAAATTTTTGCAGTAATTTGTTACTCCTGTGCTATTATAAGAATGATAAAGATTTTAAACATGACTGTATTTGAAAATAAGTATCGTAAAAGTGTATTAAAGTATTCTGTAAAGCTGATGGTAACCTTCAAAGTATATTCTATACAAGTATGTGATATGAATGGAAAATGGAACATAGCCCCAAATCACTTCTCCCAAATCAATGTTATGAGTTATAACTCAAGGACCATAGAAGAAGACACTCAACTACTAATGGTATGTATGCTACAAAACCAAATATTTCACATATGCTTTAAAAGCATACATTGAATGAAAGTATCTTGCAAGGCAACTCTGCTGTCTGTGTTCCTATTTGATGTTCAGCATCCTTGCAGTGACTGTTAAAATGGTATTTTCTTTACAGATTAATCTGTGATGAAACCAGACATCTTGTGTGAATATTATTCTTGTTCATTTTATTCTGTCACTTAACAAATTCTATGCCTGGTGATTGGACACAACTATGCAGCACATTTCAAACTTCAGGTGCATCAGACAAAAGCCATTATTCTAGAGCATACAGACATGTGCAGCCAAAATGATACAGTAGCTGCTGCCCCAGTAGACATGGTACGTAGTGCTGTCATCAGAATTGATTCAGCTGAGTATTTTTGCTAAGTTCATTTTATTTACCTTTTTATTAGTTGTTCACGTATCTTTAGTGATTTGGGACTGCCATTTTCCATTAAAATTCCATGCTTGCTCTTTCTGTTTGGGTGTAGCTGATACTCTCAGATTTCCAAGGTGCTATGTATCCTTGTACAAGTATTTTCTAACAACATGTACATTAGGCAGAAAGCCACAATTTCACAACTCACAGGCATACACGGCCAAAATAATATAGCAGGTATTGAACTGTGAAAAGGTTTGCAGTGGTGTCAGCATATGGCCAAGATTCAGTCATCTGAGGATTTTCTTAGTGGTCTCTTTTAATTAATTAATTTGTTCGTATTTCTTGAACTTGGATGCCTGCTTCCCTTGGCACTTGGATTAGGGTCCGTGCACAGAGCCAAAATGACCATGTTCCTTGTGGTGTATGAGCGGATTTTCTCAAAAACGGAGAGCTGACCACATCAGCTGATGAAATTGGATACTCTCCTAGTGCAGGCGTCTCTTGACATGGGTACTGTCATCAAGGTATCAATTTTGTAATGGATATTTACCTCATTCATCAATAACAAAGTAATTATTTGAATAGAGAAAGAATATGGGTTTGACTAGACCCAGTCTATTTCCTCAGCCCAAATAACAGAAATTGCTATTTCTACTATAGTAGGACAATAGTAGAAAATGGGAGGAAACACCTGCTAGTTGAGACACTGATTTGGCACAGAAGAACATGGCAGAGTAGTGTTTCAAGTCGTAGTCCTCATGCACCTAGACTTCTAACCAGTCAGCTATCCACTCATCTGAGGCAGGAATCTGCTTTTTCATCAGAAAAGAAGGTCTTAGGATAGGTTTCATTCAGAACAAGAAAATATTACAGAATCAGAAACTTCCTTAGCAGGTTTGGTGTTATTCTGTGAGATTAGTTTTGTTACTGGCTATAATCTCTAGTAGTGGAATCAAGGATCTGCTTTCAATTTGTTTTACTCAGCATACAGCAAAACAGTGGCATAGATAATATGTTTTTGAGGTTGTCTGCAAACTTTTTCTTGAAAAGCTATGTCTCCAGGTAAACGGTGAACAGGTATTTTTACACTGAATCATATCCTCTGTCCCTTAAAACATGTACTTGTATTGTATCTAGATTATTTTCCAAGAGACTGGAAAAAAACCAGAATATCCTTTCTATGATTTTCTTGCCAAAATTATGATAAGCATCAAATACAGGCACTTACCTTCCAGCTTTTCTCTTTCAGTTCTATTAAAATTTGTGCAGTTCTTGTGCTTTACGCAATCTATTTTGCATGTGTCAGGATGGCCCCTCTGAATTTTCATGAGTTCGCATATATTGGTCTTGTGATTAAGAGTTCTGGTCAAGGCGATCTGTTTCTGTTTCCTTCTGAATGTCAGGAGAAACAAAAGGATTGGAGTTAGAAAACTTTACTATTGTTCCTCTCACTTAAGGCAAAGAGCCTGACTGGAGGTTACATAAGGACTGCACATTTAGCAGGCCTACTCAGAACATGGAATACACAGCAGAGTGTGAAGGTCTGGGGAAATACTTATATCCAATGTTAGCACTTCAAATCACTCTGCTAAGTCTGTGAGGGCAGCACAGAGTAGCAGATCACTCAGAAAATACAGTTCAGAGTTTTGTAGTTTCTCCTTGTCCTTTCTTGGCAAAAGACACCATATCCCCTCTCAAATTAGATAATGGTTCCTGCAGTTACCCATGGGAAAGAGATGGGTGAAGAATTTACTTCATTAAAATGCAGTGAAAGGCATTTCAAGGCTGATGCTTACAATTGTAAATAGAATTTTATTTTGAAGAACTCTGGCTGACTTTTGCTCCATTCAGTTGAGAATTTTTCTGCTTGTCAGTGAAAAGAGGAGAAGCAACCAAATATGTATGGGACATAAAAATAGAAGAGTCTCAAAGTCTGAAATGGGGAGGCAAAGATACTATATGTGACAACTTTTGACGAAGACAGAGAAGCTGTGCTGCAACTTATCCACAGTGTTAGGAAATTATGGTTTCCTTGTCACTTTCTTCCTTTTATTTTCTTCTTGAAAGATTGTCAACAGATGTTATACAAATGCTGTATCACTACCCTTTTTGTACAAAGCAGGGCAATCAGGGTTTTCTTTGGGTGGCAAATGTGTATGGTTTTGAGCATGTGAAGCTGAAAACATCTCCACTTTTTTGAGGACTCATGTCTTACTTGCATTGATTCATCCTTCAAAGCTTATTTCCTAATTTCCTGTGCCTGATACGCTGCTACCCATATGTTTGACAGTTACATTTCCTGACCATACTTTTTGCTCCCACTTGAAAATTAGTTCTTTAGCTCCACCTCCTGGTTCTTGGTCCTTGGAAAAGAGGGTTCTCAGGAATCCTCAAGAAGGGATCAGAAGTATTCATCCTAGTTTACAAACGGTAGCATGGAGGTATATTTGGGGACATTTTAACTGGGGCAAACCTGAATTTGTTGAGCCAGTGTACGGGCTTTCCATAGAGACAGATGTTTTGGTTAGGAGTTGGACAATGGAATCTGTGGCTCATAGTTTCTGCTTTTTGTTGGGCTTTTGGTTTCTCAAGTGGTGCAGTTTCGATACATGATAGACATCACAAAATAGTCTTTCTTTATGACTTTTTCCTCTAGTACTTCCTCAATCTCATGGGGGTGGGGAGGCACAGAGAAACTGTCTGACATTGAAACATTAAAAGAAGTCTCTGAGGCTTTGCAAACGACTCTTGATTCACACAGGAAGAATTGCTTTGACTGTGTTCATCCTATTCAACCAGGAACTGCTCAAGAAGTGGAGAAATAGAGATTAGCCATCTGGATCTAAGAAGCTGAAAACCATGTCTCTTCCCCGACAGCTGCGAGAGAAGAGGTAATGTGTCTATCCCTCCTCTCACCTCCCAAGCCTCCATGTAACTGCTGTGATCTGTTCATTTAATTTGACTCTAAGATTCTCTGATTCTGAAATTCTTGTTATTGTAGCTTCCAAACGACCAGGCTGCCCAGTGTGGAGAAGACCATTTCTTAAGCTTGCAATGAAGTTTCTTTCTTCTTTTCCTAGGGAATATTCACCACCTGGGACAATAGTAAACAGTTTCCCCTTTACTGGGGTTTGTGATATGAATGTTTGTGATATGAGTAATTATATCTCTTGATCCCATAACCACATCGCTCTTCACAGTAAGTGGTAGTATTTCTGGTGTTGTGGGTGGTGCTGATTCGTGTCATCCTCCTCACACAGCAAGCTATTACAAGACTTTGCATCATTACTTCAGCCTTCCAGATGGTCTATGCATTGTGGAAGCCCCTGCTTGGGCTATTCTCCTAGCAGGATAAGTTTAGTCAACTGCCATGGTTTGGGTATTATCTGAATATTTAACATTATGTCAGCTTGGCATTTCTTAGATGACCCTTTTTACAGTTTCTCTTTCTCTCTCTCTCTGCCTCGTTTATTATTCTTTTTCCCTTATTCGTGATTCTTTTACTTAACTGTTAATATAAACATAAATCTAATAACATTGAGTTGTAAGATTGAAGAAAAGATGAATTTGTCTCATGTTTGTCAAAGACGATATACCAAGAAGGTCCCAGAGGAAAAAAGCACCTGCCAGTCCATGTTGGCTTATTGTGTGAACAATATAAAGAGATATGAGGGTGTGGTCATATGGCTGCCCTTTAGGTGTTCCTGCACGGATCCTTCCTTCTCTCTTGCTTCAAATCCAGTACTTTCTAGGATCTGCAAAGTTTATTCTAACCTTGCCCACTATTGTGTGTTTCTTCATACATTGTTGACATTCTCAAAAAAATATCTTTGTGCTTGCTTCATGCTATCTGCTGTGACTGGGAGGCCTTCCTGTAAGTATTTCCTATGTCACTTGTTCTTTTTTTTCAAAGCATCTTTAAGGGTTTTCTTTGTTGTGATGTTTACAACAAAACTTGACAGCTGATGTAGGCACTACTAGTTATAATATAGAACAATACTATGTCTTTGCTTCATTGCTTTTTTCTTCTGTTTGTGCTTATCTTTCTGCTGTTTCTTATATATGTAAGGTACATTGTATGCATCTTACACATAGAGTATAAGGTTTTTAAGAATTAGCTTTGTGCTGTCAGTTTACATGGCACCTAACACAAGCAGCTTGTTTCTCAGAACGGTTTCCTACTCCTTACAGTAATGCAGTAATAATAGCAGCATAAATCATGGTATATAATGATCTCCTTAGAATAAGAGATACTGCTGCAGAGTTATTATTGTAAGTCCACTAGATGCTGTAGGAAGGATTAAGAATGCATCCACAGCTGATTACATTTCTCAGGAAAAGCTTACCAGCTCAAGTGTTTCTTTTGTGGTCTTGCTATGCAAGCAAGCCTAGGAATGATAGAGATGTTTTTCAGGCTTGATGAATCTTCATAATCATCACTGACTTGTGCTGAACTTACAGAAACTTGACATCTCAACAGCAGACCTCCAGAAGAAGACAATGACACCATGAGTTTCTAACTTCTTGGTTTTCACACTAGATAGTGTGATGTTGCCTAACTATTGTTGTTCTGAATGGCATGGAGCCATCTGAAAGCTAATGCCAGTATAAGTAACCTAAATATTTTGTTCTTTCTTCACAGTGATTTTGACCAGCTCCCAGATGATGTACCTGTTTCAGCTAACATTGCAGATATTGAAGAGAAGAAAGGTTTTACTAATTATTATGTAAGAAGGGAGATTTATCCCGTCTCTATATGCCCTCTTCTGTGGCTGGTTTGGTTGTGGGAGCAAAATGCACTTAATTTAGTGTAGTTGCTTTTTGGCATGAATAGTTCCGTGTGGAGAATTTCTCAGTGCTTCTTTTTTTTTTCCTGCAATAGGTCTATCACAGATTTAATCTAAAAATTCATTGCCTGAGTGAAATGTGATGGAGGTATCCTCTAACATTGTTTGTTTTCTAAATTCTTACCTAATTTCTGATTGATTTCCTGTTAGAGTGCTGTACCTTTGGTGAAGATAGTGGGAAAGGAATTCAAAAAGGGCAGAAGAGCGGGGTCTTGTCTTCTTTATTACAGGGTAGTGGCAAGTTAGGATGCTTCCATCTTCACAGAAGGCAGCATATTGATAAGTCATGAAAGAACATGCAGAAAGGGAATAGTAGGGAAAGCACTATGAGATTTTCTGAAGAGGAGTTTTGAATAAGACAAGCTCAGTTTGTCTTCTGCAGGGTGTGCAGCTTTTGCTGAAAATATTGCTCGTAAAACCTTCCCACTGTAGTAAGCAGGTTTTACTCTGCAAGACAGTGATGTTTGATTGCTCTGTCTTCATGTTTTCTGAAGGATCTTCTGAAATGTGACTCGGAGGTCAGTGAATGCAAATTGTGGGCTCCTTTACATCAAAGCAATTTTGGCAAGAGATAAGAAATAGGATAGTGGCGGGAGGAGGGCATTAAAAGTAAGGTGACTAGTTTTTTTTTCCTGGCCTTACCTTTGGTCAGACCACAATTTCTGAAATTGTGTCCTTTAAAGTCAAAAAGAATCACGAATGCCTTCAACTCTGAAAATCAGTTTATTTAGATGTCTGTCTATAGATTTAGATGTACAAAGCATCCCAGTGTAAAATACTTGTATTTATTATCCTAAATAAGCTTTGTTTGTCACTGAGGGTGGATATGTAAGCATAAAATGGCATCTAGTCATTTCAGGTTTCCCTTTAAGATTGTGTAAAAGAAAGCAGCCAGAGGGACATGATCCATAGGAAAGCTGGACCCCTACATATACCACATTGTCTGGAGCTAACTTGTTATTTTCTGGTTCTTGAGTATCCCGATGATTAACTGAAGGCTACTGAATACTAACTGAACACTTACCACTTTCATTTGGTAAGTACTTATAAGTATGAATACCAGCCTGAATTCTCTTTTTCTATTTCAGATGTTTGTCATTGAAGTAAAGGTTAAAGGCGGTGGCAGATACCTGATTTTCCGACGCTATCGTCAGTTCTATGATCTGCATAACAAACTGGAAGAGAGATATGGGTCAGAGAGCAAAAATAGTCCTTTTACCTGCACACTCCCTATATTGCCAGGTAAGCCGTCATGTGAATGTGACATGTGAATGATTAGCAGCTTTCTCAACCCCAGACTATACCAAAGAGGAGTGCATTGTGGGGAAATAGTTGTGAGAAGGAACTAATTCCCAGCTCTGGATGCTGAAGAAGTCAAGTTCCATTGGAACTCCCTCCACTTGTGGTAAAGTTCACTTAGAAACCTATAATATTTTAGAAAATATGTATTTTCTTGGAGATCCTGGTTTTGCCTGATTGCTTCATTTTTTTCCTTCAGTAACTGTCACAGATATTATGTTTTTCAGGAAAAGTTTTTGTTGGGGCCAAAAGGGAAATTGCTGAGAGCAGAATACCTATCCTGAATGTCTACATAAAGGTAAGATTTAATTTCAAGGTAGAGATTGCACTGAGCACTGCAGATACTTACCCATTAAAATCAGCAAAGAGAGGCAGTACTGTTGTAGTCTTAGGTATCTGCTTCTCTTTTTTTTCTCTCATCCTTTTCCTGAAGAAGCAGTGTCCACACTGTGGGATAACCTGCAGTTTTATTCCCGAGGTCGTTCAGACTGTAGGATTTGTGGGACTATGCTGTTCACAAAGGCTCACTCCCTGCCTATATATATATAAAAATAGATATTCTCTAAAAAAAATCCAAAAAACTCAAAACCAAAGATGTAGGAGGAAATGGTGGATCTTCAGTTCTTGTATGATTATGGAGTTGGCATGTGCACCTAAGGGACTAGGAGAGTGGGGTGGACATCTGGGTGTACCTGCTCTACAGGGAAGACACAGACAGTAACACTGAGGAGAGAAATTCTGTACGTGCAGGTTAACTGAAGACCTGATTTTAAACCAGTAAAAGTCTGAAGCACTGCTCATGACTTCTAGTATTTAAGATTGCCTTCTTTCTGCACTCATTCATGTTCTGAAGGGAAACACAAAGAACTATTTACTCCTGCAGTAAATCAGGCACAAAAAGAGTGAAGCGATACATTGGGTAGCTCTAGGAGTAAACAGGAGAAACTGTCAGCTTTCTGCAGAGTGAGAGGAGAGAGGAAAGAGATTTCTGGCAGTAATGAATATCCTTCATGATCCTGTAGGTCAGAGAGGCATATTTGTTACATGTAAATAAATAGAGGATTGGTCTCTCCCACTGTTAATATCTGCTTCCTACTTGTTCTTGGCACAGAACCTACTCTGCCTACCCGTTTGGGTGTTGATGGATGAAGAGGTACGGCTGTTCTTCTACCACTCGACCTTTGATAGTGAACAGGTGCCTCACAGACTGAGACGGCTTCGCCCACGGACACGTCGAGTGTAAGTGATTGACACGTTTTTTTCAGCATTGCCTGATGTAGGAGAAGATGTCCAGTTTTGAGGGGAGAGAGATGAGGATCACCCCAAGTGAATTTATAAAGTCCTAGTATGAGGATCTTCGTGGTAGAGAGAAGACAGGGTATTTCTTGTCTTCAGTAATCTCAAATCTTTTAAAGTGGATGTGGTGCTTGCTTTAAAGGTAAATTCCAAAATGAGAGTATAGCTTGCTTGTAAAAAGGTGCTGCTCAACTCTATCTGTTGATAATTCTTTAATGGTAACATCTATTATGATATACAGAATACACAGGCCAAGATTAAGGGCATAGGCTGGCTCTGCTGAAGTCAGTGAGAGATTCAGCACTGAATTCAGTGAGATCTGGTTCAGACACTAAATGAAACGGAATACTTAATTTGTTCCTGTCCTTTGTCTAAACACGAGCCTGTCCTATATAGCAGCACTGACACCTCTTTGGAGAGCTGCTAAGTAGACGTCATACTTCATTACCCTTCAGACAAATTAATTCTCCTTTCAGCATAGAAAGGATGGACCTGCTTCCTTTTTGCTTATCTCAAGTGGTGCAAAAACTGCATGTGTGAGTGTGCATTCCTGGATGTATGATGGCAGAGTTGGAACTGAATACGATAAATGCTAGAAACAGGCATGCCCAGAGGGCAGAGTAAGGGGGCTGAGCAGTGCTGTGGAAGAGAGATCCAGGATACTGACTATATTGAAAATTCCATCTGTTTTCAGCAGGAGACATCATCAGATTGCTGCTGCTCTGCACTGAAACTGAGAGAACTAGGGCAATGTTGTTGCATCCATATTTATTTACTTCAGTGCTGCACACAGATTCTCATGCAGTTTTTCCAGTGACCTATAGCTTGCCTGCCTCTTAAATAACAAAAATGCAGACACTGTACTAATGGTTGTGTAGTATTTTTGATGACTAGAGTGACATATTTACCTTCCTGTTGTCTCCTTTCTTTGCAGTAAAAGCATTTCACATGAAGTGCCTGTTTGTGACCGCATGGCAGCTCCGCGTGCTGAGGTGAGTACGCTGTCATAGAATAGGAGATTAAACTCTGTTTTACTTTGGTATCTCATCGATCAAGTTGCCTTTTCCAATTAGGGTTCGAGGAAAGGAGGGAAAGTGAAATTAGCACAGAAAAGCGATTGATTTTAACAGCAGGGAATGAAACAAAGGATGGAAAGAAGTGTTCTTTTTCTCCTTACTTGAGTAATAAGAAGGACCACTGTGAAGTCAGAGTGACTGGTGGTTCAAATTTGAGAGATATGTACAGCTTATGCCAAATGATCTATATTGCATAACAATACCCATAAATTAAATTTAAAACAAGGACAAGCTTTGGTTTGATTGACTTCAGCATATGTTTAAAAGCTTTTCAAGTGAGGCATCTTAGTATTTTCTGTGACATAGGTGTTGCACTGAAAAGGGCCTACACTGTGCTTTGCTGTTTATTGTCTCAGTATTAAGCACATGGAGCTGATTTGTAACCAGTACTTGTCTGAGCGTGGTCTTGCTTCCTAGAACATGTGACTTTGCCATGTAAGATTAAAAAAAGCTATGCAAATGCTTTGAGGTTTGTTGGTTTTGTTTTTTACACTGAGTACCACAGGTCTTGCATCAGTCATATATCTTGGGTTTTATATATTAATTCATTAATATTCAATATACCAAAATTTCTCAATAAATGAAAAAATGCTTTTGAAAGAGCTACTAAGCAGACATATGAACTACTAGCAAAGCAGTAGCTATTGTCTTCCTTTTATTAAAACAATTCTTGGCATTAACAAGACCAAAAGAATCATCTCAACACAGAATAAAAAACAACTTTTCACTTTTGCTTCTCTAGAAGCATTTAAATGACTACTGTGTTCTCTAAGGACAATGGGGGAGATGCACATTTTTGATAACTTAGCCACTCTAATTAGTAAAGAGCAGCTTGTTAGGGTGGTAGCATGGGCTTACCTTTTTTCCCCCCCCCGAAGGAGGCATCTAAGTTCCATTTTAACTAAATGTCAATTTCCCAGACTTCCCCATGTATCTCAGTTCAGCATACAGGCCTGAAAGCTAGATATAAAAACAGTAGTTAGTGGCCCTTAAATTAGGACGCAACACTTCTGCAATTTTTAAGGCTCTTTGTGATATTTTACAGCAAATCTGAAAGCCATAAAACCAGAAATAATACATAGTTTTTCATTTCTCAGGATTTCAGGTTTTCAAGTTGTCAGTTGTCTTCAGTGCTGTTGACTTACTTGCTCTTATGTATGTTCAACATCATTTTACTTATTTATCTGGTACTCAGTGTCCTGCCACTTTAAGAATCCTTGTATGTAGCCATCTCAGCACCGCATTTACCCTTGTGCTTCCACTACTTCTTCAAAGCATTTTTGTGTGTGCTGAGTAGGAGAGGAAATTGTGAGAACGGCAGACTACAGTCATGTATATGACCTTACCTCAGAAATATAATCCATGATGACAAAGTGCAAACTAGCATTGCTGCTCTGTGCTCCCACCCCAAGAACAAAACAGAAAGATTCACTTTTATGATTCTGTGAATTAATAATTTCAGTATTATTACTTTCCATAGGCACTGTTTGATTTTTCTGGAACCAATAAACTGGAACTCAGCTTCAAGAAGGGAGACTTGATCTATCTTCTCAGCAGAGTAAACAGAGACTGGCTGGAGGTAAGACTGTAATAGCAGTGCTGAATTATTAGCATACCTTGAAATATATGAGTAGAAAGGGCTCTCCTACTCCTTGGGACCTGTCTCCTCCTTTCAAGGAGAAACTGTATCATAATCAGGTCATGCTGTCAAGAATAAATCCTTGACTCCACATTTGTAATTGTTTCCTTCCTTGATGGTTTTTAGCTTACAAATTTTCTGCCCTCTAGACTTCATTTTTCATCTGCATTTGTTTCTGCTGGGATGTTTTTAAATTCTTTGGAAATCATTAGAATATAGAAAGGACACAGAAAGAAGATGGAAACTCCATCTCAGCGATTAATTGTTTTCTTGCCTCAGGGTTAGTTGCTCTATACTTCATGCTTCATACCACAACACACGTCAGCCTGATTAGAGAGAATTTGGGCAATGCAGCAGTGTTCTGAAAAAGGATGAGGAGAACATACTGTGTGTTTGCTGATACGATATCTGTTCTTGCTCAAACACCACAGCCTTCCTTGGTAACCATCTGACTTTCATTTTTTACACACTGCTTCACTCCCCTGCCTTGTATTTCCCTACACAATTGTATAATCTTATTGTAGGGATGCCATCATGTCACTTACATAGCCTTTATTTTCTTGATTATAATAGAAAAACTCTTAGTGATGTTTCCACATAAATTAAATTGAATTCCAGAACTTATTGTATGTGGGCAACATGGCATGGTTTTCTTCTTTTTAACACTTTGTATCATTCCAGGGAACAGCTGGTGATGCCACTGGAATTTTCCCATGTACTTTTGTGAAGATCATAAAAGATTTACCACAGCAGGAAGACACAGTTAATAAAGTTCGCTGTTATTACCATGATGAGACTGTAAGCACTATCAGGTAATAAGAAAATAGTCTTTTGGTTTAGTGCTGGAGAAATGCTGACAGTTCTCTTCATGATAGGTAATGATTAGATTTTTTCTTGTTACAGGGATATCTCAGTGGAAGAAGATCTGAGCAGCATTCCAACATTCAAAGATCTCATGGAATTGATGAGGTACAATGCAAGCAGTTAGTTGTATATTTAGTATCATTTAAACATTTGTCAAGCTCCTTCCAGTCCCAGATTTTCCACATGCTACTTGGTCATCACCATATTTTGGGTGTGAAATACTTTTTCAGTGTCCTGGAGAAACTACTTTGAATTGGCTCAGAGTCATTGGTGCAGACATTGGTCTGCCTTGGGATGGCCGTAAATATGGAATGCCACACACTTCTAACTCAGTTATGCTGGAGAGAAGTTTCCATTTCTTTTACTAAGATCAGAACCATACTCCCCATGCAAGGATTTTTTGCCTAATGTACTTCCTCCGAACTCAGGACACTACCCTCTAACATTTGCTAAATTAGTGCTCAACTTGATTAATCTAGTCTTGAACATTAAAGCATTAGAAGATCAAATACTAGTAGTGGAACACCTGTGCTAATGTTCTTCCTTTTTTTTTCCTGCCCTCCCCTCAAAAAAGCAACCATAAGTAGGGAGAAGTGGGCAGTAACAATAGTCAACTCATCTTCAGGAATTTTATCAAACTCATGTGTTGTTACTGGAAATGGTTCTTGGTTCTGACAAATTTATTTGCATAAACACAACACAGCAATAATGTGGCTATATGTGTAGTATGAGCTGTATCAAGAATGCCAAGACACCCAAGGCTCTGTGTGGCTTTTGTTAGAATGAATTAGATTGCCAGCATACTGTTGATCATGCAGCTTCTCCCAGGCATTCCTTGATTTCTGGGATCAATCCATTTGTTTTCTACCAGGCAGGAATTTGACCAAGATGACATTGTTTTGAATTACCGGGACCTTGATGGTGATCTGATCCGGTTGCTCTCCGATCCGGATGTTGAACTCATGGTGTCTCTGAGCAGGAGAAAGCCTTCTGAGAAGCATTTCTTTCCTTGGGAGTTGCACATCACTCACAAGGATGACTTGAGTGTCTACAACACTAGTCCAGAAACAGGTGCTACTCAAACAGTAAGAGCAACATAAGTGCCACATAGAGATGTTCCTGTGGGTAGCTATACAGTCCTTCCATAATCCCTCTCTGCAGACATTTTCCTTTAATAAGCCTTTGAAGTGAGTTTGAAAAGAGTAATTTTTAGTAATGTATTACTTTTCAATGTCAAATCTGTACTTAGTTGGCTTCTTCAGCTTTTTCCCACTCCTCTGTAGTAGAAACGTCTACATAGAGGCCAATGAAGGCGAGGAACAGAGAAATAAAATCGGTGGCCATGTTCACAAAGCAAGTCAGTCTTAGACTGCAATAGAAGTTGGTGTCCTGAGCCCCAAGACCTGCTGTAATCTCTATTCTTGCTCCTAAAGCTAATTATTTGTCCAGAATGTCTTCATAAACTTTTTTTCTAGAGTACCATAATTTTCTCCTCACTTGCTGATATGAAAGGTTTGTGTGCAAGTGCTTAGAAATGTGTAATTATTTCTGTTGCGAAAGTCTCACTGGGCATTCAGAGGTTGTTCTGGATGTATCAAACCCCTCCTTTTTCATATTTCAGTGAATAAATTGCGGCCACTTCTGCTATGTTCTCTCTACTGACCACTATTTCAAATTCTGTGAATCAAACCCAGTACATCTGTGGTGTACCTCATAGACTGTTTTGTAATTGTACTGGTTATTTCTGCATTCTGGGAAAGAGTCTTCTGCCATCTGATACCTCATTGCAAAGTAGAACCAACAACAAATTATTGTATCAGATTCTTTAGATTTTTTATCAGATTACGAGTTATGTATGTATAACATACAATTTTTTTATACCTAAATTCTGTATTTTAGAACCACCGTGCAGTCATGGTGTTAAAAGGTACCACCTTATATAAATACAATGAGTAAAAAATAAGTGAAAAGAATTTTTAAACACCATGCTTCAGAATCTGCTGTTAATTTCTGAAGCATTAAACTACAACTCCTCATTTTAAAAAATCTTTGTCCTTGACCTGCTGTTAAAATTTGTTCAGACAAAAGGGAAGAATAACAAGTATTTGAAGATACTAAAACACAGTTAAGTAACGATATAAATATAATGATATAAATAGCTAAACTGCCCCTCCTCAAATTGGCAAAATAATGTTTTCTCTTTTTATTATATGTTACCTATAATGCCATCAGGTAACAAGATCTTCAACAGCAACAGAATTATTTAAGATGACTTATCCTTTAAACACGCATTTTTTCTTCTTGATGTATATACATAAACTTATTTGCATACATAAGCTTTAATATTCTATTATCTCTACCCCTCCATTTATGATTACACGTACTTTGCAAATAAAGGAGTTTATATTTAAATATAAGCATGTCACTTGCTCTATTTTGATCCATGAATCATTTCTTACTTGACACTTAGTTATTAAGTGCGTAGTTCTAGCACTATACCGATCCTGTATATACTTGTGTAAGAAAATGCACTCTCCAAACAGCTGTAAGATGTGCTACAGGCCATATCTTCTTTTCAGGTACAGAAGTTCCACCTGAAGAATCCATGCATGTTAAATTTCAGAAGTAGATAGCATTATATTCAGAAGAGACGCGGATTATGTCTTTATTTTTTTCCAATGATGGAAGGTTTTAGAGGACAATATTTCACTAAAACATTACAAAACGTAACTTCCCACTTCACAGGCATTGCGCCAATGTGGTTTAGGAAGGAGATGAAGCAATAGACAGCGATGGTGTTACTAATCTTATGTCTTGTGATACATAAGAGAATGTATTTTAAGTTTGAAACATAATTGGCATGCATGGCCTGCAAAGTTTCTGATGTGCAGGATTACTTGTTACCTGTTCCTGGAGTTCAACAGAGCAAAAAAACATCTGAAGATTTTCACTGACAACTAGGATCCTGTGATGTAACTACCAGCTCAGCAAGTCTGTTTGAAGATGCAGGAGCTGTTTGAGTGAGGAGGGAAATGGAAGGAAGATGTCTGCTGGGAAACAAGAAACTTCTTTTCTAAGGGTGGGGGAGAAGAACTTATGTAAAATTACTGCCCTGTGAAAATCAGAGTAGGAGAATTCCTTTCCTCCTTTATACTGTAATGCAAAGTATATTCTGCCCATCTAGCAAAGTCACATATTCCCCTCCTTGTCTGCACGTTTTGTATGCGCTCCTCCTCATAGTCCAAATGACACAGTGACTTTCCTCAGATACTCTCACATTCTTCATCTTGCTTTGCATGTTTTCCTATTCACAGTATAGATTTTTTTCTCCCGTATATTGACTCAATTCTTATGAGAGCCTAATTGTGCTAACCATGGTTTTTGTCAGTACTATAGGGATTGATTTAGAGAGAGTTAAGTTGCAGTACAGGGCAGACAGGCTTTAGCAGTTATATTCTGTATCTGGGGACTCATCTTAGTCCCCCGTAGTTTACCCCTGAGAATGCAAACTGCAGTGTGTCTTTCCCTTATGGCTACCTAACTTTCCTATAGATCTTCTTATTGAAGGCTTCTAGATTAAGTTTTAAAACTGGATTTTAAACCGTGTGTCTGCTTTGGATGTAGAACGACTTCAGACCAACTTCCTTTTACAAATCTCTTTTTGTTTCCTCTGTGTACTATAATACCTATAATTTATCAATAATTGCTGAAATTGCTAAAATTTACTTTTAAAAATATTCCTCAAATTAAAGGCTTACAGAGATAAAGGTAGTTCTCTCCACCTGCCAATATTGTGTACAAATATAAAATACAGAATCATCCTTGCCTTGAAGATTGCCTAAGAGTAAAGCAAGAAACAGCATTGGAGTGAAAACCAGAGAATTCTGCCATAGTCTTTCTCACTTCTGCTTCAATCAATCCTCTTTTTTTATTCTGAAAATACTTTATTCCTATGATCTGGTAATTATTAAGATGCAGATTGCCAATGACACACTTCCTTCCCCGCCCTTCCCAGTTAAACAGTCCCATCTAAGTGCGTACTCTGGGGGATCAAATAGGAAGTACAGACTTCCTATTTTACAGGCAATTACACAGACTGTCCTTGAAAGGGTGTGGTCTGCTTCTTTGAAAGTGGCATTCGGGGTGCATATAAGATATAGCACATATTTTGAAGACTTATTCACCAAGAAAACCCTGTGGTCCGTGTATGCTTGCTGTCTCCAGCTCTAGGGAAGTAAGGTTTTGTTGGTTTTTGCATGAGCAGATTCTGATGCTGTGAGGGAAGACTAGACAGGGAAAGTCACCTCTCAGGTTGAATCATCTGCCTCACAGACAGCTCTGGATCCAGGTAAGTGAGCTGCTTGCTCTCTGAGAAAAGCAAAATTGAGGTTCTGCTTCCATACAAGGGCTTGGGACTCATTAAGAGATTCATTACCTGTAATGATTATTAAAGGACTCAGCCAGCTGTTTCTGGTGTAAGGAAGTGGCATTCAGGAATCTGAAAGTCAATAGGAATTTAAAAGGAGTTTTTTCTGTGCTCCCTTAAAGTAGGGAAGAGTCTCAGCTCTGTAACATAATCGAGTAGGTGAGTCTTCCATACTTTTGAGAAAGCAGTGAAAGATGACCAAAAGGACTTGAATTCCAGTATTGAACAATGTGGTCTTTTGAACCACTCAATCTACTCTCAATCTCAACAATCACCAAAAAAAAAAAAGAAAGAAATTGTTTCTTTGGTATTATTTATACAGTTTGCATCTTGTTTGTAGAGCAGCTGGAAAAGTAGCACGTGAAAGTGAATGAATGTCGAAATTCACCCTCTATAACTTCCAGGAGCTATATGGTTGGGGATCATATTTTTAGGGAAAGGTAAAAAACCAACACTACTTTAGTTCTTTAGGAAGGCTTTGAGCATGAAGAACAGATGGATGAATAAACTTGAAGTCTGAGTTCTCTTCACAGATTGTTTTTTTTGTTGCTACTCAGCTGAAAGAATCCCTGCACTTCTTTGGAAATGTGCATTTACTTCCCTATTCTTTTCTCATATTGCAAGTTCACACAATAAGAAGACATGGATTTTGTCCTACAATAAATACTTGGTAGAAGTTCTTTCTGAATGTCACTCCAACACGAAGCCTAAAGAAGTTCCTTAATTTAGTTTTACTTCTCTTTATGTGAAATGAAAACAAGAAGCTCCACAATAAGCCAAGCAAGAGAGTAGCCAGTGGGAAATGAAAACAATTATCTTCTGAATTAGGATCAACTTGTGAGCAAAGGACAGTGTGATCATGAAAGAGTTTTTCATCCTTCTGCTGAATCTATATTTGGTCTTCAATGTCCAAGCCATTCGAGGTGAGTTTTAAATTTATATTCTTTTTTATTCTTCCCTTATTGCCTTTTCTTTTTATCTGTATCCTTCTTTCAGCTAATGCTGTTCCTCATTTTCTGCTTGCTTTTCTGCTTGTTCTGCCACTGTCTTCTATGCTGTAATAGAATAGACATTTTGATCCAAACCAATGTGCAGCAGATGCATATGAGGACAAATGTGTTGTAGGTTGGTGGTATGGACAGGTGAAATACTGGACAAATGGATGAGATGAAGTGAACTGGTTAATGAGTGAATAGGAAGGAGAAATAGATCCTGATAGACTAAACATAGGAAAATGAAGGGCTGCATGATTCAGATGGTAGGGTACAGGAGTAGAGAATGTCAGAATCAAAGTGTTGTCAGAAGGTGTGTCTCATGGACATCTATATTATCCAAGACAGATTCCAATGCCTGAAGTCCACAGTAGGTGGGGGAGTTATGCTTTCTGTCCCAGTACCAGCTGCAGGACCTCTCCCTTTGAGATCTCTGAGGAAAAATGTGTTACAGTGTAGGTCAGACTGGTCTTCTTGGCATTCTTTCAGCCTTACCCTGTCTATGTGGGATACTCCGTTTTCTGGTTGTGCAGGGAATGCCATAGAACTTACTTTGCACTGGTTTTCAGTAGAAGATGAAAGTAAGGTCCTTCTTATGCCTGCTAGCTAAGACATCATCATACTTTCCTGATGTCTTCAGCTTGTAGAAAGCCCCTTAGCCAAGCTGATAGTAGTTCCCATCAAGAGAAATCATTTGAAGAGCACGCTCATGTTTGCATACTGACAGATCTGTCATCTGAAGGTCATATTCCAATAGTGAGGCACAGATATTACCTTCAGAGAAAATAAAGGAGAAGAAAGCAACTTGCTTCACAGTGCCTGTACCAGGGTTGGCCTGTACTTTCCCATTTCACAGCTGTGAGGTTAAAAAACCCCAACGTTATTTCTGATGGGAGGTCTGGACATTTCTGGGTCATAAATCTAGTTCCAACAAATTAGTTTGGGCATTCTTCTGAGTCATAATAAGATTCTTCCCAGAGCATCTCTCTTTTAAGTGTGCCTTTCTAGTGTTATAACCTTTACTAGGAGGTTAGTGGTGAAGAAGTCCCATAGAGCAACACACAAAGATGAAATGGTCACCATACGCTTGGTGATCTGGTATCTACTAATCCCTGGAAACAATGACTGTTCCGAAAGTGAGGCCTTGGGTAGAATTATGTCCCTTGCATGCACAATGATCTCACTTAACTGTTGTTATTTGTAGCTTGGTTTGGACACTTGCATATTGTGGAGATTCACCAAGAGTCATTTTCTGGTGCCATGAGGACAGTGTTTTTATCAGTGCCTTCCCTATTCTGCTGGCAGAATCACTGTACCTACCACTGTTTCTCACTATTTACATTTGTAATCATTGCATATTTTCTTTCTTGAATTTCTTTCTCAGAGAGTATCCCTATGAAGAGCTTGAGGTGTTACAATGACTACAACTCACAGGTGACGTGCACATGGATGGAGCATTCAGAGGCTCATGCCCTCGTTGGCATGGCTCTTTACCAAAGGGATAATATTATGATGTAAGTACCTGTAATGTGCTGTGCTGGATGAAAACCCAAAGGGAACCGGACACAACTGGTGATCAACAGTCAGGTTTTCAGAATGCACAACCAACTTTCTCTGTCATTGGGTTAAAGTAAAAGTTGTGTCTGCTTCTTGGGCCTCTTCTAGGAAGGGAGGAGTGAATAGGGTGTGCTAGTGCAGTTATTTTTATCAGGTTTGCAATTATTTTCCCCTAATTTTATTGTGGGATCATAGATATGAATTAAGATGGGGATTATAGATTGCTATTAATGGAGCGGAGAAGGCGGTGTCAGAACAAGTGCAAGCCTGAGTATTGATTATAAACCTAAAAAGGAGAAGGCATTCCCACTGTTATTTTGCCCATTTAAGAACACCACTGAGAGTATGGTTTTGATCCCTTCAGAGAAAACACGTATAGACTGTTTGTAAGATAGACAAGAGATAAGTTCATCTGTGTTATCACTTTTCCTCCCAGAGATATTGGTCTGTTTATGATAGTATCTCCCTGTTACATCTGTTTCCTTATGAAAAGGGAAGTGAATCACCAAACTGGATCAATTGTAAAGATAGGAAGGGAAAGAAAGTGAGGAACAGCCAAAGGAGAGAGGAAGACAACGATAGAAAGCTGAGTAAATGATGAATTAAATTCCTGGGATAAAGGAAGGAAAGGAAAGAGAAAGAAATTTTGATTTAATTGTAAAGAAGAAAGAATAAATAGATCTAAAAGCAGCTGAAATCTGTGGAAGGTCTTTGGAACAGGACCTTGAAGCTAATACTTCTTGGAAAAGGTGATATAAAATTACTTGGACCTCTGGAGGATTCTCTGGAAGATTGTTGCGTGATGGAGTGTGTGCATCACACAGGAAACATGACAAACGTGAAGTGATCAAACAATCAGGTATTAAGTGCGATCTGGCACACAGCTGAAATCAAAATGGCCAAGGATTAACCAAGGTCAGCTCACACATGAAGAATAGTTGACTAAATTCCATACTGTGAGGTAATGCTGATGAGTATATAGGAATATCTTCTGGACTTCACAACCCTGGTGGGCACATGTATGGTCAGTCCCACCCATGCTTCAGGAATATTCCTGGTTTTCTTGCTAATATCCAACTTTTAGAAATAGCAATAGTGCTGAATAATGCTTGCTAACATATAGTTGGCTATGAGACTCCATCCTATCCTGGAAGACAGTACTTGGCCTTATATATTCACAACTTAATATTTCTCATCTGAACTGGAACAATGTTATATACTGGGCATGAAGCCATAGGCATAAACAAAGTCCCAGAGGGTACAAAAAGAAGCAACACATCTGTCCAGTAGCTCAGGCTACTGCAAGCACACAAAGCTTAACCTCACCTGTCTAGTTTAAAATATTGTTTCTAATTTTCATGCTTCTTGGCCTGGAGAAAGGCCATCTAAAGGGATGATTAGCATTCTGGGTGAAATCTTTAATGAACACCAAAGGTCAGAATAGAACTACTAAAGATAAAGAACTACATTGTGGTTGGAGAATGGAGTTTTTTAAGTGTCTTTCTTGAACTAGAAAATTAATGTTTTCAAGAAGCTAAGGATCATCAGAAAGTTTATGGCCTTTGACTCTGAGTAAAAGGTGCATTTCCATGCATTATTTTTCATCATGCTATTTCTCATAAAAAATACGAGATTACATAAATTTAGGCTAAAAACTAACTCGTCTGATACCAAAATATAACATTCTTCTGCACAGCTTTGGAATGAGAAGGCATTTGACAAAAATCCTGGTGTTAAAAATATTTGTCCTATTAACTGATGCAAAACAGGATTAGTAGGTACAGTAAAATGAGGATATAAGTGCCTGAGTAAATTGTAACAACAAAATGGAATGGGATTCATTTCAGGCATTTAATTTTGCATCAACTGTAGGTCTTCAAATCATATCTTTACAGATCACTTCCTCTTTTCACAGGGAGAACAAGAAGATGCTTTGCAAACGTCAGACGGAAAAAGACTTACATGAGGCTCCAGACTCCTATGTGCACTGGATTTGTTGCAACACTACAGATTATTTTGGAATAGGGGTAGATGAAACTTACAGCTTCAAACCTAACAAGATGCTTCAAGCAGAACTAAATGTTGATCTTTTCCAAAACGGTAAGAATTAAATACCAAATTCTCATTTTCCAGTGAATATTAGGGATCTTTGACAATGTATTTGCCATTCAGTCAGGAAGCAAATTCCACTTGCGTTGTGCAAACTGCCAAAGAGCTCCACATTGAAAGGATGGGACAGGGAGGGGAGAGGTCAAGTTTCTGGGGGCAGCTGGACCTGGAAGGGGAGCTCAAGCAGGAGTTACTTGGTATGGCAGGGTTAAGATACTCTGGGAATGGGGAAGATTACATAGGTATTTTCTCCCCCTCTTCATGGCCTCACTATCTCATATCTCATGGGCTGTACCTTCACCTTCCAGTTCAGCCCCTCCCACCACAAAACCTCTCAGTCAGCTTGATGAGATTAGGAGACTTCTTGCTGACCTGGAAAGCAGCTGATGGAAGCCAAGAGCTGGGTGATGCACTGGAGTATGAAGTCACTTACAAGCGCGAGTGGGAGTCCTGGGAGGTAAGCGCAGAGGAGCTGGGCTGTCCTA
This sequence comes from Dromococcyx pavoninus, assembly GCA_033558185.1. Classification (NCBI taxonomy): domain Eukaryota; kingdom Metazoa; phylum Chordata; class Aves; order Cuculiformes; family Neomorphidae; genus Dromococcyx; species Dromococcyx pavoninus. Next base: position 513,293 of record JAUMJL010000513.1, on the reverse strand, counting down.
GTTTGGGCTGTAAAATTTTGGGTGGTTGAGAGCAAGTAGTAAATGTCGCGCAAATGAATGGCCTTTCCATTCTCAGGCACTGTGAAGAGACACAAAAAATGTTGTTTCAGGTCAGGCGGGAACGGCTCTCTTTCTGTTTACAAATGACTTGTCCAGTGAAATACCGTTTGTGCTGAACTGAATATAAAGATCTGTTCTTTTCTGAGAAAAGCGCTGCACTTACGTTCTGAGTTTGAATTGATTTTGTCCTGAATCCATCCCAAAATTGAATTAAAACATGTTCAAATAGGAACCTGTGGGTTCATGTTGGAAAAAAGGTAAAATATATTTGATGGGGTTTTTTAGTCCATACATTTTGCCCTATTGTTTCCCTAGATCTGCATATGTTTCTGTCCTCTACCTATCAGCCAGATCTTTAGTTTTTAAGAGAAGTATCTTGGCCAGATTCCCACAAAAATCTGCACTGACGAGTGTTGTGAACTCGGGTAGCTGGTGCTGAAGACAACTGGGGCCCTGCAGGCTGCACGAGCTGGCTAACCTGCTGGAGTAGATAGTGCCTGACTGTGCATGTGTCTCAGATTTCCTGGGTAATGCTGTCAGCAAGCACACTGAAACCCCACTAGTATGGGAGCAAGAAGCACTACGTGGCAGCATGTGCATGGACCACCACATGCATGGAGACGCTGGGAGATGCAGCCTGGAAGTCACCTCCTATCACTCCCTGACTTCCCTCCACGCTTCTCCATTCCCTAACTTCCCAATTTCTTCCCTCCCTGCTCTCCTTTCTTTCACACAACAACAGAAAGCTGCCTCACTCCTGCTCTCCAGCACCACACGTTGCCATCTCAGCCATGAGGACCTTGTCCCAGGTAGCAGTTACATTGCCCGGGTACGAGCCAAACCAGGGGTGGCCAGTGGCTTCTCGGGGCAGTACAGCGAGTGGAGCACAGAAGTGTCGTGGGAGACCCCTGAAGGTAGCGTGGAATGGAGCAGAGATGTGCAGGGTGGGAGTGCTGGCTGAGAAGCCAGACCTTTCCTGTGATTTAGCTTGCTCTCATCTTCTCTGAAGGTGACCTTCAGCCCAGGAACCTCCGCTGCCTCTTCAATGGCGCAGATCGTCTGTCCTGCAGCTGGGAAGTGAAGAAAGCAATCACCACCTCTCTCCTCTTTGGCTTGTTCTTCAGGGCCACCCCAGCATCAGCGTATGTGCTTTGCCCGTGGCAGCGTGCCTGCACTTCTCCCATGGAGTTTCTGCTCTGTCCCAATCCCCCTGATCTCAACACATCTCTTTTTCTCCCCTCAGAGAAGAGGAGTGCTCCCCTGTGCACGACAAGGCTTTGCCCCACACCCTGTATGTGGTCCAGAGCTGTGAGATCCCTGTTACCAACTCCAGCAGTCACAACCAGTACCATGTGTCTGTCCGGGCAAAGATGGAGGAGAAAATGATTGAAGCCTACAAGAACAGTGAGTGGCTGTGTTTTTTTCTGGCTACTCTTGGCTGTTTCTTGGAGAGATGCCTAGCAGGGCATGTGGGACTGAGAACAGTGGTGTTGAGGAAAAATGTGTTGGGAGAGGAAGAGATTGGGACTGATAAATAAAGGAACTGGAGGCTGTGTTAGGTCAGAGGTCTAGAAGAGGTCGCTTGTAGGTGTGGAGATCCTCAGTGGCACTTGTTACTCTGAGGAAGGTGACAGAAGTGGAAAATGCTGCACAGAAATTCAAAGTGCGACCCTATGTTCCTCAGTGGGTGACTGTCACCCTGATGACTTCTCTGTGATTGACCTTCATGGGTGTCCCAGGTGACAGGGAGCTGTGGTGAGAGGTGTTTGTGGGGAGTGTGTCACTATGTGATTTCTCGAGAAGCCACTGGGGCTCTTGTGGGTTTGTGGAGTGTCCCCTGGAGCACTGGATGCGGCAGGGCTCCTCTGCTGAGTGAGGTGTGTCAGGTGAATCATGAGGCACTGATGCTGCTTTTCATGACTAGAACTGGAGGGCTCCTGCAGTGGGTGACAATATCCAGTAGCATCTCCAAGAGAGCTGAAAATCTCTGGAAATGTGTGGGACCGGTACAGATGTTTCAAATAATGTTTAAGTGCTCTTCTCCAATTGGATCCAAATCCAGTTGGTGGACAATCAAAAGTGGTGTTCCTCCCTGCTCAGTTTTGGGGCCAGTCTTGTTTAATATTTTTATGAAGTATCTGGATGAGTGGATTGAGCGTACCCACAGTAAGTTTGCGGATGACACCAGAGTGGGCAGGACTGTTGATCTGTCTGAGGGCAGGAAGTCTCTACAGAGGGAACTGGACAAGCTGGACCCATGGGCTGATGTTAGTTGTATGAGGTTTAACAAGGCCAAGTGCTGGGTTCTGCCCGTGGGCCACCACAACCCTATGCGGTGCTACAGGCTTGGGGAGGAGTGGCTGGAAAGATGCCTGGTGAAAAAGGACCTGGGGGTACTGGTTGGTAGCCATGAACATGAACCAGCAGTGTGCCCACGTGGCCAAGAAGGCCAACAGCAAACTGGCTTGTATCAGAAATGGTGTGGTCAGCAGGAGTAGTGTTTCCCTGTACTCGACCCTGCTGAGGAAGCATCTCAAGTAATGTGTTCACATTTGGGACTCTCACTTCACAAAAGACATTGGGTGGCTGAAGCGTGTACAAAGAAGGGCAGAGAAGCTGGTGAAGGGCCTGAAGAACAAGTCTCATGAGGAGCAGCAGAGGGAACTGAGATTGTTTAGTCTGGAGAAGAGGAGGCTGAGGGGAGACCTTATTGCCCTCTATATCTATCGCAATGGAGGTTGCAGTGAGGTGGGTGCTGGTCTCTTCTCCCAAGTAACATGCAAAAGGACAATAGGAAATGGCTTCAGGTTGTGTCAGGGGAGGTTTAGATCACATATTAGGAAAAATTTCTCTGTTGATATAGTGGTGAAGCATTGAAACAGGCTGCCAAGGGAAGCGGTGAAGTCACCATCCCTGCAAGAGTACAAAAAATCTATAGACATGGCACTATGCGATATGGTTTTGTAGGCATGGGGTTGGACTGGATGATCTAAGAAGTTTTTTTCAATTTTAATGATTCTATGATTGTGTGCACAGGGAAGGCTGTCAACATTTATGGATATAGCTTTTCTGTTATTTAATGGTCTATGGGTTTATTGCATTTGACCATAAAATGAATATGCAGGGAATTACTATGTGTTAAAAAGCTGAGACTTCTTACATTGCATACAGAAACATTTCTTTCAGTCTCTGGAAACTACTCACAATGGTGAAAGGGAGCGCTGGACCACTATTTTGATAAGTACTCAGAGCCATTCCTTGTGTTCCAGTTAAGGTGCTGCCACCTGCAAATGTGTCAGTAACAGCAACAGAGAACCAAGAGTATGAACTGAGGTGGATAAAACACACTTTGTCATACGACTTCATAAAACAGAGATACCAAGTTGAGTACTGGAAAAACAACCAGTATGAAAAGGTAAGTCTTAGAAAGCACAGGAGTCCTGGAATTCTCTTTGCTGGGCAGATGGGAAAGGCATTCTCTCTCACTTCCATCATTTGTGCTTTTTTCTTCTCCCCAGACTCTCCAGAAGTTAAATATCAGCAATGATGAACCTCCCTTCATCTTCACCTTGCAGATGCTGGATTCATCTACAGAATATAGAGGGAAAATGCGTGCAAGGGTGAATCCTCCAAAATATGAGGGGCCTTGGAGTGAATGGAGTGAGGAGTTCACCTGGAAGACTGAGAATGGTACTTTCCATGCAGGCTACTTCTGTAAGGTTTTGTGGGCTGTTAATATCTGAAATGCCTCTAAAAAATGCATTCTCTCAGCTGGAGTTAAAGTTTGGTCCAGCCACAAGCTCGCTGGAGTGACTTAACAAGGTAGCGGCCTCATCTGCATCCTTGTAGTGCAACAGCAATGCTAATAAAGAAGGTGTGCAGGAATGACCTTTTAAGAGTCTTTCCTCCTTCCCTTCATGAGGTGAGTGCAGTCAATCATATAGGTTTCCACATGGATAATCAAGCAAGGATCCTGCCCAAAAGATCATCCTTGTTTCCTGATTCCAGTGGCCCATTCTTCTGTCAGTGACTGAAGAGCCCGAGACTCCAAGAAAACAATGAGCCATCAGTCTTTTCTCTTTGCAGAGTGACTGTAGAACTGGAGTCTACCAGAGATAAAAACATTTACGTGTTTTTGCTGTTTCTAGACTTAGAGGCAGAATATCTTCTGTCATATGGTCTTGTGTCCAAAGTAATAGAATCTTACAGGATTTATCCTGAAGTAGCTTGTAGTTGTAAGACAGTGGGCAAATTCTGATGACTGTAGCCAGGAGGAAAGAGGTCTGTTGTTGATGAACAGATATGACCATTAGCAGAAGAACCCTGTCTTAGAAAATCTGTGAGACCCTCTTCTCTTCAGGACTGTTCAGAGGAAGGCCTAAGATGCCTGAAGACATGCTTATTGTTCATGGTGGAGTAAGGTACCTAACCATCCTTTTATTAGCAGAAAATGTTTACTCTGAAGTCAGTAAAAAATATTCAGTAGAGGAAACAATGAACTCCTTTGGTCAGCAAGCTGTTCAGGGCATGTTTGGTCTCTCCGACCTTGGAGGGTATCCCAGCAGACAGAAGCCATCTTGATCCTATCTGGTGATGTGGCACCTACACTTCCCCAGTCTGCTTGCATGAAGAGTGACCAGAGTGAAAAGCCTGTTACGGGAAGCAGCCACTCTGCAGGTGGATAGCTTTTTCTCTCTTCTTTGTTTCAGTTCTGCCACCAGTGGTTCTCCCAGTGATGCTCCCTGCTCTCATCATCACTCTGCTAATAGCTGCCTATTGCAGCTATAAGTATTTTCTCAGGTAGGCTTGCATTGTGACCAGGAGCTTTAGCAGTGTGTTGTCTCTGTGGGTGGCCTAAAGGCTGAGGCACTGCTTGTGCCCCATGAGAGAGACATCTACGTGGAGATGAGCCTTGGTGTGCAATGGGAAATGTTGTGCATGTCTGTGCAAGGGTGAGAGTTGGGTGGTGACGTGCCGGGGCTTTGGAGGAGCCTTGCTGTGCAGAGCAGCACGGTGTATGGGGTGCAGAATTCTGGTTACAGCCATGTTGAGAAGCAAATCTTGAAACCTCTGCGTGTTGTTGCAGGAAGAAACAAATATGGGAGGAAAGGATTCCGAACCCCAGCAAGAGTCTCCTGATCCAGAGCTACCTGGGGGTAAGAGGGAGCTGTACCTTGAAGGGTTCCTCATCTCCCTGTCTTTTCCAGGACTGGCAATAAACTTAAAAGTTCTTCTTGTTTCCTAGTCCACAATGAAAAGATATCTTCATTAGTCCATGCCTTATTTTTAGAAGAAGTTCTGGTCATATTCAACACAATGTAATCTTCTGTTTATACCAGTAGACTTCTTTGTGTTGTTCTTGTCAGCCTCACTGTAGTTTCAAATCAAGCTAGAAAACTTTTAGTACTTTCAAATTTTCACTGACTGAAATGATTTAGTTTCATTAACAAACTTCATCAGCTGGTACTTTCATTCTTCTAAAATAGTATTCAGCACTTATTCAGAGCTTTTTAGAATGGGGTGGTAGCCTTATGAAAAAAAAATTATTTTAAAGGAGAAGGATTTCTGGAATAAATTTTACCACATGGCTGTCTCTTACCAGGACAAGCATTCTTTATTGGAAATCAAGGAATGCACTTAGAAAGGATTTCGTCAAAGCTGTTAAGCAGAACCTCCCTCTCTTCTTCCTTTATCAAAAAAAAACCCTAATATCTGGAAAGGGTGGTATAACCATCTCTAGATTTTGGTGGTAAAAGTCTTCCAGTGTTGCAAGAATAGCTAATTCAATAATGTGCCCACCCCAACACACATGGCCACCCATATTTTTCGTGTAACAGTTGATTTTACTATATCTTTATATGGGAAGTTGTTCTTAAAAACGGACCAGCACTCATGAACTCCCAAGCTCTCAAAAGCAGTTTCCCAAGGGACATTGTGAAGTAGCTCCCTGAGTAGCTTAAAGTTTGATCTCTTGAAATCCAAGGTAAACAAGTCTGCTGTCCTTTCTTGTCATTACTCTGAGAATTTTAAACTCGCCTATTTCATGATCACTGTGGTCAAACAGCCACCAGCCATCACATCCCCCATGAGCCTTTCTTTATTCACAAATAACAAGTCTAGGAGGGCTTCTTTTCTAGTTTCCCTCCCACTACTTGCAGTTAGGTCAGTGGTAAGGCAATATGGGTTTGAGATAACTGTCTTCTGGAGAACAAGAACATACCTTCTGGTCATTAGTGAGGTTGTATTCCTATTGCCAGGTGGTGTAGGCTCTCCTGTTTGTTGTATTTGTCCCTGAGGAATGTATCGTCCTTGATTCTACTGCCAGTGATACACTGCTCATTTATAATGTATGCCTTTTTACTTCCAGAAAGTACATTTAGGAAACTGGCCGACCAGCAGCCAACTGGACTTCAACAAATACAACCTTTCAGAGAAGATGGAGCAGGCTAGCATCCTTCAAGTTGTGGACAGGTGAGTGAACAGCATTTTATAGCGACACTGTGGATCATAGTCTCAAAGATCTCTTTAAGTTGTGGCAGGATATTATCAAATGTTCTGCCGCTAGATATCCTATACAAGTCGCTTTTGAGGAAAGGATAGAATTTTTTTTCCTATCTAGGTTACCCTGCTTCTCCAAGAAAGATTTTTTCTTCTAACCCTGTGTGTAGCTATGCGTGTTTTCAACTAAGCTTGTTTTATAATTAATGTTTACCACAATAATATCTCTCATGAACAACTTTTAACTTTCCCTCATTCAGGCAGATGAAGACTTTGGCAAAGTCCCCTGAAGAGCAGACTAAAAAGGCAGAGCTTTTGCCTGTTGCACTGGACCTACAGAACTCATACCATGCTTTAACTGAGCCAGAGCATGCCTCACTTGTCTACTCAAATCACATTGCTTGTCATTCCTCCCGTATTTCAAGGAGAAACAGTGCTGGTGCAAGTATTGCTTCTCAGGCAGCAGTCCCTTGCTTTGCTTTCAATGGTCCATACTTGTACAGCTCAATGATGTCCTCCCAGCCTGATATGCATCACGTCCTGGCAGTGGACCCAATAGGGATCCATGAGAAATCAGCTTCCCTTCACTACATGACTCTCCCAAAGGAAGATTGTCCTCAGGCTCCACAGAGGCAAGAACAGACAGGAGTAGATCTTCCACAGGCCTTCCTGCTCCCAGATCAGAAGGAAACAATGCAGCACCTCCACAATGAGGATGAAGTCCCACCAGCCTATGGGAAAGGCACGAACATGAGAACAGAAGAGCAGAAATCTCCAATGGCTCTTAGCTGTGTCACATCTCCTCAGCAGCGCCCCTTGGAGTACATCACCACAGAGAGCCTGGTACTGCCATCAGCCAGCAACTCCATCCATCCACCACTTGTCACTGCTGGGGAGTTACCTTGTGACTCACAGAAGACCCAGCCTCCCAGGGACCACTCTTGCCATGAGTTTTCTCCTGCGAAAACCAATGTCATGGTTCCAGTTTCAGGTCAAGCACCAATTTATTCTCCTGAACTGCACCCAGGTACATTTGGAGACTATCTTACTGTCCCTTTAAGTCTCCATGGACATTCAGAACCCACAAAGAATCCTTTGCCTGTCTTAGAGAAGGGAAACAATCTTCCTGGAAATCAGCCTTTGTCAGAGGGTAACTTGGTGGTATTAAACCCTGACAGCACTGAGCCAGTTTTCCTCTGCCAGGTTGGTGACTATTGCTTCCATAGCCTAAAATCCGGTGTGAAGATGGATGTTAGTCAGGAAGACCACAAAGTCAAGAAACCTTCTGAAAGCAAGATAACACCTGGGAATCCTGTTTCAGAAAATGAATCCATCACTGGCAAGGAAAAGGATGCATCAAAAATGCAAGCTATTCAGCTTTTCAAAAATCTGAAATCAGATGATTACTTTTCATGGCACCAGCCTTTGAGGATCAGAGAAGTCTGTTAAATGGGCAAATATTACTGAATAGCAAAGCTACAGGTAACTGTAAGAAGTTGCAACTATCTGATGAAAACTAACTCCCAAACCTAGGAACAAATAATCTCCCTTTTCCTTTTCCAGCTGCCAGTCCAACGTGTTGGAAGAGTTGATGTAGCTCAATATCCTCAACGAATTTCACATATTTGGCATGAAAGGCAACCCAAATATTGCCCTTTGGTGTTTTTCAAACTTTTTGGCTTATCTACAATGAACAGTTCAGCCTCCTTATGATCCTGCGACAGATCACAGTCATCTTGCAATATTACCAGATTGCCTGAGGCAAAACTCATGGCAGGAAATGCAGACTTACCTGCATGAAATCCTGTCAGAAGAAGACAGGCTTGGAAACCTTGGAAAGAAAACTTATACTCTTAAGAGTAATTTTGTTCAACTTGTGTGTGTGTGTGTGTGTGTAAAATAGATCCAAGAGTCACCAAGGAGCTTTCATACCTCTGCCTTTCCACTACAGGCATGAAATAGGTATTGTCTAAGGTGAGAAAAAAACAGTCAGTAACAGAAGTGTAATTAAAAAAAAAAGGAAAAAAATGTTGAAGCCCAGGAAACCTTTCTTAATGTTCACGTCCAGTGTATCACAGGGTATTCTGAGGGTCAGAAGGAGACATTACCAGGATACGCTACCCAGTCTGTAGAGACGAACCATGAGGAAGAAGATACTTTACTGAAAGAAAACGTAAGGCTCGTGAGGTGTGATGAGAGGAAGAAAGTGAGGCAGGTAATTAAAAATGACAGGCAGTAAATGTTGAGAATGTGCACAAGCCTCTGACTACTGTGATTTTTCTCAGTGTAAAGTGCTATTTGACTTCCTTGTAAGTTCGTTGGTTGTTTAGGCATGATATAATTAATCTTAACTATGTAATTTATACGTAGGGTTTCTTTCTGATTAATAACCTGTGTTGAGAAAGAGAAGCCATTTTTCCTCCATTTCTGCTCTAAAGAAAGTGGCACAAGATAAGAGCATTTGTTCAGAGCTGCCATTCTGTGATCAATAAAAGGTTTTGTTTTCAGACCTGACGGTAGGTTTGCATTACAAAAAAAAAAAAACAAACCCACGTTTCTTTTTTCAAATATAAAATTTGTACTAATAAAAAAATACTCTTTCTTCCTATAAATCTTTTCTTTCATGTGTTTAGAGCATTGTGGTTGCCATAAGATTGCTATTAGCTCATCTGATCAGGTCTCAAAAAATCTGTAGGTTCATCTATGACACCTGTGAGGTAGGATGCTTCCTCCTATCTGACTACACTATTTGACAGAGATGATCAGAAAGACTTTTGTGGTTTTGCCAGCTGATTCCTCCTGCTGGGTTAATGGGACAGTGCTGATTCAGAAATTGCAGTGAAATGTGTTGATTTTTTTCAAAATTTAAATCCTTATACATAGCATTTAAAATCTGAATGGTGTGCAAATTCAGTTTGGTGTTCTTGACAGCAAAAGGCAGGCAGTTGCAGCCTCTGATTGATAGAGAAGATTAAGGACCACTTTGAGGGATTTTCAGTTTAGTCCTTTCCTAATCAGTGGATTTTTTTGTTAGTCTTTTCTTTGGCCTTTTATGAGCAGCACAAACAATTTCTTCCAGGCTGTGTGATTGTGCTTTATCTAGGCATGTACTAAAAGGAGGTGTTTGAATTTAAATGCAAATTTGGTTTCTGTATTCACATCTTAGATATGCATCACCTTGCTGGCCCTTGAACTTCTGTGGTTTTAATAACCAAGAAGAATAATGAGTGGGAGAACTTTTATTCAGCTCAGTGGCTTTTGTATGAAGTCCATTTGCATTGTGATCGGTGCTCTAAGAGCTGTCTATTACTCCTGCCCTTCTGCACTTCACTGGGCATTTGCAGAAGCTCCTTTTGGAGGGAGGATTTATGAATACAAGAACATTTATTATGACCCCACAAAGCTGATATTATGATCTGAAGATCACTCCAGGAGCCTGGGACTTGCAGAGTAACATGCCACTGTCAGGGTAGGCGAGCTTAACAGCAATTTTCTTTGTAACTATAACAATTGTTTTAGGGCAAGATGAGTTTCAGCTCTAGGGACTCCTTCAATATCAACTTAAGCATCATTATATAAAACATGCAATGAACATAGGAAGCAGGGTTCACAACCTGTGGCTCTGCTGTGTGAGTGGAATCCACTTCTTAGTGGGTTACAGAATCAAAGCTTCCATAAAGTTCATCTGTTGCTGATCCTATGAGTCTTCCATTCCCTTCTACATGAGGCCCACCTGTAGCAGGGGTGGTAAAATGCCTTTTACAATCCTGTAGCCTGGTGACTCAAGACTTAGGTGCTGTTCTAAGTCCCACATCTTCAACTTCCTGATGACTAGCTTGATTCACCAAGCTACTGTGCAAAAGAAGGTTGCTGCTACCTTCCCCAGTGCTAGGGACTGATATTCTGATGATTCAAGAGCCAGTTATGACATGCTTCTCTCTGTAGGGCTTTCCACTAAGAGATTCCAGCCCTTCAGCCTGTATACCTGAGTGATGATTCACCAGTGTTTCCTATATACTCAAAAAAAGGAGACTCAGGCATCTAAATTAATACTGTTAATCACGTTTTACAACTCTCTATTTACATAGAATATACAGTTATAAAACCATTGCAACCTTTTCCTTATTGTACGCTCAAAGATTCTTCCTGTGCAGGCAATTTTCTCTTTGTTGCTCTGAAGAAATCAGTTTATTATTCCCTTATCATAATCTTCCTCAAACAGAAAAATATTATCTGAATTTGCATGAGATTAGGGTAGTAAGTATATTGTGACCTCAATAGTTCTAATTAAGATCCACGCTGAAATAATCTGTTGTTCTGTTTCTGCTAGCCTGAGGGCTTTCTTTTATGTAAGGAAGGAAAATGAGGCTGAATGGACTGTTAGAAAAGGAAGCATGCAGTGGAAAGCCCTCCAGGGCCTCAAGGAACAATAGCTGGAGAATTTCTGAGAATCCTGTATCTCTGCAGTTTAATGGAAAACAAACCCAAGCCATGCTGCCAGACCCTCTGTAGCATTGTTCACTCAGTCAAGCACATTTGTACACACAATCTTATTTCTCATACAAATCCAATGAATGATCTCTGCCTCTTCTCCTCACTCCCTACATTGCTCCCTCTGCTGTCACTACAGAGCTGACATTTCCACGAAGAGAAACCCCTCATGTCATAGGGAATAAGTAACACAATGACTTCATGTTTTGGCCCTTTTAAAGTCCTCCCAAGTGGCTGCCTGAATTCCATATGCTCCAACCTTGATGCTAACAGCTTCTGATACTACATGATGGATGTTTTACCATGGTGTTACGTGTGTGGAGCCAGACACCCCTGCAAACTTGCTCAACATGAAGCAGACTTAGGTCAAAAGCTTTGTAGATTCATTGTGTCTTTTCGATTTTGTTGGTAGAGGGACAGATGGTCCTTATTGCTAAAGACTAATCTGTTTGCCTAGAAAAGTAGATGTAAAGCTATCTAAAACAATTAGCTGGCTTTTCCTATTATCTTAAAAAAAATCCAACTCCTTGTTCACAGTATGCACATACATTGTGAACTTTTGAGATGAGTACTTTTGCATCTGCTGTAGCCTTGTAGAGTACTTCTAACCTGTTTGTCCTTCTGCTGCTTTCAGAGGTACATAACACATTGACACACATTCTGCCTTTGCCAATATTTGCAGTGGATGCTTCAAGCCAGGGTGTAGTAAACATGGAAAACTATGCAGTAAATAATCAAACACTTCACTAATCTATTTACCTAGTATTTGGTCCAGAGCCTTCCTGAGTCGGATGTTACATCTAAGCTGTTTCAGAAAATATGTACTTAACAGCTCTGATCTTTAGAGATTCAAGTAATCTCTTTCTAGAACCACTTAATTTTCAGCTTTCTAATGTCTGATAGTAAAGCATTGATCTATTCATTTATAAATAAAAAGATTCCAACATTTTCACATTTTCCTGGACTCATTTTGTGTCAGTTGCATGGTTATCTGCTCCTTTGTTCTTGTTCTAGAAGAACTGATAAACCATCAATCCTTATTCACCATCTCATGTTTGAGATGCTACAAACTTTTGCCAAAGCATCTCTCAGTTGTTTATTTTCCCAAGCTGAAGAATTCCATAGTAATTAAACTCTCTTTGTATGAATCCCATGTTTCTGATAAGACTTCTGTAATTTTTCTATTTCTATAGAGTATTCTGCAGTATTCCTTCAGTGATGAGACAAGAACGGAGTACAATATTCAAGAAACATGTTATTTAGCCAGTCTGTGATAATTGGACTCTCCCATGACTGTTATTATTTGTCTGCTCTCGGAGGTTGTTTAACGTTGTTGTATAGTTAGAACTGGGGTTTTGTCATATGAATTTCAATGTATTTATTAACACTATTGATTAATTGAGGCTAGGGAGGACTTGTGGATAATGGTGGATGAAAAATTAGATATTAGCTATCAATATGAGCTTGCAGCTCAGAACTCAATTGTATCCTGGCTGCAACAAAGAAAATAGTTTGAGATTAGATATAAGGAAGAAACTTTTTACAATGAGGGTGGTGAAGCACAGAAATTAGTTGCCCAGAGAAGTTGTGGATGCCCCATCACTGGAAGTGTTCAAGATCAGGTTGAAGAGGGCTTTGAACAAGCTGATCTACTGAAAGATGTCCCTGCTCATGGGAGGGGGGTTTGGACCCTTCCAACATTCTATGAATCTGTAGTTCTATGTTTCAGATTTCATACCCCATTTATACCTAGTAACTTAGTATTTCCTCCGTCATAGCTGGACTGGAGTACCCTAGATAAAATTTTGTCTTTCTCAGTCACCCAGATCTCTCAGTTGAGAGAGCTCTCATCATCCAGTCTTGCAGATCATTTGTAATTATAATGAAGAGCATAAAGTCCTGTGAGAACTCACTTAAACTTTTCCTCCTATATGAAAATTATCCATCAATTTCTCTCATTTGTTTTCTCTCTTTAACTTTCTTTTATTGCTTAGTTTCTTGGAACTGCATTTTTTAGAGACTTCATCAAGATTTTAGACATCTAAGTATGATAGACTCATTGGATAACTCTGTATCTGTTTGCTCCTGGAGTTCTTCCAAGAGCTCTACTAGTTTTATGATGCATGTCTATTCTCTACAAAAGCTATATTAACTCTTGCACAGAACATTTCTCTCTATTTTTCATTATAGTTTGTATCACCTATTGTGTACAGAAGCAAGGCTGATTGGTCAGTATTCTCTGGATTCTTCTCTAAGTACACCTCAAAGACTTGCATTTGGTACTTATTTTTCTCTGATATTGAGGCCTCTTAAAATCTTTGATTATTTATTACTATTACTTGTTTGGCAATTGAATTTTTAAATTTCTTTACAGACTTTATTACAAGAAAGCAATTGAGTAAGAGTATAGGTTATGCAAGGCGTGTAAAGAAAGTCTTTATGTTTTATTAAACTGAAAGATTAAATTTGAAAATATCATTATAAGTTATCATTTTTATCTGTGCTCCTTACCTCATTTACTTTTTCAGAACATTAAGGCTACAATAACCCAACCTTTATAGCACGGGTAGATTTGCAAAAGGCCTACATGCACTTTTCAGCTTTTAAATGATTCTTTAAACAGCCCTTTTGGCAATGAAAGATTTGAACCTTTTCATACTCTCTTGGACTTATTTTTTCCAGACTTGTCATTTTTATTTATATCCTTAAAACATTATTGCAGTAAACTTGTCTTTTGTTGTTTCAGCTTGTACTAAGTCTTGTATATCATTCAGGATTAAATCAGTTTGGTTTTTTTCCTCTGCATGCTTTCACGCTCTAAGAAACAATCATTTATAGTGGCTAAAATAGGAGAATCTGTGATTAGATGGATAATAACAAATAAGGTAGACCAAGGTACATTTCTAGCTGTAAGAGTAATTGACTTGGAGCAGTCATGGAAGATTTGTATATCTAGGCTCTTTCCCCAACAGTAGAAGGTGTTCTGTTTGGTGGCCCATATTGGAAACTGCCCCTGGCTTGCTCATTCACATGGACAAAAGCCATGTCAAAGAGTTCAGTAACAACTGATCAGAGTATATGACCTCCCCATAGAGCTCAAGCCTTTGTCTTGTCTTGGTTTAGTCTAGCAGTGCAGACACAGCTTCATCAAGGTTCACTGTGATGTTTACCTAGTCTAGAACAATTGGACTGTCCCGTTGTTACTGTTTGTCTGCCCTCTGGGCTGTCTGGTAGTGTCTAGCATTTCACTCACCTCCTTTTGGTCAGGTGGTAGATGCCATAGCACTAACAGCATACTGTTTCTTTTAGCGTGGAATGAAATTCTGTCTATGAAATTCTGTAGTACAACACAACTGTTGACTCATGCTATGTTTGACACTGTGCTTTCTTTGGCATTAATGTTTAAATGCAAATTACTCTTCTTGTACAAAATGTGTATTCTTGTGTTAGTGTTCCACTGAGTAGCTTCTTTTCAGCAAACTTCTATAATGCCTATTACATTTTTTTAATAGGCATTCACCAATGGTTTTGCCATTTAAATTGCATTTTAATACTGAAGTATTGGTATAGATACATGTGGGCTTTTGTCATCTTCTAGTTGCATATTTTCATATCCTCTGCTTACCTGGGGTATTTTATTCTTCGTTTTGTTTTTTCTTCCCTTCTATTCTGTCCATTTTTCTAAGTCATAGACTTTCCGTTATTTCAGACTACACTGGCACAACTTCCTTGGATTTCATTTTAAAATTGCCTCATAGTGTTTTTAATTTTAAAAGTCAGCAGCACTGATTCTGTTTTGATTAGGTGGAACTCATCTTATATAAACAATCTATTTCAAAAACTTATCATATACTAATAAATACGATCCCATTTTCCCTACACAGTTTAATCAATCATGACTGAGCCTTTGTTATCTCACACAGGAGCTAACAAAACCAGGACCACTGAAAAATGCTACTATGCAGGACCACATTTTTAGCCTTCTGGTTTAAACTTTGCTTTCAGGTCCTCTTGCCGGCCATTTCTTTGCTGATGGTATGCATATGTACCATACTCTTTGGATCTTTCTTAGCACTGACTAAGAGAAAGTCTACATTCCTCTCTTGGTATGTGGCATCTTTTCAACTATGTGGGTCTTTTCTAGTAAAATATTTGTCCGTATTGTTATTTCCTTTGTCATGATACTGTTTAATTTTGTTAGAAATGAAGGAGGTATTTTACTTTTCTTGCTCCTGAAGTGAGCCCATTCCATTTAAGACACCAATCAGCCTTTGCTGTACACAGCACCTCTTGCATAATTCATGACACAGCGTTAGCTATCATTCACATCACCCAGGATCACTTTTTGGGGGTGACGTTCTCCTGGAAGTGAAGATCAGATCCAGTAGATCCACTTTGCCCACGTAGGGACACCTGAGCTCTGTGATATTAATCTATGTTATCACATGCCAGAAGGAACTTGTCTTGAGTGAAAGAGAGGCTATGGATGGTCTATACACATATGACAAGACCCACATAGTGTCTCAAGAACGATTGGCTTCTTCATGTCCTGTCTTGGAGCTGAAAGGCTTGGCTTCTCTATCCATTCAGCCAAGTTACATGTCGCTATGGGTTAAAAGATTTTAACAGACTAGTAAATGGTCTTTCGTTGTCTTGTCATTTGGTGACTCTGGGTTTTTTGAAAGGATTAATTAAAGTCTTCCTGGTTGAAGTGCTCATCCCTGAAGAGATTATCATTGAATTTATGGCAATCTGTTCACTGCTTTATATGTACATACCTCTGAATGTTGCTTTCACTGTGGCTCAACAAAGAGAGCTGAGGAAATTCAGGGATTTATACCTGCTTGTTTGTTTGTTTTGCCAGAAGAGTTTTTTTTAACCTCTGCCTTAAATTGCTGCTAAAGGTTGTCACTGGATTTAACTTTAGATAAGGAATTAACATGTCAATTTATTCCCTTTGTGAGGCCTTTAGAAAGAAAGGCATCAGTTCACAGCCTGATTATCTGCAGGGAAGTTGCCTCTCAGCTTTCTGAAGCCAAAGCTTTTCAGGCCCCTGTAGTATAGGTATGTCTTGGCTGAGTGATTTCTGAGCAAATTAACAAGGTAAGTGATGGTGTCAGACTCTGCTATGAGACTAGCATGGCAAATTTACTACCTCTGATTCAGAAACACTTGCTGCAAGCTCAAGTTACTATGGCAGCTTGGCTGAAGGGGCATGCCTTAGATCCATCCAACAGATCTGTAACCTCATCTTCACTAAGCATTGCTCTACTGCAGAAGCACTTCTTCTGATGGGTAGATCCTTTGTGTCTAGGGAAGCAAAAACCAAACTGGAGTAAATTAGGTGAGAGGAGTAACACAGTATTGCTTGGGATTACACACAGCATGAGTGTGCTTAACAAGCATGAGAAGAAGAAAAGGCAATTACCTACAAATGACTGAACTTTCAAGAGACATAGAGCATGGTGATTCACTACCAAACCTCAGGTTGTCCGCTGGGGTCTCTGCATCTAAGTGGGATAATTGTTCTGCTTGTTAAGAATGAACTGAAGGGATAAGCTTACAACTCTTTTTTAGCTGTGAAAGAACCATGAAGAGAAGGAGAGTGCATGCGTACCCTTTTGAGATTGCGAAGACAAAAAGTCTCTGTCCTCAAGGTCACGTCCATATACTGTATGCAATGTTCACTTTTACAGCACATCCTGAAAATTATTGCTAAGTAGCTTTCCCTTCGTGCTCCCCTCTTTGGCTTACTCTGTTTTTCCTTTAGCTTTTTAAAAATTTTTCTAATGCACTTTCAGCTACCACTGATTCCTAAAAAATTGTTTATGCTATGGATGATATAATCCAAAGTTGCCTAAACTCTGACAGAACTGTAGTATCATAGAGTCATTAAGGTTGGAAAAGATCATCAAGTCCAAACGTCAGCCCAACACAGCGATGTCTACTAAACTGTGTCCCAGAGTGTGATGTCTACATGCTTTTTGAATACCTCCAGGGACAGAGACTCCACCACTTCCATAAGCAACTTCTTCCAATGCTTCACTACTCTTTTAGTAAAGAAATTTTTCCTAATATCCAATCTAAACCTCCCCTGACACAACTTGAGGCCATTCCCTTTCATACTATCACTTGTTACTTTGCAGAAGAGACCAGCACTCACCTCACTACAACTTCCTTTCAGGTAGTTGTAGAGAGCAATAAGGTCTCCCCTTATCGTCCTCTTCTCCAGACTGAACAATCCTCCCAGTTCCCTCTGCTGCTCCTCATAAGAAGTTTTCTCCAGATTCTTCACCAGCTTCAACTGATACTTCAATTGGTACTTTGAGTTGATAAAGGTACTGCCCAAAACTACAGCAGTCTAGGGTAGAGAAAGCAGTAAGAAACTTTACTGCCTCTCACTTCTTTAGAGGCCACCACTCTCCTTCCTTTATTTCCTAATACTGAAAAGAAGATCTAAGCATATTTTACATTACAGTGTCTCCATTTGATTGTGTTTTCCTTACTTCTACTGATGCAGAGTGATATTATCACTTAAATTAAAATATGTAATCAGAGTGTGGCTTGAATTCTAATCCCTTAATAGTGTGGGTTTGGTTTAAGCAGAATTCACAGTTCTAGTGCTACTGTTTGGATGGAGACAGTTTTCTACAGGTCAGGCTTAGCAACAGCAACGTGTCTTTAAGATGATATTCACAATGTAAACTAATGTTTTATTTAATGATCATTTAACTTGATGGGAGTGAATTTTCCTTTCAGAAAGCATTGCACACAAGGAGAATGATGATTTAAAGGACTGGTTTTGAGTTCATATCAACAGAAAAGAGAACAAGCAACAAAGTTCAGCCTCTGTTAAGAGATCGTTATATCTTACTTGCAGAAAAGTGAGTCACATGTCTTGGGAACTGTTTAAACATGATATAACAGTGAAAAGTACTTCTTTCCTTCTTCCTCTTAATTTTATGACATCTGATCAGGAACCTTGTTGGTGGATCTATGTTATAGACAGGAAAGTTAGAGAGAACAAGCCAAACACGGCTCACGTGCTGAAGACTACAACAGCACAACAGTACAACTGTGGGTGGCTGTGGGTGTCCCACTGGCAGTTGCATTTGCACTGACTCCATGTGAGTGATTAATAAGAAAGTCAAATAACCACTTGCTGTGAAGCACCTGCCTTGAAGACCGCTCAGCATTCAGGTAAGGCAAACGTGTTGTTGCTGTGGGGAAGGAATTGGCAAGAAGCCCTCTCTTCTCAGACAAATAAGGAATTAAAAGCCCCATGAATCAGATCTGAATGTGAAGAAATAGGAAGACTAGATCTCTCAGTACACCAGAAGTACTTTTCTTGTGAATACCTTTTTTGTGTGCACTTTTTATGGATCAGATGGGTGAATCAACATGGATAATTAATTCCTCCTCATAACTTAGGGGTTATTGCTTTCTCTCAAGGGGAAGGAAGGAGCTGGAAAATCCTATCATTAGTTCCAAACAACAAGGTGGTGAAGAGACAGAAAGTTTTCCCCTAAATAAACTATCCTCACACAAGGCAAATCTCAAAGATTATGTCAGTGTTAATGGAAGAGGTGGTCTGGGGCCAATGGAAGGCCCAAGACTCTCCCAGCTAATCATGAGTTCTGTTTTCAGCTACAACTGGTGACAAAGAAGGAAGAACGATGGCTGTTGAGCATTTATTTGAGGAAGACAGCCAGCGATACAGGGAGTTGTTGTCTGACAAGATCACGTTTGTATGCAAAGGTGTAAAGGCGATTGAACTCATCAGTCGTCTTCTGGCTCCATGCTTAGTTTTAGGGGTTGGAAATATTCAAGGTGAGTTTCAGACTCTTTGCCTCTATCTTTTCCTCCTTTCTTTTCTATTATTATTCCTGTTATTTTATCTTGATATTTCTCCATGCTGCTTTATTTTCTGCTTTCATACTGGTGACAGAAAGAGAAGGAGACTCTGTGAGCGTACACATCTGTGGTTGGGCTATACCAATTACTCCAGGTGAATGCCAATGGCACAGTTGTGAATGGTATTTAGGCAAGATCTAAAACTTAATGAGCTAGACAATATTTAGAGCCTGTTAGTATATTTACTTAAATTGACCAGTTGTGCAGATTCACATCTCTGTAGGCTTGACTATTCCCAGTATGAGTTGTGATTTTACCTGTCCCATTATTAGATATCATTTTGGATACCAGAAGTAAAAGGGTTTTTCCAGCCTGCCTTTTTTCCTCACCAAGAGTTGTCTCTTCGTTACATCTATTGACCTGTCCTGCCTCCAAGTGATATTCTCCTTCTCTTTAGAGTTAGAGCGAGAACTCGGCTGCTGCCTAAGAGACAGGGAGATAAGAGCTGGTTGATAACCCAGCTGGCAGAACAGAGGAACAGCACCTGTGTGAATGAAGAACTTAGTCATTCCTCGTAAGTGTTGGAGGCTCTGAGGTATTGAAGGAAAAGTATTGAAACAAAAGGTATTGAAAAATATGTGTGTTGCACACATATTTTTCCAGAGATAAAGATATATCACTGCTATTTGGGAGGATTATGTTCCTTTGCCTAACGTGTGATTCATAGTACTGAATGCCATGGACTCCGTGGTCTCTCAAGCAACAGCCCTACAGTGACTGAAACAACCTTGTCTTTGCAACATATTTCACTTTTTGGACCTGAAAGTGACTCTGCTTGGACACAGCATTTTCTTGCAAGATTAGGCATCAGCTGCCCTAGGCCTGATAGGAATGGCGAAATCATCCCTTACCATCTCTTGACTGCTGTATCTGAAAAAAGGAGTTCTTAACCAAGCTGACCCTGAGTCAGTAGTTCCCATCACAGCAGAGATAACTTCAGCACCTGTTCTTGTAATTTGAATTCTCAGGGAGGAGCACATTTGTTTTCCCAGGTTAACAGTGACCTTTCCTCAACATAAACACAGCTCCTCCTTGCACAGAGCTTTTTCACAAAAGAAAAAGGAAAAGCAGGTTATCTGAAAATACACCCATGAGGTATGTTTGTTTACTGATAGAGGGACACAATTTTTTCAGCTACTAGATCTTTCAAAATATGTTTTCCTTGTCAGGAAACTTTCTCCTTTCCATGGCTTAAATGTTATTGTAGCTAACCAGAGTGAGTGTCTCTCACTTTTGTATATGAGTTCCTAGAGGCATAGCTCTTGCTAAAGCACCTGACCTTATTCTGTGGGGACATGAATGTATTCACCATCCCGACAACAACCCACAAAGTCAAAGCTGAATTTCCTGCTTAATGATGCCTTAAACAATATATCACTCGATCACATCTTGCCTTTACTGCCTTTTTGCTGATGCATCTCCTGACTGCTAGAAGAGCGGTGAGTTGGTGAAAGCATTTGTTTAGCTTTTCTAAAATCTAAAATTATATTCTTAGAAGCTATTTTTTTATATGTCGCCCAGATCCTTTCTGTCATTAAAGGGTACAAAAGTCAACGCTACATTGCAAAACCGTGCAGAGATTTACCTGGACTCAGAATTATGCTAGGACACTGATGCTACTGTGAGTGCTCAGCTGAGTAAATTCCCTTTCAGCATTGCCCAGTTAGTTTTGGTTCTCTCATTTCCTCCTACTGGGAATATCAAAAGATCATTCATAGGAGACAACAGGCTTCTCATTGGGGAGAGCTGCCCTTTTAGGTTTTCTGTGTTATACTTAAACTTGTTTGACCAGTTTTCCATCTGTATTGGAGTTTCATGGAGCATCAGGCCTCTGCAGTTCAAGAAGAGAAAGAAGAAGTACAATCTGAAGATCATAGCTCACTGTGTCAGAATGGCTGTGATTCCTATCTGGAGATGGGAACAGGGAAGTGAAGATGTGTTTGAGGATTTAGCCAGTGTTATGAGACCCTTCTTCAAATGCATGATGTCCAATGAAGCTTAAAAACACCAAGCTTGATCCTTTGGACTTATTTTTTGAATTAGTATATTTCTTGAAAATTAATTGTACCTATTACAAAACAATTCCAGCTTTTCTTTACAGGTTGTAGACCAGAATCTTACTTTTCTTGCATGACCATTTTGATTTACAAGGAAGCAGAGTCAAAAAGTTGAGGATTTCTATGTCCTAAGACTCACAATAAAATTCTGACAAATGGCAACAGTCCAGCCTACTCTAAGAGCAGCAGCTTCTGTTGGAGAATTTCTGCCTTCAGGCCTTCCCATGAATGGTCTAATTTTATTTGTGAAATGCATGCAGTATGAGCTGAACCACATAGTGGATATTCCCACCAGATCTCATCACCCAGTTCCTCACTTCTCTGTCTCTGCCTTCTCCAGCATAGTAGCAGAACTTGTGTTCATTTTACCATTTCCCACTGCCCCCTTAAGACCCACCCATCTTGTGATTGTCTCCTCTTTTCAGAGACCATCCCAATGCAGACCTTACAGTGTTATAATGACTACATATCTGTTATAACTTTCACATGGACGGAGTGCTCATCAACTCCCGAATGTGACTCTGAACTTTAACAACAGTAGTGAAATGTAAGTGCCTGGCTGGTATTCTGTGGAAGGGGCTTGGCTGCTGAACCTAAGACATGGAGCTGGGCAAAAAGACAGCAGACTGGGCTTGCAGCCGGCATAGTATCCAGCCTGCAGACCCCAGAGTTATGTTCAGGCTAGGGAAAAAGTTGGATCTGTATAGGATTAGGAGCAACAGGAAAAGAGTATGCTAGTACGATCATTTTCATTATCTTTCAATCTCTCCCCCAATGCTTTTGCTGTGAGGGCAAATATAGTAGGACATGTTAATTATTGCACCTGAGTGAAGAAGAATGTGTTGCAGTAGATGTAGTGGTGATAATAACTAACCAGAATGGCAAAGATGGCTGCTTTTTCCTTATGCCAGTAAGAGCTTAGCTATGTTGAAATAATTTCTGCAAAAGAAACTGTGAGAAAACCAGAAGTTGTGCATGTTTGTTTGACTCGTTGGGTTTCCTCTGAGAGATATGAAGATACGAGACTAAATCTTGCTCTATCTTTTTGCTACTTCTGCTTCCTTTCAAGAGAAAAACAGAACAGTCAAACTGGAGAGTATGAGAGAGAGGAAAGGAATAAGAAGAAGGGAGATATAGGGAAAGGAGCAAAACGAATACTAGTAGGAGCAGAATATGGAGGACCAAACAGTCGAGAGATTGGTGGGTGGAAAGAAAACATGAAATAAGAATAGGAAGACATTACCTTGTTTTTATTTTTCAGAAAGAGGTCTAGGTATCATTCACGTGTTGACCTGAAAGCTGTTGAAGTCAATGGAGAAAGTGCTCCTTACAGTCTCTGCAACACTGAGTAACATTCTGAATGTTAGCAGTTTGCTGTGGATTGAAGTCTACAAACCACAGAAGTGCTCTTGTGGCACAAAGGACTCCACAGTCTGCACAGAAATAATTTTTGTGTAGGAGGATTTGAGACCCATGGTCCTCACAAAACTTCTGTCCCAGCTGCTAGCTGCCTTTCTTTCCCTTATCTTCTTTGACTTCTCAAGTGTAAGCATAGCATAACATGCAGATGTCCACATGTAAACTACCTGCCCTACTGTTACAGAAGCAATGAGCTTTGCTTGCTAAGGGACGGTGAGCTAGGAGCTGAGAGTGACAGCAAGGCATTGACCTCATTGACAGTGGTGTCATCCCACAGTAACAAGAAGAGCAGAACAGTGAGAATGACAAGGATCAGCCATCAATTCAGATCCCCAAGGAAGTCCTTATCCAGGAGCCAGGCTTAAAGTCAAGATAGGAAGTCAATTCCATGGATCACAATCATCAGCAACGTTTATCACCAGGCACAGACAACTGTGTCACAGCTCAGGCGAGGACCAAAGGCAAGGACCTGAAATTAAAAGCAGCTTCTGAGTGAAGGTGGGGAGGCCCTCAGTCAGGCTGATTCCATCTTAGGCAGCCTTGAGTATGGGTTGCCAAACCCCTTGGTGGAGGCGGGGGGTGAAAGGGGTTGTGCTCTGGGCCCAGACACCTACCAACCAACCAACCATAGTTATTGTGAATGCACCTTCCTTCGAGGAAAGGAAGAGAGAATAAAGCAGATGTGCTTGATATTAGAGAATTTATTAAGTTCATTTAATGAACTATAGAAGTATGCCAACATAATGCAGTGATAAGCCTTGATTAAGAAAAAGAATAAAATAGCACGTGGACAAGGTTCAGAAACCACACTTTGCACCATCTAGCAGCATCCCATTGAGATAGTCATGCTTTTTTTCTGTGTAACCAGGAAAAAAGAAATGACTTGCAGGTCCCACAAAGGTGGAAACCACGCTGACTGCCATAGCATCACAATGCACTGGGCGTGTCACATCCATGGATATGATCAAAGAATCTACAACTTCAAATTTGACCTGGTACTGCATGCAGAGCTAAATGTCTACTTGTTTCAGAATGATAAATATGAACCTCTAAGTCTTGTCTCTATTCTTGAGTATTTAAAAGTTTATCAGATTAATATATTGAATACCTAATCCTAAAAACATACTTAGGTCAGCCCTTAGCCTGAAATGTAAGTAAAGTCAAGTTAAATAACTATAAGGCTATACTAGCACCTTCAAATTCAGTGCATTCAGGATAGACAAAAATCATTATATCTTAAATGACTACAATGGAAAAAATCAGGGTAGACCCACCAGCTAACCAGGATTAGGATTGGGGGAAGATATTAAAAAAGCCTTCTGTTTCAGCACCATTCTCTACACACATTACAGATCATTCTTTCACATGGTTTCTATGAAGCTGCACTACTCCACTGTTCTCCATACTATCCTCTTCTTTTCACGAATATATTTGCCAGGTCTTGTAGAGTTAACACTTTACGGCAAAAAAGGATCATGGATTATTTGTAGCACACCAGGGAAATTGTTAAATATCCACTTTCTGTCATTCAGAGAACATCAGCTAGGCAATTTCTTACCCTCTTTATGTCCCTGTCCTCACTACCTCCTCTCAGGAGTTGAACTTTCACCTTCCAGTCCAGATGCTTCCACCTCAAAACCTCTCAGTCAGCTTGATGAGATCAGGAGACTTCTTGCTGAGCTGGAAAGCAGCTGATGGAAGCCAAGGGCTGGGCAATGCACTGGAGTATGAAGTCACTTACAAGTGGGAGTAGGAGTCCTGGGGGGTAAGAGCAGAGGAGTCGGGCAGATATGGTTTAGGCTGCATGCTTTTGGGAGGTTGAGAACTGGTGGTAAAAGTTGTGCAAATGAATGGTCTTTCCATTCATGTGCACTATGAGGAGATTCAACAAGTGTTGTTTCAGGTCAGCCACGAAAGGCTGTCTTTCTGTTTGCAAATGACTTGCCCAGTGAAATAGTGTTTGTCCTGAACTGAATGCAAAGATCTGTTCTTTTCTGAGAAAATAACAATGCACTTGGTTTTGAGTTTGAACTGATTTTGCCCTGAATCCTTCCCAAACTAAATTACAGTACATTCCAAGAGATACCTGTGGGTTCATGTGGAAAAGTGGCAAGATACGTTTGAAGCTGCTTCGTCTTCCAGGAGAATGCAATTTATTTTTCTCTCGATCTATTTATTTATTTATTTTAAGTGTGCATGACCCTATCTCTTGAATTTCCTCTCTTCCCACTCCCCATTCTTTCCCACATCAGAAAGCTGTCTCACTCCTGCTCTCCAACACCACACGTTGCCATCTCAGCCATGAGGACCTTGGCCCAGGGAGCAGCTACATTACCTGGGTACGAGCCAAACCAGGGGTGGCCAGTGGCTTCTCGGGGCAGTACAGCGAGTGGAGCACAGAAGTGTCGTGGGAGACCCCTGAAGGTAGCGTGGAATGGAGCAGAGATGTGCAGGGTGGGAGCGCTGACTGAGAAGCCAGACCTTTCCTGTGATTTAGTTTGCTCTCATCTTCTCTGAAGGTGACCTTCAGCCCAGGAACCTCCACTGCCTCTTCAATGGCGCAGATCGTCTGTCGTGCAGCTGGGAAGTGAAGAAAGCAATCACCACCTCTCTCCTCTTTGGCTTGTTCTTCAGGGCCACCCCAGCATCAGCGTATGTGCTTTGCCCGTGGCAGCGTGCCTGCACCTCTCCCATGGAGTTTCTGCTCTGTCCCAATCCCCCTGATCTCAACACATCTCTTTTTCTCCCCTCAGAGAAGAGGAGTGCTCCCCTGTGCACGACAAGGCTTTGCCCCACACCCTGTATGTGGTCCAGAGCTGTGAGATCCCTGTTACCAACTCCAGCAGTCACAGCCAGTACCATGTGTCTGTCCGGGCAAAGAGGGAGGAGAAAGTGATTGAAGCCTACAAGAACAGTGAGTGGCTGAGTTGCTTTTGGATTCTCTTGGTTGGACAAACGGCTGTCTGGGCATGTGGGGCTGAGGGCAGTGGTGTTGAGGAAAAAAGTGTTGGGAGAGGAAGAGATTGGGACTGATAAATAAAGGAACTGGAGGCTGTGTTAGGACAGAGGTCTGGGAGTGGTCACTTGTAGTTGTGGAGATCCTCAGTGGCACTTGTTACTCTGAGGAAGGTGACAGAAGTGGAAAATGCTGCACAGAAATTCAAGGTGCGACCCTGTGTTCCTCAGTGGGTGATTGTCACCCTCCTGACTTCTCTGTGATTGACCTTCATGGGTGTCCCAGGTGACAGGGAGCTGTGGTGAGAGGTGTTTGTGGGGAGCGTGTTACTATGTGATTTCTCAAGAAGCCACTGGGGCTCTTGTGGGTTTGTGGAGTGTCCCCTGGAGCACTGGATGCGGCAGGACTCCTCTGCTGAGTGAGGTGTGCCAGGTGAAACACCTCTCTTCACATGTATTTGGAGGTACTGATGCTGCTTTTCACAGACTAAAGGAGGGCTCCTATGGTGCAGGGTGACAATATCCAGTAGCATCTCCAAGAGAGATGAAAATCTCAGTAAAAGTGGGAGACCCGTACAAGTGTTTCAAATATTGCTTTGCTGCTACTCTGTAAGCAAGACGGGCTGTCCACATTAATGAATATAGGTTTTCTGTTATTTTTTATTAATGAATATGTATTTTCAGTTATTTGTCTTTGAGTTTATTGTATTTGACTAGAAAATGAAGATGCAGAGAATTAAGCAGAGTTAAAAAGCTGAGACTTCTTACAGTCTCTGGAAACAAAACACAGTGGTGAAAGGGAGTACTGGACCAGTATTTTGATAAGTACTCAGAGCCATTCCATGTGTTCCAGTTAAGGTGCTGCCACCTGCAAATGTGTCAGTAAGAGCAACAGAAAGTCAAGAGTATGAACTGAGGTGGATAAAATACATTTTGCCATATGGCTTCATGAAACAGAATACCGAGTTGAGTACTGGAAAAACAACCAGTATGAAAAGGTAAGTCTCAGAAAGCACAGGAGTCCTGGAATTCTCTTTGCTGGGCAGATGGGAAAGGCAGTCCCTCTCACCTCCATCATTTGTGCTTCTTTCTTCTCCCAGACACTCCAGAAGTTAAATATCAGCAATGATGAACCTCCCTTCATCTTCACCTTACAGATGCTGGATTCATCTACAGAATATAGAGGGAAAATGCGTGCAAGGGTGAATCCTCCAAAATATGAGGGGCCTTGGAGTGAATGCAGTGAGGATTTCACCTGGAAGACTGAGAATGGTACTTTCCATGCAGGCTACCACTGTAAGGGTTTGTGGGCTGTTAATGTCTGAAATGACTCTTAAAAAAATGCATTCTCTCAGCCGGGGCTGAAGTTTCGTTCAGTGTCGAGCTTGCTGGAGTGACTTAACAAGGTAGCGGCCTCATCTGCATCCTTGTAGTGCAACAGCAATGCTAATGGAGCAGGTGAGCATTAATGACGTTTGAGGTTTCTTTTCTTCTTCCCTTCACAAGGCGAGTACAGCCAACCATAAAGGTTTCCACATGGAGAACCAAGCAAATATCCCGCCCAAAAGATCATCCTTGTTTCCCGATTCCAGTAGCCCATTTTTCTGTCAGTGACTGAAGAGCCCAGGACTGGAAGAGGACAGAATATGAGCCATCAGTGTTTTTTATTTGCAGAGTAACTGTAGGGTTGCATTTTACTCTGATGTCATTAAAAAGGAGGATGCCTGAAGACATGCTTATTGTTCATGGTGGAGTAAGGTACCTAACCATCCTTTTATTAGCAGAAAATGTTTACTCTGAAGTCAGTAAAAAATATTCAGTAGAGGAAACGATGAACTCTTTTGGTCAGCAAGCTGTTCAGGGCATGTTTGGTCTCTCCCAGCATGAAGAGTAACTCAGCAGACAGAAACCCTCTTGTTCCAATCCTGTGACATGCCACCTACACCTCCCCAGTCTGCTTCCATGAAGGTGGATATCTTTTTCTCTCTTTGTTTCATTTTTCCTCAGGTAGGCTTGCATTGTGACCAGGAGCTTTAGCAGTGTGTTGTCTCTGTGGGTGGCCTAAAGGCTGAGGCACTGCTTGTGCCCCATGAGAGAGACATCTACGGGGAGATGAGCCTTGGTGTGCAATGGGAAATGTTGTGCATGTCTGTGCAAGGGTGAGAGTTGGGTGGTGACGTGCCGGGGCTTTGGAGGAGCCTTGCTGTGCAGAGCAGCACGGTGTATGGGGTGCAGAATTCTGGTTACAGCCATGTTGAGAAGCAAATCTTGAAACCTCTGCGTGTTGTTGCAGGAAGAAACAAATATGGGAGGAAAGGATTCCGAACCTCTGCAAGAGTCTCCTGATCCAGAGCTACCTGGGGGTAAGAGGAAACTGCACCTTGTATGGTGCTCCTGGAGAAGTACAATTTAGAATTATTCCAGGGTGAAAAGAAGGAAGGGAGGGTTGTGTTGGGGTGTCTAATTTAGAGGCAGTTGTCAGCTCAGGGTACAGTCTGTCACTGAACAAACTGCTTTCTTGTCCAGGAGGATTATGGAGCCTGACTGAGTCTCGTGAAAGACTTCACTGCAGCCTTTGGTCTTTTTCCTATTTTTATAGTTTAATATTGAGGGTCTGAGAACTGAAAAATAAAACCGACTCTCCCGTCTGGTGCATCACATGTTTTGCCTCCAAAATGCCTCTCAGAGTCCTCATGGGTGAAACCTGTTGTCCCTCAGTGGACTTGACCTTTCTCTGTTCCAGGTCAGGATGTTGCCTGATTCTCTTCAGTGCTACCTTCTAGAGTCTTTGCATGATTACCTCCCTTTATACTCCTCCGCAGTCCCTGGAAGTTGACTTCATACTGTGAAAGCTGTTTTCCTCCTACATGCTATTGTTCCCAGACATGGGCAACTTCCTCCATGTGAGAAAGGACAAGGCAAAGAGAAAAAAAGTATAGTTTGTGTAGTCATATCTTTGGAGGCATTTTTCAAAGTAAGTAGCTTCTTTTTTTAATTTTATCTCTCTCCACTCATTTCCTGATTTCATCTGCAAGGGCCATGCAAATCTTGTGATCCAAAGAAATTATTACCCAGTACGTGGATATCACCAAAACCGGCCCTGCATGGAGCATACTCAGTTTCACGAAAACAGTTGCTAGGTTCCTTCCCAGAGCTGACTTCTGCGTGTTACAGTTTCCCACTATTGTAATTACATAGCCTTATCTATCTGCAAGGCTCCCCTGGAACTGTTGGGTTTGTGTCTGATCTCACATCTCTAACGTCTCTGTCTCCTTAAGGCAACTTTTCTAATCTCTGTTCTACAGACAGAGAGCTCACGCTATTTCTGCCACTGTGTTTTATCTTTTACTTAAGCTAAATGACTTCCACCTCATTTCTGGCTCCATGCACTGCAAGTCAGTGATGCAGAACTCCAAGGAAAGGTGGTCTTTACAAAGATTAACTTAACAGTTACTTCTCCAATTGCACCATTTTTAGCTCTCCAGCCCTGTCTTCTCTACCAGCCTCACCCTCTACCTTGCAAGTCCCTTTGTCGCATTTTTTGTTCTCACTTTAAGTAGAATGCCTGAACTTACCATTGCTCTCGAGGTGCACATGGTGGGCTGTCATGGTCCTCAGCTAACTGTTTATTTGGCACTCAGTATTTCTCAGCCTCTTATTCAGTCAGCAAGCAATGTGTTTCAGGCATGCAACCAGTCAGCAGTTGATACAGGGGAAGTGTGATACACCAGACTGCTTCACATGATGTGTATCTGCATTTTTTTGCAGGCTCTGATAAATCCTGCTTGCAAATCAGTCATTGTTCTACAGTTCCTTCCGATTAATTTGGCTGTTGCCAAGTTTCGTCAACTTCTTTTTCTGTCTATGCATAATAATTAACATCAGTACAAGGCCATCCACTACTCTAAAAAGCATTACTGTATCTCTGTCACCTATCTCATACCCAGCTCTCCATCCACAAGTGAGCTGATAGTCTTGTGGTTTTCAGAGTTTTCATCCCTGTAGTAAATTCCCTTATCCTAAATTCTGTAAACATTCTAGCAATTCTGTTTCTCTGGTCAGTCAGGACAGAAGGACAGGTGAAATCTTGCCCAGAGTGTCCTTGTGAGCTGCTGAATCAAGAGTAGTCACTGCACGAACCAGCAGCTTTGAGGTTTATTGTGACAGGAACCTGCAGCTTCAGCAGCCTCTAACTCCTAAGATGGGTCAGGGATAGACAACATGGAAGTGAAGGAAGAGCCTTCTGGAGGACAGGACATACTTTGTAGCCACAGTGGTGTCATTTCTTCCACTGTGACTTGAAAATTGAGAGAAATGGATCTCAGCTTGTTTTGACTAGAGAATGAAGGTTGCCAGGTGAAGAGGGTCTGCAGATTGGAGCAAAGATGAAGGAGGAAAAAGTTGATAGAAGATGTTCAAACAAATCAAAGGGGCATGAAGGTGCCAGGAATACTTTCAGATTGGTATTTTTCAACCTGCATCAATCTATTAAAGATTGCTTGTAGCGATATTTCCACTGTATTTAGGTGAGGGTTTCCCATGGCCTTAAAAACAAGAACAGCAAAGTTGTTGGGATAATAGTTATTTAGAAAAGATTACTTCTAAACCACAGGTTGATAAACTGGTAAAACTAATTATACAATGTGAATGCCTGGAAGCTCATTCTTGTCCTAAGTGTCTATCACAAATGTGCTACCAGTTTCTTGTGCCCATGGTTCCTGACTCTTTCTGGTCTAAACAAGTTCTCTCTTTCCTCAGAAGTGTTACAATCTTCATTTTCCCTCTTCAGGAAGCTGTCAGCCAATGGCCAGCCAGCCAGGTAAGCTTAAATGAACAGAACACTTCTGAGAAGGAGGAGCAAATTAACTGCTTTCACATGCTGGATGGGTAAGTAAGCAGCCCACTCCCTGCTCCCTTCTTGAAAGGTTCCTTACTAACCATTGCCCTGTGCGTGGTTATCACCCATTGTGATGAGAAGGACAAAGCCTTTTGCATCTTCGTATCTCCTAAGTCTGTGTACATCTTCCAAATATCTATGGAAATTGTAACAAATTGCTGCAGCTACAGACCTTGACTACCCTGGCTGGAAGTCTGGAGATAAAACCTACTTCCTTTCTTCCCCTGCATTTCCTTTGGGAATAGATTTTAATAAAAGGCCTTGATCTAATAGGGTGGAAATCTCGTTGGCTGAATTCCGTCCAGCCCACCTGAAGACAATTCTCTCTCACAAAACCAGACATATTTCCTTACCTATTCATCCTCCGGAAATGACATACTTTCTGCTCCTTGAAGCAAAATCTGACTTTGAAAGCGGAATATGAACAAAGAAGAGCTGCAGTGGTCTTGGCCAGTGTGCAGCTGATCAGAAATAGCTTCAAATTGTCCATACAGCCTCAAATATACGTCATGTCTTCAAAGACAGAGTGGGGAGGTGACCACAGTGTTCTGTTCAGGAATATATCCCAGGCTGCAGAGCAGCTGAGGAGGCTGACACACATTAAATTGACTCTTGGATTCCATGACAATTATCTGTCTCTTGGGAGAGAGGGTCAAGTCTATTTAATATATCATTTTGTAAGTCATGTGAAGGAAAGATGAATTGTTTGTTTCTTTGAAATCTTTGTCCTCTCCCATGGTCTAGCTTCACATTCAGTGCTTGTAAGAGACAGGGGCCCTTTATTTTGAAGAAGTTGCTGCAAAGTATCACTGAAAGCTTGAGAGCAGTATAAATGCTGATGCTAGCAGTCACATTGCCTGAGTCTATACTGCTAAACAAATCAGGGCTAAGATGTAGTATCAAGCACTGCCTTGTAACTGCTTGCATTACCTTGTTGTCAGCATTCTTCCTGCAATAGTTTGGCCTGTGCCAAGTAGTGATCTCCAAGATAACGTCCTGGCACAGTTTGGGAGACAACCATTCTCAGTGGGCAACATGGACATGACTGTACCAGGTGAGGCTGTGTCCGGCGTCCTTCAAGAGCATTCTAACAGGCTTTGCATCCAGGCTGTGCAACACACATCCTTTTTCACACCATGAATACAACTGTAACACAGTAGTCACATTGTGTCATGCACTTTGAAATGAAAAAACAGACACAACACCTTAGCTGTGTTTTAGACTGCAGAGACACTGTGGGACACCCAGAAGACTGCCATGGCTATACAGTGTGGACGTAGCCAGTCTGTTTCACCTGAAGGCCAAAAAAAACCCGTAGTCCCCAGCTTTGTTTTATTACAGGAAAAACATAACTTTTCTCAAAAGTTGACTTGTGCTTACATATCTTGCCATTGAGAAAAGTTGGCGGTAGACAGTTGATCTCTTGTTGTGGCACAGAAAAAGTTGACACTTACATCTTCTAAGTAAGGTACAAAAGATGTGGCCAAAGGTTCCTTCTGGTTTCCTGGAAGACAGTGTACCTGCCTAAAAGCATCTACTCTTTATATGCAGTTAATACCCTGGAGAGCTGTTGGTTGGAGAGCTGTTGGTTGGAGCGCTGTTGGTTGGAGCGCTGTTGGTTAGAGAGCTGTCAAAAGACGCTAAAAGTCCTGTGTTTTCTCACCTGAACAGGATGACTGAGAGTCCAGCAGAATTCCATGGAGCTGAAGCAGATTTCCCATGCTACACAAAACTCCTGTCAGACTTCTGGAGTGCCAGATAGAACTTCACATTCATTGTCCACACTTGCCTGACCATTGAATCAGACTGCTGGTCCACCCTGCTTGTTTGCCAGGCTTCCAAGAGTGATGCTCATGCAAGTATTGCTTCTCAGGCTTGCTTTGCTTTCAATGGTCCATACTTGTACAGCTCAATGATGTCCTCCCAGCCTGATATGCATCACATCCTGGCAGTGGACCCAATAGGGATCCATGAGAAATCAGCTTCCCTTCACTACATGACTCTCCCAAAGGAAGATTGTCCTCAGGCTCCACAGAGGCAAGAACAGACAGGAGTAGATCCTCCACAGGCCTTCCTGCTCCCAGATCAGAAGGAAACAATGCAGCACCTCCACAATGAGGATGAAGTCCCACCAGCCTATGGGAAAGGCACGAACACGAGAACAGAAGAGCAGAAATCTCCAAAGGCTCTTAGCTGTGTCACATCTCCTCAGCAGCACCCCTTGGAGTACATCACCACAGAGAGCCTGGTACTGCCATCAGCCAGCAACTCCACCCATCCACCACTTGTCACTGCTGGGGAGTTACCTTGTGACTCACAGAAGACCCAGCCTCCCAGGGACCACTCTTGCCATGAGTTTTCTCCTAGGAAAACTGATGTCATGGTCCCAGTTTCAGGTCAAGCACCAGCCTCTTCTGAATTGCAGATGGATGTGTTTGGAGACCGCTCAGATCTCCATGGAACTTCAGAACCCACAGGAATGTCCTTACATATTTCTTGAACAGGATTTTTTTTTCCCAAAGAACCTGTCTTGGAGCACAATGTAGTCTTATTTAATCCTAGCAGCACCATAACTGTTTTCCTCCACTATGGGCAATTGCTACCCTGTCCCCAACCTAAAACCCAGAAAGAAGGTGCAGATGAGTCAGAAAGATTCCCAAGTGTATTAGGTTTATGTGGCAAGGTTTTAGTAGCAGGGAGGCTACAGAGTTGGCTTCTGTGAGATGCCAGAAGCTTCCCTTATGTCCAATAGAGCCAGTTC
The DNA here is from genome assembly GCA_033558185.1 of Dromococcyx pavoninus. Classification (NCBI taxonomy): domain Eukaryota; kingdom Metazoa; phylum Chordata; class Aves; order Cuculiformes; family Neomorphidae; genus Dromococcyx; species Dromococcyx pavoninus. Next base: position 480,241 of record JAUMJL010000513.1, on the reverse strand, counting down.
CAGCTAGCTCCAAGACAAACCTGCTGCTGGCCAAAGTTGAGCCAATCACTGATGTTGGGAGCACCTTTGTGATAACATATTTAAGAAGAGGTAAAAAATGATGCACAAGAGCAGGGAGAGAGGAGTGAGAGTATGTGAGAGAAAACAAGTCTATAGACATCAAGATCAGTGAAGAAGGAGGGGAGGAGGTGTTCCAGGAGCCAGAGCAGAGATTCCACTGACAGTCTGTGGCAAACAACACAGTGAAGCAGCTTCTTTTCCAGCAGCCAACAAAGGCCCACAGTGGAGCAGATATCCACCTGCAGCCCGTGGAGGACCCCATACTGGAACAGGCAGATGCCCCAAAGGAGACTGTGACCCTGTGGGAAGTCCTCACTGGAGCAGGCTCCTGGCAGAACCTGTGAACCTGTGTAGAGGGAAGCCCATGCTGGAGGTTTTCTGGCAAGACTTATGACCTCGTGGGGACCCACGCTGGATCAGTCCGCTATCAAAGGACTGCAGGCCATGGAAAGCACTTATGATGGAGCAGTGTGTGAAGAACCCACATCAAGAAGTTCATGAAAGACTGTCTCCTGTGGGAGGGACCCCATGCTGGAGCAGGGGAAGAGTATGAGAAGGAAGGAGTTGCAGAAACAATGTGTGATGCAAACCCCTATTCCCGGTTCACCGGCCCCACCTGGGGGAGGAGGCAGAGAAATCAGGAACAAGGTTGAGCCTGAGAAGAAATGGGGCAGGGTAGAGAAGGTGTTTTAAGATTTGCTCTTATTTCTCATTATCCTACTCTGATTTGATTTGCAATAAATTGATTTCCCTAAATTTAGTCTGTTTTGCCCGTGATGGTAATTGCTGAGTGCTCTCCCTGTCCTTATCTCAACCCATGAGCATATCATATTTTTCTCCCTTTGTCCAGTTGAGAAGGAGGATTGTTAGAGGGGCTCAGTGGGCACCTGGTGGTGAAGGTCAACTCACCAGACCAAGTAAATAAGTTTTGAAAATCCATTAAAATGATCAGATAGCCTGCGTATGACGGAGGATCCACCAGTGGCAAGACAGACAATGCACAGAATATTGAAGTAATTCTGAAATTCAGAATATTAAAGAAAGCTGTTGTGGCAAGGAAAGTAGTCAGCTCTAAGATTAAAAAAAGTCTGATGGAGTAGTAGGGGGTCTTAGATAATGAGGACAAAAATTTGAAAAATGACATAAGTATAATACCATTTTCTTTCCATAAATGCTACCTTCTCTTCTCCAGATCCAACATGGTGAAAGATACCAAGCAACCCCACACCTTTCTTAGTTATATTAATGTTTGGTAAAAGGGACAGGCCATAATTGCCATGTACCTCCATATAGATAGGCTTGCTACACATTCCCCTGATAGATGTGATTGGCAGGGTAAGAAGCCAGATTTAGCTAGGTCTCCTTTCTAAAAATAAGTACTCAATTTCAGTTCAAGCCTCTCAGGTTATAGGAAAAGAAAATTATTTTGCTTGGACACATATTAAGTTTGAATAATGTCTTCCTGCTCAAAGCAATGAATCCAAGGGTTTGAAAGAAAAGAAATTTTATTAAATGTTTTAAAATGGCAACTCAACATAAACACTGATAGGCCTGTTTACTAAAATTAGCAATACAGCCTGAAAGCATCTTGGTAATGTAGCCCATTCCCCTGTTTTGCCCAGAACTCAGAGAGTCCCTTGTCCATCTGTAAGGAGGTGTTGCTCTCAAACCTTTCTTGTTGTTTCAAGTGTAGTGATCCCACCTCTGATACACCTCTGATATCACTGCTCTTGTTAGCCTCAGCCCACTAAGCCTCACTTCTGTCTGCAGTCCCACACTGCCCCCTCAACATTTCAGATCCTCAGAGAGGAATCTGTGGTGTACAAAACCCAAAGAGCACCCTAAGGAAAATTTGGGTAGGGAAACACCATAGGTAATTCCTAACCCTGAAAGTACCATGGTTTCTTGATTGATAATAGTGTTTTAAATACCTTCAAACTAAAGAGATCATTGTATTTCACACCCAGTGGGCAAGAGGAAAATCCCCTGAAGTCAATTCACTTGCACCCTCTTTGTTGGGACCTCTAGCCATTTCAAGTAGCACTGGATTTCTATTTTATCCCATATCAGCAGTAACTACTCCATTTTTTTAGGAATACTGGTCTTACCTCTCAATACATGTAGCTCTGAATTAAAGTTTCATTTCAGTGCAAGCTTTACAGCATAAAACATATTTTAATAGGAAGCTGAAGACTCTGCAAGGAGTTCTTGCAGTGATTATCTCCTATTCTTACAGTTGTTACTATGTTTTTAATAAGTCATTCAAAATCATTTGCAGTGGAGATACCAAAGGCTGGATCGTTCAAAAAAAACCCCAGATTGTCTGGAGAGCAGGAAATCTTTACTAAAAGTGATATCCTGCAGAATGATCTGTGTCTCAACTGCAGGGATGCATAAGCCTAAACTGGGAAATAAATATCCCCTTCAGCAAGAAATACTGCAGAAGCTTGGATGTAATTGGTATTTTCTATTTCAAATTGCTCAAGTATGATTATCTATTTTTTTAGTACATTGACTGTTTATAGGTGTCTGAAACAGTTCTCAAACAGCTGTTTTGGTGAATGGTTTAGCTAAACCAGAGAAGAACCCATTTTTTCCCAAGCTCTGCCCTATCAGATAAAAATATTGGCTCAGAGCTGCCACCCAATGATCAGACCTTGTAAAATCACTTAAATACACGTGTTGCAAAGTGCTGAATTTAGTGACACTACATATGGGAGGCCAACTAATTTCTCACTGCACAAAAAAGGCAGTGAAAGGCCATTTCCCCCTCCAGTCCCTTTCCACTTCTCTTCCCCAGCACCTGCGTACCCCATCACTCATTGCTTTGCCGCAACAAGGCCCTTTGCTTAGCAGATTTCATTTGTTAACCTGCTAACTTTGCTTTTTTTCTTCTGTATTGATTTTTTGCTGGTTTATCAAGTTGAATCAGTTCACAGGGTGGGCAGGGCAGTGTCAGCACCAGCACAAAACAAGCAAGGAGGAATGAACTGCTGAGAGCAGAAGAATGGGTAGAAGGAAGACTGCAGCTGCAGCAAGCACCTATTTCAGCTCTGTTCTTGCCTAACTGCATCTGACACGGTATATGGAGATTCTAAAGCTGGCTTTAAATACACGTTTGGGTATCCAAAGCACTCTAGTCAACACAGAGTGCCACACAGGGTAATGCTCGTTGCCAAGGTTCTGGCTAAATTAGTCTGTTCAGCACTCAGAGACTTTGGGTATTGATTGTTCCCCATAGCTACACAGTCTCATTGACAGTTATCTCTGCAGCTTTCAATGTGTCACCCATCAGAAAGCGTTTGCCCCTGGCTAAGTTGTAACATTTGGCAAAGCAAAGAAGGTGAAGGGGGATTGCTGCATGTATCTTCATTGGCACCAAACAGCTGTCACCCATTTGAGTGCATTATAAAATGCCAAAAATTTTGTATTATCTAAGTACTTATAAAGATAATTTGTAAAAAGCATAAAAGTGACTTTACTCCACTGCAGGAGGCAAACACCACAATTTGTGGCAGAGTGTAGTGATGCACCAACAAGAGCTTTCAGTTCATTTCCCTTCTGATCCAGTCTCTTCATGAGCCCTTTATGGGTAGCAAAGGGCATTTTCTTCAAACTCTACCACAATTCTGCAGTTTGCCTGCCCTTATGTCTATTTCATATAGACATTAGAAATAAATCTGTAAATCTGAATGCTGAGTCAGCCTCTGCTATGTCTTGTGTGTGTATTAGCTAACTGTACATGGAACTGTTTCCTTTCAGTGCATCAAACAGCGTCAGTAGATTTCCGTTTAGCTCTGTGTTTTCTCAATTATGACTTGCTACTGTCTCAGAAGACCGCACTTATATATTTGGAGTCATATTGGTCATTAGTGTTGGATGCAACAGAGAGAACAGGGTGTTCGGACAGAGTTGCGCTGTTCAGCTGAAGGCACAGCAGTGTGCGCTCAGAAAGACACCACTTGGTACTAAGGCACAAGGAAAACCCACAGGGAGCTTTCTACAAGGGGCCATTTGGCCAGGCTCCTAAATAGAAAGACTTGGACAGATGCCTGGAAACATCTGAATACCAAATGGTTAATCATTGCTGGTGGAAAATGATTATCACTTGATTATCATGAGTTACATTTTAACCTCCTTCACTACTTTAGTGAAGTCAGCATATTGTTTTCTAATCCCCAGCCAGTGAAGGGAGAATTAACAATCCTAATTCTGCCTCAAAACAGTTCGTATCAGGGAGCAAAGCATCAATCTTTTAAAATGTGAAAACTTGGGACCAGACGAACGAGATTAGGGCATCGCTATTCCCAGACACGTACTTTGTGACTGCTGCATCAAACTGCTACGCTTTGGAGCTGGAAGGCAGGATCCTGCAATAAGGGCCATTAAATACTGTGAGAAAAATACATCAGGAAGCCCTAAAGAACCTGCATCATTCAGGACCTCGAGTAGTGCTATTACTGTCCAGATACACTCTATGAACTTCAGGTTATGCAAGCTGTATGGTGAACACATATTCTACTCCCTGCGATACATTTATCTGTGAATTAAGGAAAGGGCTGACATGTCCTGGGGCTTCTTTTAGCTTTCCTGTTCCCTTTAAGTGGGATAAACTGGGAATTTTTTTGCATTGGCTTGCCTAGCAGACCAATACCCTGATGCCCTGATGTCTATCCTTCTTCAGAGAGTTCCTGTTTGGTTTTTGTACATTACTGCTGCTCCCTGCCAGGGTAAGACCTTTCCACAAAATCCTCCACATGGCAACTATAACAACAAAATTAGAGTGGTGGGCAGAGAACCCTTCTTTCCTACCTGATGTAGGTACCTGGTGCCAAACATACACGGTTGTGCCCAAGTTATTGAGTGGACACTAATCTGGTGCCCATCTGGCAAGAGAGCCTGAATTCACCTTGGAAGTATGTGCCAAGTAGATGAATTTCTACACGGTCTCCTCTCACCACCACATCCCTCTGCAAGCATATGTGCCTCACATGCTAATCAGGCCACCCTTACCAGTGACCAACACAGAGATTTGTTTTCTGGTACTCCCATTCAGATTTATGTTGCACTGCTCTCCCTAAAGACAGCCTAACTGAGAGGTGAGGAGAGCACTGGCAACAAAACTGCTGTTGACAAGTAGCAAGCAATGGGCTTGTGCTTCACGTCGAGGTTTATTGGATGGCTGAGGAAAAAGATCTCTCACTTCAGTGCTCAGCCTTTGTTTTCTAAGGCTTGCCTTTTCTGTTCCTGTTCTTGTCCTCCAATGCTTTCTGCATGTTAAGATATAGGACATTTTTCTTATGCCATTTCCCTGTAAAGAAGGCAAATTATAGTTCAGTTACAACCTCTTTTCTAATGCTATTATCCCTGAAGGATTTTTCTAGCTGTAGAGTTCCTCTCTTGTCAAAATGTCAATTTCTAGTGCCCTCCCCATCTTAGCCCAATCCATCTGTTGTTCCTTGGCAGAAACACCACCCATTTCAGGAATTCACCAGTGTGCTTTTCCTGGTAAAAACCATACCTAGCTCATCAGTCCTCCTTCCGTGCCAGTTATCGGGATCTCTTACTGCCTTCTGAAATATATTAGGAGTGTAGGAATCTTTCATCAAGCTTTGGCTCTCCAGTGGGCCACCTGCAAGGAACAGGAAATAAGGAACAGTATGCAGACACCACCCTGTTGCAGTCCTGGAATTCAAGCAGGGGAACACCAGCAGTTTCATGGGCTCAAGAAAAGGCATGTGTTGACTGCAACACTTTTGATCAGGTGTGTGGCTAGGTGCTGAATAATAGCTTCATCATCACCCAGGAGGGAGCTTGTGTTTGCCATTTCATTTGCTTTTCATCCTTAAGTATGAGAGACACACAGAGGTGCCTGCAAGGTATCATCTTTATTTGAATCCCAGTGCCCTTTATTTATTCCAGTGCCCACTTACCTCCAGTTGAATCGCCTCATTCAGGTAAGTAACTTCCTATTCACTAGCACAACTCCACAAAAAGACCCATTTTACTACTCCAGGCCCTCTTGAGCTCCTTTTCTGCCCTACTCATGAATAGTTCCCAATTGTGACTTCTTTTTTCATCCTCTCTTGAATGAAAGCCATTCGAGGGGGCTTTATTTCAATCTCTCATCCATTCCTCTTTGCCTTTCTTTTTATTGTACCCTTTCCTTGATAATTGTGATTTTGAGCTCCCTGGGGAAAGACATCCTTCTGTTTTGTGTGTCTGCACAAACCCAGGACAATGCAGTCTTCAATACCCAGCAAGGTCTTGTCATGGACTGTACTGTATAAGGAAAAGGAAACTGTCTCATGCTGGTACATGAGAAACTGGAAACAGAGACAATTATCTCAGAGTTTCTTGGATATGATGGCAACAAGAATGGGTTGAATGCTTATTTTCCAATATTTGTTTAGATGGAGGGATCCCTGGGGGCCTTGAAAACAGATGTTTGGGAAGACACCCTGAAGAGAAATAATGTCAGTATTGGAACTAGAGGTAGCTCGGGACTGGAGATGACATTGAATTGCGAATGCTGTCCATGTGGACAGCTCTGAACATGGGGGACAGGGGTCAAAATATACCTTCACTTTTCACACCTTGGGAAAAAAGTGAAAGGAAATAAAGGGGTAGAATTCATAGAAAGGGAGGCTTTAGATTTCATTTCCTCAAGCACCACAGCTTGGAAAAGCAGTGGCTACGGACAGAAGGAATAAGAGGGGAAAGCACGGGTCACTAACAGTCAGTTCTCTACCCAAAGCAGTGTGACTGCCCTGAGCCCAAGCAAACTGTAGATGGAACCAGCTTGAAAGTCAGGCATAGGTACGTGTCCTCACTCACCTTGAAAGATATTCCACCTCAGGTGAAATCCTAGCTGGTGGTAATCAGGGAAAGATGTAGATTCCAGGTTTTTTTTTACCGAGGCTTGCCGTTCCTGAAAACAAAAACAAGAAGGAACCACTGTCAGTCCATGTTTCCTAAGTGCAGCAGACTCCTGGAATTTCTACCCCTGCATAGCTCTTTGAGCTATGACTAATTCTTGGGACTTGAGTCTGTCCTTAAGGCTCCTTCAGAGGCTTCTGTAGGCATTATAATTGCATAGGACAACTGGAACTGGTGAAAAAAAGGAGGGAATTAGACAAGGATGATGGTGTTAGGCCCTGAACTGGGTCCTGGTAACACATTGTTTTGCCTTGCTGATTTAAGACTCTTCCTGGCTACAGGAACCTTATAAATGAAAGGAAGATGGGAAAAAAAAATAAAAGGAGATAGGAAAGGCTGTCTGTAGAATGTGTCACTGCATCTTAGTCTGAAGCCCAAATCCGTAACTCTACATGCCTTCTAGAAACTGCTAATATCCCACTCACTCAGCTCCCAGCTACAGCGTAAAAAAGAGTCTTCAACCTGCCACAAAGGAGACCTTGAATGGTTTCCTCCAATACCTTTTCATCATTAGTTAAAATTTATTTGCACTGGCAAATTTGTATGTGCTTTTAGCATGGATCAAGTTTTTTCTGTTCTCCATATGGAGCTTCCATTCAGCTTTCATATCTTGCCCTAATGATGCTATGGACCCTCTGACATTTAATCTGCTGCCTGTCTCCTTGAGTTTTTCAAAGCTGTTTTTCATGGCCTTCTGGGAAGATCCAGGTCCTCTAGACCCTAGTGTTTGGTGCTGGGCTGCTACTGGTTCTTTGGCATTTCAGATGGATTCGGTGCCATCTGCCTCCTTCTGCCTGGATATTGCAGACAGACAGTGAGTGATGTTCCTCCTTCTTGGCTCATGCCCCACTATTGGGTCTCCTTCCTCTTCACGTATTCTTGAATGAAGACTCTGCATGGAGGGAGTTTTGGCCTTGAGATTCTGTTTGCTCTGTCTTTTTGTCTGAACACACTTTGCAGAAGGAGATACCTGGGACTTAACAGATGAGGAGTCCTTTGCTGTTTCCTGCGCCACTGGGCTCCTGGAGATCTTCCCAGAGGCTCTGCTGGAGCTCCTTTGGGATGTTCTCTGTTTGCTGGGACATGTGTCTTTTGGAGAATCCTCCATTTTTCCTTCCTTAGATTCCACTTAAAGACAAAAATAGTATTTCAATGAAATTGATACTGTTTTGATGGCAGATAGTACCGTAAATGGAGCTGGAAATAACTGGATATCTCACTGTAGTATTGTCAGACAACAAAATAAACAGGAAAGATCTCAAAGAGGAAAAGAAAAGAGAAAAAAACCCAAGCATTACGCCAGTCTTCCTGCAAACCAGGTGATGGTTCCTAAGGAGTCTTAAATGCTCTTGAGAGACGAACACGCACAGAATTGTGGAAGAAAAAATCTTGTGTTCAAACACACATGCAGAGGCCCCTCGGAGCCATGATCACTCTTGCACACGCAAACATGTGCTTATAGTCTCTGTGGCTCATCAGTATTTGCTGATGAGTTTACAGGAGGAGGACATAGTGAAGGTGGGGGGATTTTACCCCATCAACCGATGGCACATGGGATTCCTGTCCGACGAGTTTTCACTCACAGAGGTACGTGCAAATCTGGATGGCAGGAATGGACGGAATGACACATAGCCTCACAAGCTGTACTGCAAAGCAAGCTCTGACAAAGGGACAGCTTCTCTGCCATCCTGCTTATCTGAAGTACTGTTGGTCATCACAGAGTCACTTTTTGCCACATGAGGTGTAGGGGAAGCTGGAACCTCTACTGCACCCTTGGAAGAGAAACAAAGGCTATGTCAGGCTGAGATGGGAATGAAGGTGATGGTGGCATTGCTTGTCTTTAGATGGCAGATTATTCTCACACAAATGTACTACAAGCCTTCTCAGATCAAAACAGAGCTGTTCCCGCCTGCCTGCATGGTTGGTCCTACAACCCATGATCCTCTCAGATTAAAAATCACAGAAGTCCTGAAGGATTTCATATTAACAGCTCACATGGAACACCCTGCCTAGTTCATGGTCAACTAGTGCCTCTATGGAATACTGGGCTGCAAGAGTTTTCACCAGCAGTGGTGCAGCCACCAGCTAAAATTGAAAAAAAACTCAGTGAAAATGTCGTTTTTATTCTGAAGCACCTAGCAATGTCAGACCTGTCATGTGCTCTACAATTACAACATTCCCTTCCTTTGGTGCATTTAAGTAAGGTGAGAAAAATGGAGAGAGGAGGTGGTGATAAATGTAAAACGCCTGTGCAGTGCTGGCTATGGAAAGGAAGGGAGATGGGCTGGAGACAGGGTTCCCTCCCTGATTCTGGCACAGATTGTCCCCTGTTTTGCTTTGCTTGTCTTGCTCATGTGATCGATCCAACATCCAGCCTTTGCAAACTGCCTCCTGCACTAGGAGGAAGCAATGCCTGCAGAGGGAATGCCTGTGTAAACCTCAGCTGCATCCTGCTGATGGTCTGTGTTCTGCATCCCAGTGGGACCCTGCAGGCTTAGCCCACGTGAAACCTGTGAGAGGTCACAACTGAAGCCATGGCCCACAATCGTGAGCCTGCTGCACTACCTGCAGTACAAATGGGAGCAAGATCAGGTAGGGATATACGTTTGCATTTGCCAAATTAGCTCATGACATTTCACATATGCTTATGTTCTTCTCTTGAGGCAGGACTGCCGATGGGACAGGAAGCCTACTGCTTTTAAGCTAACTCACCAGGGCTGACTTGAACCAGCAGCTTATGTTCTACACCAAGGGTGTCAAACCCACAGCTCCTGCTGTTCTCCTGCTCCTGCAGTGTAACGCACGTCACACGCTGCACACGTGACCAGTGCTGGCGGAGCGGAAGGGCAAGGGGCTTGGTGCTGCCACCAGGTAGAAACAAGGTGCCAGGCCAGATAAAGCAAGGTGGAGGGCCGGATTCAGCCCGCAGGCTGTGAGTTTGAGACCCCTGTTCTACTTTGTGCTGGTACTTTGCAGCAGCACGCCTAATACAATATTGGGATCTTGACACTGAAGTTACCATATTAATCAGACACCAGGAGTCAGTGCTGTGCTCTCTTCACAGTATCACAGTATCACAAGGTTGGAAAGGACCTCTGAGATCATCAAGTCCAACCTATAACCCAACACAACACCAACCCATCATCTAAACCATGGCACTCAGTGCCTCATCCAGTCTCCCCTTAAACACCTCCAGGGACGGCGACTCCACCACCTCCCTGGGCAGCGCATTCCAATGACCAACCACCCTTTCAGTGAAGAACTTTTTCCTAAGATCAAGCCTAAACCTCCCCTGATGAAGCTTGAGTCCATGCCCTCTAGTTCTGTCGCTGGTCACCTGAGAGAAGAGACCAACCCCTGCCTGACTACAACCTCCTTTTAGGTAGTTGTAGAGAGCAATTAGGTCTCCCCTGAGCCTCCTCTTCTTCAGACTAAACAGCCCCAACTCCCTCAGTCGCTCCTCGTAGGGCTTGTGCTCCAGCCCCTTCACCATCTTCGTTGCCATCCTCTGGACACACTCCAGCATCCTGACATCTTTCCCAAACTGAAGGGCCCAGAACTGCACACAGTATTCAAGGTGAGTCCTGACCAGTGCCGAGTACAAGGGGACGATAACTCTTCAAATGTATTGAGATAGGACCACTCCCACAAAAAGAACGGGGCCACAAGAGAGAAAGCCAGGAAGCCAGTCCTGGCTCACAGGGCAGGATATGCTTCTTTTCTGTATCACTTTTCACTCTATTTTTAAAGAAGAGCTAAATATTTGCACATGATCAAAGTGCAGGAATTCGTGTTGCTAAATAAACTCCTGTGTTAACTCCCACCTCCTACAGAAAACACAACCAGGTCTGTTTGTTATTATTACTATATTCAGTGGAAAGAACTTTCCAATTTGCTGTTGTGAAATTCCTCCTCTCCTGCTTCTTCTAACAAAGCAGAATTTCTACATAATGAAGCAATGAGGCATTTCCCAAATCCTACTAACTGATAACTTTCATTTCCCCAGTTCCTCCTGGACTAAATGATGCTGAAGGCTGCAACTGTCCCTACTTTCTCATTTGTAACTGTACATGATGCTACTGTAATTGCTTATTGCTCATGTTACTTCTGTGCCCGAAGGTCCAAGGTCAATGCACCACTCTGATATCCCTACATTTTGATGTCAAGAAAGACTTCAGGATCATTTGACCCTTCTCCTGGATAACAGAAGCCACAGAACTACATCTACTTATTCTTTTGCCAAGCCAATTCTCTGAGGGACAAAAGATGACATACCAGAAAAGGCATATCTTAATCAAAGAGCTAAAAATGATTAAACTTGATCTTTCTGAATGAAAAAAATCCAAACCCCATATGTTTCGCATAGCCTAACACTCTGACTTTCCTGATATGCAGCCATGGAGGGAGCTGTCTTTCTCAGCCAGAAAATTAACTTCCTCAGACAGATGTAGGTATTGGTACACCATTCTCACCAGCCACCAGATGTGGTCAAGTACAGCCTTAAGATGCCTTCCACAACTGGCTGGGCCTCCAAAATATGGAGACAACTCAGCGACCTTCCAGACCTGAGAATCACAGAATCAGGCAACCTGATCTAGTGAAAGGGATTGGAATTAGATGATCTTTGAGGCCCCTCCCAACCCAACCATTCTATGATTCTATGATAGAATCATTTAGGTTGGAAATGACCTTTAACGTCATCAAGTCCAGCCATAAACCCAATACCACCACAAAAAGATCCCAGGACTTAACAAGAGGCAAAGCCTCTTCCATAAATCTCTCACTCAGTCCATGATCCCTGCTGTGGTGTCACAGTGACTGGTACAAGCAGGCAACCATTGCTTGAAGTCCAGGTACAGAGGTGGAATTAAGGCTGACAAGTAGACAGCTGCAAGGGAACAACCCTCCCTTTATGAGCAGTGGTCTCCATGGGAACCAGAAGAAACAAAGGGTCATCCTTGCTGATTGAAAAAACAAACAAGGAGAATAAAAGGCTGATGTCCCACAAACATCTGTACACTGAAGTTCTCATCCCATACATAGGATTTCTTAAGACTTCCATAACACAGTCACGATAACCAACAAGATTGTATTTCAGCAGAACTGGATCTTTAGGCATCTCCAGATGTTTCACATGAGCTCACTGACCCACATCAGAAAAGAAGGGGAAGGTGGCCCCATTTTCCACATTAGCAAAGTGGAGACGGTAGGCTGGCAAAAAGTCTTGCATTGAGTCAGAGACAGAAGCACAGTTTAGTCCTCCTGTGCCCAGCACCCAGTGCTACATTTTACCCTTGGACTTCTCATTCATTCTACTCTACCATGGACCAGACCTCACACCAAGCCAGTGGAACTTCTGCAAGTCTCCAGGAAAGAGGGCAATTCTCTTTCATGTGTAAAAAGCTGCTTATCCCACCCAGCAGAAGCAAGTCACAGGCAACAGAGAAGAACTAGAAAATTCACAGATGCATCATCTTAGAAGCAGATTTTATTCTTTGTGAGAAACTAAAAAAATGATAGAAATCTACTGATCATTTTCAGAAAAAAAAATCATAAAATATAAATCAGCCTGTTTTTTCTTTACTTCCACCTCCTCCTTTTCCCTGTACCCTGGGCTGGAGATAACTGCTAGTTCTCACTGCCCCAGGAACAGCTCTCCCTCTAGGCCTTGTTGCGCTTCATCTCGGACACCTTGTAGCGAGGTGGGGCACGGTGGAACCACTCTGACCAGGAACCATCATAAACAGCCACATCACGCTTGCCACATAGGTAGGCTGCCAAGGCAATGTGACATGCCGTGACACCTTTGCGGCACGTGGCCGCAAGTGGCTTTGAGAGATCCACTTTATTCTCACGGAATATTTCTTGGATCTCCTCAATACTCTTCTCATGGCCAGTTTCTGTTAGGAATGAGTGGAAGGGTATGTTCACAGCGCCAGGGATATGACCAGACTCCAGCCCTGCAAGAGTGAATACGAAAAGAAAACGTGAGTAAGGAGACATTAAAGTAGGTAATGAAAGACACCTCTAAAACAGACATTAAAGAGACATCACCGCAGATACTCCCACCCTCTCCAAGATACCCATCTGCTACAGGTGATGATGAAGATTCAAAGTAGTATGGGGCTAAAACCAGGAGGACAAAGATTATTCAACTTCTAGAAAACTTCAAAACTTCCAGAATACTTAGCAAAATATTTCCCACCTGAGAGAAATGAGAGGCGAGGGATCTGAAAAATCCCAAGACATGACAACAATCAAAGAACCATGACAGAAAAGATTCTAACAAAGGCATTAAGGGGATCTGTAAAAAGAAATGCAGCACTGCACAATGATTCAAAAAAGTATGAAATAACGCACAGAAGCATAATGATGGGATCATGCTGGCAATTTCCAGCCCCATAGATCTGCTTTGAGCACAAAGTATTCTAATCTCCCTTACCTCCTCTTCAGTCACTTTTTTAAGCGAATCGAACAGTACTTGCACTATTTGCCCTCTTCTCACATTGAACTAATAACTGCCTCTCAGTATTATGTCTGAAGTATTAATGAGATTCAAATACAACAAGTCTGCCTCGTAGGTGCTTCCAACAGCTGTAAGAAAAGATCAGATGTAACTTCCAGGCATGCGCGTTCCCATTTCTCATCTGGCAAATCAATTCTGTTGGCAAGGAAATAGAGTCCCTAGCTGCAGTACAAGATTACCAAGGTATTTTAGTCAATTTTGCCTTCATTTCAGATATTTTTTCTTGAAGTTTTTTGAAAGTCTTCCAGTTTATCCATGTTACGATAACAGATCAACAGCTGCCGAGGTTGTGTTCTACCTCCTACCCTAAATACACACACTAACCTTGCTAGAGTTTCCATCCTACAGAACATCCTGTTTCTAATCCTCTGATTAAGCTTATTAAATTCTGGCCTTGTGGAGTTGCGATGTCACATGACTGATTTTTTACATACATTTTGGATGGAGATCATCTGCCTCACAGAGCAGAGCACATCGCTGTCTTTTGGTTATATTCTCTCTTCAGAAATGATCATTTCTGCTTCTTTCCCCTTCTTCTTGCTACCCCTCTCCCTACTGTTGCAGATATCCTCAAGAGAGAAGAAAAAAATTGTAGCACAGACTCAGTATAATTCCGAAGCTGTACACAAATAATCTCTCATCTAGAACCCCTGCTAACTGCATAGCAACCCTATTTACTCTCTCTCCCCTTGTTCTCCTTTTATTCACTTCACTCCAGCAGTTTCTGTTATTTGTTTTAATTCCTTCTGCCAAGTCTCACTCAGCTTGGCTTCTGGCAATCCTCCCTCACAACTTGTAACCTGTAATACGTTATCTTCTTCATGGCTTAATCCCATTTTCCACATCTGTTCAGATTTTCTGCTTAAATATATACTCTTCTGTTGCATATTTATCTAGCTAAGACTACAGCCTCTTTACTCAAGCCTTTCCCTTTGCAATGAAAGTTCCAGATGGAATTTCTTAATGTCAGAAAGACAAAAGATGTGCCTTGTCCACATTTAACTCCCCATGGTTTTGGAGTTAGCTAGATGCAGAGGGCTGCTCCTTTTCAAGCACCTCTTCTGTTACCTCTTTTTTAATCTCTCTCTTCCATTCAAATTGTATGCCTCAGAAGGGATCATTAGTGATCTCACCTAACCTACTGTGAACTCACTGGAAGGAAAACTTTAAGGTTTGTCCTGGCTACCTCCCTGGGAAGTCCTCATGGTCAGATCAACAGGCCTTTTTTGCCACCAGTGTCAAAATGCCGCATGCATATACAGGCAGAAGAGTCAACTCCAACAATCAAGAGGGCCACAGTGCTAATTCTGGCAGCCCACGTTTGTCAGCCTCATCATGCAAACGCACAGCTTTGGATTCTAAGTTCCTGTGGGTTAAAGCATACTCTGATAAAGTCTCTTACTCTCCATGTTTCGCCTTGAGCACTACTTCATGGTCAAAGGAGAGCCAGGCCACACTCAGCTGCAGACTCCACTTGGAAAAGAGAAGGAAGAAGCAGCAACATTTCATTCTTACTCCCACTGGATATTCAAGTTGAGTAAAAGCTTTATGTTTGGGGCAAGGAGGACTTAGAGATGGGAAAATGGGCAAAACCTTAAGAGTTGTGTATGTGCAAGGAAAACAAGGACTACCCATGGTTTCACAGGGCGAAGAAAAATAGTTGGAAGCTCATGAAACAACTTTGGGTTTTCTTTCTTTTCTAGATGACAGATTTCTGTCTGGCAACTTCCCTCTCTTTTCTCAGGTATCTGCAAAATAACTCAAAAATCCGCAGCTTTTCTGTATGCATTTGTTCAGCTACAATTCTTGTTCCTCAGCTTCCAGTGCCCATTACTCAAAGAGAGTCAGCATGGGTAACCATCAGGTGATTATTTAAATCGTCTGCCCCTGGATTGCTTGGGATTGGCTCAGTCCAGGTTGGTTCCACAGACCTGCATCCTACAGTTCCCGAGTTAGCAGACCCTTGCAGAACTGGGGTGGGCCATTGCTGATCACGGCTAGTGAGTAGGCAAGAGTTGCCAGGTCCTCTAGAAACGCAGCACCATGCAGGGACTCCTTTAACCAATCGCTGTATAGGTCAGGGCTGCGCATCCAACAGGCTTATGCTGCACACCATGAACTAACATCCAAGCTTTTTCATCCACAGAAATACTTACATTTAAGACCTACCATAGAATCCTACAATGGCTTGGGTGCAAGGAACCTTAAAGATCATCCAGTTCCAAGCCCCCTGCTATGTGCAGTGACACCTTCCACTGCATGAGGCTGCTCATAGCCTCATCCAACCTGGCACTGAACACCCCCAGGGATGGGGCATCCACAGCTTCTCTGGGAAACCTGTTCCAGTGCCTCACAATCCTCACAGTAACAAATTTCTTTCTACTATCTCACCTAAATCTCCTCTCTTTCAGCTTTAAACCACTACTCCCTGACAAAGCACCCTCCCCCCATCTTCCCTGTAGGCCCCCTTTAAGTACTGGAAGGCTGCTATAAGGTCTGCCTGTCTTACAGAATTGCCACCCATTCTTCTCCACGCTGGCAACCTGGGTAAACCTCTCTCAGCAACTAAAAATTAGCCATGTATTATGGCTTATCTTAAATGCTACAGAGGTCTAAATCCTAATAAGGTGGCTACTGCATAAAAATAAAACAGGGACAAGTAACTCTTACTGCAAGGACCTGAAAAACTAAAGAGGCAAAAGAGCTGCAATTAGCCTTTTCTAGAGATCGAGCTCATGGGAATGGAGAGATTAATTGACTTAATTAGGAAGTCAAGAGCTGAGGCAATAATTAAACTGAAATCACCTGAGAACACAGCAAGTTCCTTCACCTCAAGACCATTCTTCTATAAATTGCCAGCAACACTTCTCCTCCCTGATTGGATGACCCCTGTAATTAATCAGCACTGATTTCAAATTGCTCTTTTAGGGTAAGCGATGCCTTTTACTCACTGCTGGATGAGGCACAGTTACTGGTTACCCAGGTTCATAAGGCTGTCAAGATCCTGTGGAATGAGCAGCTGCAGCTGGAGTGCTTACCCTGCTGGATCTGCTGTGGGAAGCAAAACTGGACCATCACAAATAAACTCTTCCATGCTGACTCATTTCAAAGGAAAAATCTGTTCTCAAGATGCTGTCAGGGGCTGCAGTATTTGTCACCTGGTGACAACTTTGGGAAAGAGAATGCAAAATCCACCAGCTTCCAGAGGGGAGCATTTTATTCGTGTCTTGATGTTAAAATTCGACTCTCATTTTAATGGGCTGCAGTAGGTGAAGAAACAGAATGAGTGATAAGCCTAATTCCCCCTCTCTCCCTGCAAGTCTTCTCTGCCACTCCCATTACATTTCTCACCTTCCATGTTGTCTTGCACAAGCTGAGTGTTTGAGGGGCTCACTATAGGTATTCATGCAAACCACACATCCAGAGCCATTTACAGCTAAATGCTCCTGAGGTTTGCATGGGGGAATTTATTTCAGTACACAGTGTCACACTCGATGGCTGCATAGCAGCACACACACAACAAAACAGCCAGAACAGAATGACAACCCATATGCCAGGCAGCAGCACATCACTGCCTCTGGACCACAGAGGCCAGCTACATTCCTACTCCTGCAGCATGGAGCTCAACTCAGAGCCCCTCCCAAACTGTTACTGAGCTTTTCTGTGATTTCTTTTTGAAACTCAACATTTTTTTTTAAATCACTTCTACGATTCCCTTTGGAAAGAAGTTACTCTGGGATATGCCAAGGCTTAAACTACACAGTAAGGGTCTCCTTTAACAACCAGCTTGAATTTCACTCCACGGAATTACTGTGTATCAGCTGTCCCCACTGCCCAGGACTTCTTCCACCCCTGTTGCTTGCATGTCCAGTGTCTGATCAGGGTAACAAAATCAATTTTGTTCCTGTTAGATAGGGCAACCAAAAGAGAGAGGCTGACAGCCCATACATTCAGGAAGGGTATTGTACTTTTCTTGCTAGATTTAACACCAGAGAGCAAAAGGACAAAGATCCGCTCAAGCAAGTTCTCAATTTGCTGGGAACCAGAGCAAGGAAGCAAAATGTCCCCTGAGTTACTGTATTGCCTAACACATGGGCTTTTGCTGGTGCATTCATTAAAGTGAGAAGTGCCTTTATGAATACTGATAGGTTATGCGTGCCTGATAGCGTTAGACAGGAACCCAAACACACCCCTGGGATCTCAACTCGTGTTTGCATTGTGTCTGATTAACTTCTGCAGGCTGTGGGATGGCAGATCCTGGAGCCAAATGACTGCAGACCTTTTCTGCTATTTCCTCCAGCAGCTTTACAACCAACTACTGAAAAAGCAACCTGTGAGGGCACTGGGATCCAAATGGTCAACTGTGGATCCCTTAAGGTCAATCAATGAGTTAGGCTGAGGCATGCCGTTGCATTAAGAAAAGCTGTTTGCTGGCTGGGAGGCGTTGTTATACCCGGACTAGTAGTACTGACACTCATCCCGCTCCAGTGCAGGGGGCAGGTGCCATTACCTTGGTCCAACTCGGTCCCCCGGAACCGGCCCTCAGGGCGGGAATCCACCACCTGGAACCGCAGGGACCCCACGTTCTGCATCATCTCCTCGAATGTCTTCACCAGGACAGTATTCATCCTGGCCTTAAAGACAGCTGGGGCGGGCTGGCTGGCCTCAGCCGTCACTGGGTGGCCTTCCTTCACCCAGTTCTTGAAGCCACCATTCAGGACGGAGACCTCCTTGTGCCCAAAGACCCGGAACATCCACCAGGCGCGGGGTGCATAGAAGGTGCCCAGCTCGTCCCCATCGTACACCACCACGTGGGTGTTGTTGCTGACCCCCAAGCTGCCCACATATTCGGCGAAGCGGGACTCGCTGGGCAGCATGAAGTCATAGGGCGAGGACTTGTCCCGGCACTCCTCGATGTCGAAGAACGACGCCCCGGGGATGTGCTTCTCCTTGAACTCCTGCCGGGCGTTCCGCTCCTGCGGCGGGTACCACGAGGCGTCCAGGATCCGCAGGCTCGGTCCCACCCGCCCGGCATGCACGGCTTCCGAGAGCCACTTGGCCGTGATCAGCGCTCTGCTCAGCACCTGCGGCGCCATCACGGCTGCCCCTGGGCCGGGAGGGGGCGCCGCCGGTGGCGGCGCGCGCACGCGCACACGAAATGGCGGCCCTGGCGGGGAGACGCGCGCACGCGCACAGATACACACAAAATGGCGGCGGCGGGGAAGGTTGGGGTGGCGTGGAAAGTGGTGCCGAAAATGCCTGCAAATAAACTCTGAGGCTCCTTTTGGAGTTTTAGAAAGCAGCTTCCTTTATTCCAGCACTGGACATGTGAGGGAATGATGTCCATCAATCACGTGTAATGTCACAAGAGCTGCGGACAGAATGAATTTCCTACTTACACCTGTATAAATTTTTCCCAGATACCTTGTGCATATTCTGTTGCTTTCCAAGGACCTGTTTTAATCTTGTTAGGAACTTCACAACAGCTAAATCTCTGCTCACTGGAGCTTTGGAACTGGCTCTGTCGGACCTTGCATTTTAGACAGGGAAAGTCTGCAAACAGGCAATCAGAGAACACAAACTGTTCAGCAGAGACCATACTTAACAAAAGGCGTTATTATTTCTCAAAGAACAGTGTCTGGAAAACACTACTGGAAAGAAAAACATGCCAGCAAGAAAACATGCTATTAGAGGGTCATTCTATCTAACTTTCAAAAAGTATAGTTATTAGATGAAACTTAAAGCTGATACCATAAATGCCGGCAGATAAACTCTTAAGACTTGTTTGGGAGTTTTAGAAAGCAGTGTCCTTTATTTCAGCACTGGGCGCATAAGGGAATGATTTCCATCATAACGAGACAAGAGGTGGGAACAGAATGTTTTTTCATGCAAGTGTATACATTTTTCCAGGAATCTTATGCATATTGTTACTTTCCAAGGACTAATTTTAATATTATTATGAGCTTCACAACAGCCAACTAGGTGATTATAGAACAAGACACATCACTCAGCACAGGTCATATTGAACAGGCAGTGTTATAATTTCTCTCTGAACAGTGTCTGGAAAAACAGTATTGGAAAAAAATGCTATCGAGAGAACGTGCTATTAAGAGGGCCATCCTGTCTAACTTTCAAAAAATGCAGTGACTTAGATGAAACAACTGTACTTTCGCTGAAATCAACATATTTCACTGTGTCTAATAGTTAACTACTTCTTGTATCAGGACACGCGCGTACACACACGCACAAAATGGCGGCGGGGGCGGGGCACCGGTGGGGACACGCGCGCGCGCACACATACACTCGCAAAATGGCGCCGGCTGGGGGCGCCCGGCGGGAGAGAGGCGCGCGCCGAGGAGGCGGCACGGGGGCCGGGCAAGGCCAGGCACCGCTGGGAGGGCCCCGGCTCCCGCCCTGCAGCGGCCATGGCTGGCGGGGTCTGAGGGTCAGCACGGAGGTACGGGGCGCTCCCGCTCCTCTGCTTCCCGTGCTGTTGCTGCTGCGCGGGAGGACCCGCGGCGCCGGCGCTGGGGGTGTTGGGGCTTGGCGGGAGGGGTTCAGGGGCGGCGGCTGGAGAGGGGCTCGGGGGCGGCGGGAACCGTGGGGCAGAGCCCCTCCTCGTCCTGAGGCCGCGCCACAGCCCGGAAGGTTCGGTCCCCTCTGCTCGGGGTCCCTGGGGCCGGCTCTTTCCCTGCTGCCAGCGCTGCTGGAGGTGCAGTCCCCTCCGCTCAGGGTCCCTAGGGCCACTCCACTCCCCCCTTGCTGCTGTCGGCGCTGGCTGGTGGTCAAGTCCCCTCCGCTCCCCCCATGCTGCTGTCAGCACTGCTGGAGGTCAGATACCCTCTGCTCAGGGTCCCCAGCCCCCTTCCCTCTCGCTGCTTTGTCAGTGCAGGCTGGTAGTTGGGTCCCGTCTGCTCAGGATCCCCATGGCTGGTGGTCGGGTTCCCTCCACTCCCCTCTCACGGCTGTCAGTGCTGCTGGAGGGTGCATCCCCTTCCACTCAAGGTCCTGGGGAAACCCTGCTCCCCTGTCACTGCTGTCAGTGCTGCTGGGATTTCAGGGTCCCCAGGCCTGCCCCACTCCCCTCTTGCTACTGTTAAGTGCTGGCTGATGGTCGGGTCCCCTCTGCTTGGGGTCCCCAGGGCCATCTCACTCCCCTCTTGCTGCTGTCAGTGGTTGGCTGGCAGTTGGGTCCCTTCAACTCAGGGTCCCTTCAACTCAGGGTCCCTGTGCCTGCCCCGCTCCCCTCTTGCTGCTGTTAGCACTGGCTGGTGGCAGAGGGTCCGTGTAGGCTATGGGGTTGGCACAGGGCAGGGCTGTGGCGTGGTTTGGGCTGAGCTCTGTGAAACTCTCTGCAAGTTTTGGGACACAGGTGTTTGGTCCCAAAACGCAAGTTCCTCCTATTGCTTTTTGTAAGGCTGGTCTCTAATTTGCTGACTTCCTTCCTTTTACAGTCAGGTGGATTCTGGCAGACTTCAGGAATCAGGTAGTCTCGGCCAGGACTTGGGAGCAATGTCACAACAACTCCTCTATCGTGCTCTGGTGTCTGCAAAATGGCTTTCAGAAGCCATCAAGTCCCAGCAAGCTGGTCTGGCCTTGAGAATCGTGGATGCGTCCTGGTATTTGCCAAAGATGAAGCGTGACCCGAAGCGGGAATTTGAGGAGCGCCACATCCCTGGTGCAGTTTTCTTCGACATTGACCAGTGCAGCGACCGTACTTCACCTTATGATCACATGCTTCCCAAGGCTGATGACTTTGCTGAATATGTGGGGAAGCTAGGTGTGGGGAATGATTCCCATGTTGTGGTATACGATGGCAGCGATCAAGGTCTCTTCTCAGCACCACGGGTGTGGTGGATGTTCCGGGCCTTTGGACATGAAGCTGTCTCCCTTCTGGATGGTGGCCTGAAGAACTGGCAGCGAGAGGGGAATGTGCTGAGCTCTGGGAAAAACCAAGTAGCTCCCTCTGAGTTCCATGCCTCCTTGGATAAGTCCTTGGTGAAAACGTATGAGGATGTCTTAGATAACTTGGATTCCCACCGCTTCCAATTAGTGGATGCGCGTGCTGCAGGACGGTTCCGGGGAGTAGAACCAGAGCCCCGAGATGGTAATGTGCCTCCTGAGACACTGGCATATAAAAAGGGGCTTCATTTAAGATGCTCATCAGTTTGATTCTTGTAGAACTGATGAAGGGAAATATGGTTGTCCTTTACGGCATGGGACTTAAGGCAGGGTGTCTAACTGTCCTCTCCTTTTGACTAGCAAATACTTCTTTCCTTGAAAATTAGAAGTGGAGAAGCAGTATAGTGTTTTTTACTCTTATGAGGGGCTGGGGTGAGAAGCGTAGCTTTCATACATCTCAAAGATACTCATCCGTCTCTTCATGTACTGGTGCTACTCTTCCACCCCAGAGGGACCTGTGGAGGTGCTTCAGTAAGTGCCTCATCAGAGTGGCTTGCTGTGATGGAGGGAAAACATGGAGGGAACTGGGAGGAGGAAAAGAGCATGACAAGATTGTGTCCATGTGGTAACCTGAAGGTTAGAGCCATCTTTCCCAAGTCATCAGTAATCTAGTAAAGCAAAGTTTAACAAAAATAAATGCATTCGTTTTAATGAAATACACTAAACAATAAATATTTTTCCCAGTGAATCAGGGAAAGGAGTTTGCTGTGGATTTGTCCCACATGGTAGAAGTTAATTCCTGTTTGTATTGCTTTTCCTCCAGGAATTGAGCCTGGTCATGTGCCTGGGTCGATGAACATCCCCTTCACTGATTTTCTCACAGAGTCTGGCTTAGAGAAGACCCCTGAGCAGATCCGCAGTCTGTTCCAGGAGAAGAAGGTGGACCTTTTAAAGCCAGTGGTAGCCACGTGTGGCTCTGGGGTCACTGCCTGCCATGTGGCTCTGGGTGCATACCTCTGTGGCAAACCAGACGTCGCCGTATACGATGGGGCCTGGGTGGAATGGTACATGAGGGCACAGCCTGAAAATATTATTTCTGAGGGGAAGGGGAAGACGGGGTAGTAAGCTGCTTCATCTCCCACCTGTGCAGCTCTTGGAATCATAGAATGATTGAGGTTGGAAAAGGCCTTTGAGATCATCAAGTCCAAAGATAATTTGCCTTGAAACAAGGTTTGGAAAAGATGGGTTTAGCATTCCTGGTTAGGTGTCCTGAGGTGAAAGAGTTGGGCAACAAGTCTGGGCACATAGTGCTTCAGCACTTTCTGCTTACCTTACCGCTGCAGCTTAGGAGCATGAAGATGACCTGGACAGCCAGCTCTAAGTGAGTCTGCTTGAGCAAGTGGGTGAACCAGATGTCTTCCTGAGGCCATTTCCAATCTCAACTGTTCTGTGATTCCGTGACTTTTTTACAGTATCATATGGAAGGGAGAGTGCTGATGACAGCGTGGGGAAGTAATTGAATCAAGCCAGCCTCATGACTCAGGACTTTACACCACGTTCACTCACAGGATGGTCATACTTGTATAACTGTGCCTCACAATCTTGTTGTCTGCCTGTGTCATAGAAGCCATCCACACATTTTATGGCTATTTTGAGTGCAAAACTTAGGGGAAAAACATAGCTGTTAAAGGAGCAAATATGGCTTCCAGTTTGGCACTTAGGTTAGAGGCTTGATTGGGATTTTTGCTTGCACTCGGACTCTTACTGCAATGTGTCCTTAGCCAGTTTTGTACCCCCATGGTCCAAAGTCCCCCTTGGGGGGAAAAAAAATTGGAATTAAAAAAAGAGTAAATAAACCTGTGTTCCAAGGTCTTTTTGCTGAATGGAGCTTATGTGAGTGTGTCTTGGGTGGTTCCAGGAACTTTTTCTTTTTTTTTTTTTTTATGGGATCACTTTATCTTGAGGATTTAAATGAAATGTTTGTTTCCTTCTTCTCCTGAGTAGAACTGATTCTCTTGCCCTCAGTGAGCTCTTTGGCCCTGGAAAGCCAATGACCTGCCTCTGTCTTGGGATTTCTTTCCATCTTTCTTCTTTCAGTCTTTGCCCATTTGCTTTTTGGCCTAAAAACTCCACTTACTCAGAGCTCTGTGCTTCCAAGACTGGATGTCAATTCACATGGTGATAATTGGACTGCATATGTATTTCCCTTCTTCCCATGAGGCTTACCATGTAACCTTAAATAAACGTAGATGAACTGAGACCTGCAGAGAAAGAGCCCACAATAGCAAGTATTTTTCCCCAAGACCATTTTCTTATATCTGAGAGATGAATTCCCTCTGGGTATCCTTGACAATGTTCAATAATTTGTCCTCTCTGGCATTTTCTCCCGTCAAAAACCAAACCAAAACAAAAACATTAGTGAGATGGTTTCTGTTCTTGGCCTTGCAGCAACAGGTACCTATGGACATCTGAAGATGATGGGGCTGTCCTTTATACAGGATACAATGGATGCTTATGGTTGCAGATTTGCAGGGGCCACTCCTATCCACTGAATAGAAGGGCTGAATCCTTTCCTGTTAGAGAGTGTTTATTCTTCAGATTTCCTTTGGCCTCTGTTGGCTGCAGCCTTGGCTTCCTGGGCTTGGCTTGCATGCACACAAGTTGCATTTTCACTTGCCTCCTGTGGAGCTAATTTCACTGCCCAGATTATTTCTTCTTCTGTCCTCCCTACGTGTGCATACGGCCTGACCCTCCTTTCCACCCTTTTCAGGTGACTGAAAGCAATCAATTTCCCTACTTACATCCAGACTAAGAACCCAGCTCTTTAGGGACTTGGGGCTGGCATTACAGCAAGTGCTGAGTATACAGAGTGCACAGGGATCAGAAATGGTGACCTTTCAGTAGGCAGTGCAAGACACAGGTCTGGATAAAATAATAAACCTTTATATTTGCCAGCTTTCATTTAGTTCTTTGGGCTTAAACTTCCCAAAAGGGGTTTCCTATGCAGGTTACAGCATGCCCTGCAAATTGTTTAAAAGACTTCTGGGTTTGGATCTAATTGATGCTTTAATTAATTTTCTTTTCCTCCCTGCTAGGGAAAGGTTTCTGCTCTCATGCTTCATGAATTTCCCCACCCAGGTGATCACTGTATTTTACAGGGCTGGTAGCAACATCTTCCTTTATCCCAAGTGGGGTAATTTTCTAGCAACTATTTCCTGTAGGGGAAAGGAAAGAAGTAATCGGCATGGCATGTAGGGTATCTGATTGCAGTTTGTAACTGAGTGCATTTAGAAAAACCTTTTTTAAGCTGAAATGTGGTGTTGACATGAAAACAACAGGATAAGCACTGGCTGAGGTGCCTTGCTGGGAATAGCAAGTGGTGCTAAACTCTGTGGAGGAGTCTCCTACTCTAAGCAACAAGAGTGCTGCTTTTTAAGACGCTTTAAGTTAAAGGTATTTGTACAGTGTTGTGTGGGATGGGTTCTTATAGCAGGATCTGGTTTGGGATGTCTTTTCTGTTTAGGATTTCTAGCTTCTTCGACTGTCAGCCAGGCTTTCACGTGGTGGGTCAATAAGATTTAACACCCTGGGTGTGGCTGGGAGGTGAGGCTGATTTTGTCAATATGTGGCCAGGCCCATAAGAACAGGCAAACAGGAAGGCTGTGCCTGTTGTTTCTCCAGTAAAGTTCAGTTATTAGAGAAAATTAACATTCTTTCAGACTTTATGAATAATTTCCAGTGGATGCAGGGGACTGGATTTGCTCTTGTCTTTCTGGAACATTTGGCAATGCAGGTTAAGTACTCTATTTCTTTTTTATTGCTGACCCCAGCAGTCCCTGTGGTCAGAGGGATCCTCTCTGCTTCCCCTTTAGTCTGAGCTGCTTTTCTCTGTCTTGTGTGTTGTGGGGAGGTGACTGGTGCAGCTCAGACTTCCACTTGGAGATCACAAACTGAGTGCAAGATTTCCCTCTCCACTTGCTCTGCATTTTGACTGTGTGGCTCAATGACATCCAGCAGCGCCCTTCCCCCTCTCTGGTATGTGTGCCAAGGTTGGCAGTACTCTTAATTCTCCTGGATGGGTTTTGAACCACAAAATCTCAGTGGTTCTTCAGTTTCCCAGTTTTTGGCAAATCTTTTAATAGATGCTTAGCTTTGCCTTGATTTCCCCATAGAGGAGAAATGGAGAACTTCTTCCCCACAACAAGATATTTTGTCTTTCCAGGATATGCCCTGTTACATCATCTATCAAAAGTCTGTCCAAGAGTGTCTTTTGGTATTCTCCCTCCTTTTAGTTGAGATCTGTTCTCATGCTGCAGGCAAATCACTGGGAACCTTGTGGAGACGGAGACAATGTTTTCAAAGCCTAGAGACTGCAAAAACCTATTTTGAGTGACAACATATGCTACTGGACATATGGAATGGCTGAAGGGAGTTGCACCAGGACTGTAAATGTTCTGCAGACCTTTACGTCCCTGACTCAGTGGGTGGGGTTCCTATGTGAACTGGAAACTGGGAAGGGGAGATGTGGATATGAAAAATCAAATCACTAATGTTCATGACTGTCTTGTGGAAAATTTGCCACAAGGAAAGGGGAATAGCATATCTTTGGTGGGATAGGGCTCATGGTGCCCAAAAAGTAGCCTAAATAACAGCCCTGGTATAGGAAGAGGGTCACATTGACCTGTGGCTAACTTGAGACTGGAGCTTTTGCAGCTCACTATAAATTTGATAATCCCAGGCCAGAATGTAAACTCTTTAATGGTTTATTAGTATATTTTACTATCTGTAATAATTTTGTCCTGAAGCAGTTTCGGGCTATGTGAAAACAGTTTAGTCAATGGTTCTCCAACAGCAATCCCATAGTCCCTTGTTCCTCACATATCTTCTTCATGCCCTGCCTTCCTTTTCCTTCCCTACTACTGCCTAGCAGTCAGGTTTCACTGATTCACACTTCATTTCCCATCAAATCTTTTGTTCTCCTGTGAACTTTCCCGTATCAACCCTTCTTCTGCCAGCACTGCTGTCCCTTCCCACTAATGAGCAATGGTGATCACCATTACCTGTGGGGGCTTTTCTTGTTCCTCTCATCTCTCCTAGTCCCAGCTCAAAACTGGGTGCTATGTGACTGTTTTCTCTCCTCCTTGCAGCACTTTTCCAGCAGAGGTGCTAAGTGGTGCACATACACACACAGACTACACACTATTTTGAATGGAGGTATGTTGTGAACAGACCACAGGAAGCACAAGGACCTGGAGAAGGATTAGCTCGCCTGCACGCCTGGCTCTCTGGCTCCGATATGCCTGGCTCAGCTGGCAGTCAAGCTGGGCTTTGTTGGCTGCGAGTGAATTGTCTTCCTGCCACTCCCAAGTCCAGTGTAGCGAGTTTTCTTCAGCCGGTTCACTGTTGGCTTAATGGCAAATGTCAGAGCATTACTTGTCCTCTGCATTTCCTATAGAGAAGAGAGAGGAGGTGGTTTCTTCTCTGGTGCCTCTTGCCACAGTGTGTTCATTAACTAAATGATCATGCAATTTAATCCCAAATATGTGTTCCCTGCCTGCCAGAGCAGTGACACTACCTGTGCCAACACACGGTGATCCCTGCTCCCACTGATGCTCCACAATGCAACAATTCCCTAGGAGTAGCTCCACAATGTCAGTGATGCATTGAACACCATGTGCTTAGCTGACTCCTCATGCTGCAATATACGTACGGAGTGCTGCAGTGTGTGTAGCTTTCTGCAGGTTTGCTCTGCTGGCTGCTTAACCAAGAAACTCTTAGTTTATCCCCTGCTCCGTTTCCTCAGCTCTTGATATCACCTATCCACTCAGTGACTGTTCAGTCTATCAGTACCGTGCTTAACTGGGTGGGGCTGCACAGCGTTAAACAATCACACTCTCCCATGTAAGCTCTTGCTTGCTCCTCTCTGTTTCTGTGCATGTGTTTTATGTATCATTCATCAAAGCAGGAGGAACGGCCATTTGATTATTTAAATTTATTTCATAGAATCATAGAATGGTTTGGGTTGGAAGACACCTTAAAGATCATCCAGTTCCAACCCCCTGCCATGGGCAGGGACACCTCCTAGCAGACCAGGCTGACAGAGGCCCCATCCAGCCTGGCCTTGAACACTTCCAGCGAAGGGGGCCTCCCAGGGCGACCTGTGCCAGTGCCTCACCACCCTCGGCTTGAAGAGTTTCTTCCTAATGTCTAAATCATCCTCCTTCCAATTTAAAGCCATTCCCCCTCATCCTATCACTACAGGCCCTTGTAAAAAGAGCCTCCCCAGCTTTCCTGTAGTCCCTTTAGGTACTGGAAGGCCACTATAAGATTTCTCAGGAGCCTTCTCTTTTCCAGGCTGAACAACCCCAACTCGCTCAGCCTGTCCTCATAGCAGAGGTGCTCCAGCCTTCGGATCATTTTCATGGCCTTCTCTGGACCCGTTCCAACAGTTCCATCACAACATCAGAGTTTCTCCTCTATTCTACTGCTTGACTTTAATGGCCTTTAACAAGGACATACTAGTTGTGTCTCAGAGCTATGTCTGGTGATGGTGTGCAAATCAAGCCTGTATTTAGCCTACACCACTGACTCATCATAGCATTTCAGTTGGAAACTCACCTCTGACTGACTTCTTCCTAAAGAGGATTTTCCCATACTATGGGGAACACCCTGGCCTAGGTGTTGTCCAGTAAAGTTTGTGCTGTATGTTGCAGAAAAGAAGGCTCTGGGGTTGAGAGTGTTGTACCTTGACCTCTTTCCTTACTCATAGTAAACTTCCTTAGATTTACCAACTAACTTTTCACACCATGGTCCTGGGGTGAGCAAGACTTGCAGTGCTGGCCACAGGTGGAGGCTGGTGTTTATGGAAAGAGGTGTGTTCTGACTAAAGACCATCTCTTACCTGAGAGCAGCACTGGCATGGGAGGTGTTGGAGAAGAATCACACAGATTCACACAGAATCACACAGAATGGTCAGGGTTAGAAGGGACCTCTGGAGATCATCTAGTCCAGCCTCCCTGCTAAAGCAGGTTCACCCAGAGCAGGTTGCACAGGATTGTGTCCAGGTGAGTTTTGAATATCTCCAGAGAAGAAGACTCCAGAGAAGGCATCAAAATCAAGAGTCTGGGCCTAAAAATGAGGAAGAGGCTGAGAGTCTGTGAGAGGAGGAAAGGGAGACAAGGTGAACCCTTGACAGAAGAAGGAAGAAAACAAAGGCAAAACAGATTTCTTGGAGGGGGAGATAAGAGGCTATAAGGCCACCACTCCCAGCTGCTGCATTTGTATCAGAGAGGCACAGTGCTCACCCTAATTCTCTGCTGGAGCTACGGCTGGCACAGACAGGGTCCTGCATCCCTTGCACAC
Source organism: Dromococcyx pavoninus (assembly GCA_033558185.1). Lineage (NCBI taxonomy): Eukaryota > Metazoa > Chordata > Aves > Cuculiformes > Neomorphidae > Dromococcyx > Dromococcyx pavoninus. The sequence goes on along the minus strand of JAUMJL010000513.1, from coordinate 451,452 downwards.
CAGAGCCAGATTTGTCATGGTTTGAATCAGAGACAGAAATAAGAGGGCAGCAGTCCCACAACGTAGAGCTGCGCTGTACTGTGTGATGCTTCAGCTCAGATCAGTGTTAGTCTGAGCATCTTTGATGTACACCACGGCTCAGTGGAGGTTGATCCAAGGGCTAGGCACTAATTTGGGACAAAGTCTGCTCCATTACAGTTAGGCAAAAATAATTTTTCATCCTCTGCCTGTCATTGGTCACTCTCATGCTGGCCAGCTCCTGATACAAATTCAAGGAGATCCAGAGTTATTTAAACTTGCAATCTGCAGCAGCTGAATTGTTCCTGTGCTTAAAATGGCTGGAGGTCAGCAAGCTTGAAACCTTTTCCTTGTTACCTTTTCTTCCCTTCCTCCCCTTTGCACTCCTCCACAGAAGGAGCAAAGTACACAGTTGCACCATATTTGTGAAGGAAGTCCTGGGTGATTTGGGGGAAGGGTGATTCTGCCTCCACGTCCTGTCATGATAAAAGCAAGTGATTTATAAGTAAAAGAAGGGGGAAGGATGAAAAGAAAGGGAATGTAAGAGTAAAACGTAATCTTACTCTTTATCCACCCTCTTCTCCAATAAATCCCCATCTCAAAAGACTCAAAAGATCTAAGTGCAAGAACAATAAAGTGTCTGCAAGGCACCACGGTGTTTCTGCAGTTCTGCATTGCTCTGGCAAGGAAGATCCAGAAAGTTGCTTAGGTGAAGGAAGGCTTTAGGCCACGTTCAGGTAAAAGAAACATTAACCTTTAATTTCCATTCCTGATGGGCTCAAGGTATTGGCAAGCATGGCTATGCTTAGGTGGGAGTGGGAAGAGCAGAAATGCTGGAGAGAGAGTTCATTCAGCTTGTGTGCATGCCAGGGAGTGCATTTGAACAGAGTCCTACGGAGCATGAGTTGCTGAGCTCCAGGCTTTGCCTGGCAGGAGCGAGTGGCAGACGCAGCACTGGATTTGGATACAGCAGGATTGGCACATTTGCCTCAGCGGGAGATATGTGCCTGGAGCAGAGGTAAACTCTACACAGAGCTAAGTTAAAATCTGAGCTCTCTGTTGCCCAAGCACAAACAGGAATGGCAGGAGCACAGGGGAAGGATGCAAGGAGTCTCTGTCTGGCGTGGTTTGTGCTGGTAGGGCAGCACTGGGGGAGTTTGCTGAGTCAGCAACTCTTCTGAACTGGAAGAAAAATTATTCCTGCCCCCTGCCAACACTTCTTGCGGAGCCAGGATACAGTTCCCAGAAGTGTCCCTACATATGCTAGCAAGAAGGCAAGTGTCTGCACATTTTGCAGCAAGAACAATGTGGCAACTGTTGCAGCACTGAGCTGCGAGCCCGAGGTATTGCTTTTCCTGAAGGGAAAGCTGTGGAGCACAGCACTGATGGGCTTAATCTGCTGGCTGCCAGGAAACAGATTGTTCTTCCTGACTCCAACAATCCTTGCAGGCAATATCCAGGACTGGAAGTAGGCAGACTCCCAGCCACAGTGCTGGGGTCATGCAGTGCGGTGCAGCCCCTTTCATTACAGCATCCTCATTGTAGGGACAGTGGGCTGGGAAAACTACAGTTCCCAGCACCCTTTTGTGCATGTCTATGAAAATAAACGCTGACGGTTTTTGCATAACACCCTGCACCTCCGAAGTGCCTTGTTTAGAGAAAACGGGAGCAGGGAAAAAGCCAGGGTGCATCAGAGCTATGGAGCTGTGGGTTTGCCCCTCTACATACCACCCCTCCCCACCCCCCCCCAGTAGCCGCAGCGGTATCTTTCAGAATAGAGCATCCTTCCTCCCCTTGGGACTCGCTTGGAGGACACAGAGAGGCCGTGCCCCCCCACCCCCCAGGAAACACGGTTGCTGCGGAGGGAGAGGGAGATAAACTACAGATCCCGGCATTCTCCAGCAGGCAGCACCTGCGGCAGTGCCTGCACGCCAGGGGTGGTGGTGGGGGGTGAGGATGAGGATGGAGGGCGGGGAGGAGATGCAGAGCGCCGTAGGGCTACGTTGCACCTGGGACATCCCCCCGCCTGCTGGCACCCAGGCCAAGTGGGTGAGGCTCAATGTGGGGGGCACCGTCTTCCTTACCACCAGGCAGACCCTTTGTCGGGAGCAGAAATCTTTCCTGTGTCGCTTGTGCCAGGGTGAGGAGCTGCAGTCGGATCGGGTAAGGCACTTGGGTTGCCTCCCGCACCAAGCCCCACCAAGCATGGGGAGGGATGCAGGGATGCAGGGATGGAGCCGGACCCCGACAGCTGCAGTAGTAACTGAGTAAAAAATGCCTCCTCTTTCTCCCCCCTCTCCCGGGAAGGATTTCCCCTTGCGACATCCCACCTAGCCTGGCACCTGTCTTCCCAAGCTAGGGAAAAGAGAAACCATCTCCCCTCTGCTCCCCCTCTCCACCTCTTTGTCACCCCACACACCCTGGGTCTACCTCCCAGCCGTATCTGCCTGACTCAGCCTTGCCCCTTGTAAGGGAGCTCTCTGCTCTTTCACACCAGGTCTGTGTATGGATGCTTGCAGAAGGAGACTGAGGCCTGTTTTTCTGGCTTTCTCAGCTGGATTGGTCCATGCTGAGGTGGGCATGCTGAGCATACCAATACAGGAGTTAAAATCCAAGCTAGGCTGGCTTGGGTAGGGACTCCCAGGGGCCCATGGTTTCCAAGGAAAATAGTGGACATTTTTGCTTAGGTTTGTATTTTCTTATAGTCTGCCGCATTTGAGGTTTAGTTACAAATTTCCCCATGGGATTTTTCTCCTCGTGATTTATCTCTGTTGCTAGGATGAGACTGGTGCATATCTAATAGACCGGGACCCCACTTACTTTGGACCCATTCTGAATTTCCTCCGTCACGGAAAGCTGGTTCTGGATAAAGATATGGCTGAAGAGGGTGAGTCTTGGAGCTTGGAGACTTCCCAATGAACATCACTGCTGTAGCCAGGACACAGTAGGACTTGTTGACCTTGTTGTCTCTCACTCTCCTTTTGGTTGATGTGGGGAGATTTCAGAGGGCTATCCCTGCAGCTCTTTGAAAGCATACTGATGCGTCTTTTAATAAAGGTGTTTGGAGTAGGTGAGGAAGACATCCTACAGGTGTTGTGGCTTAATGACTGTTTGTTTAGCAGAAATGTCACCAAAACAGAAGTAGGAAAGATCTCTCAGCCTAAATAAACGCTTTTACTCCTTGTTCCTCATCCACTTTTAACCAAGTGCTGTGACTGGGTTTCCTGCAAATGACTGAGTGTTTCTAATTAGGAATGAAAACCCAGAAGACCAAACAAAACGAAGCTCATCTCTTCTACTGTAATAAAGTCCATCATTAATCAGTGATATGAAATGTCTGCTACTAGTGCTCTGATGGGTTTTGGACTGCAGCAATTGCAGTGGAGCAAGCCAGACAAACCAATCCCTCATTTGAGGTTGTCAGGGGGTACAATAGGATAACTCAGTAACATCAGTGTTCCCAGCCAGCAGTCCCCAATGCCTCGTTATTTTTTGGATGCTAGAGTATAACAAGGAGCCAATTCCAAAGACAGGCTGTGCTGTCCAGCCCGCACCAAGCACACTTTCTGCATGTTCATTTGTCTTCTTGCCTCTCTCTCTTTTGCGTATTTTTATCTAATGCAAGGAAATTTTCTTCAGAATCATTTTATGAGTTACAATTCCAAAATATATCTAAGAAATGGTGCAGAATTGTAATAAACACAATTCTGAGGTGTTTCCTTATTTGATAGGTCTTGTGATTCTAAGGTCAGACAGAGTTCACCCTCAGGTTTTAACATCTAGTCTGAAGCATAAACGTGAGTCTCATTCATACTTTAGCACTGTTTTTTGTTCCTGCTGCGGACACTCAGGCTGGCATAAAACTAACCCATTAGATGATTCACAGCTGAATGAGGGACTCAAATGAGGTCTGAGTGTGTCAGGTAGTGGAGGATCAGTCTTCCCCACCTGCACTGTAGGAGTGTTAGCTCCTAGCACCTTTCCCTCACCAACCCTCTGGGAACCCACCTCCCTTTCCCTGAAGGTTTGTTAGCAAACAGGTGAGTCTCAGGAGAGGTAATGGATACAGACACCATAGAGGAAAAAAAAAGGAAACACTTCTCTGTTTACCTGTTTGAGGTGAAGCACAGGGGAGAGAGCCAAAGATCATCTAAAGTCATATGGGGCTGCAAGGTGGATACAACTCCAACTGGCCCAGGAGGAAATTTGGGATTTTCTAGGGTCTTTTGTTGACCTAGTCAGAAGAAGTTGTGATTCGCTGCCTTAAGAAGAGGGCTTGAACAAGGTTATAACTAGTGGTTGTTGAGAGATGTTGGAGCCTACATTTATTCTCCTTGGACAGTTACCTGGAAAAGGTATTAGCAGTCTTCAGTTACAAGCCTTCACTGGCAGTGCCTGTTTCTGTAGTAGCAGGCAGCATAAGGAAATTGGGGTGGGCATTAGAAGCGCAATGCAGAGAGCCAGTTCAATTCTGCAGTAAGAGTTCCAAGCAAACTAAACCTGTTAAAAAACTGATGCTGCAGTGTCATTTCTTTCTATGGACCTTGTGAAGGTCAGAATTGATCTTTTGCAAGCCAAAACCCAAAGATGGGCTGTTAACTTTCTGTCTTTGTGGTCCTTCTCTCTTTCTTTCTCAGGGGTCCTAGAGGAAGCTGAGTTCTATAACATTGGTCCTTTGATACGAATAATCAAAGATCGACTGGAGGAGAAGGACTACACAGTAACTCAGGTAATGGAGAGAAATGGCAAGGAAAGATAGACTGGAATGGGCAAAAGGAGGAATGTGGAAAGGGAGAGATGAGTCTAGAGGGAGGGCAGGTTTGGGAGAAGTAGCAAGGAATGGAAAAAAGCAACTAATTAGAGCTTATGTGCTAATGTCTACATAGCAAAGTCTTTTTACAGTGAAGAGAAACCTGGAGGAAACAGGTGAAGAGATGTTTATGGAAGAGTCAAATGCAGACAATGAAGTGCAAGGAATCAATTCTGTGGCACAGTCCCATCTTCTCCTGCCCAATAACCTTTTCAAATCTGTCTTCTGGGAGTATTGGCTCACATCTCACTTTTCATGTTGTCTGCCTCAGGTTGTAAGCCTCCAGCAGCAGAGTCAAAACCCCATCAGCAATTGTGGCATTTGCATATGTGACTTTGTAACAACAAATGCAAGCTCCCCATTGAAAGAGCCCAGTATCCTCTGGGGACAATGCAGGAAATTCTCAGCTTCATTCCTCCTCTCCATAAGAGATACTGTTGTTCTTGCTCCTCCCAACACCGTAGTAGAAAGCTGGGTTGTGGTTTCCACTTCCCTTCAGCTCAGAACGTGGGGAAGAGGACAGGTCTGTCAAGAAGGGGTACTACCACTTCCTTCTGCAGGAAGGCAACAGACTTTAGCATCTGACTGTTGTCAACATGCTCTGCAATTTTGCTGGCAGGTGCCTCCTAAGCATGTCTACCGCGTGCTACAGTGCCAGGAAGAAGAGCTCACTCAGATGGTTTCCACTATGTCGGATGGATGGCGCTTTGAGCAGGTATGGAGAGGGTAGAGGAAGCTGGGCAGGAGTTGTCTTTTGAGGAAAAAATCATTGAAACCATACAGTCCTCAGACAAAGCACTTTCCCTCTCTGAGGATATTGGGTCAGTAATTGATGGTGCTGTCACACTGGTTCTCTCTTGCCTCTTTTCTAGAAGTTTAGAGGATGCTGTGTGAGGTTAAGCTATTTTGCATCCTCCCTGACTCCTCTCCTGATCTCTCTGCTGCCTCCTCAGCTTAGTTATGAGGCGCTTCTCTTTAGGGTAGGGATTGGACTCCATGCTGCATGGTGGGATTTCTGCCTTGCCCCCCAGGTGAAGTGGATATTTGCAGTAACATGCACTTGTGATTCTTGCTCTCTTCTTTTCTAGCTTGTGAACATTGGGTCATCCTATAACTATGGCAGTGAGGATCAGACAGAGTTCCTGTGCGTGGTCTCCAAAGAGTTGAACAACTCCCCCAGTGGCCTGAGCTCCGAGCCCAGCCACAAAGCCAAAGTAAGACCAACTTTACTATGGCCCTGCTCCCGTTGACTATGAGATCCTTTGCTCTTGTTTACTCCCTCTTTCTTTCCTCTCTCCACTGTGACTGTGGGCATCTCAGTGGTGAAATACAGGGGCTTGTCCTGGTGTTCAGCACCACAACATTACACCCATTGCCCAAAAGGAGGAGTGTGTGTGTTGAGAGTGGTGGTGTCCAGCTGTGTGTGGCAAATGGCTTTAGCAAGTGACCCTGGCACTTCTCATGCTACTGTAACTTTCCCCTCATGCCTCCTCATGACCACGCTGTGTGTGTCACTCTGCTGCTAGGGTGTTGTTTCCCTGAAGGTTTTGCAGCATTCTTTTTTCTTTGGCTAAATCTCAGTGTAAGGTACAGGAAATCACCTGCTCCCTTTTTGAGGGAAGGACAGAAATGTGTGGTAGTGCATGACATCCTCTAGACGCCTAGGTTACAGGAAGGAGCAGGGGGAACTGATGGCAGTTGCTGGACAGTGGGATCACAGCACTTACAAGTGGATTAGATAGCCCTAACATGATGCTCCAGAGGAAGACAGGTCTCTTTGCTCCCTGACCTAGAGCTATCTCGGCCACAGGGAAAGGTTCCTTTTTATTCCAGTGTCATGACCATTGCTTTATTTGCTTATGTGTACAAATTAATGCCTTGGCTCCTCTTGCAAGTGTCTCCACTCTTTCTTCCCTTTGTTATGCGTGCTGGGCCACAGAGTACAGAGGAGGACCTGGAGGAGGAAGAGCAGGAGATGGAGGAGGCAGAGGCAAAAGGAGAAGCAGAGGAGAAAGGTGCAGCAAGTCCTTGAGGAAAATGATAAAAATAGCCCCCCCCAAGCATAGACCCATCCACCTTTCTGGTGAGAACTCACAGTTAGTATCAGGGAAGGATTAGAGCAGATGTGGGATGTGGGCACAGTCCTTCCAGGAGCTGGAGTCTCTCTGGAGATAAAGCTGACAGAAGAGAGCTGTTACTGTGGCTGCTGCTTTGTATTTTAAACTGTTTATTTATGGTTATATTTTTATTTTCAGACTGTCTGTCTATTCGGGATTACACTAAACTCTTTCTTCCTCTGGACCCTACCTCCTGCACCCGTCCGTGTCCATCCCAGCACTGTCACCTGCCTCCCACCCTGTCCTACTCCCCAGCCTCCAGCATCCTTCCCTCTGCTCTCTTTGCACCTCAGGGCTCCGAGTGGTCCCTGCCTGGGGCCATGTCTCTCTTTGCTCCTCACTTTTCCTCCTCTGCAGGTATGTTACCTGTCCACACTCTCAGTTCCTGCCAGCCTGAGCTCTGCATGAGTGAATCACTTCCCTCTTGTGGGTATGGCCCTGGTTTGTAGAGCTTGGGGAGGGGAAGGAGGGAGGGGAGGTTGACTCCTTCCTTAAGTTCTGATTCTCATCCTGTGTGTGCCTTTACCCACCAAGCAGGCCCTACGGCTCCGGACCAGAGGCTCTGGCAGCAAAAAAAGGAGAGTACAGCTGGGAGAAATGAAGAGGGGTGGAAATGAATGCAAAACAGGCAGGGGGTGGAATGGGGAAGCGGGGGAAGTCTGCCACGTGTCTGCCTGACACACATGCCAGATCGCTTCTCCAGACTGCCATCCACAGCTTCTTTGCCTGCCAGCTCAAGAGCTGATTGCAAAAGGCAGCCTATAATTTTTTCCCCTCCCTGCTATTGCTTCGCTGGGCTTTTCCCCCACCACCTCTGCCAGGGTGAAAGCACAGTGGAGAGGATGGTGAAGGCAGAGCAAAAGCAGCCAGTGCCCACTCCAGATGTTCTCACAACTGTGTGCAAAATGAGCCCCTGTGCTCTGCCTCCTGCTCAGGAAGGCTGCCTGGCTGGCTTGCATGGAGCTGTGTACAGAGATTTAGGAGGAAGATTCCTCTCATACTGGAAAACTGTGGGGTTTTTAAACTAGAGGTGCTCAGTGCCATCCTGGTGAAGCACACCTGTTCGCTGGCTGACATTCCTCTTTCCCTCTGTTTGAGAGCCTCTTTGTCCATGGCTGTGGGCCCTGAATGTTATTTTCTTGAGTCAGTGTAGTTTAATCACACAGACTTTTCCTTCATTTTTCTCTGTTCTCCCACCCTCACTCCTCATCTCTCTTCTTTTTCTTCTATTCTCATTTCTTCTGTCATTTCCCTTTTTCCTGTTTCTCTCTTTCCCCTCTATGCTCAATTGCCTTTTTTTCCTGCCATTAATTTCTCTCTTTCTCTCTCTTTCTCTAGCTGTTACAAGCCAAAGGTTTGAGGATGTGATCCTGACACTCCACTCCAGCCTTTTAATTTCTGATTTGTATCTTTATTTTTGTACTGCAGTGCACGGCAGCCCCTTGCCCCTCAGTGACACTCCCCAGCCCTCTTCACTCATCACCGGCAGCCATTCTTTTTCACAAACTCCCTTCGGAGTTCTGCGCCTCTGCCCTGGAGGAAGGCAGATGCTCCAAGGAGGCCCTGGGCTATTGCAAGAGCTGAAGCCCACGCCCCCCTCCCATGCCTATCAGTCTGGCTTTCCTTAATGTCACAGTGGCCCCTGCCGGGAACATGGGTGATCTGCCACTGCAGCTTGCAGTTTCTTCCTGAACACCCTGGATGCGACTGGGGACCCGAGGTGATGGCAGCTGCCGTAGGACCAGTCCTGGCCCTTTTGCTGTTGCAGGCAGCTGGTCTGGGCTTGTGACCAGAGGCCAGATGCAGAGTCGCTGCCCTTTTCCGGGCCACTTGCATTGCTCGTGGGTTGTCCCTGTGCTGGGCATCATGCTCCTTGTTGCCTCCCTCCCTGTCCCCCAATGCAGCCCTGTGTCAGCAGGGTGAGGAGGAGACAGGTGTGCTGCCTGGGTACCTGGAACACACTGGCACATATGTCATGTCTGCTTAGCATGAGGAGATCTCTCACTTGAAGAGTGGGGCGTTTGCTTCACTGCTCTGTCTGAGGACACCTGGTTGTAACTCCTGAATAAAATTCACAGTCTGTTCCTCCTTCCTGCCTCTCATTTCAAGTGACAGAAATTTGGTGCTGGTAGAAGAGGGTGGGAGCTGGAGAAGAGTTTGGATTCATCACCTGGAGCCACCTTGTGCTGTGCCTGTCTTCTGGGGGCATCTGTGCTGCATCCCCATTGCTGGGCTACAGAGTAGGTTTGATTATTGATCTGTACCCCTGAGTCATAACAATAGGTGAGGACCGTCTCACTCATGTATTGACCCCACTGTGCCTGAGGCACAGGTGAGAGCGAGGACAGGGATGTGGAAACTTTTGGCAGTTGCCAATGCCAGGATTGGAGTTTGGTCAAAAAGCTACAAACCCCAAGATAATTTTCAACAGAGTAAGGTAAATTAGAGCCAAAACCCCCATCAAATTAAGTTTATTTCTAATTCCAGAGAGTGGCCTATTGTGTGTATATATATATGTGTACACACACATACATATCTTTAGTAAAAAATCCAAACTCATAGCAGTCACTGTTTAAGCACTGTGCCCTTAAGCCTTCTCCCGGATTATCTGAGTTAGGAGATGGAAGCAGTTGAGACACCCTCATCTTAGAAGTATTTAGAAGGGCTGAGGGAAGGGGATGGGAGGCTGCTTCAATGTTTTTGCGGAGTGGCCGGGGCCTTTGCCTGAGGGAGTCCAAGTGCAGCAGTGGAGGCCGGGTGCTGCTCCAGAAGGGAGGCAGGACACGCGCTTGGGGCTGTGATACTGGACTCTTGCCTGGGAGTCAGTGAGACGTGAAGAGTTGCCTGGTTGAGCCGAACAGCACACGCCAGCTAAGAAAAGAAGCAATTAGAGAGATGGAAGAGGAGGAGTAATGGGAGGGGAAGGAGGAAGAAGGATGAACAGCAGGAAGGAAGAGGGAGGCAGATTGATTTCGCAGTTACTGGAATCTCTAACTACATCAGTCACATTTTCTTTCAGCAAATATTCCAGTATAAGATTGTGGCTGAATCACACGGTTCATGGAAAGTTCAACTCCCCTTGCTCCTTTTCTCAGAAACCATCAACCTGGGACAGTTGCTGTGCCCCTACCCCCCACCCACACCCTCCCCATCATCTCTTTTGGATGGGTGGGCAAAAAGCACCTTGGGATGCTCCCTGGTAAGCACAGAGAGGGAAGAGGGTCTGCTTGCTTTTTATCTACAATCCCCTGTGCAGGGCTTTTTATATCCCGCTCAGAAGAGCATCCTGGGTCTGACAACGTCCCACACCGAGATTCTCTCCAAGAGACAAGTGAGCAAGATCAGAAATGAGTGTCATGTGAGTGTAGGTCTGATAGGGAGAAGGCAGAGATGTACATTTCTCAGCTCATGGTTTGGTTCATCCAGCCCAGCACTTGAGTGATCCTGGTGTATACTCCATAGTGATCTGGACGTGCACATCCCATTCCCCAGCTGACCAAACCAGCCAGAAACCACCTGCCACTGGGTTCCTTGCAGGCCAACGGACCTCCAGAATCACCCTAGAGAAAAGGAAAAAAAACCGGGGTGATGATGATCCACCAGCTTCTCCTGCTGGACGATTACACTAGCTTTGAGTCCCTCTGTATGCAGATTCCTGTATCCCCTCAACTCATGACTGGGACATCTGCAACATCCCTTGTACCTTAGGCAGATGTCAAAACCAGTCTCCAGTGCAAACATCCAACCCATTGTTGTGTTCCTTCATCATGCAAATTGCTCTCTCTTAGCCAGCTCTCAAGAGGCTGACAGCTCTCTTGTTTCCTTCTGCTCTGTGTGACATTTCCAAATATATGGAGAGCAAGGAAGATGGTGGAATTTAACTGGATACTCAAAGGGGGAATGGGAGACAGAGGAAGTCCTTGATAGTAGTGAAGGAATAGACAGGTTACTGTATGTGACATATGCTAATGGGTCTGAGGAGGGGAAGAGGCTAATGTAGGCTTGGAAGTGGGAGGTAAAGTCAGGAATGGGCTGAAATGAGACAAGGAGATGTTTAAGTGTTCTGTCTATGGGAAAGATGCTGGGAAGAAGTGGTTCTCAGTGCTATCATTGACCACTTAGACCAGAAAAAAGGTTGAGGGTGTCAGGCATTTTATGGTCTTTTCACTCTTTTTTCAGGCTATGGAGTGCATTTGGGAACTTGGAACACACCCCACCTCTGGTAGTCAACCCTGATCCCACAACTTCTCTGTCACCTGGCAGGCATCTTTCTTGCCCTTTTGATACCCAGCACACAGCATTCTGGGAGAAATCATGTAGTGATAGGCCTCACTGCAGATATCCTGCTGGATGAGCTCCACATCAACCTTCTGCAGAACGTTGCTGATATGCCCTGAGGAGTGGAGCACAAAAAGAAGTGCAGGTGAGCAATGGTGGAGTTTCCCTCCATGTACCGTGATCCCCCAGCCCATGCCCATCTCACTGCACACTGAAAGCTGCCATCAGAATTATTGTTCTTCTCTCCACTGACATTGCAGTCTTTTTCAGCAGAGCACTTCATCTGCATGGAAGGAATAACATTCCCCTACAGTCCCTTTCCCTACAGGGATATGCTGTGGGCTCTTCAGCTTTTGGGTCAGGGACGGATTCTGGTTTTGGGAAACTTCTGAGATGTTAGAGTTTTGGATTTGCTGCTCATTGAAACAATTATTGAGTTCTTGTGGCTAAATATGAAAACCAAAGGCAACCACTTCTGCATGGACCTGTAGGAAGCAATCGGAGCAAGCATGTGAGTGTGAGTGAAGGCACTAAGCTGACCTGGCTGAGCACATCTGTGTTCCTGTGCACTGTGTATTCCAACACCCTGGACCTGTTCATCAGCCCTGTGGGGAGGGAACATGAAGGGTCATGCCCATACAGCTAAAAATGTCCTCATAAAACAGAATGGACTCGTCAATTCCACTGCATGTGAGCAGATCTTGGCCTATGTTGTGCCCCAGCAATGTGCAGTTGCTATGTGGCCAAAATGGGACCAAGGCACATGCTGAAAATTATACAACGTAATCTTCAGGAGACAGCATTCAGACTCTGCACTGCTCCCACTGAATTTACTAGTGCAGGTGTTGTTGGGGGTATTGAGGTCCCAGAGTCTTTCGCATGGAGAAAATATTGCTGCAGCGGCCACAGACAGATGTCCCCAGGAGACCCAGTCCTGGTTTCATAAAGAGCAGTTTTCTCTACTCTTTCCAGCCATGCTCTGTCCCTGGGGAAATGACCAAACAGAAGCCTACATGTCTATGTAGGCATGGGATTTGGTTTGGGTCTGGGGCTGCTCCATGCTGTGACAATGGATGAATAGCCCCTGGTTAGACCCCTAATTCCTGGAGGGCTATTCTAGTCTTTGGATGGAGAAACATATGCTGTACCTATGCACCTTACCAGACTCTCATGCCTGCCTCTCCAAATGAGGTTTCATGGTCCTCAGCAGGTAACTTTGGCCAACCTGTGACCCAAAATCAAAACAAGAGGCATAATGCTTTGGTGTGAACAGAAGTCTATTCTGACTACCTCACATCTGAATCCATGTTTCCACCTTGGCTCTGCTACAGTAGGCCACCAGCAAAGACCTCGCACCTACCGCCTTCCTTGAGGGCTCCCCAGCCAGTGATCCAGCAATGAAGGCCAGGTTCAAAGAAGTGAGAAGGAGCAGGCAAGCAGATGGGCTGGATTAAGGGTGAGATGATCACAGGATGGTCCAGCTGGAGCAGGGCTACATCATAATCGTGGCTGTCCTCCTCGTAATAAGGGTGAAGGAAGAGGCGGATCACCTTGAAGGACACCTCTGTGTGGCTGGTGGCATTCTGCAAATATTTACCCAAGTAAACAGTCCAGATGGAGGCAGATGCCAGTCTGTAGGACACAGCAGACAAAAGAACTCATCACAAGAGCAGAGAAGGATGGGCAGAGTCTCTAATATGGATGATCATCTCCCTCAGAGGGGTCTCTTTTTTTGTTTAGCTACTGATTTCAAGAAACTAGATGGGACATCTCTTTTATGTCTTGACACGACTGTACAGTGGGACAAGCTTTGGGCAGACACTCATACATGCAGCAACTTGCTCATATTTGCTTATTTTCCTTAGTAAAGCAGGCTAAAAGGTGTATATAGGTTAGACAGGCAAGTGAGGCTGGTCTTGTGCAAGTGACTATGATAGGGCAGAGAGCAAGAACTGAGTTGGTGGAGTAAAGCTATAAGGAAAAGGAAACATGAAGAAAGGAAGCAAGCTCTGAGAAACTGCTAAGAGGGATTGAAGTGAGAAAAGAAGTTTAGAGGTGAGGGCATTAAAAAACATGACAGCCCTTTACAGAAGCAGGGACAAAAGTTGGAGACAGCCTCATGAAGTGACACCTCTGAGAACAGAACAGCTTAAGAGCTCACAGCTAAAGGAGACCGGGTCTCCAGCAGGAGGATGAGGAGCAGAGGAGACCTTGTCCTGGAACACAGCAGGAAGAAGAAGGAAGAGGGTTAGTTTTAGACTCAGAGTTCTGTCCACCTTTTGCTTTAGATGTGCCGTTTTCACCTACACTGCCTCTCAGGGTGTGAAAATCTCCCTGGTTTGACTTGACCATCTCTGTTGCTCCAAACACCCCTTCCAGACTCACCTCCAGCCTATTGCCTGCACAGACTGCTGCTCACAGCACAGCCCACCCCAGGCTGCTACTGTTCTATTGCTCCATCTTCCCCCCCTCCCCTTTTTATCTCCCATACTACCTAACTTCTCTCCCTGACAGGCACACACACATATGCCATCTAACAGAGTTATGCTGGCTCCATCCAAAATGGCCAAATTCAGCCACTTGAAATGCCTGCTCCCAGTGCTGATGGGATTCCTTGCTGGGCTGTAGGACATGGGTAGGAGCATAGCAGGAGGAGGGTGAGGTGAGAAGCGCAACTGCAGAGCAGCCCCAGTCCTACCAAGGCTGGTGACACCATACCAAGGATGACCAGCAGCTCCTCCTCCCTGAGCTCATATGGCATCAGGAAGGAAGGGCAGCCAGGGAAGTCTAGCAGCAGTAGCTGGGAATCCCCAGTGGCTCATTGGCAGAGGAAAACGGGAGTCTGAAGGAGGCTGAGACTGGCCCTGAGGATGCACACTCCTTCCTCCAACCGGCCCTGACACCCAGCACAGCTGTGGACCTTACTCCTTCTCACTTCTTCCCAGTTTGAAAGAAGTGAACCCCCCTGATCTGTATGTTACATCATACTGGATGGAAGGAGCTAGGGGAGAGACCATGCTATCTCCTTAAAGGGCAGTGGGCAGTGTGAGAGCCAAACAGCATCCTTTGCAGGTAATGCTGTCCTGGCCTCATCCTAGCACATGCAGACACCTCCGTGGTTGTGATAGCATGGGGACAAACCAGAGTCGAAGCAAAGGTGGAGTTGTGAAATGTCTTCCACTAGAGTTGCCCACTCAAAGCTGCTCTGCAAATCCAAGCACCTACAGTTTCCCCCCCCGCATGCACATGGTATGTGTATCCGTAACCCTTTCTCCAGCTCCAAGCCACAGTCAAGCATGGCACAGGTGCCAGAAGAAGCATGCAGCTGCTCCATGACACGTTCACAAGCTGGATGATCCTCCCACCATGTGTGACAAGGAAAGCAACGCAAATCCTTCTCCTGACCAGCACCCTCCCCTCTCCATTTACCTCTCATCCTGGAAGCAGTGTGCAGCTGAGACCACCCAGCGGTCAGCAATGAGGGTTCCCCCACAAACGTGGCGTCCTCGAACTTGCAGGCTGGCCTGCCACGGCCATTCCCCTTCCACAGAATTGGCACCACCCACGATCCTGCTGAGAGGGGCTTGCAGCCCACAGTCTGAGGAGAAGGAGACGCATCAGGTACTTCAGGGCAGGAAGCGAACATGATATACTGTGCCTGCCTTTCCTTTACTACTTAACTGACTGAAGAGTTTGACCTCTAATCCCTTGCCTCTCCCAGGCAGCAAATGCTCTATGTACCGTCCAGGACAGGTCTAGTGAACACTCCCCACGAGTGCATCCCCCTACTGATGCCTGTATAGCTGCAGCCTGGGGATGCCTTTGGTGCAGCATGTTGTCTATGCTACCTGCTGTCCTGTCAGGGAACCCTCACAGCTGTTCCCTTTCGCTGCCCACCAAGGCTCTAGAAATACCAAGCAGGGAAATCAAAACATGAGCTCTCTCTCCCTGCCAGTGACCATGCAGTCATGGGTGATTTCCTTGGCTGGAGCCTTGTACGATGGCATTAGTTCACATAAGCCAGCACAGTGGTCCAACAGGCAGCCTGTGGGTAGGATCTGACCTGTGAGACATGTCTGTCTGGCCTGATGCCTCTGCCTGAAAGAGGTAGGGAGCAGCTGTCCAAAGAACAGACAGCAGCTCCTGGCAGCTCAGCACAGACAAAATTGGCAGCTCAGCACAGAGAGCTGGCTCATTGCTATTGCCACGGTCACTGCAGGATGGAGCGGTGGCACTGCTGCGTGGGGCTGGGATAAGGACTTGGTGGTGGAACAAGGAGGGGTGCAGGCTTATGCTGGGGTGGCAGTGGGAAGAGAGGTGACTTTCAGCTATGTGGCATCCTGAACCTGTCTAGTTGACAAGCAACTGAGCATTTCCTCACCACAGCGCTTCTCATCGGATAGGTCCTTGCAGTCTGCAGTGGTGTCACACAGGGGGTTGGGTTTCTTCACACAGGTCCCATCTTCACAGCGGTAAGTGAAAGGACCACAGGGGACCCCTGCAAAGAGAAGGGGAACCAGGGATGAGGGAGGGTGACAGGTTGCGATCATAGCATGAAGTCCTTTAAGTGGATGTGAAAAAGGGAACACAGAGCTTGGGGGAACTCCATAAACGATGACAGGAAATTTCCTGAGCAAGCTTGGTCAGCTACAAACAGAGCAAACATTCTGAGCAGGTTGGACACGTTAACTCCTAAGTGGTGCCCTTATTTCACAAGAGGGAGGTACGCTACTGACAGCCTTGGCTTAAGCGTGGGGGAAGGTGTTTGTCAGCCCAATGTCATCCTCTCCCTACCTTCACTGCACTGCTCCTCATCACTCCCATTGACACAGTCCAGTTGCTGATTGCACACCCTGCTGAACTCGATGCAAGTGCTGTCCTCATGGCACTGGAACTTTGCAGGGCACACTGCACAGGAGGGAAGCATCCAGGAATTAGGCATGCAAGACAAGGCATCAGGTGTGATGTCAAGGCACTACGTGCACCAGTAGACTCTGCAACCTCTTCCCCCACGTCATAAGGTATGCTTAAAACCAACTTTTGTATAGTGCAGCTATGTAGTCTTGAAACAGGTGAGTCCTGAACCCTAGTGCGTTCCTTGATGTTCATGATGTTCTGATAGGGGTATGGCTTAGTGGTGAACTTGGCAGAGTTAGGTTAGTGGTTAGACTTCATGATCTCAAAGGTCTTTTCTGACCTAAGAGATTCTATGATGAGGATGGACACGAGCCTATAGCACCTACCATCACAGAGTTTGAATTT
Organism: Dromococcyx pavoninus; assembly: GCA_033558185.1. Taxonomy (NCBI): domain Eukaryota; kingdom Metazoa; phylum Chordata; class Aves; order Cuculiformes; family Neomorphidae; genus Dromococcyx; species Dromococcyx pavoninus. The sequence continues at coordinate 434,967 of JAUMJL010000513.1, read as the reverse complement.
TGATTATACATTTTCATAGCAGGAACTTGTCCTGTGCTTGTGTCTATGTGCAATACCAAGCGTGATGGGCCAGTACCTTCCAGTCATTTTCTTACTGCAACGACTATAATTTCTTCAGTAAATAGTATGTGGCTCTCACATAACTAAAGGCACACGAAGGTCTGAAGCAATATGAACTGATTTTAAAGCCTGTTACATACAGACATGGGGTGAATAAGCAGACGTGCGACAGTGGCAAGAGTGTAAGAAAGGAAGAAAATCGTAATGGTTCTGTTTTCTTTTTCAAATATAAAGACATACCTGAAAACACTGAGAAAACAAATACTTGTTTTGTTCAGCCTTGGTCTGTGTTAACCTGAATGACACCCAGGTATCCCTGGGACCAAGAAGCTTACAGGATTCAAGAAAGTATTAAGTATTCAAAATGATCCATGTGTATCCTTGTCTGGATGATGGGACAGAGTGCACCGTGAGCAAGAGTGACGACAATACAGGACCCAACCTCGGTGATGCTATGAGAACGCTCACATATCTAGCACTGAATTAAGACTTCTTTGAGGAAGATTTCTCATTCCTTTTACTTTAGTCTTTTCTATACCTTCCTCTGAATCTTTCAGAATTGGCCACTGTCTCCAGTGGTTCAGGGATCTTTCTGTCTGTGAAAAAAAATCCATAAGGGACAACTTAATGAACAATTATTGGTGGTAGCAATGTAATGAGCCCCTCACTCACACCAGTAATGGAAGAGTAGATGAATTAGGCATCATTGCTGAGCCTGAATAGCTGTTCCTATGAGAACAGGGCTTTGCAGGAGACCTGAGATGATGGAGATGGTGTCTGCATCAGCACTAATTGATGGTGTCATGCGAAACGGATGGCTGACCAAGGACGTAGACACTCCCAAATTGGGGCGCAATATATGGGTGAGGATGTGTACAGATCAAGTATCATGAACGGCCTGGGGGGAGAGGGGAGAGAGCAGGGCAGCGGGTGGGCTTGAGGAGACGAGTGCAAGGTGTCATGGTTGGAAAGGGGATGCTGAGTGGTACAACAGCAGAGGCACCTGTTGGCCAGGGCTGAGGTTGATTCCTGGGCCTGGGCAGGGGTCAAACAGGACCAGGTGGTGGACAGCCTGGGCAGGGGCTTCTTTCAAGCTGCCTGGAGGTCTTGGTACATGGCCACTAAGGGATTTTCCCAGGAAGACTCTGCTGTGCACAGAAGTAAGGAACATTGCTGCTCCTTCCCAAACTGTCAGAAGCTGTATGGCTGTGGGGTGAGCCTTTTACATGCAGAGGTTTAAGCTCCTGGAGGGCAGGCAGAGGGCTGTACCTAAGCCAACTGAATCCATCCATCTCTCCCTACCTTTGGAGGAGAAAGGGGCTGTGTCTTGCTGAGACCAGGAACCAGCAGGGAGAGGAAATCACTCACCACAATTTCTCTCATCCAGCCCATTGGGGCAGTCTTTGATCCCATCACAGGCTGGGACGCACAAGCCGTTCACCGAACACAGGAACTCCCTGGGGCAGGCTGTGAAACCACCAGAGAGCAGTTAGCACCCAGTGACTGGAAACCTGCTTGCAGCAGAGCACTATGGCTTGAAAGTGGAGCGTGGAGATGCACACCTTCCTGACCACATGTGTGCTGCAGCAGTGTGCTGACACCCCAACATCAACCACATCACCCATTCTGAAAAAGGGCGAATGAAGCCAGGCTACATATCAGGGAAAGGAGGGCTTTCCCCTGCTTCCTGTTGTACCAACAGACGAGAGCCAAGGCAACCACCCACATGGCATGCTGTACTTCTGGTTTAGCACTGTTTCGTGACTCCTGAATACTTTGAAAAAGCTGCAACAGGTTCTTTGGAGTTCTTTGGAGTTTAACCAAGTTAAAACTTGGTTGGGGCCTTGGAGGGGTGTTAATGTTAAACGTGTTGCCAGGTGCATGTATTCAGGGACTGCTATGTGTTACAGGCAACCTTTAGGAGCAAGATGGAGAAACCTTGGAAAGACTGACCATGGGCTGGCATTTGCATATGTGCATATGTGTATTGTGTGCAGTTCTATTTGTCTCTCACTTGCACGGACTCCAAGGTTAGCAGGAAACATCTCTCTCAAAGAGCTCTTATAATTGAAGTAGAAGTCACTCCAAACCAGAGATAGTGTCTCATGGAATTCCCAAGGCCAGTCTGTGATGTGGGGATGGGTGAGCCTGCAGACAACTCTCTCATCTTAGGTAGTGGCTCACGGATGCTCTGGCAACATGAGGCAGGGCTGTGCATGCAGAAGGAGCTTTGAACATTAATGCCTCTTCTTTTTTGGGAGATCAGTGGTGTATGCATCACTGCTTTTATGAGTGTGTGCCTAAAGGCTGGATGTCACCTGGGGCTCAAGGAATATTTCCCCTAACATAAGCCGAGTGCCGGGGGTCTGCTGGTAGCCAGCTGGGACATGCACTACCATGCTACGGAACAGAGAAAACCTGAACTTACGGTCAGATAGGTTGTACAGGCTGTAAGCTGCCTGTACGCCGGGGCCAGTTAAGGAGATCTGTGAGGTGAAGGTGATGGCAATGTCAGCTGAAGATGTGACTGGGATCCGCTCGGCATAGGCTTGCAGGGTCCGCAGGCCACACAACCTGAAGAGCAAACACAGGTGGGATGTTCTGGGAAGCGAGGGAGAAGACAATAAAATGGGGCAAGGGTGTTCAGTGGAGCTGGGGGAAGAAGGAGGCATGAGATTATGAAGGACCAATGGGAAAAAGCTGTGATGTAAGCCTGTGCCCTGTCAACACATGGGAGAGGTGGTATTGGATCTTAGATTGCCTGGTCACATCCTTGTGACTGAGCAAGACCAGGCTGAGGAGGGAAAAACCCTGGTGGGACAAGAGGTCCTCTCTGGGTGCAAGGCAGCATAAGTAATGTAGAGGCTTCCTCAAAATGGCTGAAGTGAAGTGAGGAAGCTCCAGAGATAGATAAGGATGGAGAAATGACCACCAACATGAATGCTGTGGTGGGAACTGAGGCGGAGAGAGGGGAAACAACTGGAATGGCTACAATATTCATCACCTAATAGCTGAGGGCAGAGGGCAAGATTAGGCCTGGCAAACGGTACGAAAACTATCTATGGGTACAGCTCTGCCCTCAGGCCATGTGCAAGTCCAGAGTGACCCTACTATCACTGGACATTTCTCGCTTTTTGGGCAAGCACTGAATTCAGGCCACACAAAGCAATTCCATTCTTACATTTATCTTCCTTAAGAAGCCATGTTGTAGAAACTGGGGCACTGGCTGTTTAAGAGAGGAGGGCAGGAAGAGAGAAAATGAAAATCCTAAACCAGGAGAACATAGATTCTGGACCAGACCCTTCAGAGGAAAAAGAAGTTCCACTCACAGGAGCAGTGGAGAGGAAGTTAATGAGGTGGGCTGGGGGTGATTTTGGAGGAAAAGGTCCAATTTTGCTGTGACTAGGAGGAAAAACAAAAGCCGTGGTCCCATTGGTCTTCGCAACTGCTTTGAGGAGATGAGTGTGCAGCAGCTCTCAATACTTTGCACCTGGACAGTGGATGCTAATTTTGGGAAGACCTGCAGGGGGAAGTGGCTGTAGTCAAAGCAAGAGGATATGGAGCTAGGTGGAAGATCTGTACGGAGGTGGTTGCAAGGCAATGGCACACAGAGATAATATCGCAGAGGTGGTGACAGGCAGATTTGCAAACACAGAAGACGTGGGAGGACACCAAGGTTACACACACAGGAGAAAACTAGGAAGCCTGATGCAAATACAAAGACAGAGAAAGCAGCCTGGCAGCTCGAAGTGAATCTGTAAGATACATGCTCATTTGGGAGCCTGTGAACAGCAGAGGCTGAAAAATAATCAGAAGAGCAAGAGGATCAGCACAAGCAGTGGCCACTGAGTATGGTGATAGCCTCTCCTTCCTCAGACCTAGTGACTGAAGAGAGCAGAGAACCTGCAGAAGTTTAATCCCAGTTTAATCCCAGGTAAGAAGTGAGAGACAGAAACCAGGACCCCAGCACGCACCTTCTGTTCTGAATTATCCACTGGCCTTGGGTACAGGGCAGGTCCTGCTTCTGTCTGCTGAGTGCATAGGCGTCGAACCACAGGGTGACCCCGTAGTCAAGGGATGGGACCTACAGGCAGGGGGATCCAGAGCAGAGTGGAGATGGCTCCTATGAGTCCAGCAGCTCACTCCATGCAACAGAAATGAGCAGGGTAGATGTGAAGGGGGAAACTGTCAGTTCACATGTTGCAGGCCAGAAGGAAACACCACCTAAACTGGGGCTTTGCCTCAGCCCAAGGAGGCTCTGCCGCTGGTCTCAAAGCATGGTAAATCCTAGTAATTTCTAGCAGTCTGGTTCTGCCTTGAAGAATTCCTCTGGAGACCAGGTTTCAGATTCCTCCTTAGCTATGTCATCTCTGCTACAGCATGCAATATTAGATTCCTTCCCCTTCAGAAAGAGACGTTATGTGGAGGCTAGGCAGACTGCCACCCTCTGCTTGCTTCTCACGATGAGATGACTGAGAGTGCTGGCTGGGCTGTACCCCCTCTAATGTAGGGAGTGCTGCATGGTTTCCAGGGACAGGTGGATGATCTCGGGGAAGTTGTCACTTACCGTCATGTGCCAGGTGCACTGAGTGTTGGGTGAGTAGTAACTGGGGTAGTGTGGGGTGCCAATCTTTCCCTGCAGCTCCAGGTCCTCCCGCAGAGTTATATTCACTTCACAGGCTGTAAAAACAGACATTCAAAGGCCTGCTGCCTGTCAGTTCAGCCTCAGCATGAGGATACCTTGTACTCATCCCATTGTAGCAGGAGAGAAAAGGGACCCTAAGGCCTGATGCCTTAGGTGACTGGGTGACATAGATGACTGGATGACTAAGGTGACGGGGATATTCCATCATCCCACTTCAGGGGGCCATTTCTGCCTGGCAAGACTTTTAGCCTCCTCCTCTTGTCCAGAGAAGGGTAATGGTAATGCACATCGCTGCTTTAGACTCTTATATTGAATTGGCATTTATCTGCAAGTGCATTTGGATGTGTCGTCCAGGCCACATCTGTCTGTCCACACATGAGAGCTTGGCCTTCTCCTAAAGCATCACGATTGCTCAGGCTCTGCTTGCCAGACCTGGGCTGTAAAGACTCGAGCCATATGCTAGTCCAGGTGAGGGAGCAACATGTAACCTGCTTTTTACTGACCACCTCTACCTTTCCCATCTACAGTGAATTCTGCTCCAATGGGGATGGAGCATTTCTAGGAGCTGTGATGTGGGAAGGAATAACCTGTCTCCTTCCTGAATCTATGGTTGTTCTCCTCCAGCCTTCCTCACCTTTGATGAGCACCGCCTGCGCTGAGAGGATGAAGGGGTCATAGTAGCTGTACATGGCTTTCTTCCACACAATGGACATGACAGGGCCAGATGAAAGTACTTCTACAACAGGCTCCTGCCGGCTACAGCCATAGATCCTCAGAGGAAAGAGGCAAAAGGATGGGAATAAGGCACACAACAAAAAAATGAAAGAGAAGAATGAGAGAGACAATGGAGGTCTGTATTATCCACAGAGCATGCCTGCTTGTGAGGCAGTAACTGAATCAAATAAAGGGCTAGAAGAGAGACAGCTGATGCTGCTGTAATCTCTCAGACTGCATGGCTGGATGTGTGATATCCCACATCAGTGACTTCAGCTGATCAGTGAGAGTCAGGTTCTGCATCAAAGACAATTTCCTCTGATGTAGTCTAACACCTTCCCATACTGTGGTGTGTCGTGTCATCCTGCCTGCTTTCCCCACCCCACTCAGGAGCTACCTACGAGGTGATGAGGTGTGTCTCCAGGGGGCCAGCTGCATCATACATAGCCAGGCGGTCCCTGCAGTCTGGAAGAGTCCACTCCAGGCGTAGCTTGATCATGTAGCCATTGAGGCCGTGGAGGTGCCAAAGACAACTGGAGGCCAGGTAGTCAGGACCCTCCAGCCTTAGGACATCATCCTCCTGGACGTAGCTGTACCGGTAGCAACCTGAATCCAGGGGAAAACCAGACAGATTTAAACATCAGGTGATGTAAATGGAGGCAAAGAGGGGCTTAGGGTGGTTGTAAGTGAAATTAAGATATGGGATTGTCACTTTGGATATTAGTGTGATCCCTGTTTCAGGGTAAGGCTGACTCATCCCACTGATCTCAGTCTACTTTTGCATATGTCCTGGTGGCACTGATCCTCTTGTACAATTGCCCCAGTTTCTCTCTGTAAGAACTCTCTCCTCTTCCTTGGTTAAGTTAATAACTACCTCAGGCTTTAAACATCAGCACAGCACAGTTATCTTCTACTGGCTTTCTTTTCTTTTTCACCTCTATCTCCTCTCACCCCCATACTCTTCCTGGCTTTACATCCCCATTGCGTGATTTCCAGGTTTCAGCAGACTTCCAGACCAGGACTTTTGAGTAAAAGTTAGCTTAAAGGTGAGTTTCTAACAGCATATCTAATAGAAGCTGCCAGCCACAGACATGCAACACTGCCTGAAATTACTAAAATCACCTTCAAACACAGCTAAGAAAACAGACTCCCAAATGAGTGACAGTGCATCCAGTGCTGAGCCATGCAGGGAACCCCCCACCCTACTCAGCGGAATTTCATGAGGTGAGGCCTGGAATTAGCACTATTGCACAAGTTGGACAAGGCTAAAGGTGGCTGCACTGCTCTTGGGACCAAGTATCTCTGCACAGTTGTGTGCTAGTTGGGGAAGATGTGTCAGGATGCTCAGAGCAGTCCAGGGTGTAGCTGTGTCATGTAGTTTGCATCTGGCCGAGCAGTGGCACTGGTGCTCCTTGACTGCTGTTCTCACCTCCCCTTCCCAAGGACTTACAACTTCAGGAAGCCAATAAACTTTCTGTCCCCTGTAAAAATTCCTCCCAAGAAGTCACAAACGCAAAAGGAAAGCAAAAGGTTGCCTACCCAGAGTGGATTTCAGCACTACTATGTCTTTCACACTGGATTCTGTTAGAAAGGAAATATAGAAAGGAAGATAAACAAAAAGATAAACTGGCAGTATCTAAATGCTAGCTTGGCAGGCTATGACTCCCTTCCTTTCTACATAAGTGACTCTCACTTAAAATTTTGGCGTGGGGCATGCTCCATGTGCTTCTCTGTCTGCTCACAGGGATCTGATTCAGTCATACCTTCCCTACCCCACCTCTTTGGCTTCTGCCCCTGATCCAACAGCCCCAATTCATGCTTTTCAGCCTACCACAGGCTTCTCTGCCTTTTTTCCTTGCTTGTTTTCATGTGCTATTCCAGGATCTCTTCCCCTTCCCTACCACCCACACCATAAGATACAACCCCACTTCTTAGAGCCTTCACCATCTGCTTACCCCTATCCTGCTCTTCCAGTTTAAATAACTCACTGAAAAGCATGGAATTTACTGAGGGTAGGGAAGACGATGTCTCTTGATGACCACTGGTCAATGAGCTACTGTACATCCTTATAGAATTTTGGGAAGGCAGGTGCAGAGAAACCACCAGCAAGGACCACAAATCTGGGCGAAACAGAGTTACAGGGTGGACAATGCATTTAGGAGAACTTGGGCTTTAGGATCGGCCAGAGATCAGGTGCTATTGGGAATAATTGTCAAACTAAAAGGCACCATGAGGTCAGTTGGGTGTGAGAATTGCTGTTGGGGTCTTGCCTAGGTCAGGGCTTTGGTCTTTTGTAGCTCCTAAGCGGCATTTGCAATTCTATGGGGAGAGCTGAGCAGTTGTGTCATGGTAAAAACAGATGTCGTGGAAAAGATCCTGCAAGCTTAAGGCAGGCTCTTAGAGAAGCTCATGTGCTGTAGGGAAGGACGTATGCTGGGTTCATGTTAAGTACTTCTATCTGAAGATAATAAAACTGAGTTCCTGTAAGGTCAGTGATGTCCTGAAACTCTTCGAGGGGAAGGAGAGGCCAGTGTTCTGGGGTGAGTGTAGCTGTTAGTCAAAACAAAGCATTGGAGAGGTTCCTGCTAATCAATGGTTTGCAGCTCTGTGTCTTAAGGCAGGCTGCAGAAGACAATGTTTAGAGCTAAGCAGGTCAGCAAATTAGTCTGTCAGAAAGTAATGAAGTGCTAATGCCTTGCTCTTAGCTGGCTGTTTTCTCACTCCCATTTTAAAGAGCAAATGAAGCCAGAGGATAAGTCACTGGTTTGAGGTCATCCTGGCCCAGCAGTATAAGAGGTTTCTGGGTTTTGCCTTAGTTGCTAGACTGTGCTTTTGACTGGAGGAACTAGGACTAGGGAAAAACAGAAGGAGCTGTAAAAACTACAAATGGTGTGTTGATTCCAACATAAAAAGAAGTGTGTTCTGCTGGAATGAATAAAGCAGTGAAACAGATGCAAAGGCAATAAGAGGGAACTGGAAACAGCTAAAAGAATGACATTGCCATTTTTATTTGTTTATGACTTACATTATGAAGTGAGTAAATGAAGGGAAAATGCTAGATGGGCTGTCTTGGAAGAGTTTCATATTGTCTTATGATAACTTTCTTAGCAACGTTAATTTAAATTGGCTAAGTGTAAGATCTATCATGCTGGAAACAAATCATAAGTAGAAGAAAGAGACTAATGGTAACTGAGGGAGGAGATGTCTCCATGAGATGCTAATGCAGCTTCAGAATAAGATCTTAGCACAATGGTCTGGATGAGGGAATGAAAATAATTTTGAGGAAATGAAATTTTCTTTGGAGCCACCAAAAAAACCCAACTCCAAAATCAAAAGAGATGTGCAAAGAGAAGTTAAAGAATGTAAGGGTGGGATATATTAAAATAAGATTCAACTTAGAAAAATGCAAGATAACATGTCTGGGGAAAAAACTTGGTGATGTAACATTTCATGGGAAGAACAAGCTTGGAAATGAGAATTCCAGCAGGAGAGAAGTATCACGTATTTGAAAATCCGTGAGGTTTAGGGCTCCGTAAGAGGGATCAGATTAGGCTGAGAAGATAAGTCTCATCATAAAGACCGAATACAAATTCCGTTGAACTGGGATGCATTAAATATAGACACATCCCCTAGTCTGTTATCTAACACCTATTTTAGAGGAGTTCTGTAGGGGTGGCTTTTTAAACAGACTGTAATCTTCACTTTGGGCAGTGATAAATAATCCTTAAAATCATATGCCAGGCATTGAAGTGGGAACAATGCTTTCTCTTAGAGTAAGACTAGCAGTGACTCAGGTACATTGCCTTTGTTCTTCTCTCGGTAAAGTAGCCTGGAATAATCTCTTAAAGGAAAGGAGAAAATATAATTGCTCACTATTTTTGGGCTGAGCTGATCAAAGTTATGACCTGTGTAAGATCTTACTTCACACAAGCCAAAACTGATGGGAGAAACAAAAAAGAAATGTTACCTAGGTGGTCACGTCCAGCTGTATCTCAATAACCTCTAATCCTTCAAAGGGTTTTTTTTGTTTTAGCAGACTTCAGTTCCCCTCTATCAGGAAGATGTATGTGTAATTGTCTCTCCTAATCCTCACTTCTTCCCTGTCCTCTTCAAATTTCCTCTGTCCTCTTAACTAGTGACTTCTGGCCTCTTCTCCTAATGTCCCTTCAGCACTTTATAAACTTTGGAGTATTCTTGATTGCTCAGGCCACAGCTGAGCAGCTGGTACTTACCCAGCAGGACCAGCGAGTCTGGGTTGACCCTGTACTCCTTCTGGTAGGACAGGCTGCTGGAGCTGTTGAAGCTGATGGAGAGCTCTTGGTGGAGCATTGTGTTTACCCTCTCAGCAGTCATTTCCTTCTGCTGACTCTCAGGGATTTGGAGGGCAAACCAGAAGAAGAAGGTCAGAGCCCCCTCCCTAATAGAGAAACAACATGTTAAATATCCTCTCTCTTCCTCTTCAGAATCACTGGAGAGGCAAATCCCAGATATTAATGTCCCACTGGTTTTTCACAAAAGTGCTTGGACTTTACAGCTGACTGCTGCAATCCAGAGGAACCACTTTGAGTGGGACAGGAGAGCTATTGTGTCCATGGTACTAGTTAATGCTCATTCCTTTTGTGAAGAAAGCCGGTTTAAGCCAACTGGCTTTAATGGTGACCACAAGTGATCATTAATTAAGCCTACTCTAATTAACAGTCTCATTTCAGGTAGAAATAACTTTTGGCTACTGATGACCAGGGGCTAAAAAAACCCCTCAGGACTTCATTGTCTCATCTACCAGTGGTGACAAGTAGATGATTTACCACAAGGCATTAATGATGGGCAGGCTAGAGCTGTGATTAGGAAAGCCCTGTGGAACCAGCTGGCAGAGAAAATTCACTGGGGAAGGGGGAAGAGATGTTGAAACAAACCTTTGTTCAGCAAAAAGCTAAAGGAAGAATCGCAAGTGAAACTTTTCTTTCCTCAGTTGAAAATGAAGTTGCACCAAAATTGAAATTTTCTTTAGCTGAAGGACAAATATAAGGGTGTAGATCTCCACAGGAAAATAAGAAATCAGAAGCAAATGTATATGACAGTTTGGAAGTTATTCCTGCTTTCTTGATCTACCGTGATGATTTGCAAAGTTGTGGTTTCACATCTGTTCCATTCCTCTGTTACCCTACTCCCAGGCGGACCATGCTTCTTGGCTGGAATATTTTTGCATGGTCTGTCCTGGCCCCTCATTTCTGGTGCCCAGAATCAGGCTCTAAAAGTACTTTCTTGAATGAGAGAAATTATTTTCCAGCTGCATTTTACTGAGAATGCCAAGCCCAGATTTTTTTCAGTTCTTTTCAGCCAATTTTTTCTTCTCTTGAACTTTTGCCTCTCTGAAAAATTTCTCAGTTTTGGCTTTTCATCATGACCTCAGATGAACATAAACATCAAAACATCCCCAGTTCTGTCATGCTGGAACCATTCTGCATCTGGACTGCCCAGCCTAGCCTAGAGCTCATGATGGGGACTACAGCCATTTGTCATGGTCGGATTTCAGTGAAGCCGGGTACAATTGATTGGAAGCTTTCACACATGAACATATAAAAATGCTCTGGGTGCTACTCACCCAAAGGCATACACTGTGCTCGAGTTGTAATATCGACCCAGCTCTGTGGCACGAATCAGTTCCTTCAGCTGCAATGAGAACGTTGTCTGATAACTACCATGCAATGTTACAGTGGAAAAGGATCTATGGCCAACCCTACATTTCAACCTTCTTGCTGTACCAAGTCTGTCACTTCTATGGGGGTACCTTACCTCTTTCTCTTTCTACTAACTGAACTGCCTCAGTGCCAGCTCTAGTCATGACATTGCCCTCACCATATTCTGGAGCTTAGATGACTCCAACCAGAAGGCTCTGGATTCCACCTGCCCAAGGTCTGGGGAGTACTGGCGATTGAGGACCTGGAGGCTGCCAGAGTAAAACTGCAAGACGGCTGGTTCCAGGTGCCACGGTCTGTAGTCTGCCAACAGAAGACACTACTGGTTTACCTCGCTGGTATGTAGCACAGAGGGGTTTACCCCTATGCATGAGTCTGTAAAGATTACCCAGAGTCACAAATGTGCTTTGAGCTGGGCATTGCCTTGACAACACCTCATCCACCTCCTGCAATTTTTACCTAGGAAATACCAGGTTGCTGCAGCAGCTCCAGCCAGCAAAAGAAAGGCTATCCCGAGGGGCACATAGCGGATCCAGTCACGTGAGCTAGTCTCTGATTCATCCTTTGAGAGGGAGTTGGAGTTGGCATCTTCCTCCTGTTCCTCGGCCTCCATCAGGTGCACCTAGTGACACAGCACACCGTGGTCAGGCTGGGTTTTCTGCACCCCTTTACATCTCTGGAGGTGCTCTTCCTTCTCTGTGCTCCTCTCCCAAGAGATCTGTGTGCTAACCACAGAAGACTGTGCTCAGTGCAAATGTGAATAAAACTAATTCAGAAGGAGATAGGCTTCCAGGACAATGTTATGTCTACACCTCCTGAGTAATCCCTCAACTTTCAAACCCTTTCCCTGGGTTTTGCTTCTGCCAAAACCACAAATGAGAATAATAATGAATTTCTCCAGAGGCAAAAGCATTGTCCTCCTGGGCTGAAAATGGTTTTAAAACTGATATTTTATTGACCTAGATATCAATGCGAAAGAAAATCCATGACCTCAAATGCACACAGAAGTTGCACACAACGGGGAGCCTGAATTTGCACGTTTTCTGCTGCGCCATTGTTCTCTCAGTCACTAAAGTAGGCAAATCTTGCCTTTCCTACCAGACCATGTTGTCCCAGGGTTAGGCTCATGCTGCTAGCACTCACTTACTAGCTGAGCTAGTGCGGAGGGAACACCTGAATGATGCTCAGCCCTCCATCAAGCTCTGCTCATGTCAGAAGGCACCTTCTGGCTTCCTTTGCCTCTCATCTACCTTGGCTGCTTCTTTTGCTTTGTCCTGACCAGCACCCTTTCTGCCAGCCCCAGACTATGAGGGCAAGAGATGCCATTGCCCAAGAGAGCCACATTAATCTTGGTTATCTATCTCACCTACCTTCCTTCTCCTTTTCTCTGCCATCAACCAGTGCATGGCTGTCCCCAAAGTCTTCCTGTGTTTCTGTGGCTGGAGAGGAAAGGGATGTGAACACACCCACGTGGGAGGGCACAGGTCTTGGGAAATGCCTGTGCCATGTCTACATGTCTCTGAGTTGTCTCTGTGCCCAGAGATGTGTGTGAATGCACAGGAGGGACTTGCTGCAGATGTGGGAAGACATGCTTGGACTCACACCCATTTTAGCCCACATGGATACCCTGGAATATTCACATGGTAGGGGCAAGTGGTCTTCTCAGACTCCTTACTTTCCCACAGTTACTGAGCCCTGAGCCCTCCAGGCTGCCTTGCAATACAGAAACATGCTCGCAGAACTTAAGCACCAGGTAACTCGCTCTGAAACATTAAACCATGCTCGGTGAACATGGGCACTCAGACAACCAGCCACATATCTGCTTGCTCTAATGCACCCTTCCAGAGAGTCATGTGGTACAAACAGGCTCAGAACCAACTACCCTGTCTTGCTTCTGTGGGTCACCTTTCTGTGCAGCTCCTGGGGAGGATCTCCTCCCCGGTGAACCAAATTGGGTGATCCAGGAGAGCAAAGGCATTTCTCCTCTATCACAGCATCCCTTCAGAAACAGCAGGCACAAGCAAAGAACCGCAGGTGGAGGGGTGGGGGGGAGCAGGGCAGGAAGCAGCAGCAGAAGAGTCTCTTTTTTGAAAGATTTGATGGTAGGCACGGGGGTTTCCCCCAGAGCTGCAGACCTACCTTTGAAACCTGCTGCCGCCTGTAAGGCCTGGCCCACACCCCCTACACAAGCCAGCTCACAAACACATGGACCAGGGGAGAGAGGAGGACATCTATTTACCCAAGCTCAAGGTCTTCTTGGCGATCAATAACCTGATTCCATGTCTCTTCAGCTTGGCCTTTGTCCTGCACCGTCCTGCTGTGATGGATCAGCACACCCTCTGCAATGGCTTTTTTTTTCTGAAATGGAGGTTTCGGAGGCTTGCTGGGAGGAGAAAGTCTACAGGATAAGTAGGGGGAGCCTGGAAAAATTCAGAGTCGCAGCGGAGAGGAACAACCCAGGACGCTGGTGCAGATAGCTTACGTTGTCCTCCTCAGGGGACAAGAAGTTGCTGAGCAACTGTTGAATTTCTTAGCTACGCTTCTTGGTCCCATTGGAGGTAGAGGCAAAACGCAGGGTGTGTGCTCCCCAGCACAGAGATGGAGCAGACGCTGGCTGGCAGGTGTAGATCGCTTGAAGGAGGGAAGATGGCTGTAGACAGCTGGTCCTGTTACCACAGTGGTCATGCAGATGAAAACAAAACACAGTGTCTCTCAGTCCTCACCTGCAAGACTCCCTCTGGTCTTCTTACGCTTCTTGCTGCCTAGTCTCCTGATGATGGGCTCCCTGCACTCTGTTGCACCACAACTTGCTCCTCCCTGAAGCATCTGCTTTTCTTCTAGCCCCAGGTCCTCCTCACCTACTTTGCCTGCACCACCTTCTGCATAAAGCCCTGCAGGTCTGTACGTGCCCCTTCGTTTTTCACAAAAAGCAACCACGCTTCAGCTAGAGAAGAGTAAACAGAGTTATTCTGTCAATAAACGTGAGGGATGGGGGTGGGGGGAGGGGCGGGAATGAGGACATGGACATACCAGTGGCATTGACCTGGGGCTGAGCTCAGTTGGGCCAGGGCTCATTTGGGCTCATCTTGGCAGCTGGGCAGGTATAGCGGTTTTCAGCTCTGCCACTGGTTCAGACTTAGTCTGGGACTGCATGAAGACCAAAAGCCAATGCTAGAGTTTCCTCATGCTGGATTCTAGTAGATAAATGCTATATATGGATGAAAAGCTGAAGTGTTTGGGAATATCTCAGTGTGGTTATCCCAACTAACTCATTGCTGTACATATGGGAAACTGAGGCATGTAAATGACAGTAAGAAATATTCTCAAAACTGTGTGTGAGATTTAAGAGAACAGATTTCAATTTTAAAAGTTATTTTTATCCAAAATTTCCCCAGATAACCAGGGTCTAGCTGCATCTTTATGCATACACATATAAATATATGGCTTTCCCAAGCTTATGCTATGAGGACTTGCTACAGTGGGTCAGAACCCACTGAGGTTATTTCCCACCTGAGGGTATTTCCCAATGCCAGATATTACTTTTAGTATCCATCTTTTCTGGAAAGAAGCATCCTCCTTCTCTGGTGTTTTCAGCAGAACAAAAAAGTAGAGAATCTCAATCTGATCTATCTAAGCAAGCATACCACATCTATCACCGCAAGCTTTTGAATAAACCAAGGACCTAAAACCTTGATCAGATTTGACTTCAGAGGAATTCCTTTGCTGCAGGTACCCTTTACTTTCCATTTCTTCACAGTTAAAAAAAAAAAAGAAAGGATGTGGGAGGAGGCTGAGAGTGATGCTGCCTATTTATGAACAACGTATCTTGTAAAAAGGGAGATGAGAGATGTGACAGCTATCTTTGCTGTCTCTGGGCTTAAGATAAAGAGAGGATGAGTGTCTGTGGCTGTTAGCTCACTATTTTCCACACAGAGGTCGCATTCAGCTTTGGCTTGCCTCTGGTGCTGATGGGCACCGTTGAAGCATCTTTCTGTGGTTTTGTGAACCACACAGTGTGTTTGCATCAGCTTGAGAGGGGACTGCTCCCCATGTGACATTTCCAGCAGAGAAAGAGCCCTGTAGCACTGAGAGTGTTATGCCTTCGGTATTCACAACCTGAGTTACTCACATCCGAGACCACATGATCTCGTCTTCCTGGAAGAAAAGTCCGGTTATCACCAGATCTGATGTTGAGCACTTCCTGCCCCAGCGTGTCACACGTTCACACCCAGCATGGCTGCGAATGCAGTACGAACAGTTTGCCAGTTCAAAAGCTGTCAGGGTTTTCACAAGGTGGGGGGAATACCAAGCCAGCAGGATGGTCCTCAGGGGCTTGCAACAGGACCACTTCTAAGTCTGCTTTCTGTTTTAGATGGCTGAGTGCCTTGACGAAGAGAGTAGGAAGAAGGGCTAAAGGCATATTAGTCCAGGCAAAGCTTTGCGTAGTATCCTATTTAGATAAGCTATTAATCCTTTTCCCCCACCTCCAAGGACAGAAGAACACTGAAGATTCCTTAATATTTATTTTATTTAGAAAGAGGCAATGTTTTCATTTTGTACTTATATTAGCAGCAAGAATAACCGAGAAGCTTATGAAGTTCTACATTGGGACAGGATAACCATTGATACCACTAGGATCCTCAGCCCATGTAAGATAGCAAATTGCCCTTCCGCAATAAGGGATTCAATGTATCTGAAGTGCAGCTGGGAAGATTCTCGAAGCACATCAAACAGCTGGGCAAGCCTTGTGCTTCCTTATCTGGGAAGCTGTGGGGTCTTCTTCACCTGTTGTCTCCAGGAGACAACAGAGCAGTACACATCTTGAGGCAGGTGGTGAAGAAGCTGATGAGAGGAAAGGTATAGTTCCCCCAGCCTCTCAGTTGTCGGCAGGCTCAACTCTGAGCAGGTCTTTTGAAATGCAATCCAAGTCAGTGGTTGACTCTGTGACTGAGATTCTTAATGACATTCCAGCTGCAAAATGCAAGGTCAGGTAACAGTGTAGGACGAACAAAGGGGAAGATCGACACTTGTACAGACAGAGGTAGGGAAGAATTAATTCTGGGTGGTACAGGATTGACAGAGGTGCCACCAAGTTTGATATCCTTGACATTTTTGATATTAAAAAGTCTTAGAAGAAAGTCTTTTAGGACAGGTCTGGTGTTTTCCTACTGCTGAATAGAAAATGAAAGTGCACGGATGGTACAGATGTTGAATGCAGGGATGGATGTAACCAAAACAGCTTGTCCTCCTTTGCCTTAACACCTTTCTTCTGTGGTGTGCTGCTTTTTTTCAAACCAGATCAGCAAATGCAGAGGGGGAAAAAAAGTAGTCTTTTCTATCCCCATTCTTTGTGAGTGGATTGAAGTTTTCTTTTCAACGAAGGTGCTGATCTGTGGGTTATTTTTCTGGGCTCATTCACCACATCTTTGTAACTAATTAGGCAATGGTTTCCCTTGAGTAATGGAAGGAATGGGCAGCATCGTTGTGATGTTTTCCACTAATACAGGATGTGGGATGAACTATTCTGCAATCAGCTTGTCATAGTCAAATAACTGTATTTTACCAGCAGGGCAGAAAAGCTTTCAATTTCATGAAAAATATTGCAGCAAGAATGGGAAATTGTGTGCGTTCTTTTTACTGCCATCATCAGACCTGAGGGAAAGAAAGGGGGGGAATTTCCCCAGTATTTTTAACTAAATAATGGGGATTTCTTTTACACTGCACTGCTTAGACAGCTGACACAGTTGTGGCTTTGAGCTGACCTTAGAGACTCGGATCTAAAGCTGGGCCGAGTAGCTCAGAATGTAATCTCTGATTAAAACCTGAAGTGGAGACATCACAGAAAAAAATACACCTTTGGTCAGTCAGGAGGACATATCTTCATCCATCTCAGCATTGGCCTCAGCACTGACTGTAGAGCTACTGTTCTCTGTACAGGGTCTCATCCACCTCTTCAGGCATTTCTCCTTCACATTAGAGCTTTTTAGGCTGATACAAGGCAAATGGGCCATGTTGCCTGCTCAGCCTCAAAGCTGAGTGCTACTGTACACCAAGATGCAGAGCATGGAAGAGCTGGCACAGCCTCCTACTGGGAGCTGGAAAGATAAAAACAAAACTGGTGAGGTTTGGAATAGCACTTGAGGAGTGTGGGAAGGGATTTCTGTTCCATTGGACCTAGTAATAGAGAAACAGGTTCAGTTATGAAGGTGAGTCCTTATTGGCCTATATTGCCTAAGAACCAGGCTTTTATGTCTCCATTAGCTGTGTAGGCATTGAACAGCCTTAAAGTGCCTCTATCATTCTCCACATATTACTTTACTGTCCAATAGCCCAGTTCTCCTTGCAAAACGTTCTCTCTTTTCCAGTGGTCTACTTCACTAACGCTTTACCTTCAGAATTAGTGATACCCATGTAAGCCATCCATGGATTTACACCTTGTCCATCCTATCCCTTTTCTGGTCTCACAGCCCTCTAGAGTTCTCCAGCCTCATTAAAGAACAGTCCCAATGGGTTTGATGCTGAAGTCACATTCATGTCCTGAATAGCAGAACTGTTCATCTAGTCTTTTCTGCAGAGAAAGCCTTTCCCACCTGTGCATTTCCTCTAGGCAGATCCTAGACAGAGCAATGGCTGTACTGGCTTTGGAGGTCCTTCAGAGAAAGGTAGGCACCAGTGTTTGGAACCTGGCTGGAGAAGGCTGCTCTGCATGGGTCCTCATGGGTTTGCCTTAGAGATGAAGGTTGAGAGAAAGAAGAGCTATCACCTGCTGCTGGTGTACAGGGGTCAGCTGGAGTGCCTGCCTTCCCACCCCCCTCTGTCACATTGATAGTATCGCTGTCATGCAGGTCTGGTGGGTCAGGAAAGTCAGTGCCCAGCTGGCACAGGGCCTCAGCAGGTGGTAAAGCTGCTTTGTCAATCACATTCTCATTCTGTTTCAGAACTGGTGTTGGTGAGGTTCCTTCACTTGACCGGAGAGCCCCAGAAATAGCCATGGCCTGCTGTGCTTCACCTGCTGTCTCTGCCACAAAGAAGCTGTTTTGGAAGCCCTGGCTCATCTTGTTACAGTGGAGGAAGTTGTAGGACAACACGGGCATGTCCTCAGCCACTGTGCAGAGGTCTGGGGAGGGGAGAGCATGGTAAGACTTGCCATTCTCACTGCCATCACCCTCCTGGGTGAAAGGCTCATAGGTGAAGTAGACCTGACAGGGCTCAATCTCAAAGGAGTTGGGAAGGTGGAAGAAGAAATAGCCTTGGTTGGTGAAGCAGCTGGATACAGAGTGCCCACTAGTTTCTAAGGGAGGACTGGGAGTCAGGGTTCCCTTGGAAAGCAGAAACTGTGATTCCTGGTCATTCTTCTGCATCACCTCGAGCACGGAGATTTCCGGGGTTGTGCTGTTCACACAGTAGGAAGACGTGGAGAATGGGGAGGAGAGCCATTTCTGATGGGGAAGAAACACAGGAAAGAGACTGTTACACCCAAAATATAACACTTGGAAAGGAATAAAAGCTTTCTTCTCCTGAGTGCGGGCAGAGAAAGAGAAAAGTGGCCTTTTCTCTGTCCAAGCAAGAGTTGCCAGAGGTGGTGGGGTGGGAAATTCACATTCATGATGGCTCATCTTCAGGATTTGCAGAAAAAGTATATCTTTCTGTCACTTTGATTTCTGGAGGGAGGGAACAGAGGATGGTAGATTAAAGTAAAAGAAGAAAAAAAATTACAAGACCATAAGACGAAGTGAAGGTGAAAACATGAAATGCAGGAATGAGATGCCTCTCATACAATCTGCTCCTAGGTCCTGAACCAGCTTCTGACACATCTATGTGGCCCATGCAGATTTCTTGTCTAAAGTGCTCTTTCAGGCCCCTTGTGCCTAGATTTCCATGCTCATCGTGAGTGATATCCTGCAGTGCATCATTATTTATTGTTTAGGTAACAACCAACTTCATTGCCTTTATGGCCAGTAAAGCTAATTTTTCTAGTTCTTTCTACACTGAGAAAGTTTTTTCAGTGCCTACTGCACCCCACCACCCTGTCAAGTCCTCCCTCTTCCCCTGTAGTTTAAGGTTTCTAAGACTTTTTGAACTTAGGCTTTTCCAAAGCTTTGCTGACCTCTGGACCCTCTGCAGTTTATTTCCACCCTTCTCAAAGCAAGATGCTCTTGGAATCACTTCCCACAACTTGCATCTGACACTCCCTGTAATACTACACAGATGGTAATTGTCTTTTGCAGCTGTCCGTACTCACAGAGAGATTAGCAGAAGGGATAAAGTTGGGGTGGAGAAAGAGGAGGAGACAATAAGAATGCAGAAAACAGCTAAGTGCCATCCAACATGATGGCAATTCACATTAGGAGCAGAGGAAATGCTCACAGACAGGAGGAGAGGACCACAGCAGGAAATGTGGGGAAAACCTGGGCAGCTCAGGGCACACACGGAAGGATTGACGTCAGGTGTAAGGGGATCTGAGAGGTCAAGCTCCCTTCCATGGGTCCCTTGTTTTCTCTAGGGCTGCCTGTTAGGGCAGCAGGGTGCTGAGGTTTGCATGGTTTACCATTTCTCAGTTCTGTAATTAGAGGTACCTCTGCCCAGTGTCAGGTTTTAGAAGGTCAGAAAATAAAACTCCAGTGGACAACCCAGCAGCTGGTGCTAAGGCACATATTGTGTGTGCTCATGTAGGTCTGGGAAAACAGCTGTCTGCCCTGGGCATCTGTAGACAGACACTCCTTTCCCTCATTTCTCCTTCATAACAATGTGGCTCCACCCCCGGTCCCATACCTGAATGTCACCTCCGTGAACTGAAATGAGTGGGGGAAAGAACTTCTCAGGGTCTGGGATGTGAATCTTCAATATCTTCTTAAACCTTGAGAAAAGAGAATGAGAAGGAGGAATGAAGCAGGGCCTGATCCTGATCAGTCTGGCACTGCAGTGGGCAATAGGAAAGAGCATTGCAGCTCATGGGTACCACCCTGGTGTGGGAGAGAGGTAAAATAAAAACAAGTCTGAGGGATCTGATTGCTCTTGAGTGGCTTAAAATGCAGAAGCTCAGGGATGAGAGGTATAGAGATGAAACAGTTAAACCTGGCATTGAAGAGTACACTCCACTCAGCCATTTTCCTAGAGAAGCACAACCAGCAGTTCAGTGGTTTCTTTCCTTTCTTGGCTGGCCACCTCAACCTCTCCACCTACCTCCTTCACCCCCAGTCCTGATGAAAAGATGGGCAGGTCTTCCTTGTTTCCAAGCTCTAGCTGATGCGAGTTGCTCCCTCCTTGCTTTGCTGCCACCATAATGAATCAGAGGACCACATGACATGAATGAGACCGTTGCTATCAATGCTGTGACACAAGTGTCTGTCTACCTTGTCAGTGGGACACTGAATGGTATAACTAGGACACAGTGGTCATGCAAGCCATCAGAGCATGCCTCATGCCAGCCCAGTGGCCTCTGCTTTAGTGGATCCAGTGTGTTGTCATCCTGAGGCCGCATGAAGTGATTTAATCTGCTCCTCAGTCCCTCAGAGAAGATGGCTGATCCTGTCAGCTCTTTGCTGAAGTTTTAGTGTGGGATGTTCTGAGGAAAAACCCTCCTGACCTCTGAAGGCGATCAGTGTACTCTCTGAAGCATCAGAATTTGCTAGTTCTTGCATATAAACTACCTTACATCACTGCAGATGCTATTTTTATTCATGCATGTCTAATCCTTCCTTGGATCTTACCTCAGCATTATTCTCCATCCAATTCCCCCAGGTTAATTATACTCGGTGGAGAAAGGAGCCTTTTTTTATCTCTCTCTATGCTGCATAGTTAACACTTCCTCACCCTTGTGTTATGGCTCAATGTAAAACACTGTGACCAGTGACTTTCTTCGTATCCATCTTCCTTCAGTAGGTATCTCCTTCTTTCCTTACAGAGAAGCCATCCCAGCCTCTGCTGCCTCATCCCTGAGAACATTTCTTCTTGCTCCCTGTCATGAAACAAAGTACTCTACTTCTCTGCCTGTGATGAGAAAACCTGAGGCTATTTCCAACCTTGCCATGCTGACATGTCACTCTTCATATTATTGCACAGAGTGAACTTGTGAGATACTTTCAGTCCTCAAAGGTAGAAAGTGCTGGCAAAGAGATCTTTAAAGCATTGTGTTAGATGTTTACCAGCATGTGATAAGACACTTCAGGACTGCACGGACCAGAGAGAGGAAGAATAGTACTCGTCGTTTTGACTACAGACTAAATACCACCATGTCCTTACTGACCTCTTGCTGGAGTGTTTAACTAAGTGAGAAGGCAGCAGCACCTAGCCTAGCTTCGTCCTCACTGAGGGAGTGCTCAGCCTGGTGGCCTGCTGTTTGAGAGAAAATCAGGGTGTGTCCCTGCTAGAGAACCCCACTCTAACCCATGTGGGCAACAGAACTGCTGAAGTAACTGTTTTGAATTCAGCCAGGGCAAGGCACTAGGTCACAGAAGCGTGGCATAATATGATGATGGTGGTGAAACCATATCATCTTTGGTGGTCATGCATCTCCCTAGACAAATGTCACCCTCAGAAGGTTGGGCTATAAACCATAATTTTAAGTCACTCTCTATCCTGAGTAATGCCAAGAGAAAAATAACACTGGTTTTGAGAAGACACACAAGACACAGGAGAGGAACAGAAAGGAAAACTTGATTCTCATTTACCATTTCATAGTCCGTGAGTTAATAAGGAAGGCAGTCCCAATGATCACAAAGATGCAAGTGCTCGCTATGAGAGCTGGCAGGAATGGCTGGGGTGTTTCTGCAAGGGGAGACAGAATGAGGGAGTTGCTGTGAAAATTTTGCCAGGATTCTGGAGGTAGGAGCTGCAGCCCTGTCATGGCAGTTCAAGCTGATCATTGATACAAAATTATAATATACAGGTCAGAAAAATGAGTTCTGCTGTGTTGTGTAGGATGCCTGTAAGATGAGATGGATTTCAGAGTCTACCTGGCATCACTTAATAGATAATTCACGCTGAATTTCTTGAACTCCCTGTTCGTAACAGTATCACAGCTGGGGGACTGTCACAGATGTGGTGGGACAGTCTACTGGTTGAAGCGTCCATCGACCTGTCTCTCTCATTGCAAAAGAAAGCAAGGAGTCCTAACATCAGCTAAAGTGGGACTGGAGACTTGAAACAGCATCATGAATCAGTGGGGGCGACAAAGTCATGGGATTCATGGGTCTTTGAGAAGGCAGGAGGACCAAGGATGGAGAAGTTTATGGGTCAAGGAACTGGCTTCTTTCTTTACAGAGGTGTAGGAAAGCTTTAGGAAGCTATGAAGGTTACAGCTTTCCACCACATGGTGATTTTGGTACTTGGATTGTAAGGTTAGGAGAAAAAGACTCAGTTCCCACATTGCCAGCACTGCCAGCCCTACTCATTCTTGTCTGGCATTATTTCAAACTTTTCTTAATCTGGCCCTTTCACACACATCTCCATAGTGCACTTTTGCTTACTTTTGCAGTTCTGGTACCTGATTCCTCTGCCTGCCACCCCCAAGTACCCCTTGGTCTAGGCCTGCAGAGCTCCTCTGGAGTAATTGTGAGGGAGTAGATCAAAATAAACAAAGGAGGAGGCATTTTTGGGATATTCTTTCTTTGCCTGTCCTTGAGATGCTACTAAGATCATTTTGTCTCCTCTGCCTCTGGTACCCTGATTATCTTTGGGTCTTGGTTGCTACGACAACTGGTTGCGGCTGTATCCTTTTCATTGACATCATATACTGTCAAAATTTGATCACCACAGCAACACAGTGGCCTTTCTAAACATAGCTCTTCTGTTTATACCAACACAAGGCACAACAGGGAGGAGCTGAGCAGGGGCAGAGTCAGGGTGACATGAAAAGGAATAACCTCCATCTGCTTGTTTTTTGGTAAAAAAAATGACGGAGACCACAGTTAATGAATCAATGAAGAAATTTGCTCAGGGCAGTGCCTTTCAAGGCTGGAGATGTCCTCCATGGTGTGCTTAATGGTAATGACTGATGCAAGTCTCAGCAGACCTTTTTGGAAGGGACTTACATGCATGTCAATCTCTTTCACTCTCCATAAGACTTTGCTTCCTAGGCTCAGGTCTCCTTTGGTTTGAAAGCTGAGTGCTTCACTGATCAATGGCTTTAATTAACTGGCCCATTTTGGAAGGCTAGATTTATATTCCTGGGTCACAGGAGCACGTGGGAAAATGCCAATCCTGGCCACTGCTTCTGCAGGTCAGACATCTGGCCTTACTGCTCTGGGGAAGCAGTGCCTGATTTACATCTCATGGATTTTGCCTGGCTTTTGGAAGTCAGTGGGGCTCTTTTGTGGTCAGGGAATCTTTGCTCTTAAGTCCTTTTGAGCCAGTCTGACCTTACAGATGAGGAGGGACACATAATTTCCAACCTTTCTACTTCTCTTTGATTAACACAATCCTCACTGCCCATCTTCCTCCATCTTCTCAACCTGCTTGCCCCTTCTACCTTTTTTTCCCTGAGTTCCCTCTTTCCCCTCCATGCCAAGCTTCCTGGACAGATCCTTACGGTTGGCAGGTGTTCTCCAGAGTATCGTCTCACTCCATTCGCTCCACACTCCTTTGCAGGTACTTGAGGCACTCGGTCTTGCACGGACAGCGGCCTCATATTTTAAGTCAGGGGAGAGGGTCTCAAACACCACCCACATCTGGTCCTGCACAATAGTGAAGTTCTTGGCCTCCTGGAATAAGGACAAAGTTAAAGCATCATGAACAACCTGCCATGGCTTATAGCCTCACGTACTACCCATGTCTTCTAAGGGCCTCAGAGAGGACTTGTCTCGGAGTTCTACATCTTGTGCACTGCTTGTTCACCCTGGAGGACAAGTCTTCTTTGTTTTGTTTTTAAATCCTTTTCAGGTCTGTCCTGGAGTTGTCTGGATTTCTTTGTGACAGTACTAAGTAGGATAGGATTCCCATCGGCCTCCATGTCATCACCAAACCCTGGCAGTAGGTAACACAGATAAAAGGGTGGAGAGGATGTCATCTGCTTTCAAGCTTCACTAAAACTGTTTTTGTCTTGAGGGGCATGCCCAGGAGCAAGTCCTAGGTGACATAAAGAAGACCTGGATTCATATGGTGACAGGTCCCAGTGCTCCACTCTGTACTCACCTCCCAGGACTGACTTGTGGTTCGGTACCGCACTTGATATTCGCGGTTCCCTTCCAAATAGTGAGAGGAAATATTCAGGCTCCACGTTAAGTTGTAGGTGTTTTCAGTTCTTCTAACTAGCTGAAGATTTCCTGGAGGCCTCAGCTTTACTGGAAAGAGAGAAGGAGCAGGGCTGATACCTCCACACTGTGTGTCCATAACAGGGCTCCACTGCAAACCCCGTTGTAGCAGTGTTTGTGTCTTGACTGGCTCACAGACTTCAACCAGCCAGGGCCACATGAGATGGTTAACGAGTTCCCCCTATCTGTTCCTCCTTCTTCCCCATTGTCACTGAAGGCAAAAGACTTGTTGTCTCTGGATTATGTTAAAGGCAGCTGCTCCTGTGAGCCTGTGGCCCCTGCAGCCAGTGCAATCCACCCCACACGACCTTATAGGGGTGATCCACAAGGTAATTGTATGGACAGGAATGGAGCATGGCTGGGGAGACAGATGCTTCCCGGCTGCTCTTTCAGAGAGCTACAGCCACAGGGAATGGAATTACACAGGCTGTCCATGCTGATCCTTCCCAATCCCTAACTCTAGCCATGCCATCTTATGCGTCACCATGCAGCAGCACTATTAGACATCTCCTTGACCCATGTTAACTCACACATCCAGCAAAAAGAATAACCCAGACAGATATTTTTCTGCTGGATTAGTGTGTTGAGTCCTTTCAACAAAGACTGATGCATGCCAAAGCTCGCTTAAAGGAAGGTGGAAAGAAACATCTAATAGGAGGGGCAGGGGAGGAGTAGCATGTATTTTTTGTATCAACTGAGCTGTCATTGCCTGCTTGAAGGCAGAATACCTAGTGCAAAACACTCTCATTTAACAGCGTCCCAGATACAGGCCAGGGCAGGAAGTGCCTGGCCTGACACTGCATGTTAGAGGTGCAAGTGGCAGGAGTCAACATGGTTCATCTGTGCTAGTTGTAGCAGGGGTCAAGGAAAAGATTTAAGTCTAAAATCAGTGATGAATGTTGCATAGGTTGAATGGGCAACAGAAATTAGCTATCATTTTGAGGGGAATCTTCGGAGACTGCAGGACAGATAAGTACTCACTATTTGCAAGTGGACTGAAATCTTCTATTTTCACAGGTATGGTCCTACGCTCTCCAATCTGACAATGGACAGACACACTCAGGCGATCTGCAGTGGTGAAGCATTGAGTCTACAAAGAAAATCTACCATTAGTGAAAATGAAGCCTGATGAGGCTTCATATTCAACAAGCATTCATATTTCTAGGTATTGCCTATGTGTAAGAGGCTTGGGAATACTTAGCAAGAAATATGGATGATATTCATGGCTGAAAGGCATAAGCCTCCATGGTGAGTGAGGGACCAAATATTTGTATTGATGTAGTTGGATTTTTTTTTTTTATTGATGAGAAGGGCACAAAATATATACTAGTTTTCTGGGATTGCTGTATGTGCTGACTAAGCAGGAAAAAAGTTGATTATCTATGAATGATATTGAGAAAATGGTTTTACTAAATCATTTTGTATTCACTGTAAAGACTGGGATAACATTAGTATTAAATATTACTCTTGAAATACAATGATACTATATAAGCAATAGAAAAATTAGATTGATTAGAAAGAAAAGGCTTTAGAGAGCTGTTTACCAACCCTATAATTTGTCTTCGCACATGTGCAAATGTAAGAAAGCTTGTCCATTGTTTGAACTGGTTGTGACTTTATCAATAAGGAGAATTGGTTCATAAGTACATAATGAGTGTAAAAATACTGATTTCAATAAAGAATAATAGCTACAGGATTTGCGTCACCATTAGCTCCAGTGATGTGTTGCTCTTGCATCTTGCATTTGACACACCTAATCAGGCTTCACAGTTGTTAGTGAAAAATGGTACTGATGTTTTTAAGGACAATAAGATCTAGAGGTGACCTCAGAGCTGGTGGCCATGTCCATCTCTCCTCAGAGGAAGGGATTAGGGTCAAACCCAGGTAACAGAGACATGGGACACTGCATGTGATTGGTCTGTCCTGTCCATCTTCGGCACATGTCAGGACAGCATGGCCCAGCTCCCAATGAAGCCAATCCTCCCAGCAGAGCCAACCACAAAAGTGATGCGTTAGCAACAACACACAACTTAAAGCCCAACCCCAGAGCTGGAGTTAAGGATTGGGTTTGGGCTTTCTATACTGCTTTTGGGTGTCACACTTTTTATACACTGAAAATCCACATATAAAACCTTTCAACTTTGTCATTAGTCATGATGTCCCAGATGAATTACTCACATCACTGTTTTTGCTGAAGGTCTTGATGCATCTCCTCAGTCCTGTCGTGTGTTCTGCCTTGGGTAATTCGCAGTGCTCCTTGAATTTTTCAGGTAAGGGAAATAACCTGGATTTTAAGCAGAACTCCAGTGAGCTGGGCAGGGTGTTCTCTATTTAGCCAAACTTTATTTATTTAGCCACACACTAAAAGCCTTTCAAAGCATTTTGCACCCTACCATATTAGCTGAACAGGTTACATCAAGGATGTAATCCCACTTTCTCTCCCCACTGCCTCACTCAGATAAATTTCATGTGCTGACATATGGAGAGTCTATGCATCCCAGTTATTTCAAGCCAAACATAACAGGAGCTTCCTAGTTTCAAAGTGCTCACAAGACTTTCATAGTACCTTCTCTGCTACCTGTTGACCACAGAGGGCATGCAGAGCCTAAACATACCTGCTGCCCACAACTATACCAATGTGGCTCCCAATGTTTCAGCCCCTCTAGGGTTTACAGGTCTGCTTCAAGCCACTGACTGTCCTGTAGCATCTCAGATACTGAGACATATCTTTTGAACCAAGTCACACCCCAGTTAACCAGGACCTTGACAGCACTACATCATGATGTCTCTGCCGCTCTGACAAGTGTGGCTGGACAGCCGAAACTGAGCTATAGCACAGGGAGTGACAGGGTGGGAGAACACCCGTGGTGTTGCAGCTGAGGCATTATCACACTGAGCTGGCTGCCCCAGCCACAATGTCAGAGCAAGCCTGGGGCTTGCTGATGTTGAGGAGATCAGGTGTCCTAAAGCCCTGTTCAAGCAATAGCACAGTTCCAAATTCAGCCCAAATTCCATCCCAACCTCTGTGATTCACACTCATGGAGTAACATAAATGTTTGGCTTTCTATGCCAATGTCCATACACCAGGCATCATGATATATTTGTTAATCTCACCCTTTTGGAGGTGTTTCTACAACATGAGCAACTCACCCACTGCCAAAATTACACTGACCCTCTCCTTATCACAGGCACCCAGGAAAGCCCAAAGATAGGCTGATAAGTCTCTTGGATGGAGACGCCATATTTGCAGACCATAGAGACTCAGCCACCCCCTACTCTGGTACTGGCCATACATCCCTTCCTCTGCTGGGAGACGTGGGAGAGAAAAACATCATGAACTGAGAGACATGAAAGGGCCTAGGAGATGATAAGGGGAATAATATTTTCCTTCCTTTATTGTCACTCAAGGTGCAACATCCCAGCTCATCCCAGCAATGGGTAAATGGCCCCTGTATAACTTTAATTCAAACCCCCTCCACCTCCATCTCTATATATTCTCCTTTCAGTCCAGGGAGTGTCTATCAAGGAAAGGGTTGTTTTTTGAAAATGAACCAAAGACAGAGCTATGGAGATGGAAGTTGGGCTGTGCTAGACAGTTTGGGATTATCAGCTCACAGACTCTGCTGGAACACTGGCCAGCATCTCAACCCAGGTGGAGTTTAGAGACAGAGTTCAAGGCAAAGCCCCTTAGTTGTGTGACTCCACTACATCTGCCTTCAGGTTAACACTTATGTTAAGCAGTGGACTTTACAGGACACTTTTCATTCGAAGAATTGACTTCTCTCAGCTTCTCCGGTCACCTACCTGTCACATAAAGCTAATTTCGATAAAATCTCCAGCTGGCATGGTGCTTCAGCCAGGTCCCTGACAGGGTTCCAGTCACAGAAGAGAGCCGCCCGTGAGTCATACCAACAAGTCAGGCTGGAGGCACCTGCCAGCAGAGAAAAGATGGACAGCAGCAAGGCTGAATTAGCAATGGTGTTTGGCATTAACTATCACCCCAGATAATGCTGCCCCATCCAAGACTACAGACTGACTCCTCTGCTGGATAACCGTCTCCAAGTAAGAAAGGCAGAGCCACTCACTTCTCTATGTCCTTGCAGGCTGATATGCTCATAAGAGACCTTTAAGTACCACAGCCTCCTGTGGCTGTATGTTATAACACAAGCACCACACAGCAACACACCATGGCACACACAATCCTGCGGTTGCCCCCCATCCCTCTCACCCAGCTGGCACAAGTGAAGGGAATCACTTCTTACCTTGTGTCGAGTCTGATGCCCATGAGAGAGGCGTGAGGCTGAACAGCCAGACATGACACAGAAGCAGCAAAGAGGGCTTCATCTGTACTGGTGATACACTGAAAGAGAGAAGACACCCCCCAGCATACCTCAGCAATGCAAATTAGGAAGATGTCATCTCACAGGAGGCACCCACTGTTTCAGGGCAGAGCTCAAAGCAAGTGCTAATCCTCCAGGCTCAGAAACTGCATCCTTTCCACTT
Source organism: Dromococcyx pavoninus (assembly GCA_033558185.1). Taxonomy (NCBI): domain Eukaryota; kingdom Metazoa; phylum Chordata; class Aves; order Cuculiformes; family Neomorphidae; genus Dromococcyx; species Dromococcyx pavoninus. Next base: position 406,099 of record JAUMJL010000513.1, on the reverse strand, counting down.
TGGAGTCCGTGCCTCTCCTTCAGCACCTCATTGTTTTCCTGCCTTTAGGTGCTTTGCTCAGGACTGAAACTGTTTGCAGTGCAACGCAGACAGGCTGTTTTCAGGAGTAATGTCTTCTGGAAATGTGTGAGTGCACAGCAGTCCACATTTATTGTTTCAGGCTGCTTGCTGACTCAGGTAGAGAATACTGCCTTGGTTGCGCACAGCTTGCTTTTTGAAGAGCTTCTTATTTTGGTAAGCCCAAGGCCTGAAATAACTAGGTGCTTGCTGAGTAAGTGGGGTCTCTGGCTGCAACTGAAAAAAGTTAGTTCAGAGATCATGGCTTAGGAGGTAGATTTTGAATGGCTTTTTTTTTGGGACACAGGAGGAAGTCAGGGAGAAAATGGAGTTCACCAGGTTCTGGAAAGTCAAGGTTTTATTGAATCACAAAATATTACATAGTCACACACAAATCATCTACTATCCTTGCCAAGAAGACACTGCACTGCCTTGGAAAAAAACATGCTTTTAGGTTGTGCAGAAAATTTGATATTAGGTATAGCTTTTTAATTAGGTAATTCTGCCACACCCCTCATCCAACTGTGCACCCAGGGAGACTCCTCATCTTACAAAGCCTGTGAAGCCATGCTCCATATTAGAAAAACTGGTTTTACAGGGTTCTCATCCCAGCCTCCTCCTCTCCTCACTCACCTGGACACCTGGACCTCATGGTCTGCCTCAGCCCACAGGAGAAAAGACCATCCTCACATCTCAGCAAGTCTGGAGCCCAGGCAGGGCTGAGCAAACCAAGATAGATTCTCTCTGGTCCCTGCTGGGACTGACAGTAGAGCGGGAAGAGAGGGCTTATAAAGCACTGGCATGAGACATAGTATCGATTCCCATTGTGATAAAAGATTAGGTTCGGAGGAAGAAAAACATGGCAACAACACATTAACAGATAAAGGGGAGAGAAAGAGAGAAAGAAAGCAGGCAGCGTGGTTGTGAGATGTGGGGTATGATTTGAGAGGACTGTGGAGAGACAGAGAGATAAATACGTGCTCAGCCCTCCCCAACGGCGAGATTCAATTTGTCAGACTGAAACTCCTTCCAAGACACTTTTCAGTTCAGCCACCCCTGTGTGAGAGAGAGCTGGTATCACCCCCTTTACCTTCCAGCTCCAGGCACCCGATGGTCCAGATGAAGGAAATCCCCAGGGAGTGAGGTTGGATGGAAGCAGGTGCTGGCCGTCAAGTTGTGAGGGGAGAGGAGAAGGGGAGAGGGATGGGGATGGAGGTGGATATGCTAGCTCAATGCATGTCCAGCTGTCAGCCAATGCTGCTGGAGTGAGACATCTGCCTCCAGCCCAGCAGTTTTGCTGCAGAGCTGTTCCTCTCACATGTGCATGTTCTCCCTGTCTTCTCCCTCTCACCTTTGCACAGGAAGCTGCTGCTTTCTTGCCTTGTCAGACTGTGATGAGGCCCTGAAGTATCGAAAAGGCTAGTGAGGCCGAGAATAAAAAGCCCCAAACCACGTCCTACTTCCTGCTGGTAAAGCAATAGGTGCAGAAACAAGGGTGGAGGAATCAGGTGTTAGCTTGCGGTGCTCAGATATACTGGGACCAGTGTGTAACTATTTCTGGGAAGCAAAAGAAAGAGAGAGAGAAAAAGACCTGTCTTCTTGGGACACTGACAAGAGACCCATAGCTTCCTCTTTCAAATACCCAGACAGATCACTCATATTGCTCTCAGGGGCTGTACACGTGCATAGATCAGTTTGAAATTGGGAATAGGAGTCTATCTGCAGCAGAAATACCATGGACCACTTTGTGAAAAATAACTTAAGACATTGACCTGACCAACACCTGAATGAAACCAGACTCCCCACCAGTGCCCCAGTTTCAGAGGATCCAACCTAGATCAGAGCAGAAGTGGAACGAGGGCAGTGCTGAGTGTGAGCAAGTTTGAGGCACCACTCTCACACTTGCATATGGTGTGACACCACAGGAACACTCATCCCATGGCCTCCTTACCCAGCTATGCACCCTACTCACTCCACAGAAGGAAGAAACAACCCTCTGACCTAAGCCTCACAGTTAGTCCAGACAGTCAGTGCCGCCCTGCAGTAGCTGCAGTGCCTGTTTGGCATGGCTTGTTCATTCAACAGGCCAGAAAGGGATGCAAAAAATACATCCACCTTCCTCCAAAGCTTCATGTGCCTTCACCTTTTCAGACAGATAACCCCTCACAGGCCCTGAAGGGCACATTTAGTTGTAGAAGATCCTTTTACCACAGACAGACTTCTTCCCCAACACATACTGCCCTCACCTTCCCAGCCAAGAGAGATGCAAATCTACAGCCTAACAGTGGTCTGGTTGAGAAATAGGCACACATATTCATATATGTCCACGCATACCTCTCTTTTTCCATACACAAATACAATTCTTTAAAGTGCTGCACATCACATTTCCTGTCTGGGCTGGGCTGCACAAAGATGGCCACTGGTGCAAGGCCAGATGATGACAATCTCCTTTTATACACACACACACAGTGGTCACTACACTCTGCAGTCCTCATCTTTTTTCTCCTAAAGTAGCTCAAGGCCCAAGCTCAGGTCCAGTTCACAGGTTTCGCTGACCAAAAGTTTCCAGAGGCTAGTTTTAGCTCTTGAGGCAGATCCTTTTTGAGTACCATATAAATCTTGATAATGGCACCTCCTTTAACAACAAAAGGATCTTGGTTTCAGGTAGTGGAAAAAGAGGGTAGGAAGAGAATGAGATTTTAGTCACAGGCTGCTCAGAAAATATCAGTCTTCAAAAAGAAAAAGCGTTGGTGCAAAACAGTGCTTTGAAGGCATAGGTAGAGCCATTCTGAACAGCGTGTAATAATGGATCCTCATGACCATTTCTGGGAGAGTTGTAGAATCAAAGAATAATGGAATAATTGGTGTTAGAGGGGATCTTAAAAGGTCACCTAGTCCAGCCCTCCTTCAATAAGCAGAGACATCTGCAACTAGATAGGTTGCTCAGAGACCCATCCAACCTGACCTTCAATGTTTCAAAGGATGGGGCATCTACCACCACTCCAGACAATCTGTTTCAGTGTTTCACTACCCTCATGATAAAAGATATCTTCCTTACAGGCAGTCTGAATCTACCCTCTTCTAATTTAAAAACATTACCCCTTGCCCTATTGCAACAGGCCCTACTAAAAAGTCTGTCGCCACCTCACCTCACCTTTCTTATAAGCCCTCTTTAAGTATTGAAGGGTCACAATAAGGTCTCCCTGGATCCTTCTCTTCTCTGGGCTGAACAACCCCAGCTCTTTCAGACTTTCCTCATAAGAGGTGCTCCATCCCTCTGAACATTATTGGGGCCCTCCTCTGGACCCACTCCAACAGCTCCATGTCTGTGCTGATGACTCCAGAGCTGGTCACAGCACTCCAGGTGAGATCTCACAAGAGCAGAGTAGAGGGGTAGATTCACCTCCTTCAACCTACTGACCACACTTCTTTTGATGCAGCCCAGGATATGGTTGGCTTTATAGGCTGCAAGCACACATTGTTGTCTCATGTCCAGCTTTTCATCCACCAGTACCCCCAAGCCTTTCTCTACAGGGCTGCTCTCAGAACACATTTGCAGCTCAAATTCTGCTCCAGCATCAACCACATTTAGTCAGCGGTCTGGAATATAACACCTCTTCCCTCACCACACATGACATGGATCAGGAGTCTGAGAAATGTCATTTGGATGATCTTGCTAATCATGTGAAGACTTCTTTTATGACCGTCTTTTGTGAGGACAACTCAGGAATCTGACCAGCCAGCCTTTGTTGAAGAGAAGCAGAGGGGAGGATGGGCTGCAAAGTCCTCTGCATTGGTAGTCACTGACTTCAGTAGTTGCATCTTGAAAGCTCCCAGTAGGGTGGAGCTGCAATAGCATGTATGATCAGGGCACAGCTTGCCTTTCCCAGGAACTCTTGAATGCATCTTACTCCGGCACAAAGTCCTTGGCTGAAGCAACAAAGTGCTCTGTGAGTAACTTCTTGGTATCACCAGCTCTGCAGCTGCAATGCAGTGTTCATGTTAACCATCGTTCTTCCTGTTCATCCTTCAGACTGAGAAATCTGCTCCTTCCTTCCAACCAGAGATCACTTCGCAGAAGTATGAGCACAAAGCGCTCATTTATTGTTCAGTTTATCAAGGAAAAAAACCCACCAATTCCCTCCCCTCTTTTTTTTTTCTTTTAAGCCATTTTTTTAATTAGATAAGGTTGATTGTGCACTGTGATATCTGAAATAGTGGCATAACTAAGAAAGGGTTTCCTACACAGGCAAGACACCATGATTGTGTCCAGGCTCCATCTGATACAGATAAATGCATTTGTGGTCAGCACAGTTCATAGAATCATAGAATCATAGAATCTTCTGGTTGGAAAACACCTTTGAGAACATCGAGTCCAACCACACCCATTATCTGCTAAACCATGTCCCTCAAAAACTCATCTACCCATTTTTTAAACACCTCCAGGGATGGTGACTCAACCACTCCCCTGGACAGCCCGTTCCAGTGTCTGACCACCCTTTCAATAAAGAAATTCTTCCTAATATCCAGTCTGAACCTCCCCTGGTGCAACTTATAGCCATTTCAGACTCAGACTCAGTTTTCAGACTCAGTGGCCCAGGATGTTGTGCTACTGAGAATTTGGCAATTTTTAATCTCCTTTACACTGACATTGTTAGGAAAGGTGCCATTTGTAATGTGAGAAGCCAAACAAAACCACATTGTTAGCGGCACATGCGAAATGTTCTTGTGATTACCTTCTTGTCCCCACAATGGTGGCTGAGACAGGCTAACTCACCGGTTGGTGTTGTTTTTCAGTGTTAAAGAAGCAGGTCAAAGTATGGTACTGGAGGTTTGGTTAAAGGTGTTGTTTGGGCCAGACAGGTGTTTCAGAAGCTATGTAAGTTTTGAAAATCCTGAAGGCTGGGGCAGGTGCTTATGGGCAGGCTCATCTTTTCCCCCATCCCCCTTTGTTTTCATTAGAAAAGGGCAGTGCTGCTGAAACTTTTCATTTTCAGTTGCATGTCCACTGAGAGTCTCTGCAGAATAGCAGAGGTGAACAGAACAAGAGACAGTGAAGTGTGAAGGGCAAAATTATTGCGTGGTGTTGAATTATTCCACAATTCAGCAGCTCATTAGCTGCCATTAGGCTAGGCACATCCCTTTCCTTTGTTGGCTGTTAGCTGGGACTGGAGTCCCAAACCAACTGGGATGCCTTGCCTGCAGTTTACAAACCACCTAGCTCATCAGGGGTGAGCTCAGTGGAGGAGTCAGTAGATCCATCTTGGTGCACTGACCCCATGGCGCACTAGAGTGGAGTAGTGGGAAAGGTGCAGAGCCAGTAGGAGGGGAGGAGGGCAGAGATGCCCTGATGGCCACCAAAGTTTGCTTCCTGACAGGATACACTGTGAAGATCTCTAGACACTCTGTAGGTTATTTTTGGTACTTTCCAAATAATGTTGTTTTAACTATAACCTTTACATTGAATTTCCTGCCATTCTTACATCGTGCTTCTCAAAACTACGATGTTATTCTACAGCTGCCGTTATTTTCCCCTCAAAATGTGGTTCTGCTCCGAAAAAGGTCTCTTGAAAAGGCCCCACGAGGAACAACTGTTTAGTGTATCAGTGCTCTCTTTATTGAATTTGTTCACATTACCAGTCTAAAAGAGTCTTTGCTTTGTATCAAAATGGCAACCCTGGGCAGACATTAAGAAGCCAATCTGCTTTTTTAACTCCTGCTCCATTATCCCTGGGAATATTGCTGCTATAGGCTAAATATTGCCCTCAGGTTAATCTCCATCACCATGTTTAAGTGGAGAGGCACTTAAGCAAAGGAGTTCAAGTTTTGGGATCAGGTACCACAATGAGGTAACCATGCCAAGCAGCAAGCATTAAGCCTACCTATACAGCAAATGATATTCCTGCATTTCTTTCCTTCCAACTCCTGTCCCACAGAGACTGTCCTGATAGATGAGCCTGATAAAACCAGAAGACATCCAGTATACACAAAATGTTCAAAAGTAGGAATTCCCTAATCCTGCAGGCTATGGCAGGATATGGATAAAAGTGGTAGAAAGCTGAAGCATTTGCAAGCACTCTCACTCGTGGCAAGTCTGGGGACACAGGTGGGAGAGGGTGGAGGAGGTGTTCACTTTCACTCCCTGCCAGTGATGGTCACAGACCCAGAGAAGTGGGGAAACAAGGGTGGGAGGGGAAGCATGCTGCTTTCTAGCAGTTTCACTCTTAGCCTGACTGGCTGTGAACACATAGCTATGAACTCATGAGCACGGGATAGTCATGAGGTGCCCCCACTCAAGACCTGAGCCCCAGCTCCTTATTATTTTTGGCTAGAATTAGATTGTGTCAGGTCTTTGGTCTGAAGGGCTGGCGGCCATGCAGCAGAGTCAGGGCTTAAGAGAGCTCCTAGGTGTGGATGTCTGCCCCCTTCAGTGGGTGCTTGTGGTGCTACAAAGGCTGCTCAGACCCAGAGACCCTCCATAAAGACTGTCATTGAAGATCTTGTCTCTCACCCTGGGCCTGGGACTTTGCGTCCTTAGTACCTTGAGCTCAGCAACATGAAAGAAAACCAGTACATATGCCCTTGTCTGAGCCTGTGGACACAGTGTGTGAGGCACAGCACCTGTTTGAGCCAGAGCAATGTGGCAAGTGATCTCTTGTCAGCTGAATTGTGGCATCTGTGTATGCAGATGGTCTTAGCCTGGCATGCTTCTGATGGAAAATTCACCAGTGTGAACTGGAAGGAGGGTGGCATTCCTGTGAGACTATTGACGTATTTGTACAGCTCTCACATCCTCTCTGCATCTCAATTTCCACAGCACAGAAAGGGATGTAAAGGACCTCCCACCTTCTTCAAGAGCTGAGATTTGCAGACCAGGCACCAGATGCTTCATCGCACACAGGTTTCCACTGCCCAGGTCTGCAGGGTCATTACTGAATTGTAGTATTAAAACATGCTTATGTAAGTTCCTGAGGGTTCTCCTGGCATTGAATGCTGAAGATGCACGGCCAGAGGGTCTACTGAACTTGCTCACAGACCTATATTGAAGAGGGAGTGCCTATGCAAGTTATATGATCTACAGGAGGCCAGCATTGGATTCAGAGACCAGCCTTCCACCAAATCTATGTGGAAGCAAGATAATGAGCTGAACATTGGTTGATTTGCTATTCAGCACCAGCAACTGCTCTTGTCCTTGAGGGAAATTATTACCTTGTTACCTGGGCAGTCTTGGAAAGATAAAACCCTGCTCTGCTTTGCAGCCACCCAATGTGTTACATCTTTTACTATTTAAAGTTAGAGGGGCTTGTGTGCAAATGCTTGACAAGCCTAATATGGAGCAATGATGGCTTCTGGACCTAATAAATCGAGAAGAATTCATTGATTTATTGTAGATTCAAAAATGCTTGAAGGCAAAACATGATGCTGCAAGGAGATTACTGGGAATAAACCCTTAGGTGCTTTGATTAGTGAGGCTTGCTCCCAATTTAATCACATTTCCTTTCCTTCTCTAGATGAAAAAATCATTACAACAACCACCCCCATTCTGCTCAGAGCTCTCCTTGCTCCTTCTCCATTTTCTTCATCTCTCTGCCGGAGCATTTTCTAGAAAGGAAGTTAATTAGACTGTTGATATTGTTTTAAAATATGCTTGATTATGTCATGCTTATCCAAAGGCCAACCTCCTATTCTCCTTTAAGCCTTTCTGGGGGTTAGTGATTTGTGACTGTGGCAATTATTATCTTTCATATCATTAAAATGCCTAAACAGAAATTACTTTTTTGGGATGCAGCTGCCTGTCTCCTCACAGCTCAGTAGTCAGGAGTTGCACTCCTGTCTCTTCCCTGGGCTCAGTCGGGAGAGCCATTTTTTATCCTGCTCTGTTGTTTTCCAGATTCAGCCCCCTCCTGTTTGACTCTCTAACGTCTCTTCTCATGAGCACTTTGTTCTTTCTTCCTCACCTTGGGAGGCAGAACAAATTACAAGAAAGGCAATGGCCACAACCAGTGTGCCTAGATGAAAGGAAAGGGAAGGGTAAAGTCCGGAAACACAACCAGACCCAAGGACTTCAGAGCACTTCACTCTCCCAAATGATGTACCACCCACTGAAACAGGTCAGCTCAAAGGGCTCCTCATCCCTCTTGAGATCCCACTTCTGTCAGAATTTCAGCTCTGAGCTTGCTTTTCTGAGGACTTTTCCTCCCAGGGAGCCCTTCTCTGAAGTGAACTGTTTGTAGGAGAGCAGCTCTGCAGTGTGACCAAGTTTTTGGGTATGGTTGCATGCAATTGAAGAGCTCATTTTCTGGATGAGGTGACTGGAGTAGGAAAGGCTGTTTGTTACTGGAAAGTACTAACTAGGTCCTGGCATACGTTGCAAGACCACTACTTGGAGGAAAAAAAGGCAGTGTAGAAATGACTTATTTCCCAACTGTGGCTTTTGAGGAGCCTAAAGGTGCTCCTTGAGAGGTTTGACACAGAGCCCTTTACATGTGAGGCACTTTAGGCTCATTGCTATAAACACAAAGTCCAAGCCACCTCACCACCTCTGCCCCATTGACTGAGCCTGTATTTGCAAAAAGGAGTGTAGAGGCCTCAGGGGAAATGAGACTTGGTTCCTTGAGATAACAAGACCAGGGCATCGCTCTCCTCTTCTTCTGTTCCTGAGAGCCGCATGCATGGATAGGAGGGGAATGACGTTTTGAATATCACCATTCCCTGTTTCTCCAGCTCCTCCTCCATAAGAAGCAGGAAAGCACACAGAGCATCAAAGCAGTTCATAACTTCAATTTTCTCTCTCCCTGCAGCTCAAAAGAGCAATTGCAGCCCTTGCAGCCAGCAAGGGACTAGGATGGCTATTTTAGGCAGTGTGCCATGCCCCACAACTGGGAGCAGGCGGTGGAGAAGGTCTAGGGGGGAATGCCCTCTGTCTGCACCTGTGCACACATTCGCTCACATAAACACACACACACAGAGGCATGCACGCACACACAGTTGCAGCCAAGTGGGGAAACACAGAGAGGATCAAGCACTTGGCTCCACTCAAATAATTACCCTGGAAACAAGCCAAGGACAATATGTGTCCCTAGGCACCAGGGCCCCTTCCCTTAGTCACAGTCTACCCAGGTAACACCTTAATTCTTCTACAGGGGAACTTGCACCGTTGATTTTATGTTTCAAGGATGAGGGTGTCAGTACATTTCCCCATTTCTGATTTTTCCTGCACCCCAAGAGAAAGAATTCCTCCCTTTACTTCCTACTCCCTCCATTTGCAGGCAGCAGGTTCCTTCATCAGAGATGTTCAGTGTCCAGAGGAAAGATGGCTGTTGAAAAGGACTACTGTTTTTTTTTCCCCTTTGGTCTTGGAAATGATGCTGGCAACCTAGTGCACTACCTCTCCCTCCTTCCCCCCTCTCTTGCCTCAGCCTCCGTGAGGGGGGAGGAAGAGCGTGGGTGGTGGGAAGGAATTGTGGTCCACACATGTGTGAGTTGTTGCCGAGTAGAAATAGCGCTCTACGGACAAACAGCAGAGCAGCTCAGCTGAGAGCCATCGCTGTGGGCTTGCGTCACTGACCTTTTCCTCTCGCCCATCTCAGTCCCCACCTGACCCTCCCACCTCTTCCCCTGCACTTTGCCCTCCGAGCACGATCTGCACGCTGCTTTGCAATGATGAGGAGGGCTGGCACAGGAATGTAAAGGAGGGGGGGAGCGGGGGGGGGGGGGGGAAGCCCTGAAGCAAAAAAGAAGGCAATGCATTGATCATGTCTCCATTTCCTCAGAGCTCAGGTTGCCACCCTGCAGGACAAGAGGGTTATAAGCTGAGCCAAAACACCACTGTCCCTGCCTGCATTAGCCGTTGCAATGAAGGCATAACTGTTCTGCCTCCACAGCTGGCAGGACTGGGGATGAGGGAGAAGCAATCCTGTCCTACAGTCAGGGGAGTGCTAGAGACTCTGACACATCATAAGCAAATGTAATCTAAAAAAAAAATTTCAGGACCAGGCTTGAAAAGTGGTACCACTGTAAAAGCCTGCCTAAGTCAAACAATGCTAGCAGCATAGCACCTGGAGAGATGCAGGAGCTGGGGTGAAGAAAAGGCTTGGGAAGTGTTTTGGACTATGTGTGGAATGGTAATTCTGTGGGCTCTTGGCCCAAGAGATCTGCTGAATCACTGGGCACGGCTGCAGGGGCAGGGGTTTGTTGCCTGGGAAGTCCTTTCTAGTGATCTTCCCCATTCCACTACTTCAGGGGAAGAAATGAGGACACATACGGGGAAAAAAAGTGTCAGTAGGGGCAAATGGGAGAATGCCTTGAGCCCAGAAAAGCATGGTTGAAGCAAACAGGAGAACGCAGTGTGCCTCAGGCACCCCATGGAAGATGCTTTGCCCAAGTCTTGCATTAGGATGTTGTTGGATCACACACCTGGATGATAGTCAGGACTTCAGAGCCAGGGACCAGAACAGAGAAAATGATGCCTGCAGGATGGGTGTCAGACAGGAGACCTGTTGTCCTCCTTCCTCTGCCTGGGCATTTTCTTACCGTGGCTTCTTTGAAGCATTGCAACTGTCCTCGGTAGCAAGCAGTGAGGCTTGGACATATCTCTCACCTTGAAAGTGCACTGCAGTTCGCATTATCTGGGCTCCCTGGCAGTTGTGGCACCTCAACAGCTTTGAGGCTGATGCAAGTCAGCCTCACTTCTCAAAAGCATGGGTGCAAGTAGGTTAAAATGAATCAAGAACCAATCCAGCCCCCTGCATTCCACTCACCCACAGCTGGAATCCCAGCCTTCCCAGGCAGATGGGAAGCCCCTTATCCCTTAGCTTCTTCAACACAAAAGCTCTGCATCCTTCTCCCTCCTGTTTTCACCCATTGCAGACACTGGGAAAGATATGAAATTTTGCAATAATACCATGGTCATTTGTGAGTTACATGACACAAACTTAAAAGACGGGACAGTCCATGGGTTGAGCAACTGTCAGAAGCCTTTGATTCAAACCTTCTGCCCTGGCACTCACTGTTGTATAACTGTGGGAGAGAGATCACAGAGAGTTTGTGGGAGAAGCAGGAGGCATGTTATGAGGTGAGGGAGTTGTGCTCGTATAGAGGAGACCTGCAGCCTCAGGCCCCCCCTACCCACCTCCTGATAGCATCTTCAGAGCAAGCCAGGCTTACAAAGGGCAACAGTTTCCTTTGGCAGGAAGGTGAGAGATGTCCATACGTGGCTGGTATATGTATGTGTATTCATGTGTGGGTGTCATAGCAGAGTTCGCACCAAGCTGGTCTCTTAAGCCTAGCATGGCTGGGCAAATGCCTGTTTTCCCACTGTGTTCAGAGGAAGGTCATGCCATGCAAGGCAGTGGAACGATCACTGTCAGCAATGCAGCTGTGCCCCATCATCCATGCAGCCATGGGCAGGGTCCACATCCAGCCCTTTAGGACCAATGGCAGTTCCCAGCCAGCAACTGGAAAGGGAAGGTGAGAAAAAAGAGATCTGGGGCAGATTGAATCTGGGGCAATGCTGGCTGGGGTGTTCCCTCACCCCCTCCCCCTCCCTGGACTCTGGGAGATAAAAAGGCTGAGATGTGAGCAAAACAGTTTGTCTGGGTGGTTTGGGAGAGGAGGAGTGACAGCAGGTTGGAACAGATGGGTAACATGCTACAGTACTGTGCAGCAGATTGGTGCGCTAATCCCCAATGTGGGGCAGACCCTGCACAATGGCTTACAGCTGGGGAGAGGATCGAGGGGCTGCCAGAGACCTTTCCCATAGCTGCCCCACATGTGACAAAGGGCCAAGGGAGAAGCAGAACCAGACCCTGCCATCTTGCACCCCTGCTCTCCCTGGTGCTTTGGGTGCAGGCATATCCTCCTGCGTCCATCTGAGTGACGCCAGGAGGGTCACAGGTCTCCTTTTATATTCCTTTTCTTGTCTTGCTTCTCTCTTCCCCTTTGCCAGAGATATCACAGGGCAACGAGCTATTGCAGGGCTTTCAACTTCTCCTGAGCTGGCCATGACGTGTTTTCTTCCCTAGAGATAGCACTATATCCTGCCCTTTACCCCCTATCTCCCACTCCCTCCCAGTCCCCACTTCCACACCTGAAAGACCACAAACCCGCAGGGCACGCTTCTTGCTTTGCCTGGGAAAGAGGTACTGGCTGTCACCAACCCCAGGCTCACATACCACAGGGCAGCCCTACTGCATGGAAGCCCTACCCAGCTCCAGGATAAATGAAGTGAATGGAGGTCTCATGGCATAGCTGCACCCACTGGCAGGGCAGCAGGGCTGGTATCACCCAGTCTAGCCATCGTTTCTTCAGCAGGGCCCAGCCTCACCTACAGTGACTTCCTGGTCAGGTATCCATGGTGTGACGGGTGGCACTGGCTACTGACCGTGCCTGTCACCATGCTTCTTAGCTCCAAGAGATTTGGCTGAAGAGACTCTTCAGGTGGCACCTTCCTCTCCAAGAGGGCAGACTGAAGGACTGAAACACAGAAGACTTTTCTAGAAGTTCTGGGTACACATTTCTGCTGCTCCCTCTTCCCTCACTCCTCACCTTTCATAAGCGTGACAAAGTCACCTCCAATCTACCAGCATCTCACCTCAAGTGGCCAGAAACATGCACAAGCGCAACGCCTGTGCTTCCTGAGGACATGTTTCTATCTGCTTCCGCAGAAGTAAATAAAAAATGTGAAGAAGGCTCGGCTGTGACCTGAAAGAGTATTTCATTTACCAGGATATATATAGCCCTAGCTCTGGGCTTGATACAGGACCAAAGAGGCCTGTAAGAATGCACAATGTTATGTCTTCCACTCCTTGCCAAACGAAGCGTCTGGCACACAGGAGAAGAAAACCACAGGAGAAGCTATGTGAAGATGAATTAAACTCAAACCAGAAGGCATCTCTTGTTTTCTTGTCCATTCCTCTAGTTCAGCAGAAGTCCCCTCAGTTCAAACCCATAAGATGCTAAATAAAACTCCACTTTTCTCTTCAGTTTGCACTGAGACCTCCAAAAGGCTTCTCCTTCATCTTCCATTCAAGCTTCCAAGTCTCCTCTTCACCTTCATCTCTCTCTGTTTTCCCCAACTTTATGGGCTATCACCACTTGTCTTGAAGTTCTGACCTGAACCACACACAGGTCTTCCAAAATGTCTGACCAACTTAACTCTGGAACTGCCACTCACCTCTTCATTAGCAAGCACAAGTGTCTAGTCTACAGTTTAATGTCCCCCTTACATCTGTACTTCCTGGTTTTCACCTCTTGGCAGAGAAAACTGAACCACAACAGGGAAAACAGAAAACACACACATTTACTAAGTACTTGATAGAAGGGTGTGCTAAAAATTTCACACGGTAACAGGGTTTGATCCCCCTTATGAGAACTCCAGCATTATCCCCGCTTTCCTCAATATAACTAAGTACTTGAAGCCTGATCTTACAACCTGTTGTACAGTCCTGTTGTTTTGGTAATTTCCAAAGAATTCTTCCTTGAATTTGCTTAAAGCTTTCCTAGTAAAGAGGAGAGAGTTGTCATAATTAGAAGTGTTCAAGTAGTAAATATCTTTAAGGTAATGGTTCCCCACAAAGGAAAAGACAGAAGATTTCCAAGCATTGCCCAGGGAACTTTCAGAGCTGAGTTAGACTTTGTACCTGGCTTTTTCAGGTCAGTGTCTTTTCCATCACACTGTTCAGTGATAACCAGAGCCAGAAGGAATAGTTTGGGAGGGAAAAGTGGATCTAAGTGCAAAACAACCAGGGAAAAAAGTTTAATACCACTGAAAAAAATATATATACACAAAAGTTTTTAGAGTTTGTTTGGTTTGTAACATAAAGCACCATTAATTCCACAGTACATTACAACTCAGCATACACCTTCCAGAAAGCACCCAATACTCCTGAAATCTAATTTAGCACCAAGGGATTGCCATCTTATTTAGCACCAAGCATCTGGTTAAATACACCCTTTGTTCCCCTTGCCCTCCTTTCTCAAGTGCATCAGGCATCATCTGGCTGCTCATGGGTAACACATGAGACATATCACTGGCATTCAAACACCAAATTGAAAAGGAGGAAGAAGAAAGCTTGTTTCTGGAGATACTCAGTGTTAGAGAGGCTTACTTCTCTTCACAGAGACACAGGGCCACTATACACTCTAAATAGAAAATATATGTGTTCGCAGCCTGTGGAGGAAGAGAGAAAGGCATTCGGTCCTGAGCATCACCTCCAGCATGCTGCTTCCTCTCTACTGCCTGAAATCCTATCTCTGAGTGATTCCATATGCTTTAACTGCTAACGGAGGGAAAGAAACTCAGAGTCTCCTTTAGTTCCCATGATCCCATCATCACATGTCTCCTAGGGAAATGAAAAAAAAAAAAACAGCTTTGCCTCAGTGAAACCTTGTTTTTATACCCATTGCCTCAGTGACAGTGGTGGGGAGGATCCAGGGCAGAAAGTGTCTGAAACTCATTCCAGTCCATACAGCTTCCTTAGCAAAGTGGGGAGGGTAAGTAAACAGGGCGAGAGAGAAAATGTCCTGCAATTCTCTCAAGTTAATTTTTAATATTTAGCCTGGATCCCTGTGCCTTTGCCTTCCCGGGCTGAGTGTACCGGACCTAGACCTGTATAATGATGCATATCTCCTATGGGAGAGCTCTGGTAGTCCCAGGTGCTATAGGCAAAGAACAAGGCTAATTATGAGACCACAGAAGCTAGGTAAGTCAGAAGACTTCATTATCAGTGATTGGCAGTGGAGAAATACAGTTTCTCCTGCTTGTCCTGTCCTGAGACTCAAAAGAGACAACTCTTGTCACTGCTGTTTACAGGAGCATAACAATATGTTGAAGTAGGTTTCTGAAAGTGCTGAGTCAGCCTCACCTGCTCCCCCCAGGACGGTAGCAATCCCAGAAGGATGAGTGAAAGTGCAAGACCAGTACAAATGGTACAAGAAAACTCTACCACTGGCATTCCTTTCCCCATGTGACATCTCCAACTTGACAGGAAGTGTGAGGGTTCATTTTAGCCACATGCTTTTCTCAGTTGCTCTGATGAGATTGCTAGGAAAGTGCACAGAGCATGTGGTAGGGAAGCTTTTAACCCTGGAGTGAGGTGCTGTAGTCTCACCTCTATCTCTTTTCTATTACAGAGGCAAAGAGGTGCCACCCTGCTCAGGTTTGGAACAGATTTGACTACAATTGCCCTTACAGCCACTAGCTCAGGCCCAGAAACAGTGGTCTCTCAGTACCACTGTGGGAGAACTACCTTCAGGAAGACAAAGTAATGGCACGCAGGAACCAGGGCTTGATGTTCCCCTCTCACCAGCAAGCGTTAGGGATGACTGCTGATACCAAGGGAAAGGCATGGGTGCACCTCTGTCAAAGAATAGAGCAGATTCCAGTTCACTGTCTGGACTAGCTTTCCACAGCTGGGGAAATGAGACCAAGTAGCACCCCAGGGGACGTTTGCTGAGGTTGTCTCTCTCCCTCTCTCTCTCTCATTCTGTACTTATGATTCCTAGTGGGAATACAGTGGTATGCTCTTCTAATTCAAGAGCAGATGCCTCTGAATGGTGTGGCTCTTCATCTCTTTGAAGGACTAGATCTGGCACAGATGAGGACAGTCCCATCAGGTCTAGATTTTACAGCCAACTCGGAAAGGTGTCTAAGGAAAGCCAATGACATATTTCAGAAGGCCAACCTTTTTGGAGAGGCAGTATCATCTCTTACCGATCCTACATCTTCCTTGTGCTATAGGAGGCCATCAGACCCCAGTCTGTTCTCCAGATTACAGGTGTGAAAGCTAAAATTAAGGTCATGTTGGCAGACTGCAAATCTGGCATGTCTAGTTGGGACAGAGAGAAGCCAGGATGCACCTGGGCAGTGGGGACTTTCTAGCCCTTTCTACAGGAGTCCTGAAGCCCTAAGAAGGGACACATCCCCAGGACCAGCATTTTAGCTTTTCTCCTGCTCTAGGACCCTAAGTGCCAGACACAGCTTTCTGGCAGATTTAGAAGAAGCCATTAATCTAAGCTGGGGTCATGAGGTGAGGAGGCGAGAGATGGTAGAATCACTCTGTAAGTGGACAGATACAGGCCTGGCTACAAGAGAGCGTAAGGTGGGAGCCAGTGCAGCAGGTTTCACACTCTGTGCCTGAGACTTGAAAGGCCCGTTTCCAAGTGATTTGCAGTGGTTGTGGGCAGTAAAGAGAGAGAGAGAGGAAGAAGAGAAAAAGACCAAAGAGGCCCCAAAGAGGAGAAGAGGCAGTTAGTCAAGGCTGGACTTCACCAGGTACCCACTGAAGGTGATGTACACATCAACATCATCACTGTAAATGGCATTCTCCCTCTCCCGCTTGTAGAGCCTCACCCAGATCTCATCATTTTCCTGAAGCTCCAGCATGAGGCTCTGGCTCTGCATGATGCTGCGGTCACTGGGTTGGGCATACAAGATGACTGCCTCTTCTTCATTGTGCATGATGTGCATGTAGGTCTCCTTGAAGTTCCAGGTGTGGACATTCAGGCTGAAGTAGTAAAGTCCGCCCACATAGCAGTAAAATTTGCCATTGAACATGTCAAAGTGGCCGTAGAGGTTGACAAAGACAGTGTCAAAGATCAAGACTTGGAAGCCCTCGCTGCTGTGCAGTGCTTTCTTGCGACCGACGGAGAATGCAGCGTACTGATGCTTGCAGGGGTCTCCTGCTGCACCCATCTGTCCTTTACTGCCCTTCTGTCCCTGGGCACCCCGCTCGCCTCGTGGTCCTTCTTTGCCCCATTTCCCAGGCATCCCAGGCTCTCCCCGGTCTCCTTTCTCTCCTGCAAGAGGAATCAGAGGACACAACTCCTGTGTTATACCAGAGGGAGAGGTGAAAAAGATGGTGAGAAAGCCTAATGAGGAGGCAAAGGACTGCGCAAGGATGGGGCAACGCCAGTAGAGGGAATTCTCCTGAAAGTCACAACATTATTGTGCTTCATGGGAAAGGAGCTAGCAGAGCTCTGGGTGTGACTTGGGGCTCTTCTCCTATGAACACTGTGCTTATCACCTGATATGGCCTTGCTGGAGGCACTGGGATCTGTTCCTAGTAGATTTCAGTCTGAGATGAAGCCTGGCAGTGCAAAGTTCCACTGGGGCTCTTGACCTCTTCTTCTTCCTCCACATTCCTTTACCCGCATCATAGTCCCTGCCCTCCCTCCTACCTCTCTCGTGACCCAATTATCAATGTATTGTCAGCCCTGTTCTTGCTGTAGGCTGCAGAAGGAGGAGTGCTAATGCCTGTGGGAGAGTATGCCTAAAGAGAGACAATGACATGGTTCAGAGAGAAAAGATCCAACTTGGACTTGGCAGATGGTGCAGGGCAAGTTAGACGGCTGCTACTTTAACAATACCAGCATCATCTGGGCATCCTGTAAAAATAACGCTGCAGTTCTACCCTGGGGTTTGTGCACTGCCTGTCACACTCCTGGCCAGGAATCACTACAGAGAGAGAGCAGCACCACTCTTTGTATATAGAGAAAAGATGGCAGTCAGAGCAGACAACAGTACAAGTGACAGCATCCCAGATTGGTGCCTTTCCTCCTTGTGGTTTTGCAGAATTGCTGGTGCACAGGTCTGCACTGTGTGCAGCTGTCGGCAGCTCCCTGCATCTATCTGCCTCGGACACACTTTTGAGCGTTGATGGACTGCAGCTATTTCCAGGCTGGGCAGAGAAGAGGAACAGTTGCCCAGCTAGTCCAAAGCAACCACAGAGCAAGAATAACTAAGTGATACAGGAGCAGGATCCAGCTGGGAACAGGCTTTTGCCCGCAGCAAAGGCTAAAAGGGGAGCCCTGAAGGGAAGAGCTGATCTAAAATAGGGAGCCTTTTCCCGTTAGCCGAGCCAGCCACAGCAGGGTGGAATGGGGCGGGGGTCACTGCCAGTTAGCCTGGAGATGCTTGCAAATAGCTGCTGCCTCTCCTTGTCCTCCTCCCACACCGAAATGCACATGACCTGTGGAGCCAGAGAAGGTTTCCCGTATGCCAATGCCTGCCCTCCAAGTCTGCTTATTTTTCAGCTGGACTGGGACTGCTCCTTCCTTCAGGCACTACAGGACTCTGGAAGTCTGAGGCAAAGAAGGTATCCTCCCAGCTTGGCGAGAGGCTCCCATTGCTAACTTGTGTTAGCAAGGAGAAAGATCTGGCAGCAGGTAGCATACTGAAACACAGGGTTCACAGAACTTGTGTGCAGTGACCCCCTCCTCCCAGTCTACTCTTGATCACAGCACAAAACCTTGGGCACGGTGTGTGGGGGCACTTACCCTTCAGGATGGAATCTAGCAGTCTGTTAGCTTATCCAACATGCCAACAATCCAGCTGTCACCTCTACCAAAGTGCCACTGGTCCCTGAGCCAAGATGGGCACTTACCCTTCAGTATGGTGATGTTGATATAGGGACGGACCTCTGGCATTGGGTATGGCAAGTGGTGGTGGCTGGGAGGGAGCGGTTGGGCATCTGTGGAAGAGTCCACTGGGTCACAACAGCGCTTGCAGGCACCAGGGGCTGGCTCTGTGAGGCTGGGCTCATCAGTGGGTGCTCCAAGCACAAAAAGAGGGAGAAGAAGGAACGCCAGGGGTGTGCGCTGGTAAATGGTGTCCATGGTGACCTGGGAAGATATGAGGAAGCACCAGAGTGAGGCATAAGAAGGGAAGGATATGGAGGAGGAAAGAGATGACCACAAAACATCCTTCTGTGGCTGGAGCCAGGGTGGGACAAAATTACATTGTCCTGTAGAGGGAGTTTACATGCTTGAAGTCCCTGGAGGTTCAAGGCTGCAATCTGAGTAGCAACCACATGGCCCAAAAGGATGCTCCACACCCATCTGCCCAGCCCAATGGAGACTAGGTGCTGGATGAAGGCTTGATCCTCACCAGGCAAACCATTGGAGCCACCAGAAGATTCAGTCCCTAGGCTGGGATAGAGGAAGGACATACGGCAAACCACACAATTCCTTTAGCAAAAGCATGCTCCGGTAGGCTGTTCAGTCTACGGGGAGGGCTGTAAAAAACTTCTCCAGTGCTCCAGTCACTAGGTTCCAGCTCTTTATGGGAGTCTAACGCAACAATCCCTCTGTCCCAGCCAGAGTCCAACCCACACCTCGCTGCGGAGAGGCTTTTTGTCCTGTGGGCTGGGCACTTGATTTCAGCCCCCTCCACCAAATCCCATCCCTCTCTGTGCCTCAGCCCCCTCAGTTGTGGCCTCAGCCAAACCCCAGCACCTTCCCAAAGCGATGGCTGGCTCCTCCAAGAGCAGTGGGTAGTGCTGGGCCTTTGCAGACAGCTCAGAGGGAAGCTGCTCCACTGCAGAGAATGAAGCTCGGAGCAGGCAGCCTGCAGGGAAGTCTGCTTACGAAAGACAGACACGCAAACAAGCTGAGAAAGCCCCTCTCCCAGCCTCTGCCTCCCTTCCCTCTGCCTGCAACCCAGCCCAGCCTGGCAGCTCACCCCAGAGGCTGAGGGCTCCCCTCTGTGCTTCCCAGCCCCTGCTCGAGGGCTCCCCTCCGCCTGCAAAGCTGGCCCCTGGGTCCATGGCTTTAAGAAAGCTGGCTCTTGGCACAGGCACTGCTGAGTGCTGGCTGGGTGCACAAGCTGGGCTTGGATCTGCTCCCTCCCCTCTCCTCTCCCTCCCTGGCTTTGGGTGCTCTCCATTGCAAACCAGCTTGCGTTTCAGTGCCTTTTAACTCTTTCCTAGGTAGTCTCTTTTCCTTACATATAGTGTTTTGGGGTTTGTTTTTATTCTCTCTGCCTTTTTGCTTCCAAAGAGCTTAGCCGCAATCAGCAAAATGCAGGCAGCACAGATTGTACCCTGTGCAAAGGGTGAGGAGGCAAGCAGGGCAGTGTTCCACCCTGAGCATCTCAGGATGGGCAAGGTGAGGGGCATCAGTACAAGAGACAGGCTTTCTTACAGATAGGATAGTGCAGGACTCTGCCCTCACTCCTTTGCATTAGTCCCTTATCCCATGCATTAGCCCGTCTCTTGGCTGGCCATGCTCTCCCCAGCTGTGCCTATCTCACTCATAGTCCCCAGATTTCATCTTTTATCCCCTCCTGCATTCTTTCTTCTCCACGTCACCACAGCTTCTTGCCCAAGGCATGATATTTCTAGCAAGCTCATCTGCCAGCTGGGAGAGGCATCAGATTTCTCCCTCAAAGCCTCAAGCCTTGCACTCCAGCGCGTGTCATCCCCTGGTCATGTCCTCCAGTCAGGTCCCACGACAGTTCGCACAGGAGGGGTGTGCCTGGCCTGAAACCCCACTGTGGGGAGCTGCCTGCCAGCAAAGCTGAGGATCTGGAGCAAATCCTGCCCGTGATCTTTGCCCCAGCCTGGTGCTGAGCTGACTTGCTTGTGCTGTTGGGATAAGCACTACATGGCTGCACCAGAACCTAAGGATGAAGGGCATTTTGGAAGAGGAAGTGTCTTGGGAGGATGACGGACAGAAGACTTTTTTTACACTTGTAGAATCTGTTGGGAAGAGGATTTTGGGGATCCTACCCTGCAGCAAAACTGGATTTGGAAACTTACAGCCATGGGAAAGTGCATATATTTATATCTGGGAGGCAGAAGAAGAGATAGGCAATAGCTCTCTTCTGCAGGAACCAGAAGTGCCAAGTCAGCACTGTGCCTCCTGCAGTTTCCAAGAGAAGCTGGAGAAGGCTCCAAGGTTTCTGAAGGGGAAAGGGTTTTGTACGTGTCTACGTGTACTTGGACATTTTTTTCTTTTTTTTTCTGTTTTCTTTCTATTTGTTTGGTTTGGGAATGGGAGGCCTCGCTTCCCAGAGAGTAGCTGGTGTTTGGCAGGACCCCAACACCACTGGAGAAGCAAGCGGAAAGCTCTGGGAAAATATGTGCAAGCTAGGGGAAGGGAAGAATGGGGGCTGGGAGGCCCAGAGATATTCTCAGGCTGCCTGTCAGCCTGGAGCTCAATGAACATGCAGTGAACATGCCTCACAGCTGAGGTGGGAAGAGGACCAAGGAATTCGCTGCAGGGCTATGAGTTCCTAGCCAGGCTCCAGCACTGACACGCAATGAGACCCACTGGAAGTATCCCACATCTACCTGTGCCGCAGTTTCCTCTTTTGGAAAATGAGAGGGAGAAGGGTGAGGGCAACGCTTCTTGCTAAAGGAGTCTTGCCAGCCGACAGAAGCAGTTATTTGTGATCAGTTGTGTTGTCTACTCCTGCCTGCTGCTGGTAGGGATTTTGGCAGCTGACAGTACTATTGTTGAAAGCCAATAAATTTTCTGCATGAAAACTCAGATACTGACAGTGAAGGTAGAGATCCTTTCTGTCCCATCAAATCTATTGCAGTAGTTCAGTCCCTCAGGTTTTCCTGCCTGGCTTATTTCCAAGCATGACATTACTCCTCTTTGCAGCTCTCTTCCTTATATCTGGCCTTCTCTACCTTTCCAAGGAGAACAGATATCAGGGAAGCCCATTGCTCTCATTTCCATCCTGTTTTTCCATCTGTACTCCCAAGCTATTCACAACCAAGCAAACATTCTTCATGGAGGACCTCATCACCTGAGGCTTTTGCCTTTTTCTCATCTGACTGCAAGAACAGTCCGCAGTGAGCAGGACTTTGCACTTAATATCTCATCTGAGCTGAATAGGGACCCATGGGGGGCCAGCAGACAAAGCCTTGCACTGGTGGCATTACACAGCTGGGCAGCAGCTCATGCCAGCAAAGACACTTTTACCAGGGTAATATCACCGTGCTCCCTGAAGGGGACTGGCTGTACCAGCAACATTTTGATAGGATGACCACATTTGCAGGATGCTTTGCCTTGTATACCAAGTGCTCAAAGACAGAGTTCTCAGAATGCTATCCAATAAACCTGTGCCAGCCACGCTTTTTAAGTGTAATCCAAGCCTGAAGGCACTTTGTGTGCTCAACAATCTTTCCTTTCCCTCATTGCACACTCTGCCTTGGAGGCAGCCCAGGGAAGCTCTGGCCAGGCTGGACTGCAACAAATCTTGCTCAAAGGCAGCTGCTTCATCCTCCTTCTATATTTCCTCCCTTCTCCTGCAACCCTCCACAGGGCAAAGTAGGGACATAATGCCTGGCTGTCTCCCAGTGGCTGCATCCATTCTATTAGTGGTAGAAAAGGAAGGAAATTACTTTGATGTTTCCTCACCTTTCTACTCCCCGTGTACAGCTCAGCTCCCCTGCTGCACATGTGGACCCGCTGCACTGCTACACACACTCACATACTTGCATACACCTACAAACACCCACAGACTCACCTTTCATGGCTCCTCCCTTACCAAAACCTCTGGAGCAAAGATACCAACCACACCAAGAGGCAGAAAAACAGCCTCTTCTCTTCCCTTTCCTGCCTGCCTCTCCTCCACTGCAGCAGTTTTCCCTTTCCCCTTTTCACCCAACCCTCTGCCCAGACTCTCCAAGAGCATCGCAAGCTGTGAGGGGAAGCAGAGCACTCTTACCTCTGCTCCCCTCTGGAGGTGTCCCGTGCTGGGTTATCCGTATCCTCAGCTGCTCCTGGTTAGCAGTGCCGGGAGGGGAGGAGGGCTGGCGGGGCCCAGCTGACTCCAGCCAGATGCTCGCCAAGTGCTCTTATGTAATTACTGTCTTTTCCATCCTGCCTCCAAGGCCTTTGTGAGTGCCTCCCCCTCTGCTCTGGCCCGTGTCAGGCTTGGCTCTCCCTCCCTCCTTCCACCCACTCCACACAGCATCACAATTTGCTCAGCCCAACAGCTGATTCCTTCTGGAAGCAAAGTTCAGCCTTTTGGCTACTGCCATTGCTACCCTTGGAATGAGAGCTCACGCGTGTTTCAAGAGCTGGGAAAAGATGGGCAGCAATGCTCCGTGCTCACATGCTCTCCATCACTGCCTGGCTGCAGCTGGGTCCCTTCAGCTTGCCCTTCCTGCTTGAAAATGGAGAAAGGAACACAGGAGACGTGCAAAGGTGGCACTGTGTTTTTATGCTTCAGTACTTTGTGGTGTCCCCAGGTTACCCCATAAGAGCAGGAGGCTCTCTGTTGTAAGGGGATCACTGACCGTCTTCGGCCAAGCTGCAGAGGGCTGTTGGGAAGATAAATATTTTCCAGCCTGTGGACTCCAAGGCTATGTAACAGCCAGCACTTGTTACCCAAGAGCACCAACACAGTATGAAATTACTGGCCCAGAATATCCTGCACATTTCTGAGGATGGGCAGGCCTGCTGGATGTCAGCTGCGTGGTGACATTTCTCTCATAACTTCGGCCCATGTGGGGCCTGGACCAACCACGAACAACACAGTCCCTGGCTGTGCACAGGCTGTTGCTGAGTTTGAGGGCACTTCTGCCAACAGGGATTTCGGCTGTGGGCCGCTCGGCAGCCTGGACTGTCTCATACAGAGATCAGGGCCTGGCAAAGATGCTATGTTTTTTTGCTGTGCATTGCTGAAACGCCACGTGGCTGAGGAGCAGCTGGAAGAACCGTTCACCTGCACTCATTGCTAGACCTGGCAGTCTCTGGCACTGAGTATGAAAGCGTGAGCTTGTCTTTTACTTCTCACTGCCCCCACACCTAGTCCAAGACACTGCACGTCTGCCAGACACGGATGAATGATGTATGAGAGACTGGCTGACAAGCTGCAGCAGTTAGAGACACCTTGCAGCTAAGGCTGCCCCTCTCCGCAAAGGTAGCTTTTCCAGCTTGTGTCCCATCTCTTACCCCCAGCTTGTAACCCTGCCTGCAACACCACTGGGACAAGAAATTATGTCAGTGTCCACCCCAAACTCTGGCACATGACTACAAGCGCTAACCCTACTGCAAGACTTCACTGCCTTGTGAGCATCTAGGCCCAGCAGCTTGGCTGAGTGGGAGATACCAGGTGACACTGCAGTCTGTTTGAACCAGTTCTTATTTATAACCTTCAGCTCAGCCTGTGCCTTCTGCTTCTCTGCATCTGAATGCATCTGAATGTGTCCTTCTTCTATCCACCCTTATGCAGACTCAGGAGATTTTACCCCTGTGCTCTCCTCTCCTACACATAATTCTGGCCCTGCCCTGAGCAGTTACCACCAGTAGGTCATTGCTAGGGACATCTCAACTCTCACAAGGAATGCCAAGAAAGGTGGACAGTGGTTAGGGCAAGAATATTTTCTTCAGAGCTACCCATGAACTTCCTTATCAAAAAAATAAGCACTTCATGGCAAGCTGGTGTTTAAGGGTTCACAGAAACTCTTGAATCTGTGATGAGTACTTCTTAGTAAGGGAATCACCCTGACAGCAGTGGGGTTTGAAACAGAGAGGCTTTACCATTGTTTATAGCACTGTCTTTGGTCAGGTCCTAAAACCAGTCAAAAGGGCAAGAGTCCTGCCACATTCTCTGGACATTTGATCCATTATGAGCATGTCTATCACATCGTTTTCACAACGTAGGGCACAGATATTGTTTGATACACATGTGGTAAAGTTTGATGCTTTTCACAGGAACAGATCTCTGCTGCAACTGTATGATATCTTGCAATCGCTACAGTGCCGCTGGGGGACCAACAGAGGGCTCTCCACGGATCTCCATACCCACAACCTGCATAGAATCAGAGTCATTAAGGTTGGAAAAGACATCTAAGATCATCAAATCCAACCATAAACACACCACCATCATTGCCTACTAAATCATGTCCAGAAGTGCCAGACCTACACGGTTTCTGAACACCTGCAGGGATGCTGACTCCACAGCGTCCCTAGGCAGCCTGTTCCAATGCTTTACCACTCTTCTAGTAAAGAATTTTTTCCTAATATCCGATCTAAACCTCCTCTAGTGCAACTTGAGGCCATTTCCTCTTGTCACACATCATGGATGTGTGATTTCCAAGAAGACAGTGATGTCGGAGAGGGCTCTGACAATCCCCTGTTCTGCAGTCAGCATACAGGGGGGCATGCAGGGGTGCTAGACCAGCCATTCATTGAATCACAGAACCGCTTGGTTGGAAAAGACCTTTGAGATCATCGAGTCCAACCATACCTGTCCACTACTAAACCATTCCCTCGAGCACTTCATCTACCCATCTTTTAAAAACCTCCAGGGATGGTATTATCTTCCTGGGCAGCCTCTTCCAGCACCTGACAGCCCTTTTGGTGAAGAAATTTTTCCTGATATCTAATCTGAACCTCCCCTGGTGCAACTGAGGCAGTTTCCTCTCATCGCCTGTTATTTGGGAGAAGAGACCAGCATTCACCTCGCTACAACCTCCTTTCAGGCAGTTGTAGGCAGTGGTAAGGTCTCCCCTCAGCCTCCTTTTCTCTTGGCTAAACAACCCCAGTTCTTCAGCAGCTCCCCGTAGGAATTGTGCTCCAGACTCTCCACCAGCCTCGTTGCTCTCCTCTGGACGTGCCCCAGCAGCTCGATGTCCTTCTTGCAGTGAGGGACCCAAAACTGAACACAGGATTCGTGCAGCATCCCCGCCAGGCACAGCCCTGCCTCAAACCCGAGGTATTTCCAGGTGGGAAAAGAGCAGGTGTATGATAATCGGCCACAGCTGTACGACAACAACCCCGCTTCCCTAACCCTCCCTCTCTCCCAGCTTCCCTTCCAGCTTCCCTCCCACCTGGTTGCCCTCCCTCCCGGTGGCTCCGACTGCCCCCTGCAGGACGCGCCGCGCAGCTTCTCCCGCTGACCGGTGGCACATGTGGCCGAGGGCTGGTGGCACTGGGATGGGACGGATAGGCTCACGTTTCTTCGCCCTCTCCGCAAAAACCCGCCTGCAGCTTAGAAGCTGCCCCGAGTAAAGACCACCGAAGGCAACAGTGATGGGGCACAGTCGAGGAATCTGTATCTCCTTCCCACACGGAGCTTTTTGCCATGCAGCATCGCAGGCGCATGCTGTTAGCAGGCTGCATTGACGCGCTGGGTATGTACGCGTGTGCACGCGATGCAGAAAGTGTGAGATCTGAGCGAGCCAGCTGCGTTGTGCATGGCGTTTGCATATTTTATGCTTGGGAAGGCAAAGAACACCAAGTTTTCATGAGCAAATATTTGCATATTTTCCACTCGTTCAAGCAGATAAAGCATTTCAATTTTCTGTTGAATCCTCAGGAGAGCCAGGAACATCTTCTTTTCAAGGGTGTTTCCCTTTCTTCTATCTCTTTGTCTCTTTTATCTACTGTCTACCCTATTTCAGCAACCGATTAACTGCTTCCTGCCCTCTCCCCACACTACACTGTTCCAATTCCTGTACACAGCCTGGACAGTTTTGCTGTTGCCTAAGCTGAGCTGCTGTGTTTCCCTGCTGATGACAAATGCAGCAGCTCCCTAACAACAGCTTCAAATGACATTGTGTGGGCTGTTAGTAACAGCCTGGAAACACACCCTTGCAGACTACCATTCACTGCTCTTCCAGTTTCTCTCCTGAAGATCCACTGCAGAGCGGAAGGTCAAACTGAATGGATCCAAAGCTGCCCTGCGCCACTGTTGGTCTGGCAGAAATATGCTTCGGTATGCATGGATGGTGGGTCTGTGTGTGGGGAGGGTCACTTGCAAAGTCAGGTTGTCATCTCCCAGTTTTAGCCTATGAGTGGGCTGTGTGTATTGTGTTCTTGCGTTCATGTTTAGGCCAAGAGGTACAGGCATGTCTAGGTATGCATGCATCTGTGTGGGTGACCACGTATGGTCTCATGCACACATATGTACACTTGAATCAACGCACCCACAGACATGAATGTGTATATATATATATATATATACACACATTCACACAGTCACATGTACCCCCCCGCATACATACAATCACATAAATACCCGTTTGTATGCAGTTACACACATCACATATATATGCCTCTCCATATCTGCTCTTGTGCACTGTTGACATGTGCCTACAAACTCTCTGAGAAGCTAGCAGAATGGCCTCT
This sequence comes from Dromococcyx pavoninus, assembly GCA_033558185.1. NCBI lineage: Eukaryota > Metazoa > Chordata > Aves > Cuculiformes > Neomorphidae > Dromococcyx > Dromococcyx pavoninus. Next base: position 379,171 of record JAUMJL010000513.1, on the reverse strand, counting down.
CCGTGCCTTGTACACCCTGTCTTTGATCAAATGTTTGCTGGGAAGAGGCATTGCACAATGCTGCTGAAATCATTGCGGCCTTTTCTAGTCTTGCAGCTCTGATCTCTACGTGATGAGAATAAAACCTTTTGTGCAGCACAGGGCTTGATGGAGCCCTTATCTCCATGCCTCTGCACCCAGAATAGAAAAATCCATTTCCACATTTGACTGGAACAAATCCCCCGGAACACAGCCAGAATTTCACTTAGCCGCTGCGCACGGTCACGATGGCCTCTGGGTTGCCCAGAGTCCACCACACCATCATTAGAAGAGGGAAGAGGGATCACAGGGGCAGTCAGATTAATGCTATTACCACAGAGAAAACTGGGGATTCACCAGGAGGGAGACAGATTTGAGGACAGCAGCAGGGGTCAGGAGGCAGCAAAGTACTGTCTGTCATTACAAACGTCTGTTCCTATGAAAACCAGCCTTTTAATCAATGCTGGTACTTCGCAGAATTTTGTAGTGCTTATTTTCTCCTCATGAATTTCAGACATTTTCAGAATTTTTCCCTCCTCCAATGTTCTATTTGCTTCATCTCCATTTTTTTCCAGTTCGTCACTGAAAAACAGGATGCAGTGTAGTGGGAAGAAGAAAACGTAAGTCTGAAGAATACAACACTAGTGACCCTTTTATCTTAAACTCCTGTTTATACTAAAGACCTCCAGTTTTCTGCAGATCTCCCTGGAAAACATTTTGTTTTCCCCAGCAGGCTTCCCTGCAGAGCTGCTTGGCTAGTGGGCTCGGACTCCATGTATCAAAATGATGTCTCCTTGGCGAACTTACACAGTACTGTCATTGCAGTGCTTGGGCTTTTCAGAAATGTAGGTATTTTAAGAAGCCAACCAGTTGGAGGAGTTTCATGAGTGGTGACTTGCAGCAGATGGAGCTGCAAAGGCGTGTGAAGTGAAGTCTCAGCCTGATTCAGTGGTGAAGGACAGCATCCCTGTAAAGTGTGTTTGCAGCCAGGGAACTCCCCCATCTCCCCAAGGCAGCTGGGCAGCCACTCTACAGAGAAGGAAACCCTCCCTGTATCTGCCCTCTGACCCATTTGAACTGCCTCCTGCAAGGTGCTCATTCACTGTCACATACCTTCTTCAATGCCTGGTCATCAGCCACAAACACTATGTGCTCCCCTGCTAATATCATTTCTCACTGTCCTACATGATTGCTGTGGCAGTGGTGCCCAGCATTCACCTTGTCCTGCTCCTCGCTTCAAGAGAAGCAACACAGACCCACACTTAAAGTTCTATATTCTCTATCTAGTTGACCACTCAATAGCCAGGTCTATTAATCTTCCTACTGTTTGTTACATAGATGCAGGAATTTTGGCAGTTCATCTTCATCATGCTAGGATTTCTTGACCATGCTTCATTCATTGGATGCTGTAGGAGCTCTCCAAGCCAAAAAAAAAAAAAAAGAGAGGCCTTTTTTTAGTCCAATAGCCCTCCCTTTAATAGTTTGGCTACTTTTCTTACGGGGGCAGCTGGTGCATAGTTGGAAGGAGGATAGGTGAAGGGGTAGCAGAGGATAGAAACTGACTACCAGGCACTTTCTTTTCCTGATGAGTTAAGCCAGCACTCCCACGTGTCTGACTGCCCATGCCCAGAGGTGAAGGCACACTTTGTAAAAGGAGCAAAACAATAGCTGTGTGGTATCACTGATAGCTCAGATCCCATGGCTGAGCCTACAGGCATATGGATGGCTTGGCACCAGAGTCCCAGGCTCAAAGAGGGAACAAGAGAATGGAGGACTCACAGGGACAATCGTCACCTCGGTCAGGGAGCTGACAGCTGTACCAATGGCTGAGAGCACAGCTGAATGTCTTTTGCTCCATCATTTTTGCTGTCCCATCCCACAATCCATTCCTACACTTCCTCTGCTCTCTTGCCCCTCTAGGACAGGACTTGTCTCCTCACCTGATGACCTGCTGCAGTCTTCCTGAATTCCTGTGTCTTGCACTCCAGTTGCCCTTATTCCTATCAGGCCTCACTTCTTACATCATCTTTGGGTGACCTTGTCTCTTACTTCCTCATAAAGGGATTCTTTTCACACTACCCTCAGCTGCTGATCTTGTCCTGCTTCCTAGTCCAGGGCCTTTGACTTCTGTCCCAGCACACCTGGCCCCAAGCCACCCCTTCCCACCTTATGCCTTCTCTCACATCATCTGTAAGACACCTTTCCACCACTCAGCTAGCTCTCGTCACTGACCCTCCATGGACTGCCTCCTCCAACATCTCCTGACCTCAGGAGGGCATGTCTCCTCCTGGTGGATCCTTTCTTTCCATTTGTCAAACTTATTAGTGAAGAAAAGTGCCCAGATATAACCAAGGGCTCTGGTATGAAAGTCTTCATGATGACTGTAGCTTAGCAACAGCATTTATGGAGAAGTTCAAGGTGTGGGGATAGACAACTAACAGAGCCTGCTGGAATGAAGCCAAAGTGGAGAGAGAGATCTTCATCCCACTCACCCCTGTACGTTGCTGCTCCTCTAGCCTGCACCCTCAGACGGACCCACCCACAACTTCCCTTCAACAATCAATGCACAGAAACAAGCACTCACTCACCATTCACGGAGACGCACATACTCTCACGCTCTTACCCAAGCATTTCCATATATACTGTGTGCCTATACACCCGAATCTACACTTAAACATCTCACAATTACGAAAGCCCCCCACCTCATCTGTGTTTGTATACACTTACACATACCCCCTTATGTACATTTGTACACATTTATACACATCTCACACCCACACACAGATCAGCATCAGTGCCCAACCCATGTGCATCTCCCACCAGCACACGTACAGTCCAGTGATCAAACTTTTGCATACAACCACCTTTGAACACATGCAGACATAGAATTTCTTCTCCACCCTGAGCCAAATACTCTACCATCTCCCATAGGACAAATCAGTTCCTCGTATTTCCCAGACTCCTGCAACCATAAGTGATTCCCTGCCTCTTTCTGCTCCCTGTCCCTGTCTTGTACTAAGAGATGCCTTGATCTCCCATACCAGCCAAACATTGCTCCACACAGAGATCAATTGATCTCAAAGATATTGTATATTCTTAGGAGAGTCAAATCTATAGCAACCCCCTCCTCTGAAATTACAGAAATGGTTCTGCACAGTTGACCTTTAAAGTCCAAAGGCTTTTTGTTTATTCACAATAAGGCTTAGGGACCGGAAAAGGGCATTTCAGCTTGTAAGAAACCCTGCCTCCAACCCATGCCTCACTGTCTTCTTCTCTACTCTTGTTACACTTTTATTAGCATGCAGAAGCACTGGGAAAACCCTAAAGAATGCAAGGTTCAGGAAGGCAATGTCCCATTTCCTCTCCCAGGTAAGACTGTTCAGCCTGCCTAGAGCCCACAAGAGTCCTGGAGAGAAAGAGGATGCTTTGAGCAGTCAGAGGGGTCTCCAGCCACAACCAGCATGGGTGGGAAAGTTGTCCCCAAGACTTATTGGAGAGCTAGAGAAGGGCCAGTCATTCATGCAACTGGCTGGTGTTTGCAGATAATTTTCCTTCTTTTTTTTGTTTCAGTGTTTTTCTTTTAGGGTAAACCACTTCTCACGTTTACAAGGAAGATGATCGAGGCACTAGAATGCCTATTTGTTATATATGCCAGTTGAGGACTTCCTTGAGGTGCCACAGTCAGATGGCAGCTGATGCCCTTCAGAGCTGGGTGTTGTAAAGATTGATCAGGCAATCTAGGGCCGGCCTTGCTTTCTTCATATTGTTAATGCTCAGTCACCTCTTCAGCTCTCTCTGGATGCAGTCCTTCTTTTACCTGGTACCACACAAACCTCATACGTCCCTTCCAAAAGCAAGAACAAGGCCTTGCTTTTTCCACAAGTTCATGGAGCCTTCTTTGTCTTTAAGCAGTCTTGGCCTTTAATATTCTCTTGTATCAATGTCTCCCATTGTCTTTGAGGTGCAAAAGCGCAGAGGGTGAAGGGGATCTCATGTCCCAGTGTCACATTCCCCTGCACCATCCCTTTCATCATAGATAACTGACATGCAACTTGTTGCTCTTTTCACATTCCATAGGCTCCTCAGGGAGTGATTTATGCTCATTCCTTTCTCCTTCTCCACTGCTTAGAGGGTGTTCCTGTCTGTCATTACCATTCTGGGTGATCTTGCTGATCTCACCCTCCTCCCCTTCATCATCAGTCTTCTCTGGCTCTGGAGGGCAAGCTGACACCTCCTGGCTCTGGACTCGGCGGGATGGCCTGAGGATGGCCCTCCGGAAGCCCTGCTTGAAGCGGTAGGAGAGGAAGCCATAAATTATAGGATTGGCACAACTGTTGGCATATGGCAGCACCACCACGAGGAAGTAGACACCAAAGAGGGATGGCTCCTCTGGCAGTGGGCAGACAACATTGATTATGTTGAGGACATAGAAAGGGAGCCAGCAAAGGACGAAGACTGCCACGACAGCCACCACCATGCGGGTCACTCTGCGCTCTGAAAGCTTGTGCTTGGAGGACAGAGCCCTCACTCGCCTGCCAGCGGAACGAACCTTCACAACGATAAGAAGATAGCAGAGACAAATCACCAGCAGTGGCCCAAAGAAGCCCAGGGTAGCAGTGTAGATGATGAAACCAGCTCTCCACACTGAGGCAGGCTCTGGCCACTGGATATGGCATGTGCTCATCCCTAAAGGGACATTTGAGAAGATAACCACAGGCAGCACCACTATGGAAGACAGCACCCACACAGTTGCACTCACAGCTTTGGCCACCCGTGCTGTTCGCCATTTGGAGGACTTCCCTGGGTGAACCACAGCAAGGTAGCGATCAACGCTCATGACTGTCAGGCAGAAGATGCTCGTGAACTGATTGATGGCATCCACAGCCATCACCAGACGGCACATGAAAGAGCCAAATGGCCAGTAGGACAAGGCATTTTGTGCAGCCAGAAATGGCAGGCCCAGCATGAAGAGCTCATCAGCTAGGGCCAGGTTGAAGATGTAGACGTTGGTCACCGACTCGCTCACGGAGTGCCGCAGGACCACATAAATGACCAGAGAATTCCCAGCCAGCCCCACCACACAGACAATGAGATAAACCACAGGGATGAGGACACCGCTGACAATCACACCAGGACTGGTGGTGGTGGAGCTGTTAGGGGTTGTGAAGCCTGCCCAGCTGCCAGAGGCATTCCCCTCCTCTGACACTGCTGGCGTGGGGAGACTGAAAGCAGAAGTGTCCATAGCAGAGGCAGGGAAGAGGGGAGGGGGCAGTGTCCTTGCAGGATCAATTAGCAACCTGGAGATGAGAGGAGGAGAAAAAAGAAAACATTAATACAGTGGGCAAGACAGCTGAACAAGCCACAGATAAAATCACTACATTAATGCTGTGTAGGTGTGGACAGGTATGGGAAGTTATGGTGGGTTTGTGGATGCTGGCAGCCTCTGGAAGATGTGGGACAATATCGACCCCATCTAGACCTGGGAGGCACAGTAGCATGAAGGGACAAACACGGACATGGCTCAATGTGCAGCCAATGGATCCTCTTCCCTAGGGAAGGATCCTCTGGGTAAAGAGCCACAGAACTAGGGACAGGGAAATTTCTCATTTTCTGCTAATGGCTCCAACACTGGAGTCAGCTAGGGCCTGATTTTCATTTATGAGGGATCTGGCTCTTCCATTCACTGAGTATCCTCCTGCTTGTTGGCTGGTTTATCATGGAGTCATTAGCCCCACCGACAGAAATGAAAGAACCTCCACTCTCAATCCAAGTCAAGAGGCTGAGCTCAGCACCTGATCTGGAGGGTAGCTGGTTTGTGTTATGGTAGCTTGGGAGTAAAGGAAGAGATAGAATATTTTGGGTACACACAGAGGGATCAGTCCGGATCTCTCTTGTCTCTTTCTCTCTTGTTTTTTCTCTCTCGCCTTCTGGACTCTGCAACACTCTGCTAATGGAAGATGATCTGTCTGGCCCAGCTGTTGGCAACACCAAAGCAGAGTCCCAGCCCTCCTAATCTGAGGTGCCCAATTGCCTGTCACATCAGGGTTTGGCATGGAAACAGCACTCAGCTCACTCAGAGACAGCCTTGAACAAACAAGCTCTCCGCTCTCCACCAGCTCTCTGCTGACACTGGGTGAGAAGCTGCAGGAAGCGAAGAGACAAATAGGAGAAGGACATGCCTTTTGTCTTTTGTCAAGGCTACAGATATGTGAATGACAGAGCTCAGCATGTGCTCTAGACCAGAAGCAACCTGACAAACCTTATGCAGAGATTTGTGATGCTTTCAGGATCACCTGGGCTCTGGCAAAGTTTTCTGCAAGTGTGGACTGTCAGGGTCACTCTCTTGATGAACCAGCTTCTTGGAAGTGAGGATGACATAGTGGAAGTGAACAGGGGTCCTGAGGCCCACCTTTACACATCCCAACAAATCTCTTAGGGCTCTGAAATGCCTTTGTTACTGAAATGAAAACTGGTGATCTCAAAGGAAAGGACTCCCAATATTAACTATTTTCAGGAGGCCACAAACATTCCAGAGACTTTTCTCCCAGATGGGATTCTCTGTAGCATCACAACTTTGTTCACACATACCTTGATATTACAACTTTTATTCTTTTTTTAGATGTCATTCCAACTTCTGGAAACATTAGGGGAGATCCGAGCTTTGGATTGATTCCTTGAATAGGCAAACCCAACAGACTCCATAGATATATCAAATCTTATGCTGAAAGAATCTCATCTAATACGCCCCACAAAACCATAATTGGGTCACTATGTCTTAAGGACATTTCTCCAGGCTATTGCATAAAGGTTTCCTTCTATATTTAAATAAGCTTTGAAGGACTTTCTTGACTTGCAGGTGCCTTGGGCTGTGACACACTGTCCTGACAGAAGCCCATCTTCTGAAATTCTGCAGTACTGGGTTGTCCCACACTTGATAAGTGGCTGCAATGGATGGACAGAGTAGGAACTAATTTGAAACTCTCTTTCAAAGCTTGAGTATCTTTCCTCTGATATTTTTTCCCGTTCTGTTCCAGTGACACAAGTCACTTGTTGGAGGAAAGGGGAGGGCAGTGGCTGCTCTGAGAACAAAGATCCCTGCAAAGGGTGACAGAGACCAGAACAGTGCTTTCATAAAAATACGATCCTCTAAAGGGTATTGTTAGGTATTGTTTTGAATGCTCTTCCTATATGCACTGGAATTTCCAAAATGAGCATTTGAAGACAGATCCCTACAAGTATCAAATATGAGTGGGGCTGAAGAGTACATGGGGAAGAGTCTGGGGTCCAGACTTCAAAGCTGATTGCTCAGGCTGTGGTTCAACAATACCGTAAATCCAGCTTCAGGGCTCCAAAAGCCTTATGAATATGCTAAGGCATGCAACTTCACTGTTTCACTATAAACTCATTCTCCTGCTCAGACAGCTGCAGCAGAGAAACTTTGTCTTTAAGCAGACATGGTCTGTCTGTGCCATTCTAACTTTGCCAAGTACCTTCTAACAGCTCAGGTTAGTTTGACAGAACAACCCAGTGGAGATCTGTGCCTCATCTGGGCTGGATCCATTCTGTGGGCTGCTTTGGCAGCATCCATATAGATAGGTATTGGCCTTTGAGAGTGTGTTGGGATCTGCTTGGGTTCTGTCCCTAGTTTTATGGACTGCACTTGTAGCAAGAGAATTGGGATCCCCTAGCAGGTGCACATACCTGGTCCATACATCTGAAGAGCAGGGGGAAGGCAGAAAGATAGGAGGAGATGGTAAATTAGTGTCACTGCTTTCTTTAGTGAAACAATAAATATATATATGTATATATTTCTGCATTAAATGAGACAAGGAGGTGGATGCTAAAAAATGAGCCTAGACCTGATTATAAAACAGGAATAAAAGCTGGGAGGAACTGCAGAGTCTAGTAACCTGTAACCCTCTTGCCACCCTCCCTCTCACTGCCCTGTTCAGCTCAGGACTCCCTCTGCCTCACCTAGGGGCTGGGCACTCTGATGGGGACCAGGATGGGCTTGGCTGGCAGAGCTGGGGGCTCGGGAGCGGGGTGGGGGTGGGGGGGGCATCAGGTTTCCTTCTGTGAGACTGGAGAGTTAACTTCTGCATGGACTTGTGCCCGCGGGAGACATCTCGGAGGAGCGGGCAGAGCCGCCTGGTACTTACGTGTCACTGGGATGTACATTTTCCTCTGCCTCCCCGGGAGAATCCGTGTCATGTTTTCACCCTTTCTTCAAAGCAATTGAGCCAAGCAGTCCCAGGAGGGAGAGACTCCTGCCATGGCATTACCGGAGACGCAAGTCCTTCCTGGACCTGCCCATCGTCCCCTCCGTGACTGATGTGGGACTGGGGCCCAGTCCCGTGTACGGCTGGAGTCTGTCCTGAGATGGAGCGGTCCCTCACCCTCACCTTCACGGCTGCAGGTGCCTCCCCCGTGCTCCCCTCGCCATCTGCGAGAGAAGGGGTTCCTCTGCCGGGCTCGGTGGCCACCGCGGGGCCACCGGTATCGGCAGCCAATGGGCGCCACGCACGGAAACACCGGCAGGAGAAGGAGAAGGAGGGGATGGATGATAGGGCAGGAGAACAGAGAGGAGAAGGAGGGGAGACACTAGGATGGAGAATAAGAAGGGGAGAGGGAGGTGCTGGAGAGGGGCAAGAGGAGAGGGGGAGCGCAGGGGAAGGGAGGGTGGAGGAATGGGGAACTGAGGACGGCGAAGGGGAGAGGAGGAGAAAGAAGAGAGCAGAGAGCAGCTGTGTGGTGGGAAAGCCGGTGTGGCAGGAGAGGGTGGTGGGCTGCACTCGGCTTGGCTCTCCTAGGCAGAGGGAGCTGTGGCAGTGCAAAGTGCCCCGTGAATGCCCGCGGACACACAGGAGAGGTGCTCCTTGTTTCAAGGATCCTGCAGGCAGGACCAGTGCTGCTCAGAGCTGCAGGGACACGGCAAAGCCTGGCTGGCAAGGTGCTTAGAAACCAGGGTAGATGCTGAACATATAGACCCTTCTCCCTTCTGTTCTGCCCTACCAGCACCTCCAGATGGATGGAGCTGAGGGCAGATGGGAAAATAAGGGGGCAATCTGTCTTAACTCGCCCTCTTTCCCGACTCCATGCATCTTTTGCACTTTCTTTGTGAAGAAACCTCCAGTTCAGCAGCACCAAACTCTCTTACCAAATTTCATCTCTGCTGCAAGTCCCTATAGTGGCAGAGGAAGAAATGAAGCTTCTCTGTGTGAGTAGTTCTTCCAGGAAGGAAATCAGAATTTCCCCATCCCATTCCCTGCACAAAATCCTTCCCTGTGGTCCTGACTCCTTTGCTGCCCTATAGCCAACATGAGTGACTCCTTATGTTGTGCAGTCGCTCAGCTCTTGATATTTGGCACTGATATTTTGAGCTTCTAGGACCAATTCTAGGGCGCATCTCTGCAAGCAGAACATAGCCATGGTCTAAAACCTGGCCTTCCAAACCTGCTTAAGCAATTTTATGTCCAGCCAGTGCTGCTCAAAGGTGAACAGATGAAGGCAGTACAGGGCTTCAAAACTGTCAGGATGCCTTAGCCTAGATCACGGCCACAATGCTGTCTGCAGACACACAGGAGAAATGAAGCCTCACTTGGGAAGGAATGGCATGGGCAGCACCCAGTGGTTATCTTTGTCATGGCAGGGCAGGTATCTGCAGCACCATGAAGGGAGCCCCCCCAGCTCATATCTTTGAAGAAACAGAGCCGTGCAATAGCAGAATTCTAGCCAGACCAGCTACACGTTCCAGGACTTGCTAGCAAAAGCACAGTCATAGGATCATAACTTTCAGGTGTCCAGTTCACTTTCTGAATGCTCAGAGCCCTGCCCCATTCTCTGTCTCAGCTCCAACACCTTTGTGCAAACTGCTTGAATTGAGTTGGAAGGAGAGCTCAGCCTGTGCACCTCCACAGGTAGGCAGATACGTGAATTCTTTTTCATGCACACGGTGAGTTTCTCCTCACTGTGTTGCTGTACATGATAGGGAACAGAGCAGACTGAGAAGGTAAAAACCGAGGCTTGAAAACTGGACAAGAAGAAATAACCCACTGGGAATTCACTGGTTTGAATAAATGTTCAGGATGTTTATGGGAGGCTATATCCCAGTCTCAAGGGATTTGTGGCCCTTCCACAGGTATATGCCCACACGACAGACTTATTTTCTAGTTTTCTACACACAATTTACATTATCTTTGGATTGCAGTTCATCCGGAAGCCCATATGCAATGCCGACATTTGTTGAACTCGCTGCCACAGGATGTCCTACAGGGTTTCTCTGGACATTATCAGTGGATAATGTGTCACATCACTGAATTAACTGCCTTACTCAGATCCAACCAATTTGCAGAAATTTCCCTGGCTGCATGGGTACCTCGGGGGCTTCAATGTGGTGAGTTGTTGCTGACACTACACATACACCTCCTCAGTGCAGGAAGCAGCCTTTGAAACCCAGAAGTGGTGCTGCATTGAGAAGTGGTAAGCTGGCTCAACTCCACAGTTTCTCTGTACGCTCCTAAGACTGCAGGATTTTGCAGTGCCAATCATTGCACCCTGAGCCCTCCTCCCTCCTGCAAGCAGTGGCAGCAGCAGCCATCCTGTAACACTTTTTACTCTGAAGTCCCTGCAATGCATCAAGAAGGCAGGTGCTCACAGCTGCCAGATCCACAATACTGCTGGGACCATTCTCTTCCGCTTAATTTTAGTGTCTTGGAGGCAATTTATCTGGACTGGTGACTCATTCCTTGCTCTTTTTATTTTTTTCCTTGCCCTCCCCCTTCCTGTTCTCACTCTGTCTGTGCCTGGCAGCGAGTAAGTGCTGGTACTGATATGACTGCCTGTGATGTGAGCTTAGGAGCGTTAACGCAGGAATGTTTTGGTGCAAGGATGTCCCCAGCAACCTGCAGGGGCAGCCCCTACAGAGAGGAGCCTGGGCTTTGGGTGTCCCTTCCCAAAGCCTGCACCTCATCCTCTGTATGCCTTGGAGAGAATACAACTTCTCCACTGAACACACGAAGGCTGAGAAGAGGAAGGGCAGAAGCCAAGGTGTAATCACGTCACTGCCTTTGGCTAGCACACAATACTTGCACTTTGCCGAGGCAAGCAGGAGGCTCAGCTGAGAACTTAGCAACTCAATGCATGACTCAGGTCTTGTCTCTTCATCCTTTAATAGCTGGGGCTCCCCGATACCGAGCTCAGCGTGGTGCTGCCTGGGTTTTCCCTGCTGAAGGAGGGGCACAGCTGGCATGTGCCTCCACTCCAGCTGTTCCATTGCTCACTGCTTCAGTACAGTATCCCTCTGAGGTGCAACACATCACAGACATGGCAAGAATGTATGGTCTGTTTATTGGGTCTTATTCACTACGTTGTAACCTCCGGTGTTGGTGAGGAAGGGAAGGGGCAGCTGGGGTGGGGCGAGTGTGGGGAAGTTTGTGCAAATGGACAAACCAGTGCTACAGATCCCCAGCAGAAGTAAAAAGCGCAGTGACTGCCACAAGGTACTGAGCGCTGGGATGCTGGAGTCATCACTCTCCTGTGTGCTGGGCAGAGCCTGGCATCAGAAAGGGGCTGGGATCTGTAATCAAAAACATGATAGACCTTGTGAAACTAGCTCAGCTATTTTCCTGTTCTCCAACCTCTGCCCTAGTGGTGGTGGTAGAATGAAGGAGCAGAGCCCTAGTTAAAAAGCTGTCACTCCTCCTTCTCCTCAGGCTCTGGCCAGCTTTGCCTCTTATCCTGAAGCATCTCTTCTCCTTCTGCTGCCTCGAGTTAAAGGGGAAAGGCAAGGGGGTACAATAGGAGGAGTAAAGAAGTAAAGGAGTAGAAGCTGCTGCCTGCCAATGAACAGCAACACAAAAACCCCCTTGAGGTAAGCAGGGCCTGATAAGAGGAAAGGCCATTGGGCAACTGCCATGAAAAAGGAACAGCTGGTTTTGGTTTTTTTTCCTATAGGCAGAGACTGTGGCTTCATAGCTCTTAGAGCAGGTCATCCTCAGGGCAGCCTGGACAAAGTTCCCTCTGTGGCAGAAGTTGATAGACAGTTCTTCTCTGTGAGGGCAGAGGTGGAAAATCCTGGGCTGCCCTGCACCAGGAGGTGGTGGCAAACCTGCCCACGGGCAGACAGCAAAGAGGGGGAAGTGGTTTGGTGGTACATGTGCTCTGTCATACCATGTCCTGTCCTTTCTCCAAGGAGAACTGCTGTTTCCTTCTCCCTCTATGAGTGCGACTCCTCCCATCAGTCACAGAAGGGCATAAGAATGCAGCAACCCTGACCTTTCAGGCACAAAAAAGGGCCACTGGTGTCACTCCCAGGGATCCTTTCAGACTTACTTGCTTAGAGGAGACTGCACACTCGCTTCTTTGTCCTAGTGGGCTGTGGACAGAGGACTGCTCGGATGGCCTCGTCAAACACTGTCTTGAGGCCGCGCTGCGTCAAAGCTGAACATTCGAGGTATTTCACAGAATCTGTCAGGAGGAAAGCAGGCACTGTAATGAGGAGGAAGGGAACTGGGGCAGTCAGTGGGGTTGACTTCTGGCTCCCATCACCCCAGAGCCACAACACCCTCCTCCCTCAGTGCCCATTTTACAGTGTCCTAAGGCACATACACACCACTTAAACAGTTCCTGAGTCTTATCTTGAGATGAGGTCTCAACTATCCTCAAGCTTTGAGTGTCAAGCAACTCTGGTGGCATCTCAAATCATGGGGCACCTTCCTTTTGGGACTCTCTACTCCAAATTCTCAGAGAACTTGTGCTGAAGAGCAAGGCACTTGGTTCTTGCCTGAATTGAATAAACACAGCGCAGGTGATCAAAGCCATTAAGCATTGCCAGGACACACTTCACTCAGACAGTCTTGTCTGGGTAAAACTTGATAGCTGTACAAGACCAGCGTTTGCCTATTCTCCACCCTTGTAGCCAGAGCACAGCCATCATGTGAGACTGGATGCGTTATCCTGGATGGACATCCTTTCCTTTGAACTCCTGTTTGAAAACTTCTCCCTTAAGCTTTATTTCCTATCCTCTCTGCTGCCTCTGTGTGTTGCATCTGGTAAGAGAGTTTACCTAGAACAGGAGTTTGTGTTTGTCCCGAAGTACAGGAGGGAGCTAACAGCACTGAGATGAGTGGTGGGGTAAGACTTACACACGCATGGTTGCATGTATAAGCGCTGGCAATCAGAGGAGGGACAGGAAGCTGCAGTTGCAACTCTTCCTGAGAGATGTTAGAAAACTCACTCATCCTGTTTCCGGATGTGGAGGAGAGGCCTCTGCCCACATAGCAGCTGTGGCTTTCACAGAAAAATATTGGCCCAGACATAAATAGCAGATTAAAAGGGGAGGAGAATACGCAAACCTATATTATTTGTGTGTTTGTATGTGTGTGTAGGATAGTGGCCACAGAGAGGCCAAAAGCAGGGGCTTGATAGGTTGAAGCTTCCTTAAGTAGCAGAAGTCCTTTGTGAGCCTCCTGAAGTGCATTTTTTCCCATGAAGCTTGATATGTCTCCTTGTATCCCTCAGAGATACCACTGTGAGTTATCTCTAAGGAAGCCTTATTAGGCTGAGGGGGAGACCTTATCTTATGCCTCAGCCTTTTACTAGGTCCAAGATGTTGCCCCAGACACATACCAATTTCCTTGGCCAAAGCAAGGCCCTGAGGATACGTAATGGGGGCCAGCTTCTTCTCCTTCAGCTTCTCGATGGTGTCCTTGTCGTCACGAAGATCCAGCTTTGTGCCCACAAGGATGATGGGTGTGCTAGGGCAGTGATGCCGCACCTCAGGGAACCACTAGCAAGGGAACAAAATGGCAAAGAAGTCACGCACAGGAGAAACAAAGAGGCACCCCTGAAAAAATGTCAGCAAGGTATCTAATACCCTATGCTTCCTCATAGCCCTTCCACGCAGTGTTGGGCACTATATTCTGGCCCCTACTAGCTCCTGCTGCTGAGTCCACAGGCAAAATTCCAGACGTGGAGCTTCAAGTCTGTTAAGCACAAACTGCTCTCCATCTCCTGAAACCCAGAGAGGAACATGAAAATGGTATGAAGGAAGTACTATGTTGTTCTTCTCTCCATCCATCTCTTCCTTCTTCCCTCATTTCCCATCAAAAGGCTGTTGGTACCTGCTTGTCATACCCTATGTTTTGGTCCTGCATGCTGGTGCTGTGACAGCCTTGGCTGAAAGATGCCATCAGAACATAAGCCTGTGGTCTCACAACTCAAGCAGGAGGAATATTGGCCCTTTAATTGAATTGGCTGCCTTCTTTGAGATGACCCAGAAAAGACATCTGAAGGAAGCTGGTATCCTCTGACACAAAAAATATTTTACTTCTTTGAATCTAGCTGTCCTATTAGCAGTCTCCACCCACAGTCACTCTTCTTGCAAGACCACCACAAATCTCACCCACCTCAACTCCTGGTGGACCAAGTTACTTCTGTCTCACCTTAGCACGGACGTTTTCATAAGATGCTGGACTGACAAGGGAGAAGCAGATCAGGAAGACATCCTGCAGGCGTAAATCCATGGTGCAGAGTTAGAATGAGAGCAAGGAGTTGAATGACAGGAGGCAGGAGGGGAGAGAAGAGCTGTATGGGCAGCATTCTCTCTCTGCAGGAGGGAGGTCATGATAGGGAAAACTCTCTCTCACATTGTAACACAGTCCTGAATGCTCTCAATCGCCTCTAGAGGACAGAAGAATATTTGCTCCCCTGACTCGTAACCATAGCCACCATTATCCGAAGAGCCAAATGTTTTAACTATGAGGATGGGGGTTTTGCGGTAGGCACACTCATCCTCATGGGAAACAGCCTGACAGTGTCCTGCTCATTTCTCACACAACACCAGAGGTCTTGAGCTAGGCTCAACCCAAAAAGTGCACATGTGGGATTGAAATGAGTCTCGGTCATCCACAGAAGAAGTTCTCCTGGTCATAGGAGAATATAGACTTCCATTAAAAACAAACCAAAACAAAACCAGCCCTTCAGGGTTATATGTTTTCCACCCAACTTTAGCTAAAACAAGGGTATCAAGCCCAACATCCATTTGTACATACTTGGAATCTGTCCTAGGGTGGGTGCAATCATGTTGTTGAGAAACATGCCTGCTTGCACTGACTGCAGGAGGGGCCTTGGCAAGCAACTTACACCAGGTGTCTAACTTTTAGGTGGCCGAACATAGCTGAAAAAAATAGTCTACTCAATTCCTAGCCCTTTTAGTTGCAGTGGCGACCTTCAGAGCAGTGCCTTAGGCAGCAGGGTCTTTCTGGTCTTGCCAAGAGACTGCTTGGAAAAACATCCTCCAGGGAAGGTGACCTTGAAGCCCTGAAATCACTCTGTCAACGTGGTGAAAAACTGGTGAATGCAGTATCTGGGGAGAGGTATCCATTTGTTTTGTGAGAGGCTTGACCTTAGTTTGTGGGGTCAGCGCATCAAATACATGTGCCCACATATCAGATCTCTTTTAAAAAGCAGAAGCCAGAATAGTGGGGTTCATAGAACTGTGAAAATCTCCTGCCTCAGCTCCTAAATTCCCTGAGCTTTAGAAGAAGAGGGATTTTTATCAGGGCTGTGTAAGGCATCTGTCCCACACTTAAATCAGGGTTAGCTGGACTCAAAAGTGTCCTTGAAGATCTCAGTATTCTTGCTAAGCTAAGCCAGTAATAAATTTTGTCTAAAGGCTCCAAAATACCCTTAGATGTCTTTTCCTTCAGGTTTTCAAGGCTCTTGCATATCAAGAAAGGTTTTCCCAGAAAAGTAAAGAGAGATGTGAACAGTCGCATCACTGTGTTACAGCAAATGTTGATTTTGCAGCAGCGTAGTGTATCTGAGAGAGGAACACGGACCCACCGTCTGCGGGTAAGAGAGCGGCCTCAGCCTGTCATAGTCCTCTTGTCCAGCAGTATCCCATAGCCCCAGATTTACAGGTTTGCTGTCAACCATCACGTTGGCAGAATAGTTATCGAACCTGAAAAGCAGAGACATGGGTCATAGCTTAAACAAGAGAGGAGAGGGCCCTTCCAGTAGCATACACCCCACAGCAAAGGGTGATTCCTCTTCTCAGCTCACCTGGTGATGCTGCCTTCCTGTGAAACTGCCTTACAGAATTGCCACTCAGCATCAGCTTCCTCCCCATCACCCAGCTGTCCTGGGCAGGTGTCTGACTGCAGCTCCACCTTCACTTCCTTGTATGCAGACTCATAAACCCTTCAGTTTCCTATTACTTTCTCCAGCATCCTTCCCACAACTGCGTCTTTCTTTTGTGCTCTAAAACCCAGCTTCCTCCTTAAAAGTGAAGAAGAAGAACCTGTGTCTCTGTAGCTCCATAGAGGTCAGTCCTTCTATTCTGTTTTGAGCTAAAGTAGAATCAGTTTTCTAACTTTTCAGCTAAGCCTCATCTAAGTATCTTCATTTGTTGAAAGTTAATTGCATGTTTTTCAGACAGCGTTTCTCTTTAGAAGTGATAACACAGGGCACTGGTGTGCAAGAAGGCTGTTGCTTATACTTATTCCTATAGAAACCAAGGGCATCCTCGAGCTGATGGAATGCTGTAAGTCAAAGGGGAGAAAAATGGTAGCACCTGCAGGGAGGAGCAGACAGGACAAGTGACCACAAACTGACCAACAGGGTATTCCACTCCATATACATTATACTTGGTGTAAAACTGAGAGATCACAAGGGTCAAGTTCTCTGCTTCAATGACTGTCATCCAATACACACCTCATCTGTCTTTTTGACCTGATCCCAGACCTGCGTGTTCCTGAATTCTGTTCCTAAGAGCAGCTCCTTCCTTCCACTGAGTCTAGACTGGGACCTTTTCCCTGTGCCTACTCTGCAGCGTCTGTGGTGATACAGTCATCAAGAAGGAGGCAATTTCAGATATTTGTACATAGTTTATTATTTTCTTATTAATAGTATATTATTATTATTATTATTATTGTTTCATTAAAGCTGTTTTAGTTTTAGTCTTCAACCCACTATTCTTTTTCTCTCATTTCCTTTTCCTCTTTCCTGGGTTGGGGGAAGGGAAATGGGATTATAACTGCTCACATTTGGCTGCCTTGCTGGGGTTCAACCATGATAACTTCGCAATATTCCTGATGAAAGGGAGGCCAATATGCAAGGTGTGTCCCTTTACTCTTTGACAACCCAGCATGAAATATTTGACAACAGCTTTCAGGACAGTGTGCTTAGAAGCAAAGTTAAAAAGGATATTAAATCAATAGAGATGTTCTCCCTCATCTGAGAAAATTTCCTTTCCTGTTCCTTTCTTATTTTTTTTCAGGCTAAGATGAGGGAAACAAGTGATAGGAAGGAACCAATGCAAAGACGTTGTGAATGTGCTCACAGCATGTGCTGCCATTGTAAGATAAGCCATGCAGTCCAGGAGCACAAAATGGTCTTACTTTCACATCTCCGGATACAAGCTTCAGGCAAGAGGAGAAATGGTGTGTGACACAAAATGCACAGCCATTTCACTGCTACACGCTGGGAAGGATTGTGTCCCTTCCACAAACCAGTTTATGAGAAGAGATGGGTTCCTGTTGCCAGAGTCCTTTTCTTTTGCAACATCTGTTGCAAATTGGTCTGGAGAAAAACGTGACACTCTGAGGTTTTCCTGTACCTGTCCTTCCCAGGAAATCTGAACCTGAGCTGGCAGTCTGACAGACTGTGCCAGGCTCCTTTATCCATCTCAGTGAACATGTAGTCATATTCCACACTTCACTGATGGGTATGAGCACGTGGTACACATCCCAACCATATCCCTTATCCTCTAAGCTTACTGCTTATTCCAACAGTCACCAGGTCTATCCCAGCCTCATCTTCTGGATTGCATAGGGCTTCTGCTGTGGCATTGAATTGAATTGTGCACTCTTATCATCAGAGTTATCAGGTTATATGCTCCAATGACATGGGTGCCTTGGACAAGGAAAGCAGTGGAAACCCTTGTCCAGCCAACAGCCTTCTCTTGGGTCTGGCCCAGTTTTTGTAGCCTGGTGCCTGGTTATTTTTCCCCCATCTATTGCTTGTAAACTTAACAGGCAGATAGACCCTTGGATTCATTTGTGTCTCCCAAATATCGCACTTATACCAGGTTTTTATAAGGTCGCTTGTGCTTCTGGTGAAAGGTGGCATCCAAAGTGCAGAGGCACCTTCACTGGTTTGGCAACCCTTCCTTTGCTGACACGGAGACTGTGACCTTGTCTTCAGAATGCACAACAAATGCACCCCTTTGCGTCCAGCTTTCCATGCCTCCCACCCATCCCAGGACATGTTTCTGCATTACTCACACAGTGGGGATGTATTCTCCTGGGAAGGCATTGGTGGTATAGCTGATAAGGAGACATGTTTTCCCCACAGCTCTGGAAGAGAAAGGATAAAATAGCAGGAAGGCACGCACTGCAGTCAGTCTTGCTAGGGTGAGATGGGGCTGGGGCAATCCTTACACACCTCTAAGTTAACCCTGTCAGAACACCCCTGGAAGCAGAAATGCATTCGCAGGACCATAACCACAAGTTAGACAACCAAGAGGAAGAAAGACAGGATGTCACCCAGAAGTGTTTGTTGTCTTCATGCACAAAAGCTTGTTTTTACAGATCATGACAGGGATCACTCAGCTAAAACATATCCATTCCGAAATGGAGGTGAAAGCCTGTTTTCCAGTGTGTGCACAGTGCTGTGTGCTCACAGCCAGGATTCAGTGTATTGATTTGCTGCAGGAGAGCCAGTACAAAGCTGCCCAGCTGGCTGCAGCCCCTGAACACAGGCCTGCAGGGCCGGGGGCTGATAGCACCTCTTGCTGACATAGCCACACCAGCTTCCAGTCTCGCCTGTCTGCTGTAAGCTGTAGCATCACCCGCAGAGAGAGCCTTAAAACATCCACCAAGGTGCCTCTCCCTGTGGCTGACAGAGGCTGATGGTGGTGTTGCAGAGCTAGAAGCTGGTGCTTCCTCTCTCCTCAGCCTCCCCCATACTCGTGCTGCAGCAGGGTGGAGTGCAAATAAGTGAAAGGCAGCAGCACAGTTCAGACTGGGTGAAAACATTGGTGTGAGAGAGGTGGGAAAGGGGACAGTAAGGCAGTCAAGGAGAGGAGAAGATGTCATGGGCAAGGTGAAGGCTGAGATGAGGGAAAGAAGAAGAGGAGAGAAACTGGAAAAAGACAAAGCAGTCAGGACACGTGTGGAAAGGAAAATCCTTCTCCTCCTGGGCTGCTGTTGTCTTTGTGGCCTGGGAAAGTCTGGCCATCCTTCACTTAAAGCATGTGTGAATGGAGGTGGTGAGAGCAACCCGAGTCCTCAGGCTACAAGCGCAGCACAGGATGAGGGAGACACCTTTCCTCTGGGAAAGGCTGCAGTCCTGCTGACAGGGGTGCTCCAACTGTCTCAACTGTACCTGAAAAGTCTGCTGTTGCAGAGCTGCAGCTCTGCCTTTTCATGTGCCCATGAAAGGTACAGCTGGCATCTTCTCCCTGGTCATGAGGCACCTGCCTCGATCACTGCACTTTGGGGCAGCTGAGAAGGAAACTGAGCTCTTCAGCATGTCCTACCCTTGTTTCTTTCTTCTGACACCTCCCTTTCTCGTATCCTCCTCTACAAGTTGCTTCTCCTTCCCAGATCCTTTGCTTCCCTCTTATCATTGAGATGTTGAGGGAGGGCCATGGATGCTTCCTGGAGCTCTACAGGGAATGTCTCAGGAGATCTACGGGTCTAGGGGTGCGTGTGGGTCAGTCTTGGAAGGAGTGGCAGTTCTGAATTAGATTGGTCAAACAGAGAGAAGCACAAAGGGTCAGTGAAGGAGTGAAGGTCACAAAAGTATTGAGAAATGATGCGAGGTTAGTGTTACCTTGCAATGCATGATGAAGAGGGCTATGGGGCCAGAACAGCTATGGGGGTACGTGAGGGGCTTAGCAGAGCAACAGCAGAATGTCCTGTGGTCAGTAAGGTTGAGCTGAGGAAGGGTTACATGACTGGTATGGCTGGGAGGGATGTGAAGGGGGGGTGAACCAAGAGCTCAGAGCGACAGGATGACTGGACTACTGTTGTGTTGCAAGATGGTGAGAAAGGAGGTCCAGTGTATGGAGAAGGAAAACAATAGGATGAAAACATTCAAAAGGTGTTGCGGTCAGAGGGGTTGTGAGAAGGACATGTTGTGGCGTTAGCCACAATATAAGGGGAATATTGCCTTGAGGGATGGTTACAGAGAGAAGTGGTGCAATGTATGAGGGGGAAACTGGGGAGGTTAACAGCGCAACAAAAAAATACACAGTAGAGTTCACCCAGCTCTATTTTGCAGCCTTTAGGGAACTCTTCTTAGAGGTAACAGTGTTTATTTGGGGCTCTGTCCTTCCTTGTCCCTTCTCCCCAGCCTCTTGCCCCAGCCCCTGAGAATATGTCTGCCATGTATTGTTATGTTTACAGACATCTTCCTCCCCAGGCGAGATTTGAAGGAGGAAGTGACTGTGGGGAGCAGAGTTGTTGCAAATGTCTTTTCATCTGCTACCTGATAGGTGCCCCAGATAACAGCCTTGCCAGATGCAAGCTGGGAAATGAATTAACCTACTCCGTGTCAAATGTGGATTCTTCGTCTCTCCCTTCCCTACACTTACTCATCCCACAGGACAAGAAGAGGCCCTGTCCACCCCATCCCTCCCACCCCCAGCAATACCGACTGCTTCACTTATTGGTGGCGTAGATCAGGCCATTTCTAGGGATCACAGGACATGGGCAGTGATGCCATCATGCTGTGAAGGCAAAGTTGTGTTATCTTCCACTCCCAAAGTGGCATATACTTGAACCTGTCTCAGTGGAAAGAGCTGCTCCTCCTTGTGCCCACAGAAACTGCTTGTCAAATGGTCTGCCCTGCACCCTGATACTGCGCTGAGAAAAGCTGAAAACAGATACACAAGTGGACATAGTGCTGTGTCCTCTCTCCGTCAGTTCCAGTGAGCAGATGGCTTTCGAAGAGCCATTTCACCTGCAGGAGAGTGCTTGCATCTCTTGGGTTTTAAACCTGACTCCTGCCCACATGTTGAATTTGGCAGCAACGCCACCACCTCCTGTCCGTGGGATAGACCTGATCCACTTTCCATGCCCTTTTTGCAGATGCCCTTCAAAATGACCTCTTCCACACCCTTCCTGAAGAAAGGTCCTTAGCCCTGGGAGGGAAGAGTAAGTGAGAAAGGGAATGCAGTCTGCAGAAGGTCAGAAGCAAAGCTGGAGATGTTTCATGAAGTAGTCACCTTCTTTTTTGCCCCTTATCACTGCCCCTCCCTCCCCACATCCACAGCAAACCAGTGGGGTACCTACCCGTCTCCCACCACGACACACTTGATGGCTTGCATGTCTCTGGACCTGTGGCGGAGGACAGCACCTGGGGCAAAGGGAAGTCAAGCCAAGGCAAACAGCGGAGAGAGATGGGCAAATTTGGGTATCAGCCCTTGTGCTGCAGTCAGTGGCAGGTTGCAATGAGGGAGGAAGTGGAAGAGGGAACTTTACTCTACGATCAACCCTCTGGTCCCTCCTCCTCTTCCACCGCAGCAGCAGCTCTGCGGCTAAGGCCGTTAGTTGAAGGCGGGGCATGCATGACTTCATGGTTGGGATGATGACTGCTGTAATTTTTTCTTTCTCACCCCATGTCTCACCCTCTCCCTTCCCACTCCATCCCAGCAAACAGCTGGGGGCACCAAATAGCTTTCACAGGGAGCTGAACAAGGGTTAGAATGGGGGTGAGAAGGTGGAAGTGTGGGTTTCCTCCTGCCTTCTTTATCATCCAAACTATGGAGAAGGTGTAAAAAGGTAAGGGGATCTGAAGTGGGAATAGAGAGGGCAATGAAGGACAATGAAGATTTTTCAGGTCTTTCCAGTGGCCCCGAGAACAATGACAAAATGTCACAAGGAACAACGTGAAGGCTGAACAAGGAAGTTAAGCAGCCTCCAGGAAGCAACAGCCACCTCATGGATGCTCTGTCCGTCCTCTTCTGTGGTGATAAAGTCCCACTACTCTTCCCCACCTGCTCAGATTACTAGTGCAAAGAAGCATTGTGGGAATCTATGTGTTCACCATGAGTGGAGCTAATGCATCAAGGGCTACAATAAACTGTTTTATCTCCACTGCCAGTATGACAGCAAAGCCTGGGTAATAGGAGGAGCCCCTGCATTCCAGCTCCTCCATATCCACTCTCACCCCTGCCTCCATGAAAAAGCACCCAGTCAGAATTTCTGTCAGACCTCTTCCATCTTGTCCTCAGAAGATATGAGTTTTAGAGTTAAACAGCAAAGAGGAGGAAGCAATCACCCTAAGAAAGAAGAGACAAGGAGCAGAAAGATCCCAGGACACTCTACTCCATCCTTTCTCTTCCCGAAATCACGGCCTGCCTCCTCTTTCTTCCTTCTCCTCCATGCAATGCTAAGCCTCAAGAAGTGTGTATGTGTGCACATCTGTGTGCTCTAGCCCTAATGGGCAGGAGCTGCATTTCATAGAAGAAGGCATATGATGACATAGAATTAATTACGATTTCCAGGCTTTGTCAGGAGGCCAGTTAGACCAAGAACACTGGGGTTTCAGCTGGAAAGTTCCTGAAGAAAGGACCTCTGAGGGAAATTGTTTCTCCAAACATAGCTGACCTTTGCATTGCTGCAGCCACTGGAGGCTCCTGCCACTGACCTGCTCAGGAGGAGAGCTCTCCTATCTGTCACTCAGCACTGTGCACAACCCAGAAACCTTCAACTACGGAATGTTTTCAAGTCTTGTCTCTATTTCAGAAGTATAAAGCAACCAGCTGTACTAGGTGTTCCCTCTGTGGGTGGTAGGGAAGGGGGAGGAAGGAAATCCACTGACTGCTCTGACCATAGGAGTACAGGTCAGAGAAGGGCAGAAGGGAGAATAACAAAGGATGTTAGAGGGACAGCAGCAGCAGGAACTGGAAAGGGCAGGCAGTCGCAGAATATAGTGGGACAGGAGATAGGAACTCACTCAGAAGAGAGTGCAGGTATATGTTGCTCTAGAGAATGCTACTGATCAATGGAGAAAACTCATTACAGTTCCCTGGGCAACTGGACACATTGAGAGCTCTCTGTGGGAGACATCTGGGTGGAAAGTGAGGGGCCCGGGGAACTGGAATTGGTGGAGTCCCTAGGGATTCATGGAGCTCTAGGTTGGGCAGGCAGCCTGAGACAGACAAGCAGAAAGCCAACCCCTTTCTGGGCACTGTTGAAACTATATTTGGAAACAACTTCTCCAAAGGAACATTTCCATTTTTACCTGATGTTTTTTCTGAAGGTTTCCAATAACTCTTATGTGCCTGTGGAGAAGTAGGGTGGGAAGATGGGAACTGAGGAGAAAAGAGCTAGGGAAAGCTGTAGAACATATTGAATCTTACCTGGGAGAAAGTAACAGTCATGTGAGGGTACTGGGGCTAGGGATAGGATCCAGGCTAAGGGATACTGGATGGAAAAGTGGCCAGTAGCACAGCAGGACCTGGTGGCAGGGACTAACAAGAACCACGGATTTGCTGAATGCCAGTGTGTGCTTTTGTCCTTGTAGTCTCACATATGGGCTTGTGGAACTGGCAGTGTAGAAAGGAGTGGGGAAGAAGAAAAGAAGTTAAAATTGGTCAGACAGGAAGGACTGTTGCTAAAACTCCATGTACAGGTGAGCCCCATATCAAATCCAGTGCAGTTCTATATGGCCAACAACGAGCTGTGGAAGTTCTTGGCAAGAAGATATATCTCCATCTTCCTTCTGGGCAAATTATTTTTAGAAGATAATTGTCTGCTACTGCTATGGATAGTCAGTTCGTGTCCAGGTCAGTGGTCTGTGGTATGAATCCACAAACATCCCTCCACTGCCAGTGCCTTTGTAAAAGGAAGATAGGGATCTACATAAAGGTTTTTAGGGGTTTTCTTTCCATCATAATGAATTTATTAAAAATGGAATATTACACCTAGTAACACATATTGTAATCACTCTGAAAACAACCGGCACCTGCTGCATTAAAACCTCTTTGTTTTGCATGCTGTAGGAAAGGGAATAAAACCATAGGAAATACGCCCATAACCTCTAACTGAGCACATACAGATCTGTTGCTACTTTGATGTCCTCTCACACCACCAAGGGGTGCTCTTGACATGACTTTCATTCTGCTCATGCAGCAGGGCTGAGGGAAGGCAGGCACCCATCTGGGGTTTCTTGTTCCTTTTCTTGAGTTTGAGGAAGATGCTCCCAGGAAAGAATTTGTCAGTGGGACAGTTTTGCTGTGAGAGAGTTCCAGGTCCCTGAGCTCTGAGTGACCCATCTGTGCTGGGTTGGCACAGCGGGCAAAGAAGGAAATGCATGACACCGTTTCCCCCTCCTAAGTATCCAAATCAATGAGGAATTTGTGTGACTCCATCTATCCCCCTCTTTCTGTGGGGTTCTGCTCCCCCAAAGAAGATGAGAAAAAGGCAAGGGAGCTCTTTCAGAAATAATGTTTTCACTTGACAGCCCTGCATAGGAGGGCACAAGCTGATCAGGAGGTTTGTCCTTCAGCACTGACAAAGTAGTAGGGGGAATTCTTTCCTGGGGGGAACATGAGGCTCATTTCTTTGCACACACAAGGCATGGCCACAGCAGGTGTTCTGATTACCCTGGGCCCTGATAGAATTTGTTTTACCTGAGCTATTGCTCAGACAATCCTGACTGGTTATGAGACCTTTTCACTGTGTGCTGGGCCTCCAGCAGAGAACAGAGTACTTTGCTTCAGCCTGGCTGGGCTGCACACTGTCCCCACTTGCTATATTCCCCTTTTGCATCTTCCCACTTCCCCAATCGCACAGCTTCATACCATCTGCCTCCTGCTTTTAGTTCTCACTTTACTGCTTCTCTTCTCCAAAACTCCCAGCCCTCGCTCTTGCTGCCCTCCTCTCCCCTCATTGCTGTTGTTTCTCTCTGCCTGCCATGCTCATTTGAAAAGCCTGCTCTGAATTCAGAACTCAGATCATAACTGAAGTGGGGTGATGCACCTCAGGCCATGATGTTGTGCAGTCCCTGCAGAACACGGCCATACTGAGGGGTTCTCTAATTTACCCCGTTAAGCAAAAGTTGAGAAAAATGAAGTTTCCAGTCCCACCTCGCTGAACACAAACTACTTACACTTACAGCACGACTCATAAGCAACTGGACTTACAGATGGTGTTACCGAGTCTGCAATCTCTCTTACTCATGGATTTTCTGGACACCAGCCCTACTGCGATCAGGGACAGGTGGTCTGTCCCTGATACACAGTGTTATGGAGGCTCCTCTGTCTTCAAACAGTGACTGCTCTCAGCCTTTCCAGTGTTGGGCAAAATAGCAGGCCCACTGCCATCCTCCTATTTGGAGCAGTGAAACAGGTTCATTTCCTCCACCTCTTCTTCACTATACAGCTGGAAAAGCAGAAGACCATGGCACAGACCTTTGGGCATCAAGTTCTCTGGGATAGCTGATTGCACTTCCCTCAGTTGAGAAGTTGTTTGCAGACTAAATCATACTGGGGTTTTTCTTATGGCTTGGCCTTATCTGCTTCTCTGTACTTCTGCAAGTACCCAGTGATTCTGATTTTGGTTTCCATTCTCACAGACACTTTGTTCTCAGCCAGTGACAACTCCCATGTTACAGATACCACTCTGTTACTTAATGGTGGTAAGTACAGATCAATATCTGACTGTGCATTCTTTTCCATGAGGTACTCAGATGGGCCAACAACATTTTTCACCTGCCTGTTGCAAAGGGTAAGTAACAGAGACTAGAGATAACACATAAATTCTAACTTGAGTGTCAGTTTGTTGACTTGACACCCCTGCTTGCTAGCAGTCTTCGTACATTATCAGATGTTAGATATGTTATGTTTTGTAAAACTAGATCTAATACATATCTTTATGTGGTAAGCTATGGTATCTTCTAGGAAGGCTGCATCAGGGAAGTGAAAAATGCTGCTTAGAGTACTAAGGAAATCTATAGCAACTCTGGTGTACAAGTCTAATATGTCCTGAACTACCAAAATAAAATCTTCTGCTTGACTTCTACCATTTTATTTTCAAAGGCATTAAGCTTCAGTATTGCTGCACTTCCGAGCACGACAAAAAATCCCACTGGCTCTTCATTCAATTTCATCCGACTCCAAGTGACCCTCCTGTAATCTTTGTAAGAGGTTTGGGAGTTTTTTTTCCTGTGGCCCTTTATAATCACAATCTTTCTACCTTTAAAATAGACTCCAGTTCCCTGAATTAATAAAAGCAGTTGAGAAGAGGCTATTAGAGGTATTCTGCATTAGTAGCTTTAGTTATTGCCTGCAGGTTTGCACCCTGAGTTACTGCTCTGGTTGTCACAGTCTCTGTTGCTTCTCATACTAGACAAAGATTATTTTATTCCAATTGTTACATGAAAAATCCTGTTATTGTCTTTGCTCTAGTGCTGTTTTACCTTGCATCGATACACTGTCTGTGCAGCTCATAATCCCACAACACCATATAAGTAGTGTTACGCTCTCTCCTGACATCCTGCAATCCCTAGGCCCTACCTGAATGGCAGCCGAAACCTCCTGAAGAGACTATTGAATTTGTACAAACCTGTTCTTTGCTTCTCTGTGGGTAGTTGTGGGAATACAGTTGACATGTTCAGCACAGAGAAATATTTGGCATTGGCTTTTGTTACTCTCATTATCCCTTTGAAAGTAGTAG
Organism: Dromococcyx pavoninus; assembly: GCA_033558185.1. Lineage (NCBI taxonomy): Eukaryota > Metazoa > Chordata > Aves > Cuculiformes > Neomorphidae > Dromococcyx > Dromococcyx pavoninus. Next base: position 352,466 of record JAUMJL010000513.1, on the reverse strand, counting down.
GAAATATTTATACTTCCTTTATATTTACACAATTATTTTAAACCTATATCAAGTAGTAGAATGGTGCAGCCACCCTGTCAGTTTGGTATTTCTCTTTGTGACCACCAGAACAGCAGATATTTCCCTCTCCAATTTAAATCTCTGTGTATAGTCAGGGAACATCCTTGGAGAAAAAAGGGTTTGTGGCAACAGGATGCACAGAGAGCATCCTGGAGTATTGATCTGCAGAAGTCTACCTAATCTACCCTTGCCTGATGAGATGAGGACTTCTGATCCAACTTGGATGCCCCCATTATACACACTCTCACCTCTTGCCTGCACAGCCCCAACCCGAGCCAACCACCGCTAGGAAGGATGTGTGATGGCAGTAGCAATTACTGTATCTAACTCCAGTCCTGTATCAGAAGTGCTGACTTCCAGGAATCTGCTTCTTCCTGTTCCAAACAACTCCGGAGGCACAGGAAAAGAACTACTTCACCTGTGGGGTGGTAGATGTGAAGGGGAGTGATAGCAGGGGACAAAAAGAACCAAATCCAAATCCAATCCAACCCAAGCCGTATCTGACCTGACCCAGTCCCCATCACTTACCCTTAGATCGTGTAGGCCCCTCAACACCCTCCCACTCAGTGTGTTTGTTCCCTCACTGACAAATCTTCTTGCACAGCTAAGAGAACTTAGTTTGCACCTCTTAGCCAGTTATGTCTTGGAGCAAGGAGTGGTCATTCCCGTCTCTACGCTTTGCCTTGTTGAAGTAATCTCCATCACCTGGAAACTGTTCTTCCTCCAGTCTCCTGCATTTCCAAGGACTGCATGCCTTGATGAGACATGCCCTAGATATAATCTGGGTTGCTCTTTTCCCAGCTCTTGCTGCAGCCATCACAGTGGGTGTTTTTTTAATGTATAGGCCACAGGTTTCTCTAGAAGGAGGAAGATGCCAGAACTAGGGCCCAATATAAGAGTCAGTTCCCTGAATGTGGGTATGTTTCAGCATAAGTTGTTTTTTGCTGCTTGGCAGATTCTCCCTGCTCAGTCTGTATTTGACCTAGGATGTGTCTATGCTAGCCTTTTTGAGAACACCAGTGGGAGAACCCATGTGCTCTGAGTCACTGCCTCAGAGGTAGCTCTGACCACACTACATAGCTTTTAAACCTCATCTCCTCTCCCCTATGATCTATTTGCTGTTGCTATGGCCTTGGGGCATAATTAATCTATGTGTTCTTGCTTGCTTTTTCTTGCTTGCTCTTGTGCTTGCTAGCTTTCCTACTTTTCCTTCTCCTCCCTCCCTCCCTGCCTCCCTCCCTCCCACCTGCCTGCCTCTAATTCTCCCTTGTTCTCTCTATCTTTGCTTTTTCCTTTTGTGTACCACCACCATCACCTTTTTTCACTTGAAATAATGATAGAATTGTGTTGTAGCACTTTCATGTTATTTTCATGCCAAGACTACAAAACATGTCACATCTTCAGTGTATTTCTAGATGCATTGCTGCCTGAGATAGTGTTGATATTCACCTGAGTTCACTACAAATCTGTATTGTCTGTCTGGGATGCTCAAGGAAACTGACCTTTCGTCTGGGTCTAGGTTTTCTCAAGAGAGGAACTGGTTGCTTTGCTCCAGGTCAGGCCTGGAATGGAACTAATTTGTGCACCAAGAGAATGAATAGGGAATAAGGATATGGAGAGGGAGACATACATACCCTGCACTTTGGAAAGAATGGGAGATGCTGTAGGCTTAGTTTAGTCATATGATCCTGTCTCACTTCTTGTATATCCTCATGAAAAAAACATCTCACAGGTGTTTTGTTTTTACATGAAATAGACTTAGGCAGCTTTTTTAATGACGTATTTCCCACACAAACTCCTCTGTGGCCTTCTATGACAGGGCCACAGCATTGGTGGATAAGGGAAGAGTAACTAATATCATCTACCTGGACTTGTGCAAAGCATTTGACATTGTCCTACATGTCAACCTTGACTCTAAATTGGAGAGAAACAGTTTTGACAGATGGACAACTCAATTAATAAGGAATTGGCTGGGTGGTCACGTTCAAAGAGTTGTGGTCAATGTCAAAGTGGAGACCAGTGATGAGGGGAGTCCTGCAGTGGTCAGTATTGGGATAGGTGTTGTTTAACATCTTTGTCACAGACATGGACAGTGAGATTGACTGTACCCTCACCAAGTCTGCCAACGACACCAAGGTGTGTGACATGGTCAACACGCTGGAGGGAAGGGATGTCATCCAGAGTGACCTTGACAGGCTTGAGAGGTGGAGCTGTGCAAATCTCATGAATTTCAATAAAGCCAAGTGCAAGGTCCTGCACCTGGGTCAGGGCAATTTGACCAGCACAAATACAAGCTGGTCAAAGAAAGGATGGAGAGTAGCCCTGAAAAGAAGGACTTGGGGGTGCTGGTGGTGAGAAGCTCAACATGAACTAGCAAAGTGCACTTACAGCCCAAAAAGCTGCCTGTATCCTGGGCTGCATCAAAAGAAGTGTGACCAGGTTGAGGGAGGTGATTTTCTCCCTCTGTTCAAAGGGGCCCCACCTGAAGTGCTATCTTCAGTTCTGGAGTCCTCATCACAGAAAGAATGTCGATCTGTTAGAGCAAGTCTAGAGGTGAACCATGGAGATGACTGAAGGGCTGGAGCACCTCCTGTGTGAGGACAGGCTGAGAGAGTTGGGCTTACTTAGCCTAGAAAAGAGAAGTCTCCGGGGAGATTTTATAGCAGCCTTCCCGTACTTAAAGCAGGCCTACAGGAGAGCTGAGAAGTGGCTCTTTATCAGAGAGTGTAGTGATAGGATGACAGGGAATGGTTTTAAGCTGAAACAGGGGAGATTTACATTAGATATTGGGAAGCATATTTTTACTGTGAGGGTGGTGAGGCACTGGGCACAGGTTGCCCAGAGAAGCTGTGGATGGATGCCCCATCCCTGGAGGTGTTCAAGACCAGGCTGGATGAGGCTTTGAGCAACCTGATCCAGTGGAAAATATTCCTACACATGGTAGGAGGCTGGAACTGGATAATCTTTGAGGTCCTTTCTAACCCAAACCATTCTATTATTCTATGAGTCCATGATTCTATGATTCATTTAAAGGGCACTAAGGCCAACCACTGTTAAAAGTAAGGCTACCGGAACCATGAGAATACAAGTAGTGGAGGTCATCCTTGAACTGAATTATTAGTTATTGCCCCAAAACACAGCAGCCAGGGATTCCGAAAGGCAAACAAGAAAAGCTGTGGAAAGAAGGAAGCATCAAGAAGTTAAGAGATGAAGCAAGTATGGATTAGAGACATGGGTACAGGTTTTGCATTTCTTTCTGGTGGAGTGGGTAGGAGTTCTTCTGCAGTCCACAGAAGCATCCATTTTGGAGTTTGCCAGGTGCTTGTGGCTTGACCGGCCCACAGACAGATGTAGAACAGCCCTGATCAAGCTGCCTATGTATGTCACCTACCCTTCATGCAGGCAAGATCAGGTCTTTCAAGGAAGTGCTCTAGGTTTCTGTGTCTTCTTGATGCCAACTGCAATACTGCTGAAACAATTTTGTTTTGAGGAAAACAGTAATGGAAGTACTGGAGGTGACAGGCTGGACCCAGGAATTGGAACAGTGGGCCAAGCTGTGGGGCATTGAATCCTCCTTTGATGTAGCCCAGAATCTAAAGACAGAAACTGAGTTTACAAGGGGTGGCCTCTTGGCCATTTGGGATGCAAAGGCAGACCTCTGATTGCTAAACTTTAAGAATGGACATCAGATATGATGAAGATCAGGGCAGACGTGTGTGATAGTTTGAAATCAGTTTCCATTAATGAATTTCACTGTCTTCTTCCTTTTATGCCACCCAAATAATCTCCTAGTTTCTACTTTGATAGTGTTGACCCTGACAATGGAAAATAAGTGGTGACTGTTTGCCACTGACTCCTCCTAAAGATCATGGGTTATTTGTGACCCTGCCTACAGCTGCCTGTGTGGATCCATTCTGGATTTCTGCCACCCCTTGACATTTTTAAGGTTTGGATATCTCTCACTCTTCGTTGGAAGTTCATTAGAGCACTTCTCCCGTCCAATAACAACGCTGATCGTAGAGCACAACTACAGGTAACAGCAAATGCAAGAGACTGAGAGGAGAGCAATCTGTGTCTTTCTCTGTGAGGCTGAAAGTCCCTAAAGCAATGGAACATAGCCAGTTATTCTCTCCAGCGAATCTCAGACTAGACTCAGTTAATGGAAATGTGGGAAGGTAGTAGCTCTTAATTTCCTAGTGAGCAAGGGACCTTCAGCCTCACAGAAGCCTGTTCTAAATGGCAGCAAAGGTACACAGATGCCAGCTCTGACTGCATAACAAGTTGGAGGGTCATTTCTTATTTTTCTACACCTGCAATGCTCTTGCAAACTCTACCTTGCTGCCTCATGGAAATATGGTAGGTAGAAGTCAGGACTAGTTTTGCCATCCTGCTCAAGGCCTGCTGCAAGTACAGCAACAAGTGGGGGAGCTAAGGATGTAGAGTGCTTCAGAAGTAATTTTTCATGCATGGAAAGGAGTCGTCCATCTACAGCTTCAGTCCTACTAGAAGAGGCTAGAGCCCCATTTGGGCATCACCTGGTTTGAATTTTACCTCGACCTATTTATTCACAGTCTCCGGGTCTTCTGGCTCTGACGTGGTGCTCTCCTTGCACGCTTCTATTTTCCCACACTGCCTACATCAGAGATCTACCATGTAAATCACATGGCAACCAAATACAACTAACTCAAAGGGAAGTGCATTGCCTTCTGGGCCTGTGTGGAGGAGATGGAGGAAAAAAGAGCAAATGAACAACGCAGCACAAGTTTCTTCAAATCTGTCCTGTTAATGCCATGTTTCCTACTGGCAGGAATATCACTAAACCTTGAGACGGGAGTTTTTCCTCCTTGGATTTAGATTTCCCAAGAAAAACAATTTGCTAGTGGGAAAATAAAAGGAGTACTAATCACTTAGTGGACACTAAGGGAGGAAAAAGAAGAATAAGACTCTCATCTTACCCTCCATTAACCACCCTCCAGTTTTGAAATGTTCATCCTCTCATCATCTGCTGCAGCATTAACACAGGAAGAATCTTTCCTTTAAAATGAAACCACTTCCAAAATTAGATGGGTTTTCTGAATCAAGAAGTTCCTTTATCTCCCCCCCCCCACACACTCCTCGGATTATCTCAGGCATAAACCCGAGGTACTATAAGCCTGTCACTGAGAGGCTCATTTCAGTCCCCTTAAACACAGATGAGTGCCCAAATATTTCCCTAAAAGCTGCTGGGATGGAAATGTATTTATGGATTTGCATTTCAGAAGTAGCCAAGGAGCCCCTGTTAGCTCATAGTGGCATTCACAGAGTTTCCCTCACTGATGCAAGATGCTGAGTTGTGCACGGAGAGACTGGGAGAGGAAGGGCGGAGTCAGAGGGTAATCCGCCCCCCTCATGCTGCTGCTGTCTTGGTCACTGGCTCCAAGTTGTTTCATTTCTGTGAAGCATCTGAGCAAGCAGAAGTCAAGGAGGAACAATACTTTTGTTGAAAATACATTGCACTCTTCAGGATGGACTTCTGTCCTGCTGGTAAGCCTTGACTGTCTTTTGCTTTGTTTTCTGTGAGAGCTGTGCACTCAGTTTGACAGGGCAGGACACACCATGATATCCCACCAGCAAGGATGCTGCAGCTGGTGGCTGGAGGAATGAGATGATGAAAGATCCCTGGTGAAGCAGTTAATTGCTTGTCAGCCTTAGAGCATTAGGCATGGTTTTCTTTTTACTTGCTCTCCTCTAAGCAAACTCCTTTCACATAGGGAGAACTTTTCCCATTGATTTGAATGGCCTCTGTGCTAAGAGTGTCCGTTGATGGTGATCCTGAGCTGAGCTGGGAACTGACTCAGCAAAATCAGCAGTATATAGTGACACTTGGGGTGACCATGTATGAGCTTTAGCTTCTCTTCATGGGGCTCTGGCACGGCTTGCAAGCTCCTTAGTTGTATTTCCCTGCAGGAGCTGTTTTGCCTTTGCAGAGCCTCTCATGCAGTTGGGTATCCAGTGCAACAGAGAATCATAGAACGGTTTGGGTTGGAAGGGATTATCTAATTCCAACCTCCCTGACAAGAGCAGGGAAGTGTCCCACTAGACCAGGCTGTTCAAGGCCCCACCCAGCCTGGCCTTGAAAAATTCCAAGGAGGGGGCAACATGGTTGCAAGGTTTGTGGTACAGAATCATCTCTTGCTTATGTCCATGTTAAAGGTAAACGACTGTATTAGGGTTCTACCAACTCCAAGTAACCTGCAGGTGGGCCTGCCTGGTCCTGAAATAATCTCAAAAGACAGGTGTGTGTGAGGGGAGGTAAGCCACATCTGAGGAACTGAGAGAAATCTCAGGTTTTATTTCCTACTTTGGCAGGTGGTGGATAGAATAGTTGGGATTCAGCAGGGACAGACATACTGCCAGACTGAACGTTTCTAGCCTCTGGGTGAGGAAGCTGTGAGTGTGTGAGTGAGCACAGGCAGCAGATAGGGAGGAAAGGGATTGTCTTGCAATGGCCCTGCTTCTTCTGAGTCTCTGTCCTCAAAGGATTTTTCACATAGGATGTAGAGCACAGAGGGAAGGGAAAAAGCAGTGCCCAGTTTCAACAACTGTTCTGCACTCTTTAGATTCTAGATGAGTGGCCAAGGAAAGGGCACACTCAAACTGCTTACCAGCCTTGCTTGTCAGGGTAATTGGTGGAACCCATGAGAGCTGAGCTCTCACCAGCATCTGGCTATGCGTGTTGGCGAAGGAAGTTCTCTTCAGACCACCCAGCCCTCACCACCTGAAAGCAACTACGAATAAAGCTTCTTTAGTTTTGCTACTTATTTTGGGGCGTGCATTCCACAGGAACTGAGCCTCTCACAACTGATGGTCTGATACAGACACTCACTCAAGTTATGTGTTACTGAGTTAATTATATCTTAAAACTTGCACACTGCAACAGCACAATGAGATCCTGCTCAGGGACAACGTGAGTTTGCTCAGCTCAGGCTAGCGGCAGAGCCTGGAGATAGGCAATGTCTGAAGAGATATGCTGGTTCTGACTGATGTCTATGCTCAGTCTCACAGCTGGGTGGGAAAGTGGGCTGTGGACTTGATTGATATTGCTCTACCTTGGGACCCAAGGCTGCCCCCAGAGACCGATTTCCAGAGAACTTTAGAACCCTGGATGCTTTTCAAGTTTTGCAGTTGTGACATGATTTTCCTGAAGGCCAAAGGTGCACATACAGCTTTTCCTGGAGTTGCTCCTACCTGGAGACACAATAGTTCTGTTAGGTACCTATCTGCCCCAGCTGCATGCAGCTGAGATTTATGTCTGTGGGGAGACTACTCTCCCTGTAGTGAATGTCCTCTTCCAGTTTCCTTCAGGACTCTTTAGTGACTGTCTGGGTGAGACCACAAGGCCAGTATGCCAAATCCTTGAGCTAGGTGTGTGAGACATGGGTAAACAGGCTTGTACCATGCTACCATGTGCTAGGATGTGTGGGTTGAGAGCAATGCTGTACGCTGTCATGTGGGATAAAGGAAGCAGGAGACAACATAAATTCACACATAGGTGAAATGTGCATATTAAATCTGTGTGAGGTCCATGTTGAATTTCTTCTGACCCAAGATGCAAGAGGCCTATGGAGTAGTTGCAGGAGGGAGGCAGATTGAGATGGAGGGAACTGAGAAACTGGAAGGCTTCCTCTTATCTGCCTGGTACCAGCATGGTATCTGGCTGGGTAGGTGGTAGGTGGCTGTCCGCGCTAGAGATGACACAGCAGCCATATCAAAAAAGAAAAGGAATTTCACATATTTTTTTTCTGCCAGACAGCCTCACCCAGGCAGAAGGTGCCCATCAGTCTTCTCTGTTAGTGTGTTGCTATGGGTGGAGGTACCCAAAGCCTTTCGCAGCCACACTCATTGCCTTGCAAACGGACCAGATGAACCTCTGCTGCTGCACTGTGGGTGGGTAGCACGTGGATGGTCTGTAGCAGTGCTACAGATGCAGTTCTGCGTAATCTTCTGCTGTTTCTGCAGTCCAGCCTTCCAGCTCTCCTGGGTAATCACTTCCCTCTTATCTGTGTGCGCCAAAAGCTACTTTCCTACTCATATACTTTTGCTTAGGATTAAAAGCTCACTTGGCAGCTGGATGGCTCTGCACATCCCTTTGCAATGGGAAATGAGTCCAGAAAACACAGTAGTCTTTGCTGGCCACCTGAGTACTCAGACTTTTGAGTCACTCCAACCTGCCCTCCAGATGAGGGGGCTGAGGGAGTAAGTCACCACAAGTGGAATTAAGTCTGTGTTCTGTTTTGAGTGACAGCACTAGAAATACAAGCCTGGGCAATTTATGAAGAACTGGAAGGTCTTTCTATCTGGGTTTGTCCTGAGAGTGGGAAAACAACCTCAAGAGCAGGTGTATGCCCCACAAATGTGATGCTGATATGCTTTCCTTTCAGCATTTATTCTCTGAAAATAAATTCCAAGCAGCAATTTCACGTCCTCTTTGGAGAGAATGCTAACCATTTCTTTTGTGTCATGTGTCTGAATTGGAAGATTTCAATGTTAGTCTGGTTGACTGCATCCCCCTGAAACCTGCGGGTGTTTTCTTTGGGTGTTCTCAATCACTGTGAAATTTCCCCCTGTGCAGAGAACCCTGACCAAGGCTATGGTTCATCTGTGTCCTGCCCTAGCCATAGAGGGAAGTGGAACTTGGTGGTACTGAGGACTTTGATAAAGCTGAAGCTATTCCACAGACCTCAGGTACAGGAATGAATTTCCTCTGCTATTGCAGTGTCTAGAGCAAGCCAGGCATTACTTCGCTTGGAGTGTCCCTCTCCTGCCGGCTCAGCTTGTTCTCCATGTAGAGAAGAAAGGAAAGGCAAAGCAACCTGCTCTCATTATCTCATCTGCTGCTTGCCCAGCTGCCCTTACTGCCTTCCGTGCCTTTCTGTGAACAGTTCCCTAAACACTCATTTTGTTCACTTCCCCCTACTGTAGACCCCAATGTGTGCAATGAGATTGACAAACAGCCTCAAAAAAAGCATTAAGAAGAGCGTTATGCGTTCTGTTTGGGAAGAATAGTAACGTTCAGGCACTGAGCTCAGAATTATTTTCCAAGGACTTAAACTGTTTCTTAAACTTAAGAAACTTTACAAGGACTGTCTCTGCAGCTTAATCTAAATTTCCTGAAAGTGTGATCCATCTGTTTTTTTCCTTTCTGTTTCACCTTTTCCTGAATTTTGATCCCTTGATTCTTTCCCCTTTTTTATTACTCGTACGTTTTTTCTCCCCCACCCTCCCCACATATAGTCCTTCCCACACTTTTCTCATTCTGACAAACTGGACAGGTTAATCACTTGGGAGTTGGGTTTTTCAGATGTTCAGGAGGAAGGGGGACTGAGTCTTTTACTGTCTCCATGGGGGTCGTGTGGGTGGGATGGTGTCCTCTGAAAGCCTCACATCTCTTTGAGATGCTTTAGGCTGCTTTAGGTTCTTCAGACATAGCACGACTGATGCAGAGCAACCAGCCACACCATAGACTGTGCTGATAGGCTGGGGGAAGGGGATGTTTTTGTGAAAAGAAGCACAGGGCAAAGGGTCCTAGTGATAATTTGTCAAGGAATAACCCCAGTGATTCCACAATTACCAGACCCCACAGGAGTGAGGGAGATAAAGCTGGGGAGGCTGAGAGGCTGATCTCATCTCCTGCAGATGCCAGAATGGCAGGAGACACAAAGTAAGTTACAAGACCCAGGCACTGCTCAGGTGCAGGGCTGATGTTCAAGGGGAATTCAGCAACACGCCTAAGAAGCAGCAAAGCCACTGCCCTGGGAATTGTTTTTGTTGTTGATTCTTTTTATTTGTTTGCTTTTTGTTTGATTGTTTTCTTGGTTGTTTGTTTAGGTTTTTTCCCCCTTACAGACAGATTTGGCTGCTGAGAGCTGCTGGGTGCCACAGGTTTTCTTCCCCTCTTGACTGGCTTTAGCAATCAGTCAGTTCCCTTCAGCACTTAAGGAGGGCTGCTTGCAGTTGGTCCTTCCCAGCCCTGGCTGCATGCTGGCTCCTTGCCCAGTGCTTTCCTCCCAGAGGCTCGACAGCCTCTCCCCAGGGAATGCAATGCTTGAAAACAGAGGAAGGAGTAACAGGGAGAGGCTACAGCCTGAGAAAAGTAATAGGACTGACTTAGAATATGGAAACTAAGCCAGCCAGGAGGATGGGAGAAAGATTAGGATCAAGAAGGCAGGTCTCTCTGGGTTGTTGTGGTCATGAGAGGAAAGAAGCATATGGACTCTGAGATTACTTCCCTTGTCCCCTTTTCCTTTTTTTCTGTCTTGACTGGTTCCTTCCCTTTTTTCCCACTCATATTTATAGCAGTTGTTTTGCATGTGAGATCCACACTAAGAGAATTTCCAAGGCAGCTGGTGCCACTTCCCCTTTTTCCCAGGAAGACAGGAAGCCCAAGGGGATTTTGGTTTATGAAACAGTGGAGCAGGACATCAGTGACCTAACCTGGCTTGCCAGGGAAGCTTTGTCTCTCATTATTCATGTGTAGCAAGGACCGTGACTGCAAGATCTAGAGTGACCTCCCAGGAGCTTCAGTACTCTGAGACTTGTGTGAAGATCCTCTTTTTTTAACTGGGGCTTACGTCTCTTGGGCTGCAGCCTCCTCTTTCTCCTTGCTGAAGAGGCTGTGTTTCACCTGGATTGTATTTAGCAGCAGTGCTGTCACCCCAGTTCTTCTAGGTCTTTTGTGAATTATTTTGTGGTCTCCTTGGCTCTACTGCTATCTGTTTGGCTTCCTGTATATTACAGAGAAGCCTGCTTACATTTCTGCATTGTCTGTAGTCCACAAAACAAGAGCCTCCCACAGATGCTTCTTCTTTAGCAAGGCTTTCATCTCCCCAGATCCTGCCCTCAGACTTTAAAAAAAATCCTTGATCCTCTCTCTTAAACCATTCCTGACTCTAGCTGTAGTGGATCAATCCACGAAGTCAGTGGCTCTTTGTGGGAGGGTTGAATGTAGATGAAGTATTTAGGTCACAGCTTTCCTGAGGTAAAGGTCTTGTATATAAAGATGACTGACATAAAAACCACCAAAGAGCATCTGGTGAGACCTCTTCATTGTGCTCGCAGCAAGAAAAGTTGGTTGAGTAGGCAGGGTGATTTGCTACAGGGTTAGATCAGAGGGCTACCAGCATGGTGGCTGGCTGCGAGGAGGGCTATATAGGTCTGTGCTACTTGCTCTGGACTGAGAACAATTTGCAGGACAAAGCTAAGGTGCAGTGGCTGCAACAGCAGGGAACATAGATGCTGGAACACAGAAATAAGAGTTGCTGTGGTGTGACCCTAGGAGAGATAGGTGCTGAGAGGTTGAGGCAGTTTTACCTGTGATGTGTTGGCCCCAATACTGTTTTCACAGGCATCTCTTTGTTCTTCCAGGGTCATCTGACTTGAGTGAGGCTGAAGAGGCTGAAATAGAGAAAATCAGGCAACACAGACAGGAGCTTTTGGAGGACATTAAGGTAAGTACCATCCTGTTTCTCATGTCTCCCTAGCCTTCTCAAAGCTGTCTCACCAAGGAGTGTCTTCATATAACAGTCCAGGCCATGCAGAAGTGCTCCTGCACAGGAAACATTTGCTCTGGCATGATCAAACTTGAATTCTGACCTTCAAGCTACCCTGGCATATTTGACACCAGTGTATATCCAACCTGTGGTACTCCCTGCTGCAAGAGTCACCACCTACCCTAAAGGCATATTTAAGAAAGGCTGGTTCAGTTCATTAGGAGCAATTGGAAATGAGTATGGCTAATTTGTACTGGCAAGGATCTGTATCGGTACTTACGATTATTTTTAATTACTGTTTACCTGCTAATCACATATCGGTCCTAGTTACCTGCTGCATCCCCCTATGTTTTTCAAAACATGGACTCCTAACATGTCCTCCATGAAGGATCCTATCTCTTTAGAGAGGTGTGATGGCAGAACCTTCCACACACATTTCTATGATTGAACTTGATTTTCCTCTTTACTTTTAGCAGACCCAAATGTTCCTCCACTGACTCCTAAAATGTCTGCAAGTGGTCAATTCAAACTCAGTAATACCACATCAGAGTCACATATGGTGCCATACACTTTCTGTTCTGTTCTGTCTCCACCGTCATGGAATGTGGGTTCCCATTTAGGAGAGCTTGTTGCACTTCATCATTGAACTTCCACTTGTGATTTTGCACGGCCTGTGTCCAGATGCCTGGGGAACAGGTGCAGTATTTCCTAGTGTAGAGCAAAGGATTAAGCCAAATGACCTGTGACCTCTGAGGCTTCCAGACTCACCATCTCTGCTACAAAATCAGAATGATGTTTTATCTCTTCTTGCAAAAGAACCTGTAAATGTATGTGCACGTGGTTTGCTTACGTGTGGTTCTTATCTCTTCAATTTTCAGAACAGGCAATGGGCACTGTATGATGCAGGATATTTGAATAGGAATACTACTTTTTTTACCCACTGTGAATATTGAAAACCTTCTAGATTACCCACACCCACACTTTAAATCCCAAAGCCATCAAGCAATGAGGCATGCACTGTACAGGAGAGCAGGGTGAGTTTAGGTGAAAGGATACCTAGAAATAAAGATATTTTTCTAGGTGAATTTCCTTAGAAAGTATCTAGCAATACCCTTTGATACAAAGACTTGGGGATATGTCTGGTGGGTGGTGACAAAGGCGGGGGGGAGAGGGAGGAGGGGAGAAGGATGCATCTGGACTTGCCTGTTACACTGCTGAAAGACAACGGTGGATAAAATAACAAAACTGATAAACATTTGAAACTCAGGAGCTAAGATCACAGCTTTATTACATTTGTGCAATGCCTAAAGCTTAGCAATGAGTGCTCCCAGCTCTGGCAGATTGATGAAACACAACAGAATGAAGGCCAGAGCAAAAATGAAATCCAGAAGCTCTATTAAATCACGGAATATTGACGATCTTCACAGTTTCTGTATCTGGATGTGTACTGTGGCCACATCCTTACTCCTTGTTGAGGCAAGATCATTAAACAACTCTTCTTCCCCTGCTCTATTCTGGTTTGCACGAGGAAATATTTGGATGATTCCTGGAAGAGAGCTGTGATGCACTCTGGCTCTGAGGGGGACTATAACTGCAGGATGGAAACAAGGAGATATCTTCATTTCCTTGGTAACACAGAATATCCAGCCAAGAAGGTCTGACACATGCAAACTGAATTCTACAATTTATTATTTTTTTAATTTGGCAGCAATTACTCCTCTTCTACCCTCTTGTCTCTCCACCTAAAGACAAGTACCTGCTCACTGACATTTGAATGATAGGTGTGTTAAAAACTCTGTATTTCACAATGTGGCCATTTCAGGTTCATATTGACCTCTTAGTTACTGGCTCCACTTCCTCTTTTTTGGATGTGCAGCAGGGCTATGCAAAGTAAAAGCTAGAAGGAAATGGGCACAATGGAAGAAATCTTACATCTGAAATTGTTTGAGGAACTGAAATCAACACTGGTGTGAGTTATCTGACTCTCAGCACTGGCTAAGCTTGATTTTCCAGCCTTGATTGACAACTGATATGAGAACATCTTTCTGCCCTTCTCTCCCATTATTTTCAGCTAGAATCCAGCAAGGTCACCCAAGAGCAGTGTCCATTTCATAGAAATACTTGGCTTGTCGTGATCCTCTGACCTATCTTTTTCCTTTGATTGAAGGAAGAAGCAAGACATGCTGTGTACGTGTCTGCTGGTTTTCCCTCTATTGTCTTCATCCTCCTGATATTTCTTTTGTAGAAGCTGAAGGAAGAGATTGCTGAAGTGTTTGCAGAGATTGAGTGCTTCCAAAATGCAGAGAGGCAAGAGACAGAGAACAATCCTGAGGAACAAACCAGGCAAGTATGATAAGATGGGTGTTACTTTGTTTACAAAGTCTCTCTCGATCTTGAGAAAATAAAAACACCGTTGATATCTGTATCACAACTAGGACACAGAAATGAGGCCATCAATACCCTTCTCTCCTTTGAGATTAATCTTTATTCCTGGATAGTCAGACACTCGCCCCGAGATATGAGTTACCTTGTGAATGAACTGAAACATGGCTCTTTATCCTAAGTTTGACTGTCCTTCATCTTTGCAGAAAACTATCGCAGAGGGATAAAGTTCTGTCCCTGGGCCGGAAGAAATTCAACATGGACCCGGCAAAGGTAGGATTTGCTCATCTCATCTACGAGAGGAAAGCTGTGAAGAAGACCTTCTGTTGGCTACTTGTCCACTTGCAGATACTCATGGCAAAGGAAACATGGCATGGGACAGCAGGGACGGTTTCTCTAAGGCTCCAGTTACCTTCCTGTTCCCTGGAAGGTCTTCTGATATGATCAAGCTGTGTTGCCTCCCGCAGTTATGTGCCTATACACCATCCCAACTCAAAACTAAGAGAAAGATAGGGAGGATGGTTTATCTCTACCAGTGAGGCAAGACAGCCAAATGTACTTCAGCCCAGCTCTTCTTGCCTGTGAGGGGCTAAGACCTGGCTGCAGCGTGATGGAGGTGGATGAAGTATAGTGAAGATGGAAGGTGAGATGTTTGAGAGTGTGTCAGGTTCATCGGCTCATTTAGAACAGAAGAGGACAAGCAGCCTCTGTCATTTTGGAAGGAGCTTTGGTTTTGGTAATACTGGTTGGATTATGGAATGAATTCCAGGTTTTCCACTTCCTTGGGACTGTGACCAGTGGAGTCCAGACCCCGTAGCCTTCAGACCTCTGCTCAAAGCACTAAAATCATCATTTTTAAGTACGGAAGAGGTGAGAAAGACGGTTTTCTCTTCCTTCCTTCTCACTGGTGGGTCAGTTTTTTGAGCTCGGTAAGGAAAACCACACGCTGCAATTGAACGATTGCTCATCGTCAGCTAACCACCCCAGCTAGGTCTGAGTGACACCTTGTCATGCTTCCTCCTCTGCCCTGCTGAGACCCTCAAGATGCTTTTTTTCCTCAGTGTCCACACCACAGCTGGAGTGCTTTCAGTCCCCTGGACATCTCTCTTCCTGTGGGAACTATCTCCGAGCAGTGATATAAGTATTTACAGCCTGCGTGAGAGCAGGTTTCATTTTTCCTTACTGTCTGATGCTGGTTTGAGACCTCAGAGGCATCTCTGTCTATGACACTGTGCCATGCTGTGCAGAAATACCTGAACTAATTCTGACCTCAAACCAGTTTTGCTTTGTCAAAATATTACAGTAAGTGCATATATTGTTTTAACTTTAGAATAAGCACATCTCTGTTTATTGCTTCCCTTTTACTACATGCAAGAGGCTGATAGGTGCTGCAATGGAAAGAAACTCTCCTTGCCCTTCCTTGCTAAGGTTACACTTTTTCCATGCAGTGGTGATGCTTTAAATGATTTCCTGTCTCCAAGATCTCAGGGCAAGTTCCTGAGGCTAGAGGAGGTAAGCATTAGGAATCCAGCTGAATAAAATTTTTGTGGAGAAACATTTTCTATTCTGGAAAATGGATCGAAATCATCACTGCAATGCTTTGAACAATTAAATTGATCTTACCCAAATTCTATCTGGGGAAAAAGAAAGGAAAATAGTGTAGAAAAATCTCACAAACATTTCAATTTCTTCTTTTGAAACCACTTTTTCTTTGGGGCATTTTAGAAATAGTTTCTTATATACTACAAGGCAAAGTGAATTGATTTTGTTGAAGTAGAACATTTTGATGGATCTAAAACAATTTTCATTCCTTTATTGTATTGTGTGAGGAGAATTGCAATGTGGTCTGGAGACTTGCAGTGTTATTAGAAATTAGTAAGAATCTGAACAAAATCTCTGCTTTCTGTGACTTTGAAAATCATGAAATTCCCTGTAAAACAGAGTGTTGACTCTTCTCACAGCCCAACTCAGATCCTCTGTATTCCATAAAACATATACTCCATCCTTACTGGCTAGGGAGGATGGAGCTGAAAAGATGGCAGACTTCTCTCTTCTGTTGCATAGAAGAAAATTCAGGAAAAAGTAATTTTGAATTGTCTCAAACCTATGTTTTTGTCTGAGTACGTTTTTTTATTATATCTCGTTTTAAACCTTTTTTTTCCTTAAGTTAATTCAGAGAAATACGACATTTGGGAAGAGAACACCGAGATATTTTGATTGACAATGTTAAAATTAACTATTTTGACTTTGCCTTAAATCTGCCTCCCTTTTGGACTTTTAACCTACATTGCCCTTTTTTATTTGCTTGAGTTTCCATCTCAGTGAAATATTTATCCAAATCTAGGGATGAAATGGAAGTAGGGCTGACCCACTATGGTAGATGAAGAGGGATGGAATAAAGGGTGGGAACATGGCTGTGGTCTCCCATGAAGGAGCTGAGGAGTAACAGAGAAAGCAACGTCATCAAAACCAAGGACAGCTGATATCAGAGTGTTGAGGTCTTGCTTCCTTATCAGCTCACACAGCTGTTTTACTTCACTTTGTTTCTCCTTCCCCAGGGGATTCAGTACCTGATTGAGCACAAGGTATTGTCCTCAGACCTGCAGGAGATCGCCAGATTCCTTCACAAGGGTGAAGGCCTGAACAAGACAGCCATTGGGGATTACCTGGGAGGGAGGTGAGCAGCTCAGCCAGGATGAAGAGGACCTTTGGAGGCTCTGTCCTGCATATTCCTTCTCAACTTCTGTTTTAGATGACCCTTGTCAGATGTCAGTCAGGTGCCAAGACTGAACATACCTCAAATTGCAGTGGTCTGGGTGGGTAGTACATCCCTGGGGAGAGGGCCCTTTGGAGTATTGCTAAGGCTGGCTGTATGGGTTACCTGTCCTCCCGCCTATAACAGGGTCACTCTTCCCAAACAAGAGCATGCATCTTGGCTTCTTATTAGTCAGAGGGGAACTGGAGGCTGGCGTGGAGCCAGCATGTCATCACCCAGGGGACATCCGAACTGAGCACGGTCAAAGCACTCTTCTAAACGTTTCTCCCTATCCTTTTGTAGGGACCCTACAAACATTCAGATCCTCCAAGCCTTTGTGGCATGTCACCAGTTTGCCAACCTCAACCTGGTGCAGGCATTGAGGTGAGTGAGCAT
The DNA here is from genome assembly GCA_033558185.1 of Dromococcyx pavoninus. Taxonomy (NCBI): domain Eukaryota; kingdom Metazoa; phylum Chordata; class Aves; order Cuculiformes; family Neomorphidae; genus Dromococcyx; species Dromococcyx pavoninus. The sequence continues at coordinate 335,345 of JAUMJL010000513.1, read as the reverse complement.
GCAGGACACAGGGGGATGGAGCAGAAGCCTGCTTAGCCACTGGGTCTCACCACCCAGGAAGGCTGGGTGAAATGGGCCCTCCCCAGGCCCTGCTGTATGTGTTGGCTCCAAGACTGTTGCTCTGTGAGGTGTTAACACCTTCTCCTGGGGGAACTTTCGTGGTCTCGTGACTGGACTGGCCGTATGCAGAGGGGATAGGGAAAACAAGATTGGTCATCATGGCTTTGGTGCTTGGGGGGATGGTGCAAGTTATTTTTTGCACCAGGAAACTTGTCTGTCCACAGTACCTATTGTGTCAGTGACGAAGTGACTTTGTCTTAGGGCATCTTGTTTTCTTATAGGTCAGCTTCCTCCCAAGATTCTCTCGTGAGGGCTCTGCTGCCTTGTAGGGCACGCATTAGGGAAGAGGAAAAGTGATTTCCAGGGTGCTTAGTTCTGCTTCTTCCTTTTAGTGTATTTGAGGTTGATGAGCCCAGGCAATTTCTAGAGAGAGGAGATCTCCTCATTCATGCATTTTGTTGTCTCCTCAGTGTGACGGGATGACTTCTTTTATTTTCATGGTGACCCATGGGTTGAGGGAAGAGATAAATACCCCTTGCACCCAATCTGACTAACTCCTTGGTGTGCTGCTCTTGACAGACAGTTCCTATGGAGCTTCCGTCTGCCTGGGGAAGCACAGAAGATTGACCGGATGATGGAGGCCTTTGCCAACTGGTACTGCAAGTGTAACCCAGGTGTATTCCAGTCCACAGGTAGTTATGGGGAAAAGGCAGCCTGTAAAGCTGAGATCCACTGTTTGCTTGAGAGAAGAGACTTCCTTTTCCATTCGCAAAGAACAGAGGACATCACTTGGAAGTGTGGTTGTTTCCCCTTAGGCTGAAAGAGGCAGCCCAGTTCCTGTGGGCAACAGACTTGATAAGTGTTTCCAGCCCCACATGAGGTATACCTCATCACAGCAAGGATTGAACAGACAGACATGGGTCTGTAGAAGCTTTCCTACTGGCAGAGCCACTGTCAGATGAGATCTACTCAGCTTGCCCCATTGGCTTGAGAGGATGGAGTCACCTTCATCGTAGGAGAGCAGATCTCCACTAGCCCTGTGTGTCCCTCTTACTCCCAGCAGACGGGGCATCTCCCTTTCCCTCCCACAGCAGAGGGCATGAAGCTGTTCTCTAGTGACTAGAAACCAAGCCACTGGTTAGGATGTGGATTGATCTGCCCTCTAAGACAAGTGCCAGCCATCCTGGTTTTCTTTCTCGTTGCCAGATACCTGTTATATACTCTCCTTCTCTATCATCATGCTTAACACCAGCCTGCACAACCCTAATGTGAAAGACAAACCTCCCTTTGAAAGGTTTGTATCCATCAACAGAGGCATTGACAATGGAGGGGACCTACCAGAAGAGCTCTTAAAGGTAAGAATACCTGGTATTGTCCCATCAGTCTCCCTTCTCTCTCTGGCTTCGTGTCCACTGGGAAACAAGGTCCACTGGTCTCAGTGTAATACAGCCCTAATGACCTTCTGTTGTACAAGAAGAAGGGCTGTGTGAGGAAAGAAAGCATTATGTACAGAAGCAAAGCTAGGAAGCATGGAAACTGCTTTGGTGAGAGGCTGTACATGTGTTTGCTGCTGAGCGAGAGAGATGGGACTGGAGACATTCGGGAACAGCGGTATTGGTTTAAGAAAGTTTGTGCTTTTAAGTGTGTCCATGTGAGAGAGTAAGACATGAGCTGCAAATGTCTGTGTTTTGTACAGGTATGGGGCACCCACCTCGGTGGAAGTTAGCTGGGCACCTGACTCTTCTGGACAGCTTTGAGAGTCCTGGCCCTTTAGGGTACTCTATGTTTCTCATGTGTCTGTGTGCGTGTGACAATGTTACTGTGACTCAAATTATGAATCCCTTTCCTTTGTTCATACCTAAATGTCTCAGCTGTATTCAGTCTTCACATCAGTCAGGACCTCAGTGCCTGACCTCTCTTACACCAGGACGTACCTTTGAGTGAGCAGAACAAATAAGCATCAGGATCTCTTCCAGCATCTGTAATACTCTCGGCAGGTCCATGGTGCCTCTGATCCCAGTGGATGAAGATGCAGAGTGGGAGAGACAGAGACAGGGGACACAGCCCTTTTCAAAGCTGGAGCTACGATTTTCCCAAAGGCTCATCAGGCATGAGACCTGCCCTATGAGGCAAAGTAGTGGTGGCCTACATGTGTTCAACTCCACCCAGCCAACCCAGGGAAATTATCTTGTCTCGTGTTAAAAAAGATTGCCTATGTCCCATACTTGGGTTTTCTGAGCAACATCCCCTCAGGGTAAAGGGTTTAAATCTTTGTCCAGTATGTCATTTCTTTCAGGCAATTTGAGGGAAGTTGCAGAAGCCTGTAGTTTCTTTTTTTTTCCCTCCGTGTCTTGGGACTTACATAATAAATGATGGTAAATCCAATGATGCGAACAACGCTTCTGTATCCCTTGAAAGCCAGTAGCTCGCCTCCTCGTCACTCTGCTGTTACACGTCAGGCAAAAACCTCGGTGCTGTGAAATGTGCCTCCTGGTTGTCATGTAGAGGTGTGTGTTGGTCTCTACATACAAGCCGTCAGCTCAGTGTTTGGCACCACCAACCCAGGGCCTAATCGTGGCTGCAGTCTCTGCCTTGTCACGTCCCCCTCCACTGCCTTAGCGCTACCCATAGTGGCACTTGTGTGACGTGCTGGCTTTGGTCACTGCAGCCTCTCTGGATGTGGGTGCACAATTTTGTGTCTGTAATTTTCCAGATAGGGTCTCTTTTTTTTTTTTTTTGACACGGGATGCAGAGAGAGCTGGTGATCCCTCATGAGACCCTGTGAGGTGCAGACTGAGGGCTGTTGCTGTTGTACTCTCCAATGCTCACTGCCCATTCTCTTCCCCATTCACCCGCTTGCCTCTATGGAAACAGAGTGATGAACCAGATGGGCCTCTGAGGGTTGTGTACAAGCTTTGCCAGAAATCTGTCTTTCTTTCTCTTTCCTTCACCAATGCTCTGGGGCAGAGTCTGTTTGAGAGCATCAAGAATGAGCCATTCTCCATACCAGAAGATGATGGCAATGATCTCACACATACTTTCTTCAATCCTAACCGTGAGGGCTGGCTCCTGAAACTAGGTAAGGGGGACTATTTATCTAGATCCTCTGAATCCCGTGCCTGCTTGCCTCCCACCACAAATCTCCCCCTAGATCCCATCACTGTCCATCCCTCCTGTCTTCCACGGTGAGGCGAGGCTGACACCTACTGTTGAAATCAGTCGTCTGCTTTCTCCTCTCAAACCGGCTCTTGCAGGCGCTTGACTGCTTAAAAAGGGACACAGGAAAATATCCCTGACCCCTCCCCATTCCCAGCCCCATCAGAGCTACATTTTCTCCCTCTATGTGTGTGATGCAGTGAGCATCACGGTTGCCTCCTTGGGGCTGATCTACAGGGAGAGCTGGGAGCATATGCCTGTTTGTGAATGTCTGGAGCTTGGGAGAAGTGGGAAGGATGGCAGAGTGTATGACTAAAGGCTTTTGAACCTCACTGCCTTTAGGAGGACGTGTGAAAACCTGGAAACGCCGTTGGTTCATCCTGACTGATAACTGCCTGTACTACTTTGAATATACCACGGTAAAGACTTAACTCTCGGCTGGGTGTCCTGGGTGGTTATGAACTTCTGAGGGGCCAGGGAGGAGCAGAGGGTAGGGGGCAACTCTTCTTTTCATCCCTTTGCTCCCAGACTGAACTCAGGCCTCGCTTCTCTCCTGGGCTGCTCCCTCACATTGGGTTTTATGAGGGAGACACCCTGGACGCTGCGGCTTTTGCTGTAATCTCCTGTTAACTAAGCTCCCAAGTGTGCAAATGGAGATGGTCTTCTCAGGCATGCACTGCTCTTGTCACCTCCACAAAGGCACATATCTCGGAAATCAGAGAGGCTGTAAATAGTGGCACAGATATGGAGAGTGTGTTGGGTGTTAATTCATGTTTCCTTGCCTTCAGGACAAAGAGCCTCTGGGCATTATCCCCCTGGAGAACCTATCAGTCCGAAAAGCAGATGATCCCAAAAAAACAGTAAGTCTCAATTGCTTGGTACCCTACCAACACAGGCTCTCAGGAAGAGAGGATGCAAACACCCTATTCTTAGCATGCTTCAGGAGGGAAGGTGCCATTCCAAACTTGCCTTATTCCACCATCTAAACATGGTGGTATCTAAATATGATTGTATTTTACCAGGGAAGATCTGGTGTGAACGGATGATTCTGTCCTTTGGCTGGCTGAATTGTGTGCGTGTAAGGGGGCAGAGATGAGTGCACACAGCTGACTGTACTCATTTTGCACCAGGAGCTGTGGGTTCAATTTCTCTCCCCAGGACTCTCCATAATGAGCTACAACTCACATAGACCAGACAGTGCTGTGGTGTTAGGAATCTTGCCCAGGTAGTCACACATTTGGCTGTGCATTCTGGGAGAATTACCTTCTGTCTATGTGGCAGGTGGAGGATGTTGCATCTACTTAAAAGGGGAAGAGACTGTCACACACGGTTGAAGGCAGGATAGTTTCCTTGGTCTACCCTGTCCTCCCTTACTGATCCATTCTATTCCCTTTCTGACAGAACTGTTTTGAGCTCTTCAATCCCAACTGCAAAGGGCAAAAGATCAAAGCCTGCAAAACAGATGGGGATGGGAAGGTGGTTGAAGGCAAGCATCAGTCCTACAAGATCTCAGCAGCCACACCGGCAGAACGTGATGAGTGGATTGAGGCAATACGGTGAGAAGACCAGAACTGGGGCCTGAGCTTGCTTTACTCCAGGGATAAAGGGTCACGTAGTTTATTTGGCTGTCAGAGCTTGAAAAATGGGGTGGAAAGAAATGTTTGCAGTCTAGTAACTGTGGTAGAATCATAGAATCATAGAATCTTCCAGTTGGAAAAGATCTTTGAGATCATCGAGTTCAATTGCACCCATCATCCGCTAAACCACGTCCCTCAAAAATTCATCTACCCGTTTCTTAAACACCTCCATGGATGGTGACTCAGCTACCTCCCTGGGCAGCTGTGCCAGTGCCTGACCACCCTTTCAGTAAAGAAATTCTTCCTAATATCTGGTCTGTACCTCCCCTGGTGCAACTTATGGCCATTTCTCCTTGTCCTATCACCTGTCACTAGTGAGAAGAGATCAACACTCGCTCTGCCACAGCCTCCTTTCAGGCAGCCATAGACAGCGATGAGGTCTCCTCTCAGCCTCCTCTTCTTCAAGCTAAACAAACCCAATTCCCTCAGCTGTTCCTTGTAGGACTTGTTCTCCAGCCCCTTCACCAGCCTTGTTGCCCTTCTCTGGATGTGCTCCCAACACCTCAATGTCCTTCTTGGACTGAGGGGCCCAGAACTGAACAGTTCAGTACTGGTGCAACAGTACTTGGGGTGTGGCCTCACCAGTGCTGAGTACAGGGGGACAATCACCTCCCTTGTCCTTCTGGCCACACTGTTTCTGATACAGGCTAAGATGCCATTGGCCTTGTTGGCCACCTGGGCACACTGCTGACTCATACTCAGCCGGCTGTCAACAAACACCCCCAGGTCCTTCTCCTCCAGGCAGCTCTCCAGCCATTGTTCCCCAAGTCTGTAACGCTGCATGGGGTTGTTGTGTCCCAGGTGCAGGACTCGGCATTTGGTCTTGTTAAACCTCATCCCGTTGATCTCAGCCCATCGATCCAGCCTGTCCAGATCTCTTTGCAGCACCTCCATTCCTTCAAGCTAGTCATCAATCTCTAGTCACAGTTAAATTCTCTACTGTGGGTCTGCAGATCTCCAGTCCTACCTTTTGATGTATGGTCTGTCTGTGCAAGTTCAGTTAGGTTGCTTGTACTGCTCTCCAACATTAAATCTCTTACTTTTATTCTCATTTCCTTTTATTTCTAGGACCAGCATAACACAAGATCCTTTCTATGATCTGGTCTCTGCACGTAAGAAAAAGATCGCCAGCAAAAACTGAGCTCTGACTTGGTCACTGGTGGCAGGAAGATGCAGTTGTTCGACAGCTTCCCTCCCACACTGGGCTCTTCCAGTGAAGAAATTTGGGAGCACTGGTTCCTCCTGCCTCTCACTTGACAGGAGGATGACTGGTGGGACAACTTGCCATATTTGCTTCTTCCCTTTCCAAACTGAAGGCAGAGGCACAGGGTGCAATCCGCTTAGGACTATCAGAACCAGGGACATAGTGTTACCCATGTCTGAACACGAAGGCTCAACAGCAGCTGGCATTTGGGTTCTCCCACATAGCCCCAGACATGTAGGCCAGGATCTGCGGGGAGACAAGAATGCCTCCATAATGGCTCTAGCCCCTGCCACCATCAAACCAGGCCTGGATATTTTTCTGTGATGAACCATTTAGATGCTCTCAGAGTAGCCATGAATAGATGTGTAATGATTGTGGAGAAGCAGTCACCGATATCTAAGACCTCACTTTGAAACCGGAGGTCAAGGGAAAATAAGAAGCCCACTGCTCAGAAGAGAGCCCTCTCTACCTCTTCCTGTAGTCATTAGGGCTGTAATCCTGGGAAGTCCCTGCTCTGTAGCTGAGTCATAGGTTTTATAAAAGTAAAGATGTTGGATGGGGATGTAAGGGGTAACTGAGTGGGGAAGCAGCTCTGGGACTTTTGTCTCTCTGTTTCAAGGCTCAGGGACCAGCACAGGTCTCCCTATGGAAGAAACCCAAACACTAGCTCTCCTCCTGGCTGATGGCTCCCCAGCAAAGGTTGTTTTCTTGTACCACCCCAGAGGCCTGGGCTTTGTATCAGAAAGGCCTGCAGTCAGAAGGTATGAAAAACTGGAGGTGCACACAAACCACACTCACACAAGCGTGCATACACGGAGGCATTCACATCTTCACATATTTGATTTCATCTGGAGTGTGGGTATTTTGTCTCTTGTGTAAATAAGGAAATAAAAGTGCTTGAAGCAAGCCTAAAACTCAGGGTAACATGGTCATTTTAGTGATATAGGCAGAGGACATGAGATAAGAGTGTCACGTTCCCGTGCCTTAGCAAAGCAGCCTGAGTACCACCGCAGCTCTGCACTGCACCCAAAATGCAGGCGGGCTGAGCGCGTGGCACAAGCAGCAGCTGCTGGGCAGAGCGGGAGGGAGGAGTAGGGAAGGGGACAAGAGAAAAGGTGCATGGAGCTGCAACACTGCAAGCTGGAGCAGCACCAAGGCAAATACCAAAGACACGCTAGAGGCAATTACACCTGTAGGGTTAAAGGACTTGATAAGCTATTGCGGTTTCATTTGTTACCCTTCTGATCTCTTCTAGCGAACACTGGTGCTATCTCAGTTTCTTGCCTTTTTAGTTCCTGTAGAGGGCTCTATCTACCAGACAATCTTCAGCAGGGCCAGCACAGCCCGATTATTCATTCTAGTTATTTTTGCCTAAGCCATTGGAATGTTGAATTAATTTCAAGAGGCAGGGAGTGTATCTGGGAGTTGAAGCACGCGCTCACTCTGGAGAAGAAACGTGAAGGTTTTCTTCTGCTCGTGCCTGCAAATGTCTCCTGCATTGAATCTGTTACTGATGTGATAGGGAGTGAGTTTTCTGCCCACTGCTATAGAGCCCATGCGTTCACACGCACATTCACTCTTGCTTTGGATTTGATGCAGGAAGGCAGGGTTGTGTCCAGAGGTGGGAGAAGTCAAAATATCACCCCTTATCTTGGCAACATCTCCAATATATCTAAGAGAAATATAAATATGCACTTGGTTGCTGAAAGATGCCCCACAGCCTGGGATTTAGGTGAGAAATGTCTGTTGCAGTGCCTCTCAGCTTCCTTCTCTGTATAATAAAAGAAACTAAAATGTAGCCTGGGGTCTCTCATCTACCACATGTGGTCTAGGGTGAAAAAATCCAGGCTAAGCCCTCCCTAGTTTACCTGGGTCATTCCTATGATAGCAGGGTCTTTCCAAGATCTCCCCAGTCCCTTCTCACCCCATATCCTTGTAATTCTTTTCAGACTGCCTATGCCCTTTCCATTCCCTTCTTCCCTCTGATACGCATGCACTACAGAGCAAAATTGTTCCTAGCATGGACAGGGTGGGAAGCATAAGTTGTGAGAGGCAAAACAATGCACAGAGACAGGCAATTGTGTAATTTCCATCCATCAAACTAACCACAAGAGTCAGGAGGAGATGGGGCTTCTTTTCTCCCTGAGACTGAGGTAGGGAGAGTTATAGTAAGTTTGAGTTTCCATCGCCTTTCCTTGGCTCCAGCACATCAAATTAATTTCCAAACTCCTTGCTATACCATGTCCCAATCTCTTCAGTGTGATGAACACAATGCTACCTTATGTTTCTCACCAGCAAAACAACATGTGCACTCTCCAAGTAGTATTCCTGACCTCATGCCTGCTGAATATCAGTGTGCTTGGTATCAGCCAGGGTATCTCAGAGCAGGTCTATAACACTTGGCAATCCACTCATCCATGTGCTTTTACAGCCATGCTTGGAGCCCTTGCAAATTTATGACGGGAATGTCTTGTGCAATTTGAATGGCACCACCAGGCAATATGTTGCCAGCCACCATCACAGATTCCCTTTGCTGAGAGAAACTACAGAACCACACACAGGAATGCATGGACACAGGCACACACAGAGCCCTTCAGGTACTAAATCTGACAGATTGCTTTCTGATAAATGTGTTCCTCTTTCTCATCATAGGCAGTGTATGTGACTCACACAGAGATATATGCAGAAGCCTGACACTTATTCCCTGTCTCCCTAAGGACTCCTGTGCACACCCAGTAAATTGTTTTCATAATAAATGTCCACCTAATTTCACAAAAGTGTTGGAAGGAGAATGTCGCAGATGTGTGGAAAAGACATCACTGCATCCAGCCTCCTCCCTGCTTCTTCCCTTCCTCCTGTCCCCTGTTTATCGGCTCCTTTCTGGAAGGCTAATGCATTTTAAAAAGGCTTTCTAGAAATTGTTTGCAGAGACAGAGATGGAGCAGCTGTGAGGAGAGCCAGCAGTCTCATTTAGTACTGCTTAGGTAGCTATCAAAGAGTAGAGAAAACCTCTGGGTGTTGGAGGAGAAGAGCATATATGAATGGAGACAAACTGAACTGAGGTATCGATTCAGAGCTGATCAAAGGGCATGAATTGAACCTGCCTGTTCCCAGGAGGTGAATGCCTTTGCTGATGGGAACTCATGAGCAAACAGATGCCTGTGGTAAGGCAAGACTCTGCAAGTGAGATGACCAGCAGCCAGTGGTGGGGTGGGAGCACCCATTTGAGATAGTGTCCATATCTGGCAGGCCTGAAACTGTTCAGCTGTGTGTCACACACCCTTCAGTGCAAAGGGAAAATCAAGCAGCTCTCCTCCGCTGTCTAAATGGGGTTATATGGAGAGAGCCCCCACACCTCAGCCCTCCACAGCAATGCAGGGATTGGCACCAAGAGGGGTTGACAGGTTTGCCAGCTTATACCATAAACCTAAGGAATAAAAGGCTCTTACAAGGTCCTCAGAGGGATGAGAGCTACTCTTCATATTCTCTCAAACTGATCATTTGTATGGAAAGAAGCACAGCCCCGCTGTATTTGAGGTGCACTCAGATTTGTGGGTCCAACAGCATCAGTTCCTCCTGTCTCACATCCCTCATATTTGCTGGCTGGAAAGTAACTCGTCACCTGAGGATGGGGGACCCATTGCAGCACCTCTTTGCTCTTAAACCTTCTTTGAACATGCATTTCACCAGAAAATCCAGAGCACAAATCTAGAGAGCAGGATGGCTCTCAAAGACAATCACGGCCTCTCTGCTGCTCCTTGTTCTGGCTCACTTCTGTCTCCATCCTGACAGAGGGCCAGCCTGAGGGGCTGGAGGAAGCCCAGGCAGACTGGGTTGAGACCTGACCAGGATTTCTTGGAGTGTCACTGCTGTCACATCTACAGTGGCTCTACTCTAAGTGTCTGCGACAGGAGCGTGCAGCTGTCTCATCTTGCCATGCCATTTCCAATCCTACTGCCTCCCTGCGATGAAGATGAATGTGGCCTGTCCCGAGTTATCACATTTCTCTGTGTGTGAGCCTGTACACAGACACCAGTTTTCTCCCGAAGACTGGTACTATCGGGTTACCTGCAAGGAGGCTGTGTGTGGTGGGACACAGGGGACTACAAGGAAAGAGGCTGGGAGGGTGGAGGAGTCTGTATGTTGTGTGGGCAGCTGACAAAGAAAGGCTTGCCGTGATAAGAACTGGGCTTTCACCTCAGGCCCAGAGCGTGGGCAGCACAAAATGTCAGGAACAAGGAAGGTATGACATCCTTGAACAACCAGCAACTTTCACCACAGCCACTGTGTCGCACCACCAAAGGGCATTCCATGTTGCCACAGCTCTGCTCTTTCTGTGGGGTTGAAGAGCAGTGTCACTGGGCAAGCCAGACCAACACTTCAGGGGAGAGTGGAGATGATGCAAAGTGGCCATCACATCTAGGCCCTCAAGGGCACGGCATGTGCAGGGAGAGGACCACACGGTCTGCTAGCACAGCATGCCTTTGCTCCTCTACCTTGATGAATTAGTGGAGTTACAAGTTCCCTTTCTGCATGTGAGTACAAACACTGGTACAGAAGCGTGTTTGTGTGCTATATGCTGCACACTCATAATCACCCATTCCCAAGCACATCTGCACATACACAGGTAGACGCACATGTATCCCATCACAATGACTTCTCCTTGCCCTCTCCTTGAAGGACCCTGGCAAAACAATCCATAAAGGAAGAATGGAGGTCACAGACAAGCAAGGAAGGGTGATCCTTGGACAGCAAGCAGTACGTGGGGAGGGGGAAGCAGGGTGGACAGCAGCGAGGCCTAAAGAGACTATAGGGTTCCTGCCCAATGTGGGCTACACTAGTGGAAACACAATCCTTCACCTGCGGCAAAATTTGGGGAAGGACTGTGGCGGTTACATTAAGAGATGTTGCAAGGTGAACCATTTAACAGTCCCATCTTCCTTCTGAGGTACTAGGCTGGCCTTGAGGGATCTACAGAAAAGACATTTTTGGCTGCCTCTTTAACTATGGTGGGTAGCAACAAGGTTCCTGGGGCTGACTGAAGAGGTGGTGATTTGTGCAATTAATGTCTAATCAGTTCTATGAATATTTATTTCTAGTCAGCCATTTTCTGAATGACAGTGAAGATCCATCTGATTGGAATCACATTCACAGGTAAACCAGAATGTCCTTTGAGTTCACAGACCTCCCACTGGGGCAAAAAGTCCAAAAGGTATAACCATCCTGCTGCACGTGGGAGGCAAATGTGCAATGTGCCCATGGAAAATCATATTCAATCCTTTTTTTGGGTGATGAAAAAAATAACTGAGGCTTTAAAATTGACTGGTTGGAGAGACACACCTTGAAATAGTCTGATGCATTAAAAATCTTCACCTGTGACTGAGTTTGAACTTGTTCTTTTGTGTGTGCGCGCTCTCTCTCATTTATTTTACGTTGCAACATGGGAGAAAAAATAAAAAGGAAAAAATAAAAACTTCTGTAACTGTTCGAAAATTCATGTAACAGTCAGGAATCTCTTGGAGCTTGTAATTGACCTTTCCTCCAACATAGCATACAGCGTACAGAAAGCTAGTATTTTGTTTCCTTGAGAAATACTACTTCGGGGACTTTCTGACATCATCAGAAATTTGACGCTTCTCAACTTTGTCCAAATTTATGCTCCTTTCCAGAATCCCAGTTTTCTTCCATTGTTTTCCCTTGCTCTAGTCCTTTCACCCCATCTTTGTCTCTGGATTCTCTTTCCCATAGTGTCTTCTGCGCCCTTTGCTTTGCTCATTCCTCTGCCTAAACTTGCCACTGTCCTCTCACCTTCAACAAATGCCCCCTCTTCCTTTTTCCTGATGAGGGATGCTGCCTCTCCTGCCCTCCTGCTCCCTGCACAGACTCAATCTGCCTTGGAGAGCTCTGGGGAAAACCTCCTATTAGCAGTGGAAAGCCAAACTTCAGCTCCTACTGCTCACCTGCAGCTTGGGTTTGTGCTGGAGGCACTGCCAGAAGCCTGTTATTACCTAAATGAAAAAGATACGCAGCCCTCCCTGAGAAGGAAGACACACATATAACAGTGATTTTCTTGTTGCCTGCTGTCTTCTGACTGAGAAAACCACCCCAAATTCCAGCAGGGGTTCCAGGACCAGCCCTCAGAGGAAGGAGATGAGCAGACACAGATCTGTACATTTTTGCTTTCTGCATGGAAAGGATCCTGCGGCTTTGGGCAGCAGAGTGAGAGATCCTCCAAATCCGTACCACAGATATCCCCTTCCTCTCATGTGATTGCACTTGGCCTTGAGTCTGCATTGTCTACTATCAGCTCCCATTTTTGCATTTTCTCAGAACTGCATTGTTCTGAGAAAATACAAAAAAGGGATCTGATGGTAGACCCATAATAACCAGCAAGGTATCAGAGGAGGGAAGAGAAGGGAGGACTGGCAAACCTGAGGTCATTATTGCAGTGTACAAAGGCTCTGCTCTGCAGAGCTCTGTTTTTCTTGCTGCAGTCCTCAACTTTCCCCACCAGCTGCACCACTGTGCTCTGGAGCTGTGATTTCAATATCCAAGAGCTAATGTGCTGCTTGGCCTGCTCTCCAGAGGCCATTCAGCAGGAGAAAATGTGCTTTGTACCCAAAGAGGCTAGAGGGACTTCAAGGGAGGCAGCGGGTAGGGGCAAAGGAAGCAAGCAGCTCAGAGCCACGTACTGTGGAGAAGACATGCACACTCAGAGGTTCCTGGAAATGCCAGATGACCCTAAAACCCAGAGATACACAGTTTCACCTCACATGGCTTGGCGACCTTGCAGTGATGCCTTTACTCTGATGCAGTTAAAATTCTTATTATTATAGACAACGTATCAGTATGCGTAGACAACCAGTAGTCAACTAATGGCAGAAAACCAGTAACAAGAGATGTGCCTCAAGCGTCTGCACAAATATTTAATATTTTCATTAATGACATAGATAGTGGGTTTGAGTGCACCCTCAGCAAGTTTTTAGATGCCACTAAGCTTAGGGGAGCACTTACACACTGGTGGGAATGGATGCATTTCAGAGGGACCTTCAACATCAAGAAGTTCAACGAGGCCAAGTGCAAGGTCTTGTGTCTGAGTCAGAGCAATCCCCAATATTAGCATAGACTTTGTGTTGAATGCATTGAGAGCTGCACTGCAGAGAAGGACTTGTGGAGATACTTGTGGATCAAAAGTTAAATGTGATCTGGGCTTGAAGCCCAGAAAGGCAATTGTATTCTGAGCTGCATAAAAAAAAATTTGGCCTGCATGTAGAAGGAATTGATTCTGCCCCTCTGCTCTGCTCTCATGAGACCCCACCTATAATACTGAGTCCAGCTCTGGGGTCTCCAGTACAAGAAAGATGTGGACCTGTTAGAGTGGGTCCAGAGAGAGCCATGAAAATTATCAGAGAGTTGGAACATCTTTCCTATGAAGAAAGTCTGAGAGAGTCTGGCTTGTTCAGCCCAGAGAAGAGAAGGCTCCAGAGAGGCCTCATTGTGGCCTTTTGATACATAAAGCGGAACTGTAAGAACGATGGAGAAAGATCTTTTGCCAGGGCCTGTAGTGACAAGAACAGGTGCAATGGTTTTGAATGGAAAGAAGACAGATTTTGACTGGACTTATGGAAGAAATTTTGTATGATGAGGCTGGTGAAACACTGGAACAGGTTGCCCAGAGAAGCTGTGAATACCCTATCCCTGGGGGTGTCCAGGGCCAGGTTGGATGGGGCTTTGAGCAACCTAATCTAGTGAGAGATGTCCCTGTCTAAGGGAGGGGGTTTGGAACTGGATGATCTTTAAAGGTCCCTTCCAACCCAACCCATTCTATGATTCTATGAACATGTGCATATACACACGTTCATTTTCCACTACCATTCCTTTTCATATCCATTTAGCACTTGACCATATCTCATCTTTCCCAAGCCAGACAAATATCACCAACCTCCCCAGACATAAGACTGGACTTTAAAAAAGACATAAGATCTTATCAGTATGTCCAAGGGACCCTTGCCTAGTTGTATATTGAGGATATTTTATTGCTCCGGGGAAGAGAAAGAAACTTGCTTCCTTTCTTATTTTTCATATTTGGTATGAGAATTGAAATTGCCATTTGATTCCCCTGACTCTAAGTGCTGAGATTTTAAGGAAAATATTAGATATCATGATGCTCAGGTCAAAATGATGAGAGCCTGCATCATTTCCACATACTCTTTTTATCAAACACCTCTACTTTGGCTGTAAGGTATGTTGTTACACTTCTCCAAAATGCTTGCCCTCCTGCCTTCCCCAGCATGAGACCAAAACACCTATGCAACACCTGCAGCTCTGCTTAGTCCGTTGCAATCACACAAAGAAAACACCTATTTCTTTTGATTTATCTTGTCACAGGGTAAGATACGGACTCTCTTCCCAGCTTTCCCACAGACACCTCCATGAATTCCCAGCTTTGCTACAGATTTCTCCATGATACCTCTTCATACCTGTTTCCCAAAGTCATTAAGGAAGCAGATGTAGTATGTACCCGAAGGAAAATCAAGAACTCAGAAAGTGACGGGAAGTGTTCAACATAATGCTAAAAGATCCCACATCATTCAGTCTGATTAAGAGAAAATAAGACTACCATTTTCATGCCAAATCCCTACACTTGCACAGCCTACAGATCAACTGGCTTCTGAAAAACCTCCAACCCTTTAGCTGTGGGACACTGCCCAGCTGCGCTGTTATACTGTGGGCAACTTTCCCCTCTCCAGAGCCGGGCTTGTTGACCTGAGCAGCCAACGCCCAGAGCTGCAGGTGAAAAAATGGGGCTCAAGTAGCCCTTAGCAAAGCCATGGGATCTTTGAAGTGAGGGAGGAAGGAGAAGAAGAAAGCCTTTGTACTCTACGCAGATTTGGGAGCTGCAGCATTTTTCCTCTTCCTCCTCCAGAGCAGACAGGCTGCTCCTGTGAGCTGAGAATTGCTGAGAGATTGAAAACCTGTTGCTGTGAATTTCAGAGATGCCTGGTAGGGGCAACAGGAGCAATGAAGGGTTCAGTGTCTTAAACTCAACATGGTAAAACCATAATGGAATTTTACACGCTCTGTGGCCAGAGCACCCAAAACAGCTCAGCATCTCACCTCATAAGGCATACTTTCAATACCTCCTTCTTGCTCCAGTCCCTCTCCCTGCACCCTGTAGTACATGTCCCAGCCCTAAGATTTCAGATGAATGTCTATCTGTACAGAAGGAAGGGGGGGGCTCTACCCCTTGGGCCCACACAAGTCTCTCAGACTTGTTGGCTTCTCCCTCTGCTCGTTTTAGGAATGTTATAAGCATCATTTATACGTGGGAATATGTCAGTCTTGAAGAGGAGAGAAGAGGACAGAATTGCTCCCTAGGAAAAAGGAGCCAGAAAGAGAGTTTCTGGAGAGGTGGGTCAGGTGCATGTGGAAAGGAAGCTTGGGAAATGACAAATGGGACATGAAGGAAAGGGCATGGAGGAAAACTGGGAGGAGCGATGCTCCAGGGAAAGAGCTGGGAATGGCTTCAGGGAAGGATGCTTTCAGAATAAGGAGAGTCTGGGAGGAAGAGTACTCAGGAGTTGGGGTTGTGAGAAGGCAGGCAGGCGCTGGGTCTGTGACCACGGGAGCACAGCAGGGGGGTGTGTGCGCATTTAAAGAGGATATCTGCACTATTTCCCATTGGATAAATTTCTCTTAGAAAAAGCCACTTAGTAATCAGGAAGCTGTGATTTGCTCTGTTGGATCTGCCTTTCCTCTGCAAAACACTTAAGAGAGTTCATCTTACTAAATCCTTTGCCCTGGAGGAGGTGAGGAGGTCAAATGCCTTCTAGGGGACAGATACTTGGCAAAACTGTTTCCCTGCTGTTGCAGACACCCTAATCCCCTTGCCTCTTTCCCCCATTCAGGCTCTAATACCTAGAAGGAAGAAAACAACATGAGAAATAAGGATGGATGTGAGAGTGAATCCTCCTTCCATCTTGCATGAGAGTTGAAGGCTGTGTGCTATCTGCTTCGGCTGACCATGCTGCCTCCCCAGCTCCGCAGCTGCCCAGAAGTAGTGAGGGCAGGGAAGGCCTGAGGTTTCCTCCCAAACCCTGTGGCCTAGTTGACTCACAGCCACGTGAATCTACTGGTGGGGTCCAGACTTTGCAGCAGAGGAAACAAATTAAGGGCAAAACCCGGAGCTGCTTATGCATCAGGAAGATGAGAAGTGGTGGCAGGGCTTGCACAACTGAGGAAAAGCCTGATCAGTGCATCTGTTCCTGCTTTACTCTCGCATTGTACTTGGGATAAGGAGAGCTCAGGCACTGCAGCTGTCTCTGTCCCACAGACCTGACTCCGTGATGCAGCTCAAGGACCAGGGAACCTGCCTAGACTTAGAGAATGAGTCTGCTGGGAGACCTGGATGGAAAAAAGTATGGAGAAGATTAGGAATGAAAAAAGATTAGCAAGGAAGAACAAATGAAGGAAACTGTGAGAAGAATGCAGGCAGATCCACAAGAGACACCAGAGAAGCCTGTTTGCGTTTGTTTATTGGTGTTGCTGTGGACTTCTCCATTGCCTGATCATTTTTGTCTGAGTACGTATTTGTCACTCATGAGAGCATAGAATATAAGGCAGGAGGAAACCACCTCAGAGAGTTTTTGACTTCCAGGAGGAACAAGTTCCCAACAGCCGCTTCAGAACTCCCTTAAAGACAAGAAGGATTTTTCACTCCCTTATTTCTTGAGCACATTTAGGTCAAGATTTCACTTTGAATTAGAAGGCAATGAATTCACCCATGGAGAGCACAACCTCAGACCTCCCAGTGTTGTTGGGATGTAGCTATTTCATCTTTACCTTTTCTTTATGTTGCCTCAATAAAATGGAATATTAAACTGGACTAACCCTTTCACTTCTCCATGGGTGCTTCATCTACTGAGCTGCAAGATTTTTGAGGTAAGGTCATTGCTACAGCTGCACAGTGCCTATATGGAATGACACTGTTATTCTTGTTGGGGCTATGGGAATGATCCTAACACACATAATGGAGAGGGTGAACTTTAGACTCACAAAAATCTTCTTCATCACAAGCACAAACAGAGTTTGATTCACTTTCTGGAAAACCTACCTACATGTAATTTCCTTATTTCTCCCTTGTTTTTCTATTCTTCTAAGCCTTTGGCCACTCCCTCTCTCCATGATTACTCCTTACCCCTCTCTTGAGCTCTTCAGTGGAATTGTGCTTGGTCATCTTTGGGCCAGCATGGCTTTTCCTTCCTTGTAATAAGAAGGGAACTATCAGGCTGCCTCCCTGCCACACAGGTTTGGCTTATCTACCATTAAGATGCATGCCCTAAAGACCCATACAACTCTACAGCTTAGCCATTGTGACAGAGTCAGAGCAAGCTTCCCTCCCTCTCCAGCCCCCTCAAACCAAAATGTAAGCCTGAGTGAAAGAGAAAGAGATGTGGGTTAAAGTAAGGGAAGATTTGTCAATGTGATTTGGAATATTTGGGGTAGCCACAACTGACATGGTGGACATCAGCACAAGGAAGGTGTGAGACATTTCTGAGCACACTACTCCATTCCAGCCCAGAGGGAGCCAGGAAGGTACATGAAGGTTTACTCTTAAGCTGTGAGCAAGCTTGCAAGGAAAACTGCATTGCTTGGGCCACTGACAACTTGACTGGGCAAAGCTTCAGGGGCAATACTCCCTAGCTGGCTAGGTAACAAGAGCATCCGTCTCCAGCACTGGCAGTGTGGCAGCCAGCCACTTGGCAAAAGGATGGATCAGTCATAGCACAGCCAAGGAAAACCTGGGAGGGAGATGGAATCCAACTCTGTCAGGCCAAGCTGTGGCTGCTTAGCAGTGGAAAGGTAAAACTCAGTTGTGACTTTTCTTCGGCAGGAGAGGGCTGGGATATCATACTTACCCCTTCATTAGCCTTCCCTTTCAGCTCTCAAATCACACAACAGTGTCACCCCTGCTGTTCCAAAAGAAGCCCATCACAGGCATAAAGGGCTGGCAGAGCAGATTGAGTGGAGTGGGTGAAACTTGCAAAGGGTTCCACCTCTGTTTAAATGCTCTTTTATTTCCCTTTTTCCTTTTGGCACCCAATGGGCAGTGGTCTCCCATCTGCCCAGTGAGAAAAGGCAAGTGAATCCTTTCTTTTCGCCACCTCTCCACAGAAGGTCTCCGGTGGCTGAGGAATGACAGTAACCCATTTGCCAATGCTCTGCCACAGAGCAGAGAGGCAAGTCATGCCTGACTGAGGATGGTACTGCCATCAGGACAGGATGGAAAGTCCCAACCCACAGGGTTCCAGCCAGCAGCCAGCCATTCCTGCCGTGCTTCCACCTCACTCCTCTCCACAGGGCAGAGGGAGATGGCTCCATACTCAAGCTTCCTTCTTCCCTTTGAAGAACAGTCATGTCTTCCTTTGTTCTTCTCAAGGGAAATGTACCTTTTCACATAGAGGAGGAGAGCAGATCTGTGTGAGTGTTGGAGGGCGGCTTCCCACCTGGAAAGAGACATCCTCTTAGCAAACCGCACTGCACAAGACTGTCACCGTGAGATGTAGAGTCACAAGAGTAAGCTCCCTGACAAGAGAAAGGGCAACCCCACACTCAGCACGTACAGTCTGTTGGCCCTAGTTTCTCCTCTGCTCTGGGCTCTGTGTGCCAGGATGAGATGCATCAGGAGAGGTACCATTTTGCTGAATCTTGAAGCTGACACTTTTAATATCCATTAGCATTGCTACTCTGCCAAAGAGCATTAGCTGAGATACATGGACTGTTCTCTCCCTGATACCTACCCCCAGTCTCTATCATCCCTCCTTTTGTCTTCCCAGTCCACTCTGACTGCTGTACCCAGCACTGACAACATCAGTTATTGGCGGTTCCAGCCCCTTCTTCAACAAATCTGTCATTGTCTCTTTCACTCCACTGCTTTTCAAACATTTTTGTATCTTGAGGAAAGTATCTCTCCATTAAATGCACATGGACCCACACTCAGACACATACATAGCAAAGTACAGAAAGCAGGACTTACTTTCTTCGGCCTCCAAGAAATGGATATGAAGCACTAAAATCAAGCAAAGGAAGGAGAAAGTTTGAAATACAGATTCTGGTGTTCCCTCTTGGATGCATTGCAAGGGTCAGCAGGATCCTCTGCCAAGATTTGATTTTGAGGCACTGTGCAAATGAGTTGTTAAAGCCATCCCTGCCATCCCTTCCAATGGCTTGCACTACTGAGCATCCAAAAGCAGAATGGCTGATGTTCCTCTGCAGGGGATGAACAGAGGTGAGGAAAGTGAGTAGGGTTTGCCTAGTCACTGCCTGTGACTAGGCTAGAAGTTGGAGCTCATCCTGTGTGCGTTGGTCACACTGCCATGGACTCAGCATGCTGCTTGCCAAATCCAAATGGCCAGAACCAGTTTATACTCAGACTGTTAAACTCTCCTCTACTTAAACATGGGGCAGTATAATGACCCTTGGCATTGCCTCTGCCTCAAACCAGGCACAAACCTCATATAGCAGATTGCTGATTTGCACAAGCCACAGCCATGCTCAGGAGTCAGGTGACAACTGTAGCATGGACAGCCTGAGAACAGTGCTCAGGTTGTCCTGGATGTGTTCAGTATAGATGCAACACCAAGGAGCTATGTATATGGGCCTTCAGATTCTTCTATGCGTTGAAGAGTCTTTGGGGAAAGGAAAGGGAAGAGAAGAACAAGCAAGAGAAGTGCTTTCTGCAAAGGACTTTCTGGGAAGATGGTTTTAAGTGACTCAGGCAAAGAAAGGGAATGATTTTGGGAGCAGTGCAGTTTGTTCTGCAGTTTGATGGTGCAGCTGCCAAACATCAGAGACAGGAGGAAGATTATTAGGAAGAATGTCTTTACCGAAAATGTGGTCAGGCACTGGAAAAGCTGTCCAGGAAGGTGGTTGAAGTGTTTAAAAAACAGGTTGATGAGTTTTTGAGGTACATGGTTCAGTGGATGATGGGTGTGGTTCGACTCAATGATCTCAAAGGTCTTTTCCAACCGGAAGATTCTATAATTCTGTGATTCTCTGATTATATCAGGATTTTGATTTGGGCTGGGTGACTGTGAGCACCAACGCACGTGTGCCACCACGAAATGGCAAAGGATGCTACAGACCCATATGTCTTCACCTGTAGTAATTTTTTTCTGTCTTCTAGTGTTGATATCAGGGTCCATTTTCTTTTCCCCTCTCACCAAAGAGGTTCAGACAAAAGGAAATCAAGGCAATAGTTGCCCACTACACATGGGCAAGCCAAGATCAAAACCATACACTACAAGCATTATATTATCTCAGTGGGTAAGTGCTGGGAAATGCATGTGGGCATGGCCTTAATGACAGAGAAGGGATTTGGTGAGAGCACTGTATTGCATACGTACTTTTGTTGTAAATTCCCAGTTGTTTGCAGTAAAGCAAGTATAAATGCGCTTCTGGTCACCTTGTAATACTGAAAGTTTTCCCTCCTCTCTTATTTTCAGGTAATACCAACATGTAAGAGAGGCAAATACATATTTGTTATGGCTGGAAATAAAGATGAATACCAATTGCCAGGGAGTAACAAGAGCATGACTGCTCCATGGAAAAAGATGAGTCAGAAGCCAAAGGTAACATAAGAATGGGCAAGGCAGTGAACCCACAGACTAGTGTGAGATTCTCCACTACCTAAGTGTGGCAGCTCTCAGCCCCACCCAGGAGCCACACAAGTACCATACACCAAAAGCTGGTGTTTGGCCTGAGCTGAAATGGGGGGGGGGGGGGGGGAGGGTGGTGTGTGAAAGCCACAGGTGAGACAGATCAAGGCTCATTAGTAGACTCAGGGTCCCGACACTAATTAATACCACTGAATGCTGTGCTGTGAATGTGCTGCTTATGGTGTTGAACCTGTTGGTTGGTGTGGTTGTGACTGGGATGGGGGAAGTAATACAGGTATGTTCTAATGTGTGTCTACAACAAAGAAATTAGTATAAGTGTATGCTATCAGTATGCTGGTGTGAAGTTGCACGGCTTCTGAGCCCAAAGCAAACAAACACAGCTGACAGAGCTGTTTCTATCTACTCACCCAGTAACCTGGTCTGGTCTGAAAAGCATGGGTGAGTTATTTTTATCTTTGTTATTGCTTGCAGTTTAGGCAAATTAAGGGTGGGAAAATGTTTTCAGCCTGAAGTTTATTTGTTTTTTTATCTCTGAACTGTTATATTTGCCTGAGTTTGCATCAAAATGGGTGTCAATCATGCTACCTGGAAAAGCAGTAGAACACAGAAATATGCTTAAGTGACTCCTGTCTAGAAAGATGCTGGACAGATGGTTAAAGAGTCGGTAGCCATGCTAGAAAGTGGGAAAAAAAAGCCATAGACTGTGTTTTCTTGAAGGTGAGGAGACAATCTCTGTCTGGGACCCACCTTAGTAGGTTATGCTAAAGAGAGACTCACAGTGAGAAAGAGAGGAAGTAAAAGTTTCCTCCCTGCAGGCAGTTGATATTGTCACATTGTCCCTATGCAGAATACAGGTAAAAGAAAGAAGCACAAAGAAAGAAAAAAAATCAACACGTGCTGTGGCACAGAGTCATGTGCGGAAGTCTGAAAGGACCATAGATAGGGAAGAAAAAGAATTGATTGAAAGCTTGAAAAAAGATGAGCGTTCATGAAAGCACCTAGAAAGACGAAGTATTTTAAAGAGTTACTATATAAAAATAACACAATAGTAAAGCATAGGTATGAAAAATCACTATCTCACATAGACACCTCTTAACAGAACAGTTTTGACAGCTCTATCTCCACCCCAGTACAATGGCAGTTCTAAGCTTTCTCAACACAATGGCAGCTCTAGACTATCATTTGTGATGAACCCTAACGCTGCTTTCTGGTACAGGCTGGGACGAAGACCACACCACAAACTTCTTCTCAGCACAGATCACTTGGCAGCACTCATTTGGTTTTACCTTTCCTGGTTTAGATCCTCTCTAACCACACAACTACTCCTTATTTTTATACCTTTTATTGTTTTTTTTACAGGATATAACAGAGTCTTACAGACAGGACTCTTAGCCATAGTCTTTGCAGTACTAAGTTCATCTTGAATCATCAGATAGTCTTGAAGCACCTGAAATAGCAATCTGATGTCTTCATTTTACTCTGAGTATTGTGTTTCAAGGCAGAAATCAGCTCTTAGGAGAATGAGCTAGTGTCCACCTCCTATTAACAGTGTTCAGGCACCAAGCAGAAAAATCCCTGGGACTGCAAAACTCCTAGAACTGCTTATTCTGGATATGGATGTACTCAGATCCCCTGGGGCAGACCAGAAATTTTCCTCTCCAAAGCCACAGCCTGCCCAAGAATAATGTGTAAGATCAGACTTGGAGAACAGAGAATGGTGGAGAATAGAGTGAGGACTGTTACTGCCTGCCCTCTTTGCCCCTTTGTTTTGTCCTCAGTACTGAGATTGTTGTGAAACCATCTCCTTATCTCTGAGTTCTCTTCCCTCAGTTTCTCCCTTACAATGGCATTCTTCTGACAGCTTTTGTTAGTGAGATTGGAAGGCAGGGTGTTTGTGTCTGGATTGCTGGAGATTACTTGAGAACGGCAGGACTTTATTCCCTATTGCCTACAAGCCAAGGTCAGTGTGGAGGTACAAGGTAATGTTGACTGGATATAGCAACATGAAAAGCGTGAGCAGATGACACAAGGGAGGAAGAAGCAGGAAGAGTTGTGGAGTCCTGTCAGATCCGTATGATAATACTGGGTTAGGGTGTCGCAATGGAGCCGGGAGAAAATGGGCAAGAAAGGATCTAAGTCTTTCTATGAGAAAACCAAAGAACAGAAAAGCACCAATCTGCAAGGCTTTTTCCATGGGAATGCCAGGCAAATCACAGGGCAAGCAAGAGCTCCAGAACAAGGCACACCATCAAGTGTCTAATTCCTAACTAGGCACGTAAATTCTCATTGATCAGAAGGGACTGTAAGTGTGAATACTAGAATAATTTGGCATTCCCTCACTGTGGTTTGCAAGGGCTGCATTAGCACAGAGACAGACAGAATGAATGAATGAATTAAGTAGCTCTGAATTAATCTCCAGTTTAGCAACATGTTCCTTTTGTCCTTCGGAGGGATTAGACAGACAGCGCCTTGGTGCCGACCTCTAAGTTCTACCTGCTGCTACTCCAGGCATCCCAAGGTTGATTTGCTTTGGATTTGAGGCAACTGCTGTCAATAATATAAACTTCAAGAAGTGAGTAACAGGCCTCCTCGTGAGATCTTCTTTTTTTTTTTTTCCCCCAGCCACTCTCTCTGCTCCTGCAGCTTTAAATCCAACCAGGTTAAGAGTAATTTTTTTAAAAATTATTTAAAGAAGGCAGATAAGAGGTAGGTCTTCAAATTAAGAATCCAAGACTTGATTGCAGCTCTTATCATATTTTTCCATTTTCCCCCCTTCTTCTCAACAGAAAATAAATTATATCTCTAATCTGCATAGGGGACCAGCAGTCTGGGCTCTCCTTTTAACACGCTCTATTGCAAGATAATCAATCCCTTCCTCTCACTGCATGGAGCAAACTAATAGATTTTAAACAATTCCATTATTTGATGATTTCTCCCATTATTAATACAAATTGCCTCCACTCGCTTTCAATTAGAGCATTTTTATTTTCTAATAAATCCCAATCAGGTTCTCTCAAACACCATCTAAACATGGGGAGATTAGCATATTTTCCATTTAAACAAAAAACCCATAACACTCACATGCCTTCCTCAGTTTCTCATAACTTTCCTTCTTGCAAACTCTTCCATTTTCCCTTCCTCTCTCTCATTTTCTCCCTACTCATTTCCTTCCCTTACTGTTTTCTCCTAAGTCTGATTTTTATGTCCCTGCCTCTGGAGGTGAGGTCAGTAAGGGCACCGTTAATGTTATTGAGTTGTGCTCTCCCCTGTTATCTCTTACCCGCATTCACAGGAGTGACACAGCTCACAACTGCCTCAGATCCCCTCTCCAGGCCCTCCTTTCTCTATCCTGATGCATGAAACTGGGAAACTCTGCTAACCTTTAAATGAAGGTTGCCTCCGTCCCAGTGGCAGCACTGCTTCCTACATCAGCTACAGTTCCATACCCAGATGTTTGTCACGCAACTGTGTAAAGTTGTCTCCACTCTGAAAGCAGAGCTTCTGTGGTCATTCAAAGTGGAGGGAGTATCTAATTTGGGGTCAGTTGTAGCAAAGGCTGAAGGAGGCTCTCTTGCTGCTGTTATCATGATTGTGTTGATCGTGCCCAACTGCTTGCTCTGTTTCATGGACTCTCAGCCAGATTCCTTGGCTCTGGAGGTTTCCGCTCATGTTTTTAAGTTGCTAACCACTAAGATTAGCTCAGCCTTCAGCATTGATGTGCCATCACCGTACATTACACTTATTTCTTTGTCTATCTTCAGCAGCACCAAGAGACCACTGTCCAAAGGAGGCAAGCAGAAGCTAAGCATGTCAATAATGCCCCATTCACAAGTGTGGGACCCTGTGGGTAGAGGATGGAGAGGCAGCATTGCATTCATTATCTTAAAGATGAAGGAGATGTGTGTGATTTGCTCCAGAGGTCTATGGAAGGGCTAAGATCTTCCAGATCCCATGGGGCTGTGATATTTCTTATTCTGAAGGTCTTGGTTGTTTGAGGATTTTTTTTGTTGCGAGTGAGGGGTTGTGGCATTTGGGGTTCTTGAGTGGGGAAGCATGTTGTGTAAAGGCCTTTGAGCCACAGAAATAAAGGCCATTAAAGTGTTTGTGTGAAAGAAATTCAAGAAGGTGCATCAGGATATAATGACACAGTAAAAATATAAAAATGGCTATCTCAGGGTGGATCAAAGATCTAGAACATTGTCCTAAGGAAAGAATGCTTAAAAACTTGTAAATATAAAATATTATCCCCAAACTGAAGCACCACTCTTTCAGAGGACAGCAACTGTTGTACAAAGCAACATCACCTCCTCACCGCTACCAATCAAGCGCATTCCCTAAATGCTCCTTATGGTTGCAGATCTTAAGGATCAGGTGGAGAGGTTGAGGAGTATTCGAGAAAGTGAAAGGGAGATAGACTGGTGGAGTAGAACCCTCTCTCCTCCCAGTAATCCTCCCCAGGAGGCTGAGGAATGCCATATTCCTCATCAACAGGATAAGGGGAGTGACCTGGTTGGTGAGGAGGACTGGGAGCAGGTCTGCTCTCGTGGGGGTTATAGACCTCCCTTTCAAATGCCACCTTTCCAACTACCCCTACAAAACAGGTTTGGGGTGTTGGAATTTGATGCTCAGGTGGAGGATAGTGTGACAGAGAACTCACCCGAGGAGGCTCTTAACCTCACATTGCCCATCAGACAGGTCAGGACTTCAAGTAAGAAAAAGAAAAGGAGGGTCATTGTAGTGGGAGACTCCCTTCTGAAAGGGACGGAGGGCCCTATTTGTAGGATGGACCCAACTCATAGGGAAGTCTGCTGCCTTCCCCAAGCCCGGGTACACGACATCGCCAAGAGACTCCCAGACCTAGTTAAACCATCAGATTATTACCCGCTTGTGGTGGTACAAGCTGGTGGTGATGAGCTAGCGAAAAGAGGGTCAAGGGTAGTTAAAAAGGAATTCCAGGAGCTGGGATGGTCACTGGATAGGGCAGGAGCACAGGTGGTGTTCTGCTCGGTTCCTCCGGTGGCAGGGATGTAAACAGATATGAACAAGAGAATATATGCAGTTAATAAATGGCTTAGGGGCTGGTGCCGGCAGAGGAATTTTGGGTTCTTTGATCATGGGGAAACCTTTACGGCACCTGGCCTGCTTGACTCAGATGGGTCTCATCTAACTCCAAAGGGTAAGAGGATTCTAGCTCAGGAGCTGGCAGGACTTGTTGAGAGGGCTTTAAACTAGGTATGAAGGGGGAGGGGGGAGTAACTAGGCTCACCGAAGATGTTGCTGTGGAGGATGAGCCATCTCAAAGGGTGTCGTCAGTAACCCAACTGAAGTGCATGTACACAAACACACGCAGTATGGGAAACAAACAGGAGGAGCTGGAAGTCCTGGTCCAGCAGGAGAGCTATGACATAGTTGCTATCACGGAAACGTGGTGGAATGACTCTCATAACTGGAGTGCTGCCATGGAAGGTTACAGGCTCTTCAGGAGAGACAGGCGTGAGAGGAGGGGTGGAGGGGTGGCCCTCTACACTAGGGAAACCCTGGATGCTATTGAAGTCGAGATCGGTGATGACCAGGTTGAGTGCCTATGGGTAAGGGTCAGAGGGGCGGTCAGGTCTGACCTCCTGGTTGGAGTATGTTACAGACCGCCTGACCAGGAGGAGGAGATGGATCTTCTATTGTTTAAGCAGCTGGAGACTGCCTCTAGATCGGCTGCCCTTGTTCTTTTAGGAGACTTTAACCTTCCGGATATCTGCTGGGAACGTAACACTGCTGAGAGGAGGCAGTCCAGGAGGTTCTTAGAGTGTATTGAGGACTGCTTTCTGTCGCAGCTGGTGAGTGAGCCCACCAGGGGTGAGGCTCTCCTTGACCTGCTGTTTACAAACAAAGAAGGGCTGGTGGGTGATGTTGTTGTCGGAGGCTGTCTGGGGTGTAGTGATCATGAGATAATCAGGTTCTCTCTAAACAATGTGAAAAGAAAAGCCAGGAACAGAACATCGATGCTGGACTTTTGGCGGGCAGATTTTGGATTATTTAAGGAACTGGTCAGGAAAGTACCCTGGGAAATAGTTCTTAGTAGCAAAGGGGTCCAGGAAGGCTGGATACACTTCAAGAATGAAATCTTGAAGGCGCAGGAGCGGGCTGTCCCCATGTGTTGTAAGAAGAGTCGTAGGGGCAGACGTCTGACCTGGATGAGTAGGGAGCTTCTGAAGGAACTAAGTAAGAAAAAGAGGATGT
Source organism: Dromococcyx pavoninus (assembly GCA_033558185.1). Taxonomy (NCBI): domain Eukaryota; kingdom Metazoa; phylum Chordata; class Aves; order Cuculiformes; family Neomorphidae; genus Dromococcyx; species Dromococcyx pavoninus. The sequence goes on along the minus strand of JAUMJL010000513.1, from coordinate 308,376 downwards.
ATTGCCGTTGGAAAGAAGGGGACGTAAGCCACGTCATGTTCAAAGATGTTGTTAAGTCGTGTAGGAGGAGAATCAGGGAAGCAAAAGCCCAGTTGGAGCTCAAATTGGCCACTTCTGTAAAGGATAATAAGAAGAGTTTTTATAAATATATCAATGGTAGAAAGAAGGGCGGCAGCGACCTCCACTCCTTGTTGGATGTGGAGGGAAATATAGTAACCAAAGATGCAGAGAAGGCTGAGGTACTTAATGCCTTCTTTGCCTCAGTTTTCAACAGCAAGGATGTCTGTTCGCTTGACAGTTGGCCCTCTGAAGTGGTTGATGTGGGCAGGGTGAAATATGGCCCTCCTGCAATCCATGAGGAGGAAGTTAGAGACCTGCTGAGCCACTTGGACCCTCATAAGTCTATGGAGCCGGATGGGATCCATCCTAGGGTGTTGAGAGAGCTGGCGGATGAGCTTGCTAAGCCGCTCTCCATCATCTTTCAGCAGTCTTGGCTCACTGGAGAGGTCCCGGAAGACTGGAAGTAGGCCGATGTGACGCCCATCCACAAGAAGGGCTGTAAGGATGATCCAGGTAATTACAGACCTGTCAGCCTGACCTCGGTCCCAGGTAAAATCATGGAGCAGATAATCCTGGGTGAAATCATGCGGCACCTGCAGAACGGTCAAGAGATCAGGCACAGCCAGCATGGGTTTAGGAGGGGTAGGTCCTGCCTGACCAACCTGATCTCCTTTTATGACCATGTGACTTGCCTGGTGGATGAGAGGAAGGCTGTGGATGTGGTATACCTGGACTTTAGCAAGGCCTTTGACACTGTCCCCCACAGTAGACTCCTAGAGAAGCTGTCAGCCCGTGGCTTAGATGGGAGCACTCTGTGCTGGGTTAGGAATTGGCTGGATGGCGGAGCCCAGAGAGTGGTGGTGAACGGTGTCTCATCCAGTTGGCGGCCGGTCACCAGCGGTGTCCCCCAGGGATCGGTGTTGGGTCCGGTCCTGTTTAATATCTTTATTGATGATCTGGATGAGGGGATTGAGTCCATCATCAGCAAGTTTGCAGATGATACCAAGCTGGGAAGAAGGCTTGATCTGTTAGAGGGTAGGATGGCCCTGCAGAGGGACCTGGACAGATTGGAGAGATGGGCTGATTCTAAAGGGATGATGTTTAATAAGTCCAAATGTCGGGTACTTCATTTTGGACACAACAGTCCCATGCAGAGATACAGACTGGGGCTAGAGTGGCTGGAGAGTAGTCAGGCAGAAAAGGACCTGGGAGTGCTGGTTGACAGGAAGCTCAACATGAGCCAGCAGTGTGCCCAGGTGGCCAAGAAGGCCAATGGCATTCTGGCCTGCATCAGGAATAGTGTAGTCAGCAGAACCAGAGAAGTTATTGTCCCCCTGTACTCGGCACTAGTCAGGCCTCATCTGGAATACTGTGTACAGTTCTGGGCCCCCCAGTTTGGGAAAGATGTTAGGATACTGGAATGTGTTCAGAGGAGGGCAACGAAGATGGTAAAGGGGCTGGAGCATAAGCCCTATGAGGAGCGCCTGAGGGAGTTGGGGCTGTTTAGTCTAAAGAAGAGGAGGCTCAGGGGAGACCTCATTGCTCTCTACAACTACCTAAAAGGAGGTTGTAGTCCGGCAGGGGTTGTTCTCTTCTCTCAGGTGACCAGTGACAGAATTAGAGGGCATGGACTCAAGCTTCGTCAGGGAAAGTTTAGGCTTGATGTGAGGAAGAAGTTCTTCACTGAAAGGGTGATCGGCCATTGGAATGCGTTGCCCATGGAGGTGGTGGAGTCGCCGACCCTGGAGATGTTAAAGGGGAGATTGGATGTGGCACTGAGTGCCATGGTTTAGATGATGGTTGGTGTTAGTGTTGGGTTATAGGTTGGACTCGATGATCTCAGAGGTCCTTTCCAACCTTGTGATACTGTGATACTGCTTGTAGTAGACAGGGGTGGCATTCAACTCACATTTTTCATGCAGGTGCTACTGGGGTGAAACTTGAGGCCTTATTTGCTTCTGCAGTGCAGTAGCACGTCTGCATGACAGGGAGAGAGGAATGAAGATTTTTGAAGATGCACAATTCAATGCAGAGGATGTCTGCACTGCCAGCTAGGAGTGGTTTGGAGACCCCTTCTGTATTTGATGCTATTGTAGCACAGTTTAGCTTTCAGAAGGGGGCACCACTGAATCCAATGCAGCAGCTGGACAAGATTGGGTGTGGGTGAGAAGCACCATACAAGCTCAGTACACTAGCAATTCTTCCTCTCTGGGACATGTGGATGCTCTGAGGCGACTACTGACAGCCTCAGAAGGCTACCAAAGGAGTCCCAGCTGCTGTTCCCAGGAGACAAGGAGGTAGGTTTCTTCCTACAATCTATCTTTTTTACTGCTGCTCCCTGTCCTCCTCAGAGGTGGAAGTTGTCAGCTGCTATGGCAACCCTGCCTCCTCTGGCAAGGATCAAGGAAGGAGCAGAGTGAGAGCAGAGATGGGAAAGGGTGTGGAGAAAGATCTCCACAGCCTAGTTCAGAGTAATCAATATGCAGAGGTCATTATCCTTCACTGTCCTTCACCACTGCAGTACAATTGGGGCTGCAGGGGCTTTGTGGCGGAGGCAGAGGAGACTGCTGTGGGGTGGATAGGAATAAGAACAGGAAAGCTGGGTTCCTGCACATAGATGTATATCCATGGGCTTCATCTCCTTCTGCACTTAGACCATGTTGCTTGCAGTGTGTGCCACGCAACACCCTCCCTCCCATTGGCCTGCACCTCCACCTCACCTCTCTCAGCCTGCTGGGTAACACACTGTTGCTTACCTACATATGTTCTCTGTGAGCATCATTTTGTGCCTCCTCCTTGGCATGCGAAAAGACACACCTTTGCCCCCACCTGCAGGTGTGTTTGTAATGCACTGACTAGCCCTGCAGCTGCAGAATGGTGGAGAAGTGGTCCCTTACCCTGATGTAATCCTCACTCTGTAGCTGTGATCCTAGACCCCCAGGCACAAGCACACATCCCGTATGCACAGACAGAAAGCACAGCTTGCTTCCCCCCACCCTCCCCACCCCTACAACACACTCCCAGGCTTTTCCTCTGCCATGTATATTTGCATACATTGCCACAGCCAGCTTTCCTTCTACTCTCGCAAGCAAATTTGCTCAAAGCATCTGAGATCCTCAGCATATACACATCATCCCCTGTGCCCCAATACTCCCTTTTGCCATGCCAGCCAGCGCCAGCCACCCACACAAAAACACATGCGTGCAGTTTGAGAGCGATGGCAGAGCCCTCACTGAGCTGCTGGAGCAGAACAGATGGCTTAGCAACCAAAAAAACAGTCATTCGCTCCACAAGTTTCTTTCTCAATGTTCTGTTTGTTTTCAGAACACATTTGTCACCAGAATAAAATCCAGGCAAGATGGGTTGATATAAACACCCCAGCCTTGGTCCCATGAGGTGTGAAGTCCCACCTACTTTTTGCACCCTTGTTTTCTCAGATCCCAACTCTTTCTGAGGCACAGCCCCCCTTTCCATCTTACAAATTCCCCTTCCCCCCTTGGCATACAGATTAACTTCATCTTCCTTAAGAGACAATACCCTCCATAACTTGTATCCTTCTTGTCCTCAGCTGACATGAGTCTTCCATACTTTGCAGTGCTCATTTTTCTGTTTCAGGTGTGCACCTGAGCCAAAAGAGCACTTTACTTCTTATCTCATGCTGGAGTCACCTTGCTGAAACGCATTTTCTGAAGGTCTGAGGAAACTGCATGGGATTTGGGAAACTACCAGATCTGTAGCAGTGGGCATAGGACCCGTCAGGTAGCACATGCTTCTAAAAGGAAGGGTTGAGGCAATGTTGCAGCTTCTTCTCCCCTGCTGTGAATTCCTGACTGGGATTTTAGGCAGCAGGTAAGGGAAGTGCATGCGAGTGACAGGAAGGAAACTGTCATAAATTTTGATGCCCTGCGTCATAGCCAGGTAGGAGCTTTATATATTCCTGAACACACAGATCAATTATCAGTGCTGTCTTTATCCAGGACCTAATGGCAAGTGAAGGGATTCTTAAACCCTGCCCCACCAGAGCTCTCTACTCACTGTGGGGCCTAGGGTTTCTCTATATCTGCCATACAGCAGGAACTGAGCCGTCCTGTTCATCACCAGAGGCTTCTGGGTCATGGTGAGCTGCAGCAGAAGGCAGGTCTTTGACTCCCTCTACTGATGTATATGGAATAGGGCCTCATGGACCTATTCCCCCTACAACTTCACCAAAACCAGCGCTGGATTCTCAAGATGCGCAGTCCAGATTCCCCTGCCAGCTCAAGCCAGGCTGTTTATACAAGCAAGCCAATCAATGGCTCTCATATTCATTCCCACATTGACACTTAATGATGATGCCTCCTGGTAGAGCTCACCAGATGTGTGGGATGGAACAGGGAAAGCCCCAGGAAGGCAAACATCTGGCTCCAATGCAGTAGGAGGAAAGGGGAGCTGGGTTTGGTTGGGATCACTCTATGCCTTCTGGACAAATTGCCTCAAACCTTCCCTTCTCCCTTTAAATAGGAATCTCTGCCCTCATAATGTTCTCTGCAGTAAAGGAACTGTACATCTCTGTTTCATTGCTGAGGATGGGCCCCGAAGTCCCAGAATGCAACCAATTAAGATCTGCGCCGTGCACAAGCTGCCTTTGTATTTCTAGCAGCAGCTGAGATAGTGCCCTCCCCGAGAAGAAAAGAAAACAGAAAATGCTTCTGGGAGATGAAAAAGAATTTTTGAAAAGAAAGGCTAGATGAAGAGGTAATTGACAAACACAGCCAGTGTGATGAGAGGCAGTGAGAGGGGTGGGGAGTCGATGGGTACAGAGAGGCAAAGGGTTGTGTCAATATTTCATGAGAACGAAGTGCTCCTGTGGTCTGGAGGCTGATGTCCTCAACCCATGATGAAGGGCTATCCCAGCCAGGGCAGCAGGGAGGGGAGAATGTCAGAGCATAGATTGCTTCATGTCAGATATGTGGTCCAGGCAAGCAGAGAGTGTGATGAGATGGGGATCTGGACAAAGTGGGGATGGAAAGGTTGAAAAGAGAAACTGATCCTTTCTGGGAGATAAATGTGGGTTAAAAAGCACAAAGGACACAAGGTTGGGTCTCTTAACCCTGAAGAAAAGTTGTACTCCCACATAATTGTGCTAGGTCATGCTTAGCTCTGACTAAGCCATGTTTGTTATACTGAAGGGATCCTACTCACAGTCCCACTGGCACTAAAAGAAGTCATCCACGGTGTCCAGCTCATAGGACAGAAAGCTTTAACATGAAGGCAGGGACTGGGCCCCTCCTGTCTGCAAACATGCTGTATGTGTTTGTTCATTACCAGCCTCTGTTGAAGGCTTTAGGTTGTCTCCTCTGTGTCGTACTCCTTCACACTACACCTAGACTGGGCTGCAAAGATAGAGTGCAGCATCCCTTGGTGTTCTCATCCACTGAGACTACAGCCAGTGAGACTACAGCATATCACAGCACCTTGTCCACCTGCGTCCCTGCTCTGCCACATCAGGCAGGCACAGGTGATGTGATCTCACAGCACAGGACACGGGTACATTGCAGAGCAGTGACGCGATCATAGCAGAGAAGTGTTCTGCAGTGCTGAAGTTTAAATGTAGCCTGAAAGAGCTTTTCCTTTGTTCCCAAGAGCCCTTCCAGGGGAGGAAGGCATGAGCACCAGCTTTGCCACCAGCATCAAATTGTGAGCAGTTGTGCTACACAGCACAGCAACAACTGTGAAATCCCAAGGGGAGTCACATATTTGTTATACTGTAATGTATCTGGGTCAAAACAGGGCAGGCAAAGGGAAGCGACAGGATAAGGAGCTCTGAAATCCTTCCTCGCAGACTGCCTCCCTGGTGAGCAAGAACAAGCATCCACAATGTCAAGTAGACCATTGTCATGACCTGCTGCTGGAGCTCTCTGACTTTTGCCAAAGAGGAGGATAGGCATTGCCCTTGCTCCAGCACTTGCTGAGTAGGCAGGGTCCCTGTGGGCTGCCCCTGCACCAGGCACTGTGGTAGATCTGTCTGTCTCCTCCTTTGGGTTGCAGCAGCCTTTAGAGGTCTGCAGCTGAAGCTGGGGCAGGGAGAGAAGGCCACAGCCCAGGGAGCGTGGTGTGGGTCACAGCCAGCTCTGCAATGCCAGAGGTCATAGTATTGCACAGCAACAGACAGGCTTGGCCCAGGTGCGAAGCACCAGAGAGGAAGGGAAGAAAGATGTCCTCATTTCATGTGCACTGCGCTACTTCCCTCCCTCTGCCTCTCACAATTTTAGCTGACATGCTTTGAGACCTCTTTCGCCTCCAGTTCCAGCATTCTTTCTTGTATTTCCAGGAGGTTATTTTCTTCTCTATCTGATTCTATCAGCTTCTTCTTTCTCCTAAAATCACTGACGAGGGGCTGTTTCTCCATATTGTATAACCTTTTTCCTCCAAAAATGGCACATTATGGACTCAATGATCCTTGTGGGTCCGTCCCTTTCAACTCAGGTCATTTTGTGATTATTGCATCTATGGTCCCCAAACTCTAACTGCAATGTTATCCTGTTTAACCATCTGCCAGGCTGAAACACCAGGAAGAAGTAGGATCTCCCTTACTAAGTTAGGGGATGCCCAAGATTCCAGAAAAGGTGCTTAAGGTATCAGGAAAGCGTCCCTGATGCTTTCATGTCTGGTCACATGCACAACCTGTCATATGCCCCTCTCATCTGGTGACAAGCAGAATTTCCCCTGCCTTCTACTTACAAAGGGGGTTCTCCCCCTTGACTCCCAACCCTTCTTTCTCCCTCCAGTGGAGCATGGTCAACTCCCTCCTCCATCATTGTTGAAGATGCCAGCAGGTTGGTAGAGCAAGTCTGGGGGAAGAAGGCTGCATGCCCTGGCAAGGTCAATCAAGGTTTGGTACATCAGAACAACACCTGGGTCTTCTCTGTGTTTCATCCACCCTTACTCTCATGCCCCTGATCCCACCAGGCTTCCCCATGGATATCATGGTTTACAGCTGTTATTTCTACTGCAACAGGGCCATCTTAATTTTTGTTGCCTTTTCCTCCTCAGTGCACCCACAAACAAAAAATTGCTATCACAAAGGGTCATTACGGATAAACCATCTCCTGGCAGCAATGTTTCGCAGGTGATGGGGAGGAAGCAGAAGTCTGCCTGTGTGGCAGTGGGGGAGGCTGGAGCTATGTTCCAGCTGACAGTGGCATTCATCCGCAGAACTGTGCAGGACCTAATTAACGTGCAGCAGTGCTGTTTCTAGCAGGTACTGCCATGGCAAGACACCAGCAGGGAGGCAAACAAACCAGGAAGGAAAAAAGGAGAGGGTAGAGAGACAAGTGGAAGAAGAGAGGAGAGGGGAAAGAAGGTAGGGCAATGAGGGCAGCCCATTATTTCTGCATCAGCCTATGGGGGTTGCCTCCCTCTGGCTTCCCTAAAAGTCCTAATTGCAGTGACTTTTTGTTTTTCACCTGGCTGGTATGAAGTGACAGCCCTTTTTATAATGTTAATAATGTCTTCAGAGCCCAGAGCACCAGCCAAACTGCATGAGGGTTGGTGAGAGATGCAGGGCTGTGGGGCAGGGAGAGGAGCACACAAGGATTTGTTTTAGTCTTTCAGGAATTTGGCTTTTGGTTGACACAGAGTAAAGAACCCCACTCCAGGTCTGAAGAGCCAGGCCTTGGCACCCATGGGCACGCACCTGGCTGAAGGCGAGAGAACAGGAACAAGGAGCCTGCAAGGGGAATAGAGCCACGTGTACATACATAGGTGGCAGGTGATTTTGGTGCGAGAAGGTCAAATCAGCCTAATTCATACAGTTGAGTGTGTGATATAAAACATAATGTGGCAGGGGGAGACGCAATGTGATACAACAGAAACCAAGCTATGCTTACAATGAGTGAATGAGAGGGTTGGGAAAGACACTTTGAGATGTGCCTGGGCCTGTTTGCTCACTGTGTGGACACTGCTTTGTGTCTATGTGCCATGTGCACCTATACCTATAGGCCTCTCATCGCTCATGTGCTCAGGCTGTACATGTGCGTGTGTGTCTCTGTGTGTGTGACCACCCACCCTCTGTGTGCGTGTGTGTGTATGTACCCTCACCCTGTGTGCCCAGTTGCTTAGTGTAAGCCTGTGGAAGCCTAAGTGTCAAGCCTGGGATTGTGCCTGCAAGGTTCTAGCCCAGGCTGCCATTGCACAGTTGTGCAGCTGTGTGTGTGTGTGTGTGTGTGTGCACACGCGCGCAAATGTATGCTTCTTCCCTCTGTACCAGCTGAGTGCTCAAGGAGCTGCAGGGCATCCAATGTCCGGACAGCAGCTCTGTGCTCATGGATGCTGTGAATGATACAGGCTAGCTGTGGCAGTTCTCAGCAGCTCAGGAGAAGCCTCTTAACTCACACAGACAGCCAGTGCTGGGGGCAGCTGGCAAGGGGCTGGAAGCCAATCCGTTATGACAGCTGCTCTGCCAGGGGTGTTTGGGGGCTTCTCTCTTCTTGTTTTCACCACAAACTGGTTACCTAGTGTAAGGCTAACAGGGCTGCTGCTAATCAGACAGAAATGGAATCTAAGGGGACAAGCACAGAGTGCATTAAGCAGAAGAGCATCAGGAAAGCAAAACACTCGAGAGCTGCACGCTTCTTGGTTCTTGTGCTACTGATACACATTCCTCTTCTCCCATGCTTGCTTTTTTTCTCAAGACCCCTCTTCCTTTCTATCTTCCATTGCTCATTTTCCTCCCCACTGCTACCACATCCTTCTTGTCTTTTCCCAAGTACCTTCCCTTCATGGCACCACTGAGCGCCCCGTCATGATACTGTGAGAGCTGGAGCTTCCAGCATGGCTGGGACTGATCCTTTGGATATCTTTTGGGAAAGAAATCTGAGAGAGTACGACAGTCATACCCCGCTGTTGCCACACTCTGCTCAGCATTCCTGGCCTTAGCCACCCTGGGAGCCCCTGGGCCAGGCAGGTTGCCAGCTGTAACAGAAAACTGCTGGGGTCCTGCTTCCCAGCAGGCGCTTGGTAGAACTGGTGAGCCTCATGCTATGATAAAGGGAGAAAATGGTAACAGCTCTGAGCCTACCAAGGAGATCCAAAGTGTCTGTGATGCCTCAGTAAAAAGTTGATCCTTGTGGATAGGTGCAGGTAATAGGGAGGAGGGCTTGAAAGCAACCTTAGAAAACCTAATGCTCTTGATTACTCTTTGAAACCAGCCTGACTCTACTCTGTGTCTTTCTGACCTCTTCATTCCCCACACTGATCCATTCTCCACAGCCTCCCTCTTTTCTTTCAGTCCAGTGCAGTAATGCTGGCCCTTTCTCCAATCTCACAAACCAGTTGTAGAAGCCAGTGAAGACCAAATTTTCTAGCTCCACAAAGATTAGGAGAGAAAGAAAAAGAGCACAGTGCATGACTTGGCAGAGGAAGATACTTTGTTGCACATCACCCCATAAATCTCATGCCTGAAAGAGTTTCTAATGCCGGAGTCACTTAAAAGCATGGTATTGTATTGGGTTAAATTGATGAATGGCATTGAGAGAGGGGACAGCCTGGAGCACTGAACAGGGACTCTGCCGATGGCAGGCTCCCATTCTTGTTCACATTCTGTTCCCTCTCCCCACTAATGGAGCCTCATCTCTTTAATCAGAAAGTAAGTGCTTTCCAGGTTACTGCCTGAAATGTTCAGAGACACTTTTTAGGGAGACCTGGAAGCAGCAACACATGGCTTGGAAATTCTTCAATCAGGAGAGGACAAAAGAAGGGAAAGGACAAGGAGGCTCAGAGCATGAAGGATGGTGCCTCCTCAGTTGTCAGTGTTGCAAACAACAGCCTATCAAGCTGGACTTGCCAGGACAGTGTGAGTATAGCAGTTCCCAGAAGAGTCTACCTCTGAAATGAATGAAGAATAAGTCCAGGGCAAAATCCATCTCTCCTCAAGGGGGGAGTACAGACTGCAAGAGATCAATCCAAAGTAGGGCTCTGACCTTGCTGCAGCCTGTGCTGGGGGTCTCATTGCTGGAATCAGCCTAACCCTTTCTCAGTGTGACCACTTTCTTTGCCTCCCTGGTTTCATCCCTTCTCAGCCTAGTTTACTGTTGTCAAGGAGAAAGGGTTTCTAAAGGCTTCTGCCTGATTTGGTTGTGTTTGCTATCCTGTGGTGATCTAAATGTAAAACAATGGCAGAACATCCCACAATCCTGTTAAAATCCATTTTTTACTTCCATTCTGGGATCAGACCCTTCAACATTCAAACTCTGCCTTCTTACCTGTGCCTGCGCAGCTCCAAGCATGAAACTCTGAGTTGCTTCACGCACAGTCTAACTTTGACTCTCTCTTCCACTCCCCACTCTTGTCCCATCCTCCTTTCCTTGCACCCCCCCTCAGCCTCCAATGCCCCCACACATGTGAAAAAGTCACCTACTCTCCAATTTGCATCACATTAACACTCTCTGCATCTTTGCAGTTTCTCGACTGTATGCTTCTCTCAGGTGTGAGGGAGTTGGGTTAAGGATACAGGGTGGCAGATAAACTTTGAATGGAATAGGAAGAATACAGTGTTACTACCATGTAAAATCTTTGGAATCAAGGTAATCATGGAGAAGTCTGTTAAACCCAATGTTCCCTTCAGAGTCACAGAGGTGTTTTGTCTGAAGCTTTCAAGAGAAGCCTGCTGCCATCTAGGTATCCAGCTCCCAGCATGGCCACCAGCCTCTTTCCTTTAACTTCCAGCCTCTGCCTCAGCCTTGTCCTGTGCAACAGAAGATCTGGGTGGCCATTCCTGCTCCCTCTTGCTCTCTGGGGACAATGCAGCGTCAGAGTTCACCACCTGTACCAGGTAGTTCTCAGAATTGCTGTCCTTCACCTCCTCTGGGATACAAACATGGGGGTGGCAGGGAAGGCTCCTAATGTGTTGGCGTGGGCAAAACACTGGAATATAAATTTCACTGCAGGTGCTTCAAGGGATGTCTGCTGAAATGAAGGCAACAGGGAATCATACAATGTGTAAAACTCCTAGAGAGCTCACAGCAGGTAAGCTAAATAGAGCAAGGAGATAGGAAACGGCAGAGGGAGTAGGGCTGGAGCAGGGAGAGAGGTGGGAGAGGTGGAAGAGGTGTCCGGAGAGGGCACCTTGCCCACTTGGTTGCTGGCAGGCACAGTGACGTCAACCCTCCTACAAAGGGACCCAATGACAGGATAATTTCAGCTGTGGCATTTTCCAAACTCTGGCTGTGCTGATGAGCAGGGCTGCTGCAATAAGCTTACCTTCCAGAGAGAGTGCATGAGGGGCTAGGGCAGGGAGATGAAGGGACAACCAGAGGAGAAAGAGAAAGTGACTTTCAAATGTTGCAGACATCAATCTGCTTTGGTGGATGCTTTGAGGGATGGGGAAATAAGTAGAGGCAGAGCCAGGAGGAGCACACTGTCATGCATGGTCCCTGCAGATAGCGAGATCAGCGGATCCTCTAGTCTCAGCCTAATGTCTCCCTCTCTGAGCTGGAACTACTTCCTGAGGCAAAGAAAGCTTTTCAATTCAGGGCTAAACTGTGTGTGACAAGTGTCTGCCACTATGCCATGTTCCATCTACTCTGAAATCTTCCAAGTACCCCAGCTCTCCTGAGGATTGCTCCCCAATGCCCTCCCTTTTGCTCTGTTTTTGCTGGATATTCTCCTTCCTTTACACTAGCATGAGCCCCACCTGATCCTCAAACAGCAAGAGACCCCTAGAGTCTCTTGATGCATTATTTGCCTTGCCACAGGACTCCTTGGATGGCTTCTGCTCCCCAAGATGCAGAGAGCAATGTGGGAGCAGCACTGTCTGAGGGGGGCTGCTGTAAGGGACAGGGCAGGAGTGCTGGCTTGCTGCATATAACTGCAGGGCTGGTGTGGGAATGCTACTGGAGAGGGAGGGATGGGGAGCAGTGGCAAGTGATGGGGTCTGCACTGTGGCCCCTGCTCCCTGCAGTCATCAGAGACTCCATGCTCACTCCCTGTGCAATGCAGCATGTGGGAACTCTGTGTCCTTCCAAGTTGGTGCCTCCCCAACCCCTTCAACTGGGTGTAATTGGCGCCAGGATCAGAAGGCACTGCCTGATTCAGTCCTTCTCAAGGCTCTGCCTTCCCGTATTGTTTGCTGCTCTAATCCCAATAAAGAGAGAGGCATAGGCAGGAAAACCCCCATGCCTTCCCAAAACCAAGATCATTTTCCCTGTCAACAGCAATACCACTTGACTTCTACCTCCCTTTCCCTTTCTCCTCTCCATTCCTTTTCTGTGTGCTACATTTTCTCTTCTAATGAGGGCAAAACCTGCTTCCAAGCCTCATTTGAATCCCTGAGCATCCTTCCCCAGGGAGTGCAACAGGAGCTGGGCAGAGGAATGGAAGGACTGGTAGCCACCCCAGGGGATGGCTCACTTGTCCAGATGTTGGGTGTGGAGGATGAACCACTGCAACGGCTCTCTTGGCTATGGGTGGGAGCAGGGCTGCTTATGCAAGACGCTTGCAAAACTCCAGACCTCAATCTCTGAATCTAATGCTTAGGTTGTCAGACTCTCAGAGGTTTTTTTCATATCCTGTGCATTTCATGAGCCCTTGGGAGCGTAAGTCCGCCCAGCCTATTTAAGCTGGGGGACACAGATTTAGTACATATCCCATATCTACACTTCTTATGGCTCTCTGGGGGATCCTCTGCTCCTCCAATTACCTAACCTGCCAGCCTGAGCAAGGGACACCCAACATGTCAGCCCTTGGCTGTGTAGGATAGGATTTATTGTTGGGGGGGGGAGCTGTGAACAGGGAGGTGGGGGATCGTTCTCCCTGTTGGCAGTCCCTAGAAGGCAGGGTTATGACTTGTTTACTGAGGTGCAAGACCAAAGGTTGAGCAATTTTGAGAGCAGCCCCAAGTATCAGAGAGCCTCCATGCAGCATTGCTGTGAAGCAGAAATCCCCATCTTTTCACAGTGCAGACTTGGATGCGCCAATTGCCCAGCTAAACCTGGCAACTGTGCTAATTGGGAGCACAGGGAGAGGGGCTGAGATGTGTCAGGGAAAGATGAAGTGATTGAGAGAGCAGACGTCAGTGGCTGCATGGGGGGACGGTCAGAGGGAGAGGGGAGGAATGGTCGGGGGGAGGAATGGCAAAGAGGCTGAGGAGAAGGAGGGGCTGAGTGAAGCAGAGCATTTGGGAGAGCAGGCGAACACACGTCAGAGCTGCAGGGACTCAGGGACGATGTCACAGGCAAGGCTGAAATATAAATGGAAATTCTCACTGAGCCAGATCAATGCCATATTGGTGAATGAAAAAGGGAGGCTGGAGGAGTGAAGGGAAATGACACAGCCAGGGCAGCCCATCCAGCACCTTGCCAGACACACTCAATGGTGCTGTCCCACCCCACCAGTGCAGGCTGCAGAGCAGAGGGTCAGGCAATCGACAGACTGGAGGGGGAGAGGGGCACTAAATTATTCTTTTGCCATTAATAAACCAATAAGGAGAATGAACAAAGATACACAGGTTTGTTTTTTTTTTTTCTTTCTTCTTGTCTGTTCCCATCCCACACTCCGCCTTCCCCGATCCCTGCCTGGACAGCTCTGGTACCCACGGCAATCAGCTAGCCCTCCTTTCCCCACCACCATCAACCCCCATCCTCCACCTCCTATAGAGTCTGTTTTGTGCACTTGCATTTCTTTTCAAGGCTTCAGGAACCCATCAAACATGGGGCTCTTTACAGATTCTGAGGCTAATGCACACATGTATTCCTTAAAAACATAGTTACTCCTTCCCTTGGTCTGGTCCTAGAGGGACTGGAGAGGCTTTGCCCAGATAAATGTGCTGCTCTTGGAAGATTCAGGCAACATGTGTCCAGCAGCTGTAGGCAGTCAGGGTAAGATGAGAGGGAGATAGGGGACCAAAGGGCCTCTTAAGTTGAGGGAATTGTTGCAGTTTCAGGATGGAGTAGTGCCTAACCCCTAACTTTTCTACCCATGAGTTCATGGCCAAGTTTAATTTAATTCTATTTTCTGCTTGGCCACGGATCTGCACACCTACCCACCCAAGTCCCACCACCACCCTTAGCCCCTGTCAGATCTGCCTTCATGTACCTCCTTTAGTTGTGCTGCTTTCTCCTCCCAAATTTTTCTTTCTCTTTATCAAACACCCTTCTTCTTCTCCCACCTCTCTATACACTGCATTTCACGGAGAGGAGCCTTAGAAAAGTCAAGGTGGAACCATGGATGTTATTCCCAAGGTCTGCCCTTTCCTACCATCTGTGTTTACCCACTGTTTGTTCCCCTGTGTCCCAGGAAGAAAGCTTCCTCTTTCAAAGAAATGTCTCCTCAAACAGAAATATAAGTGCTGAGAGTGTTGCCATGCCACTGGGGCCTGCAGGTTGGAGGCTCCAAGGACTGAGCTTCCAAGAACAAAAAGACAGATAGGTAGATCAATGGCTCCTTTCAATCTGGATCTGCCATGGTTTCCTAATGCCACAGTCCTGTCCCTTCCTGTGCACCAACAGCAACATGGTGACTCTTTTGCTTTGAAAACCCCAGAGCCTAAAAGCAAAAGGGATGCCACTATGGGAGAAACAAAATCACCTTCCTGCAGCACATTTATCCACATTGAGAATTTTGTGGCTTTCTAGTTCCTCGACACAGGCTATGTGTATAGACAAGCAAGCAGAAGTATTTCTATTAGATGGTGCTGAGGCTCACTGTGATATACCACTAAACCAGGCACTGATGCCTGACAGAAGTTCTCCTTAGGGATGGGTGAGCATTGGAAAGTCCCGGTGTCACCGCCATGACTCTGCTTTTCTGAGCACCACTGTGCCACAAGACACAGAGCGTTCTCACTTTGTTTAAACAGCACTGACTCAGCTCCTGCAAGGCAGAAGGAAGGATCATACTATACCTTAGAAAAATAGAGCATGATCTTGGTGGCAGGGTAACCCTGACAATGTCAGTCATACGATCATGAACCAGACTTGCTTACTGTCTGCATCAGAACCACTCGCGCAGGTGCTAAGAGGTTGCTGGTGCTCTGTGAAAGGAACATCACCTGCACAGTGACATCTTATCAGGCTCAGGATCACACAGTTTGGGTGAAGCAGGGCGAGTCCAAATGCTTGCTTCAACACGGTGTGCCAACAGCACCGAAGTGGGGCTCTGTCTAAGCACATTATGGGTACATCAATTCAAGCTAGAGTCAGCTATATGGACAAACATGACCTGCTCTGCACCTCACAATGTGGTCAAGCCTCTACATGGCTCTGCTAATATAACAACTTTCCCCTTCAACTTGAAGGTCAAACCCCAGTTTTCCCTGGGAGGCCAGAGCTCAGGAAATGCATTCTGCTTCACTTACTTGGATCAAAACTGCCCAAGGAATAGATTTCCCATTTGCCCCAAATCTTTTCATCATCGTTTTCAGCCCCTTTCTATCCTTCCATCCTAAGAAGGGAAACCAGATCTCCATTTCCTGCACAGCACCCTCCCACCTCTCACCCTGCCTGCCATCGGTCCTCATGAACATCACAGCCAATTTCTGTGCTGTTGGAGATCTTTCTCTCTTGATTTTTCACAAGCCATTATCAAAGTCAGAATTTGTCACCCACAGAATGAAAGGAAAATGAACCTTCAATCATAGATGCAGATCTACCTGCTGAGAAAGAAGGGGGGAAGCAGAGAGAGATGGGCGAGGGAAGGGAAAAGCAAGGAGAGTAAGTGCATGTGGAACAGAAGGAAGAAACCATGAACAAAGGGAGCAAAAATGAAGATGGAAAACATGGAGAGAAGATGGGGTGTGGAGAGTGAAGAGCCTGAGATGAGGAGACTAAGAGAGGCAGAGCAACCAACGCAAAAAGGTAAAAGATAACATGAAAAATGTAGGGACAGAGAGGGGTAGGAGAGATGACTGTATCTGCATGGAGCAGCAAGATTTCCTTATTCTCTTTCCCACTCCTTCTCCCACCTGATCCAAACCCTCTGCCCTCATCTCTTCTGACTCCCAGCAGGACTGATACCTCTTTGGTGCCGTGGGTGATTCTGCCTGCCCTTGAGCCTGTGCAGTGGCAAAATAACCACTGTGGTCTGGCTCCTCTGCAACGCCTTTTCCCCGTCAGTCACTGCCCTAAAGCACACCCCCACCCACACAGTTATTCATGTCTCTCAGATGGAAAGATGGTTATCAGAGATCTTCTTAGTCATCACTTCGCAAAACTAAACACATTTAGTGTTTAATCTTCCCTCATCAGTCAGGCCTTCCTTTGCCCCTCTATCTGTTGCTCTACCCTGAATATTCTCTATTTTCTCTGCCTTTCAGTTAATAAGCTGCCCACCCAAGCAGAGCCCTCCAAAGAGGGGCTGGCAGCTCCCTGTTCCATGACTTGATGCTTCTTTAAGGACAACTATTTCCTCTCTAACCCCTCCTACTCCACTCCATCTCCTCCAAATAGCAGTTATGGATATTGTTCTGTAATTTTCCCTACCCTTTCTTTCTCTGCCCAAGCTTAGTAGCCTGATTCCAGGTCTCTCAATGACTGGTTTCCATTAAAGGATCAGTTACTGGTGTCAGATGAAGAGGGGACAATTTTAATTTCTTGAGAATTATGTACAAAGTATATGTGCTTCTCTAGAATAAAGGGAGTGTTGTGGCTGAGAAAAGTTTGACAATAATGTACAAAGCTCAAAGATAAAAACCACCAAGTATCCAATTATCATTTAAAATTGTTTATGATAAGCCTATCTCAGTTTCATGGACCCAAAGACCTCCTAATATACCACATTATTTGTGGTGCTATGTGCTTCACCAGATGCTTATCCATCTATGCCTTCCAGTAACTTCCAGAAATACTTTATTTTAGGAGCAGTGCTACGAAACGCCTCCAGCAGTCCAAGTTGCAGACCTGAAGTACCAAAGCCCAGCAGTCCTTTCCCTATTGATTGACTGGGCTTGTACCCTCAATATAGTCACATTTGGCCTTCTTGTAGCCTGTACGTGCCCAAAGTGACCTGATAGATAGGGGCAGCAGGGTGAGGCAGCTCACTGTACACCTGGCCTCAAAAGCTGTAATGGGACCAAGGGTTTGTCAGGTATCCCACAGGAATCATAGTGAGTACTGTGGAAAAAAATCCACTCGTTCATTGTGCTGCATTAACAGTATAACAACCACCTCAAAGGGCTCCAGCACAGAAGCACGGAGAGATGCTGGACTGTGCAGTCACACACACCCCCGCACTGGGAAGAAGGGGGGAATCCAGGACAGGGCTGTGCATGTCTGACAGGGATGAATAAAGATGATGCCGCAGGTTTAATGATTGTTAGGGAGCCTGCATTTGCTCATGGGTAAGGATGGAGGATCTGACTGGATTTTGAATGAGTTCAGTTACAAACTGATCAAATGCCCTTTAATTACATGGATTTAGCTGCTGGCTCTCTTTAAGATTGTTCCAGGACATAATTAACCTCCTGTATGCAGCATTAGTGGTCATCACCTATACACAGACATCCACCACTTCCTGCACCAAATTGGTTTGTGAGAGAAGAGCTGTGTTTGAGGGAGGGCTAAAGAAGCAGTGCAGTCTGATGAAAGGATAAGATAACGGATAGGAAGTTAAAAAGCACTAAGAACAACCTGATGAAAGGTTTTTGGACAGTAAAGAAACTGCCTTTTAGTTTTTGATTTATCAGTGCAGCAACTTCATACTTCCTTGTGGAACAGAGAGTATTCCCACAGAACTTCCCAGATCCATCATTCATTTGCCTCCTTAAAGAAAAACAAGATACAGGAGCTTGAACTTCTGCCAAAAACTTGAATCAAAAGGTGCAACACAATCTCTGGATGTAAGTCTAGAACAGGGATCCTGTTGTGTACTTATTCTCACCCTACAGTACATAGCCCATTAGGATGACAACAGATACAACCAAAAAGTATGCAGTCATTGAGGAGCTGGGAGTTGCTGGTGTCAGTGATGACATCTGCCATCATCAGATATGCGCTACCCCTTGAACCTTCTACCACGCCAGTCCCAGCACAAAATTTTGGGACCCTGATTTATCCTGACCTCCTCTATATCTCAGGTTGTCTAAAATTCCCTCTATTTGCTAATAACAGACAAACAATTCATCTGAACCTGCTAAGTCAGTGCTTATGAAATAAAACATGTGCTGCTAGCAAGTACCAAGAAATATCGAAGTGCAAGATCTAACCAAGGGTCTACAAGGACAGGGAACTGAATTCCCCTTCCTGGAGCACAAAGAGAACATCTTTGTACTTGTTTCTCTCCTCCTACTTCAGTGCCCCATCCCATTCTGTCTCTCTGTCTATCCCATACTTTCACCGCTTTTCAGCACTTAGCTATCCCCAAGTGAGGGGCCAGGGGGACCCCTACTCTTTCGCTCTCCCCTGCAGTAGCGTGTGTGTGCACAACAGGTCAGTGGGCCAGGGAATAAGGACAGAGCTGCCTACATATCCATCCCTGTCTTTGGATGAGCAGAAGAAAGAAAGAAAGGTAAGGAGATGACAATAATATTTGGGCAAGATAGAATGGAACTCACCTGGACTCTTGCTGTTTCTCTGTATGCTGACTTTCCTATCCTCTACTTCCTGTTCCACTGCAGCCAGAGGGATGTTTTCCCTGTTGACTTCAGATGTAGTAGGAGCCAGCCACTAATTAGGATCCAATATGACAAAGCACAGAGTAGCCTGACACTGCTAGACCACGAGTGCCTAGAGGAAAAGGAGATAGTGCCTGCCGGAGGATCAGTTTCATTAAGATGAAGAACATCAAGCAGCTTTCCCTGAAATGACATCCGTCTGTCAAAGGAGCCTGCAAAGAAAGGCTGAGTTGACAGGGGCCCTAAGGAGAATCTCATTAGGATGGTTTAGAGGGGCCTCTTGATGTGGGGACTATCTTCTCCCTCCCATCAGGAATGGCTCGTGCCTGTCTGTTTGTTGCCTCAGTTCTCAGACGCTGATGGGGATGGACAGGTAATACTGATGGAGGTCACGGGCATGGGAATGTGACCAAGGAGGAGACACTGAACTAAAGGAGAAGTAGTGGAGCAGGACACCACAGAGCAAGTGCACAAGAGGGAACATTCAAGGAAGGACTCATATTTTGGCTCTGAAGAAAGGAAGCTGCTTTGAAGGTCAGACTACTACAGCAAGCACCCAGGGCAGTGCTGGGCTGCCTAAGGGCAGCGTGGTGGCACCAAGAGTAGCATCTCACCTCCTTGTGCACCGTACATGCTACGGAGAATTGAATACAGAGAGCTATCCTGCTTTTTGTTCATAGGATTTGGGCATAGCTTTCACTGCAGACATACCTGCATATCCCTAGAGACTCATCAAGTTCTCAACCCAGATGAATTGAACCACAGACCGACCTGACAGGAAGGGATATGCTTCCTCTCTCATGGGAGCAGTGATGAGGACAGACTCCTCCACTCCACAGACAACAGCAATATGCATATTTAGATGGAAGAAGTGTAACCCCAGGGACATACAGCTCTCTGGGTCTGAGCTAAATCCACATGGCTTTAACATAGACCAGTGATTTCTAGAAGGCTTAAAATCAGGCATATATCTAGCACTGTAAATCTCTCCTGTGGCACTCCTGCTGGTAATTGCATTCAGACACTTGCCCTGTGGTACA
The DNA here is from genome assembly GCA_033558185.1 of Dromococcyx pavoninus. Lineage (NCBI taxonomy): Eukaryota > Metazoa > Chordata > Aves > Cuculiformes > Neomorphidae > Dromococcyx > Dromococcyx pavoninus. Next base: position 288,693 of record JAUMJL010000513.1, on the reverse strand, counting down.
GTGAGAAGGCATGTGCTGAAATTCCCCAGCCAGCTTTGAGTCAGTAGTCACAACGAGTGTTCATTATTGCCTGCAGGGACATCCTACTTACTACAAGTGGTCAGCTGGGCATTACATTGTGCTCAAGTGCTTCACCAGTTTGTAGCCTCCAGAACTGACCTTGCAATTGACTGCTACAGAAGTTGATGACATCATTCTGTCTCTAGAGGCCCACGTGGGTGATATCATTGCCTTTTGTTAAGATTTGCTACTCACAGTCCATCAATGTAGAATGAAAGCATGATGTTTTCATTTCCTTAGAAAAGTCATGTTGGTGATCTCTCTTCATGGTCACCCTTAGGGCTGCCACACAACACCATTGCTTTGTCTAAAGCAAGGGTGGGAGACCTCAAGTCCATGGGCTGGATAAAGACTGCAAATGCTCATCGGCCTGGGACATATCACATGCTCAAAAGACTTGCACATGGGCAACACAAGACTTTCCCATGGCCCAGACCAGGGTCCCTGCAGATGTAATCAAAATCTCAAATCAAAGATAAAGCTCACAAGACATATTCCCAACGACCACTGAAAGCCACATGATATTCTCACTTTGTGTTATTGCTTGCAATGCTAAGGTATGTGTGAATTTGCAGCCAGCTAAAAGGTGTTGGAAAGACGTGCTCTTTTCCTAGGAAAGAACAGGCTCATCAACCCTGCACCAGGACTTTGCAGTGATGACAACACTCAGGCTTTGAAGAGCTCTGCCAGATGATGTCACATGGTACCTCTGAAAATCTGCAGTGCTGATGCTGTCCCTGGTTTTAAGGTTTAGCACAGATGAAGTCAGTCAAGGAGTGAGTCAGAAAAACAAACACTGGTCTTCAGTGCAAGGTCACCCACCTATCTTCAGCTTCTCCTCCAGAACATTTCCCACTGGTCCTACGTGGTATTTGCCAGTATTGAGCAAACATTTTGGATGCCCTAGTACACCACAAAATGGCCTTGGGAACTAGAATCTCACCCTTTAGATCCCTGAGGGCCTGCAGCAGCATCCCTCATTTCCAGAGCATTGCTGGGATACTTTTCTTCCAGCCTTTCCTCTCTACCGAGGACAGCCATTCAAGTGTGGAAGGCTGTTCCCAGCACCTGGCTCATACTGCTGTCCCTCCAGCTGACAGAGAGCTGAGCTGCATTTCAGTATACGAGCACCGCAGAAACCCTTACTTTGCTACCAAATCTCTGTTTCCCTCACTCTTGCAGGGGTTGGAAAGGATCCACCACTGAGCCCTGACCAAAACTAAAGGGTCCCTGAGCAATGAATGGTAGCTGATCCTCTCTGCGGGGAAAGCAGGAGCAAGATAGCTCATGTGTTCAGACCAAGCAGGTGCTGGGAAGAGATATGATGTTCCCACCTCCGTGAGACTGGGAGTTTGTGGTAAGAGGAGACTGAGTCTGGCCGGATGCAGAACCTGACCATGCTGCACCAGCCATTTGGCTACATGGAGGAGCCTCTTGCAAGCAAGAGGAAAGCTGTCTGCCTCCAGCTCTGGCTGCAAACAATATGAACATAGAGGCAGCAGGACTGACTGCATGACCAGGACAGAAGCTGATGTCTGTTGGGGCCTTTGGACTAACCCTCTTTATCTTCCCCACGTACATGGAAGGGAAAAGGTTTATTAATTCATCTCATCCTCCCTTGTTCCCATCCTCATGCCACAGACCAGCCAGGTGGTGGTGTGGGCTTGGTGGGGATGGAGGACAAGCACCATCACAGAGGATGGCATGTGTACAGGTTGCTGCAGCTCCCCAGCTGCCCTTGGCATCAGTGACTTGACCAAGAAGGATCAGCACATTGCTCTTAGGACTCTGCATCCCTACCTGAAATATCCTAACTCACCACAACTCCAGGCCCTTGAAGTTGCCTCTTGGGCAGAGAGGGGGGTTGGAGAGGATAGACTTCAGCTCACCCCTTCTGCCAGTCTCTCACACTCCTGCTCTCGCGCATGCTGTAGCTGTCTCAGGCTCTCTCACACACAGTCTGTCTTTCACACACACAAGCTCTAACACAAACACAAAGGATACAGGATGCATCTCATGCATCGTATAGGATCCCTCTCCCTCACACAGTGTCTCTTCACACACAGTCTCTCTCCCTCCCTCACACTCGTGCTTGCTCACACCTCTTTCTCTTCTGCCTCTTTCTGACACGGGGGGGGAGTTTCAGGGAATAAGGCTCTGTCTTATTCACTTTCTTCACAATATCTCAATCCCTGCTAGTCTGTACCACTTGTTTTGCTATATTACTACTATTTTCTTTGCTCAGGGATCAATTCCCTTTCCTCAAGGAGGAACTCAAACACTTATGGCTTAGCAAGAAACACATCCGAGTTCCTAGGATACACCAGATGCCTTCATTTGCAGCTGCATGAGGCTTTTGCTTTAGACCCTGCTCTGTTTGGCTGTATTACCTGTCAGAAAGTGATGCTTTCAGCCTGTGGCAGGTTCACATGAGTTAACTTGAACACCAGGCAAGTTTAATGAGAAAACAAGCTATGTAGTAGTAAAGATCAGCTCTGAAAGACTGACAGTTAAACTGCAGTTCAAATATGTGCAAAAGCAGCTGATCCTCTTCCTTATGCCAGTTCTGGGTTATCACAGTGGGTATGCAAATGGATCATCAAACAATTCCTTAATCTCCTAGCTCCTTTTCTTCACAGCTCGCTGTTTCTACAGCTGGGTATTTGTGAAAATAAAAATTCATATTTTAACAGCAGTGCTATTCTAAGTGTGATATCTGAAGACCATAATAGTGGCAAAAGTTGGCGAGAATGATCAGCTATGATACAAGCAGAAAGAAACAGGCAGCGTATCAGTCACACAAGCAGGTCTGGAGGAGATAGATGCAACAGGCCTGAAGAAGACCTTGTCCATTTTTACAGTTAATTTGGTTTGTCCAAGAAAATAATATTTATCTCCCTCCATAAACCTTGCCTCACCAAAATTGTTCCAACTTGGCAGTAATCAAAAGTGCATGGATTCCTTCTCTATGAAGACAGAGGAATTTCAGTTCCATCCTTCCCAGTTGTCATGATCCTTCCCATGACTTCGTACAAACTTAGACCTTCTGCGTTAACATTTACTTTCCTTCAGTCCTCGGCCATCACTCCCAGTCACTGTGAGTGTTCAAAGGTTATTGAAAGCAACCTTGAAATTACATCAGGAAGCTTCCCTACCATTGTTGACCCATCCCATCAGAGGCCATGGATTTACTTGTGTCCAGTATGTTTAAGTATTCATAGAATATTAGAATCATAGAATGGTTTGAGTTGGAAAGGACATTAAAGACCATTCAATTCCAATGCTTTGCCATGGGCAGGGACACCTCTCACCAGACCAGGATACTCAAGGCCCCATCCAACCTGGCCTTGAACTCTTCTGAGGAGGGGGAATCCACAGCCTCCCTGGACAACCTGTGCCAGTGCCTCACTATCTTCAGCATGAGAAGTTTCTTCTAATGCCTAATCTAAATCTTCGCCCTTCCAGTTTAAAGCCATTCCCCCTTGTCCAATCACTACATGGCCTTCGAAAAAGTCCCTCCCCAGTTTTCCTGTAGCCCCTTCAGGTACTGGACAGCTGCAATAAGGTCTCCCCGGAGCCTTCTCTTCTCCAGGGTGAACAAGCCCAATTGTCTCAGCCTGTCCTCATAGATGCTTCAGCCCTCTGAGCATATTCACGGCCTCCTCTGGACCCGTTCCAACAGTTCTATATCATTCTTATGTTGAGGATTCCAGAATTGGACACAGCACTCCAGGTAGGGTCTCAGGAGAGAGGAGCAGAATCAACAGATTATAATCTGTTCCTACACAAGAAAAAAAAAAGACCAAGACAAACAAATTCTACCCAAACTGCTGTGAGGTTTTGGGTGTTTTTCAGATGAACTGGCTGGTGGGAATGATGAACAGCCAAGTAGATAGACAGAGCTATTCTTCCATAACCATAGAATCATTATGGTTAGAAAAGACCTCTAAGATCATCCAAGTCCAACCATCAGCCCAACATCACTGTGCCTACTAAAACATGTCCCAAAGCGCCACATCTACACACTTTTTGAGCGTCTCCAGGGATGGTGACTCCACTGCTACCCTGGGAACCCAATGCTTCATCACTTCCTCAGTAAAGAATTATTTCCTAGCATTCAACCTAAACCTCCCCTGTCACAACTTAAGGCCATTTCCTCTCATCCTGTCACTTGTCACTTGAGAGAAGAGACCAGAAGAATGGAGTAGAAGGGTAGAATCACCTCCTTTGACCTGCTTACCACTCTTCTTTTGGTGCAGCCCAGGACATAGTTGGCCTTCTGGACTGAGAGCGTACATTGCTGGCTCATGTTGAGCTCCTCATCAAACAGCACTCCCAAGCTCTTCTCTGCAGGGCTGCTCTCAGTGACGTCCCCCAGCCTGTATTGAAACTTCGGAGTGCCACAACGCAGATGTAGGACGTTGCTACATGGGGTTCACATAGGCCCATTCTCCAGCTTTTTCAGGTCCCTCTGGATGACATCCCATCCTTCTGGTGTGACCACTGCCCCAATCAGCTTGGTGTCATCTGTAGACTTTCTGAGGGTGCACTTGATCTCGCTGTCTATATCATTAATGAAAATATTAAATAGTGCTGGTCCCAGTACGGACCACTGAGAGACACCACTTGTCACGGATCCCCATCTGGACATCGAGCCGTTGACCACTGCTTTCTGGATGCGACCATCCAACAAAATCCTTATGCACCAAACAGTCCTCCCATCAAATCCATGCCTCTTCAATTTACAGAGAAGGATGTTGTGGGGGACTGTGTCAAAGGCTTTACAGAAATCCAGATAGATTATATCTATTGACCACTGATGTGGTCACCCCATCATAGAAAGCCACTAGTATTTTCCGATCCTCTTCCGTTAAGGCTAAGTTACTCCATCTATTCCCCTGGTCTCTGCAACACGGCATTTCTGAAGGCCCATCTTGCAAGTAAAGACTGAGCTGAAGAAGGTATTCAATACCTCAGTGTTTTCCACATTCTGTGTCACCAGGGTAGATGCCCCATTTAGCAGTGAGGCTACATTTCCCAAGTCTTCCTTTTGCCACTTAAATACTTTTGTATTTTTGTCCATTTTAAGGTTCTGAACAGTCAAGGGGAACCTACCTGGAGGCTTACTTGGAGACACTCAGCACTGTGTCCCAAAGGCAAGTAGTGCAGAGCATTGCCTACCATCTGCTCAAGAGAAGATGTAAAGCTGACTGCAAACAAGGTCATTAGCACATCTGTCATAGACCTACATCTCCCAGGACCAATCCCTCAGAGACTTTTCTGGTTTAAGACATATCTTCATTTGGAGGGGCTTTAGGTCATGAAGCTATATGTTTCAGCTTCTTCCTTGTCTGCTTTCACCAATAAAAACCCTGATTTCTTCTATCCTACCACTCCACAAACACACTCCTGTGTCAGCAATCACTGATATCAGCGTTGTCATCATGAGGCAAATTTTGCTGCTAGGAGGACTCCACTGCCCTGATACCACAGCTCTCCCTCTCTTACGTCATCTGATGTGCCTGGCCTTGGTCACAACACCTGTCACGGTGTTGACTAGGGTAATTGTGAAGATTCTGGTGCCCAAGACAAGCACGTTTCCAAGGCTATCCTGACTTACTTGGTTTAATTTGTTGAGAAGCCCAAGCTAAATGCAGTTATTTTGCCTGTTCATTTTTCTGATTACTGCTGTGTACATTTAAGCTTTTTTCTACCTGAGAATCCCACTTGCCCCTTCAGTCCATGCCAAAAAGTGACAGGGATTAAACTTTATGAAGCACTTGCTATGTGCTGGGAGAGCCATCAACAGCAGCTGCAGAAATCCTGTTCTGAAACCATGAGTCTCACTGCTACAATGCTGTGAAGCTTCAGATGCAGCTGTTTTCCTAGGTTTGTCAGATGATCTTAGCATCAGACTAGGAGCTAACTGACATGCCAGACCTCTGCCTTGCTAGGTAAACCTTGGTGAAAGCTGACAAAGGTTGAATAAGATATGCAAAAATGCAGAAGAATGGGTATAGTTGATCAGCATGAAGGTCCATCTGTCCCATTGTTCTGTCTTTGATGATGTCCAGGTCTGGCTGGCTGGGCAGGAACAGGGCATGAGCCTTCCCTGCTTTCTTTTCCCTGATATGGGCTATCAGCAGTTTAAAGACTTTCAGAGATTTGTCTAAAACATTTTGACAAGGAGTTTCACAAGTTATTTCTGTACTATGATGTGAGGTTTACTTGGATTTGCTCTTAAACCTGCTGTCTGATCATTTCAAGGATACTCTATGTTCTCACATTGCAAGGAGTAAATATTTTTGCCCTACTTGCCTTCTTTAGACCATTTGTGATTTTAGGATCCTTAATGGAAGAGAAGTTGCAGACAGCTTTGATTCATGCTGATATGGCAATATTTCTGCTACTGATGAACAGTCATATTCACCGAGCAGATAAATTCCCCCCATCTGCCTGGGTGATCACCTGGTGGTGATCATACTGAGACAAAAAAAAACATGTGCCTTCTTCCACTAGGCCATTTTTGTGCCAGAGATGCTAACAATGGAGGAGTAACTATGAGGGATGCCCCATCTGGAGGAGGAGAAACCCTGACATCATGGCTTTCTGCAGGGAATGTTTCTGGCAAAAGCCTCCTGGATGTGCGCTGTCCAATGATCTTTGGTGAAGATCCAAGGAATCTCTTCTTTCCTGATTGCTCCAAGTGGTGTCAGCAGAGGCTGGGAGAGGGAGCTGACCCATAAAGGGAATCCTTTCTTGTGCACCAAACCCCTTAATTTAAAACAGCAGATGGGGAGCACATGGAACCCTGCTGCCACTGCAGAGTTTGATCATGATAGGACCTGACTTCAGAACAGCACTAGTTGGCAGCACAGCCACAGCCTCTACATTACTTGGAGCCTCTAAGTCCCAGAATGTACCACTTGGGCTGGGATATCCTGGGAAAAGAGAGAGATCTGATGCCATTGTAAGGGAGAGGGGCTTTGCACCCCCAGAGGCACGTCGGAACACCTTGCAATACAAGGTCAGAAAATAGGACTTTATTATCTCACAGTCTGCCTGGGCTCCCCAATGATGACCGAGCAGAGGTTCACAGCAATGGGGGGATCCTCGTGGTGTCACTGAGCTTTGACCCATGGCGAGGAGTACAGCGTGTAGCATATGTTAGGTGGGTGCATGATCAGCACGTGCAAGTGGTGCGTTGGCCTAAGTAGTATCTGTGTATTCATACGACTGGTGAACAGTGAAGTCAGGTGCATGATACTGTTTGCATTCTAGTTGCTGGCTGGAGTAAAAATAAAGTTATTTTTGCAGCGTGTTTTGGTACTAGAGTGTGGGAAGCCTGAACAACGTCTATCGCCTTGGTCTCCTTGTAATCCTTCTGCACTCATACAGCCATACAGAGCAAGACAACACACTCACAAGATCTCTGCTAGAAGGCACACTCCATTGCCACCAATCTGCCATCGTCTCTTCCCCAGTATCCTGTCTGTATGCAGCCTCACTCTTCTCCAAGCCCCAAGACTGCCCCATCACCATCACTATCACATGAAGTGCTATGTCAGGCACTGGCAAAGCAGATGCTTGCCTTTCCAGCTTGATGGATCCCAACAGGGGCACCCAGTGAATTAGCTGAAGACCCAGCTGTAGAACAGCTGGTTCAACTAGATCACAAGACATTTTTCTTTTAATCAGACATCTTGTGTCTCTCACTGCTGCACTCAGTGACCTTGATTTTCACCTGAGATCTTCCTCTTTACTAGGAATCTTTGGAGTCCGGCGTCGGGGCTCCTGCAAGTGCAGCAAGAAAAAGCTGTACACAGAGACATAGCTTGCTTAATAAATCAGTCCAACATACAAGTCTGAGGGATTCACTGAGATTTTCTTTCTCTTCCCACCAGAAGTACTCTCTGACTGAGCTATTATGTTTTGAGTTAAATTCTTCTTTGCTCTGCTTAGAACCTATAGAGGTGCTGGGTTTGTCCTCTCTTGCTTTCTTCCCTTCAGTCGTTTCTGAGGTGATGTTCCTTCTCAAATCTCTTTGACTTCCTTTGTCCTATGGTCTTTGATAAGAAATTCCAGTTTATGGGTGATGCCCAGACCCTGTAGTAGGTCTTCTCTAGGATTAAGGTGTGGGACAAATTGATTACAGTCAGAAGATTCAATAAGGAACCAGGAAGGACCCGGCAGGACCGTCTGCACAGGAAATTGCCTGATCTCTCATGGAGGTGCTTTAGAGAAATGCTTTGGGTGCTGACCAGATTCCTAATTCTGATGTTATGGCACCAGAAGAACGTTGGTCTACCCCTGCCCTGCCTACCCCACAATCAAGGCCATTTCTGGAAGAATCACAACGGGGGGTAATTTGAGTAGAGACATCATCTCAGAAGTGACTGAAGCAGAGAACATCCAGTTGCTTTGTGGGCTGCATTTCCCTTTTCTGATTTTGAAGGGCTGTACCTCCACTTTATTTCAGATGTTATTTAACAGAGAGCAAGATTCAGAGTTCATTAAGCTTCTTATCTTTTTGCCTAAAATTAATTTCCTGACTCAGCATAGAAAGACAAAGCTGTAAGACTGGGAAGGATTAGGGGGGAAGGGGTATGTATATGTGTGTAAGAGACATCCTGAGTTTGTTTCACACACTGACTGTATTGCAGCTGCATCTCACATTCCACCTTCTGTCAATCCCAGTGCAGTCCAGGTTGGCCACACTGCGGTCCATGGCAGGCTGAGAATCTTAGCAGGACTTTTGGTGACACAACAATGCAGAAATGCTCAAAATCCAGTGGTGACTATTTGCTCAGACAAGTCTTGCCCTTCTTCATCCCTTTATGAGCAATGAGTTGGCATTCTTTTTGCCTAATTTGTTGGGTTTTTTCCACCCCATATGGTCAATATTTAATTTTTGATGAACAAAGATATTTTTCACATTCTGTTTCCCTGCGGGAAACCACTTCCTTGCAGGTTTGGATGACTCAAGATGTAAGGAATTATATTAGATATTATATGAGAGAGGAAAATATGTGGACACAGGAGGAGACAGAATGGGTTGAATGAAGGGAAATAGATGGAGAAAGGGAAAAATGGCAATAGATGGAAGGTGGCGAGTGAAAGCATCAGGAGAGTGAAGGAGTGGACATACAGAGTCATGCTTCCCTAAGGAACAGAATGATGAGGAAGGGTAAAGAAGGGCAGATAACAGAGAAAACAGGAACAGGAAAAAAGGGAAGTGTGAAAGGACTGGCAGGTGGGAACTGTGAGGCAAACACAGTATGCAGGAAAGGAAAAGAGAGGTGATGGCCTAGAAGATAAAGCAGAAGTGAGAGGAGAACTTGTGTCCTGTTATGACAGTTCTTCAGTTGACTGGCTGCTTCTCAGAGGTAAGTGGCCAGGCAGAAGAGGCCTGGAGATCTGGCTGTCATCATGTGTTGTCTCCATTCATCCACCACACTGATTAGATTTGGGACTTAGTGATGTGGAGAGAAAGAGAAGGAGATTTATCTCCCCCGGTTTCCAAAAACACTTCATGATGTCTATCTCGAGGATAAGGTACATGACTTTCCAAGAGACCCGGAAAAGTCCAGCCTTTCCCCAGAGCCAGAAGGAAGTTCTTCAGTTTCTTCAGACCCAGCAGAGAAAGGCTGGAGAAATTAGTGTCCTTTTCTTGGTTAAGGATCTAAGTTTGGATAAGGGAGCAGTTCCCTCATCACCCCCAGAGTTGAACAATCCAGCACTGGCAGAGTGGAGGCAGGTGCAGATAGAGGGGGGACAGCAAAACAGCAAAACCTGGAGAATCAGCTCACTCTCTCTCACACTCTGTCACTGGACTGGTCCCCTCCACCACTGCACACTCAGCCACAGACAGCCTGACCTTCTAAGGGAAGCAGGAAGAGCCCATGACGCCTTCTTACAGAAGCAGGCTATTCATGCCAGAGTGGAATTGTCGCTTGGAAACTGTGAGTGGACAAGTGCCTTTCAGAACCTTGCAGAGATCACTCAAGCCTCAACTTCTATGGACATTGCTCTAAAAAATTCTGTCTTCCTGCTAAGCTCCTTGTAGCAGTGGGGGAAGGAATGAAGACCAGTGAGGGGCTTACCAGCCAGCTTGCTTTCCAACATCAGACCACCCTCCATAGGATTTTAAAAACCTTCCACCTCCACCACATCAACTATTAAACTTCAGGACCAGCTCCAGAGGATCTTCCTCCTCTGGGCCTCTTTTTACCTGCTGGGTTTTAGAGAGCTGTTGCTTTTGCTGCAGCAAAAGTCAAACTCCCATCAGGTGGTGCTGAGAACTGGATCTCTCCCTTCTGTTGAATATTCTTTGCCATCGTTTCCCCCCACACTGCCTGATTCCAGTCTGTGTCCAGCCTTGCTTCCCAGTCTTCTGAGCTGTTTGCTCCATCCCAGCACCTCCAACACAACTCTGGAGCTGAAACACCCTTTTCCTGGTCGCCATCCTGAACAACACTGACACCTCCTTACTCTTGCGCTCTGCCTCAAAGGCACTAGTCCTTACAATAGTCCTGAAAGGAGGACACCATCCTCATGGAATATGGTAAAATAGCCCTGTAAAACCTCTAATTAACACTAGTTATCCTAATTCATGGCTTCATCATGGCAGCTCCTTCCACAAAGCGCTCAACAGACTGTCAAAAATACCAGTCATCTCCCTGGCTGCCACTTGAGAAGCAGAGAGAAAGAGAAAGAGGTGTCATGAGCAGGAAGCCTGGCGGATGATGGTGACACAAGACAGAGACAGAAATTGTATTGCAGGGAAACAGAGGCAACAGCTCTCTCCCCACATTACCAGGAGAGGATGAAAAGCTGGGATCTTCTGGCCCAATTTGAGTAAAGCTCAGAAAGAAACCCCTTATCCTCCAGACAAACAGATATCATGACACTAAGCAACCACTTTGCTTCAGCTGAAGGCACTCATAACACAACCTGCTGGGCCCAGCACCTCCGTGTCCTAATAAATCTGCCTAATGATATAGTTTTGCTCGACTTGGCCAATTTTGTCAGCTGCATCATTGTCCTGAAGTTTAGGACCTTGGTCCAACAGTGAGTGCATAGGCTGTTCTCGGCTGTTAGGAATTCCCAGTCATCTCCATCCTTCAACTCATCCTTGGATAAACTCCAGATGTTCAAGCAGGGAAAGAATAAAGTGGAAGGAAATCCTCAGGCCTTTGCAAGCAGATAGCAGCAGGCAGCTGGGGCAGATTTGTGCCTATTTGCTTACAAGTGTGTGGGCAAACCCAGCTCTTCCTCATGCTCGCTGCCTGGCTGTGCTTCTTCCTTCTTCAGCCACTTCACATCAGAGGTCCTCATGTCTCTCCCTCCTTTCTTCAAGCTCTGTGTTTTTATTCAGGTCCCGTTTGTCTCTCGATGCTCATAGCAGAGCCTCTACCGTCTTTGGAGCTGGAGCAAGACAAGCGGGACAAGGCACTGGGCCGGAAAATTGGGTGCAGAAGTTGCAATGAATTTTTAATGATGCCCTTTCTGGCAACATATACAAAGAGATGGAGCTGAATGCTTTTCTTTTTTAAAGTGTTTCTTTTATTTAAAAAGTGATGAGGCTTTTGATCCATTTTTCACAGTAGTGTTGACTGGGCCCCTGCCTCCTTCTGCCTTGCTTAGCAGGATTCACCAAAACAACTTCTTGGACTTGCTTTTAATGCCATTCCCTCCTCCTTCAAGGATGCATGTTAACTGTCAGTCCTCTAGTAGTCTGGCAATCCCACTGGAAGAAGTATCATATAACCCTGTCCCAGGGAGCCTGACAAAGGAAGGAAAGACACAGACCCCTGTTGCAAACTCGGGAAGCCAAACAATGGACTGGTTCTTTACCTTGCCATAGTCTCATCAAGTCTGTGGCAGAACCTTGAACTTGGCCATATAAAGCAGCATCAGTGATATTAATCCATCCATCATCTTTAGTATATATATATGTGAATGTGTTTCTCATCTATACGAATTCTCCTTCCGCCTCCCTTATACTTTCACTCATAAGCTTTTCACTGTTGGGCTGTTCAGGTTTGCTCTCTCTCTCTCTGTGTTTCCGCCAAGGATGAGAAGGGAGATGTGCAGGTTGTTAATGATGTACCCTGCTCCCTTGCTAAGGATGAGCTTGTCCTATGCACTTACACTCTCGAATTCCCCTGGATTCTGTGTAGATCTCAGTGTAGACCTCCAGCTTTGTATGACACACCTTTGTGTTTTAATTAAGAGTCCATCCAAGACCTGGGGAAAGGTGTTGACCCGACCATTCCCTAGCCTGCACTGCTCTCCTCCCCCTGAGGGACAGCTCTTGAGACAAATGTCAGCAGTGTGACCCTCACACCCACATCCATTTGCTCGCTGCCCTTCAGAGCTGTTGCTTACAGATTCCATTGGAGCCATCTTTATCCGCAGTGGAGAGATTCCTCACTTTGTTCTCTTAGGCTTGGCCTGACCCTGAGAAGTTACAATTGCTATGGATTCCAAGGCACTGGAGCTGAAGAGAGCAGTGATATCTCCTAATCTGACCTGGCTATTGTAAAAGTCACCAGGATTTTGATAGGAAACAAAGGCACAGAAAGGATGTTACCTTTACAGTGGCAACAGGATTCATCTGCCAGGCTGCAGTTCCAGTGGAGATGCACTTCCAGGCACGACAGTCAGTCCAGAAGAGGGCAATGTTGCCCACTTACCATTTCACAACACGCACACACGTGTACACGCACACACAATACACGAAGAGATCTCAGCTTTCCTGTATGACTTCCAGCACAAAGCTCTATGGCTAAGTCATTTTTTCCTGTCCTGCAGCAAATGATGGCTTGGCTAAGTTACTGAACTTCGTGGGGGAGAAAAAGAACCACATCAGTGTGAACCAGCCAAAAGACAACATAAAATTTTCTTCCTCAGTCTGCAGACAGCCTAAAACACCAAGCTATGCAAAGATGCACTATTCTTCTCAGTTATAGGTTTTCTTAGCAGGTCAGCTCATGTCAGCCACCCAGGTGGCTTCCTCCCTCACAATGTCCACTGTAGCCACTTCACCATTCATAGCAAAGCACTGGGCCTTTCTCCCACTCCGTGACACAGCTGTCATGGTACACTAATGAGGTCTGGAGGCAGAGGTCAGAGTGGCTTGCTGGAGGGATTGTGTCAATTGGACACAGTCATATTCAGAGGTACTTGAGAGAACACAGACTCCCAGATGCAGCTCACACCTCATCCCTTCCCTGGACACACACCAGCTCGTACAGCCCTGTGCAGAGCACAGGACTCCCAAGGTCTCCAACTGGAATCAGCCAAAGGCTCCTTAAATACAATCACTGCTTAACTCTTTAATCACAGAACAATTCGGCCCAGAGGACTTGCTACAGTACCTCCATGCCCAGCCTCCCAGCCCAATAGTCCCCACCTGACTTCAGGATATTGGTGATTAATTTGGCTCTGACAGCCTTTCCTTCCCAAAGCTTCCCACTTCCCCTAGACAGCACCTGCAAACACATCTTGTCCTTTCTCATCCTTGTGGCAGAGCAACAAGATGAAATGCAGGGACTGTGGAGACAAAATCGAATTTAGCAACAAAATAAACAGCATGGGGGCACTCTACTGATTAGATTACACCTCTTTATAATTTATGCATTAATTCCTCCCAAGGTTTGAGATTCCCCGTCTCAGAAGGCCCATATCCCTGCACTGCAGAGATGCAGATGCCAGGAACACCACCTTGACCCAAAGATCCAGCTTTCAACCAACCACATGAAGCTCTGATTAATCTCTTTGTTGTGCACCAGTGTCCATTCCCCAGAGATGCACCACCTAGCACTGTTCCTTCCCACACTCCATCATTTTTCCCAAGTCCAAGGAAGAATGTGTCAGACTGTGAAGCATCTGCCTGTAGTAGCATCTGCCCCCAAGGCTGCTCTAAAATCAATTCAAGCATTAATAAGAGTCGTCAGCTACTGCAGCATATACATGCATGAGCTGAAAGTTACTGTTTTGTCATATTCAAATCCCCCTAGAATCATTTATTCCTGCCTCTCCCTACACTAGGAGCAAAGGCACACCTAAGAAGGAAGTTCAGAAGATATGGTTAGACCTATCTGATCAAAACTGGATGTGAAAGGGCAAAAGAAGCAACCCTCTGAGCCAAGCAGCAGTACCACTCATGGAGAAACCAGAAACAAGACAAAACAGGAGGTGGAGAAAAGACAAGACATGCTAGGGAATGGCTGCTATGTCACCATGCACAAATTGGCCTAATTACGTGTATAAATGCACCAATAGCCACGGATTTTCTGGCTGTATCCTTGACTTTAAATATTGATGCTTAGGAAGAGCTGAGATCAGGATATCTGCTGGTGGATTAGGCTACAGATTGCTCAGTCATTAACCATGGCCGAATCCCCTGGCTTGGAGTGCATTCCTCCAGAGAGCTCTGGAGCTTGGGCAGAGGATGCCTTTCACCACCAGCTTAGAATTCGTTGTGTAGATGATGGGCGAAGAAGTGCTGCCCTGCATCCAGGCAGTGCTGTATGCGTACTCAGAATGGGTCATAAACTGGGTGCTGATTGATGCAGGATGGGACCAGTGTCACAGTAGAACTGAGGGTTCGGTAAAAACAAGAATGTGTCCAAACAAGGCAATATCCAAGGGCAGAAAAGCTGTGTGTTTGCGGGGAGCAGATGATCACCAGGTGCCTGGGACAATCCACAATCCTTCTCCCACACCCTGACCTACCTTTCTCAGTTTCTCCCTTTCCCCACTCCCTCCTATGCCATCCCACCTTCCTCTACTTGATGAGGTTGAGACAAATAGACTCAGAAGCAGTTTTTCATATTTTTCATTTGTTGGTTTTTTTGGGTTTTTTTGTTGTTTTGTTTTTTTTTAAATAAGAAATTTATTGCAAATATAGAAATTGATTTTCTCCATACAGGAATCTCCGAGTTGAGGAAAAACGATTTCGTGCCATTCAGTTTTAAAACAGTAAAAGAAAAGAAAAGAAAAGAAAGAAAAAGAAAGAGAAAGAAATAGAAACCTAAAAGAAAAAAGAAGAAGAAGAAGAAGAAGAAGAAGAAGAAGAAGAAGAAGAAGAAGAAGAAGAAGAAGAAGAAAAGAACTTAACTCCAACTCAAATTTGTCCATACACAACCAGGGGGGGTCACAGGGTTGTTACAGAAGGAGGAACACCAAAGAGGCCACAAGGAGCCAGTCCCAGCAGCTGCCTCCCAGGCCCTTCCTTACATTCAAGGGTTGATGCCCCCAGCTCTGTGCCTGGCAGCTGCCCGCCCCTTCCCACCCCCTCGCCCCAGGTGCTGTGCTTGTGGATGGACCAGCCGTACCAGCCCTGGTGGGTCTGGCCTGACCTAGCCAGCCTCTTCCTCTTCCCCTTGAGGAAGACGGAGAGCAGGCAGCCAGGGCAGGCACCCAAGAGCAAGGCCTCACAGTGGCGGTGGTTGTTATGGGGGAGGCAAAGGCCAAGCCAAACGCAGACAGGGGGGCAGGAGGAGGGGGACTCTAAGGTGGGGGAAGGGGTGATTTACCTCCTGGAGGGACAAGGAGAAAAGGAGGTGCCCACCCAGTGGGAAAAGGAGAAGCTGGGCAGAGATTGCCCTTTCTCCACCCGGGGACAGGGGTGTGGGTTGGGGCGGCCCTGTGGAGAGCTGCCGTGGTGGGACTGTGCGCGGAGAGGTAGACATCTCCCAGTGGCGCGCAGCAGGGGAGGTCAAGGGGAGGCAGACCAAGAACACCCCTCACAGTACAAGGCCAAAGCGACTGGAGGGACGGGGTGAGGGAGTGCGTTTGTGTGTGGGGGGAGACAACAGATACTCCCCTCTGCCCCTTCTTCAGGGGAAGACTCAAAAACTCCTGCCTCATCCAGGGTGGACAGGGGGCAGCTGAGATGGGGCAGGCTCTACCAGTCCTATGAGACACTCCCATAGCCCAGTGGAGGGTGGCATTCAGTATCCGTCCCACACTAGGCCACCCTGAAGAGGCTCCCTCCTGCTCAGATGGTGGGACAGCAGCAGGTTGGCTCCAGCAAGAAGATGCAGCTCCAAGAGGCTCTTCCTGTGTGTGGCTTGTGCTGAAGGAGGTGGTAGCAGTGGAAGAGACGTTCTCCAGGCTCCCAGAGGCCACGTGTCCTTCTAGACACAGCTGAGCTTTCTGGTCAGCAGCAAGCATGGCAAATGTGCTTTCAGGGCCCTAGGTCCAGATCCTGCCCATGTGGCAGCTGCTTGCCCTGTAGCACTGAGCTCTGCCCTACAGAGAGGGGCCACAGCTCTTCATGAAGTCTGCCCAGCATTTTAGTTCAGGCACTGCTGACTTACTCCCCACTTCCTCTCAGAGAGCTTCCATTCCTGCACTCAACCCTTTCTCTCGCTGGTCCCTTTCTCCCTATACCATCCCTCTTTTCCATTGCAGCCACCTCTTACCCTGGTCCTTCCAGACTGTCTCTCTTCTCCACCCTCTCCATCTCTACCTATCTTCATCCTGCCTCCCCATTCTCTTGTTCCCACCATACCCTCCTCACCCCCTCTGTGTCTGCTTTTCCTCTTCCTTCCTCAGCTCCTTTTCCCCCTTCCCTCCTGCATATCTCTCCCTCCTTCCCCCAAGCCTGCCTGGCAGAGCCTCCTCCAGGAAGGCAAGCTGATTAGCATTGCAAACACACAGAGGCCTCCTCAGCCAACATAAATCTTCATTTGTCAGTCATGAATATTTCACACCTGCCTCAGGAGGGATTTATTCAGCATGGAAGAGTGGGGAGGGGGAGAGGGGAACATGGTACCATAGCAGAAGCTGGTGCAGCACCAGCAGGGATGGGGAAGAGCTCTCTCTATGGTAACAGCATGCCTAAGTTCTCATCTTCACTCTTCTGGGTGCAGGAACACAGCCCAGGTTCCCTCCAAGCCTGTCCTGGGGGCAGAGGGCAGGTCACCACCTAACCTCATTCCTCACTCTCCGTGCTTTCCATACCAATAGCCACCAACCCAGAAATAAAGTGTAAAAGGGGCTGGTCCTGGTTCTGCCCCATGGACCCACTTTGCCCTGGGAGAAGGCAGGAATGGGAGACTTGCCAAAGCCAAGCCATAGAGGGCTTAGAAAGTTCAGACAGTGTCTCCACACTTTTTCCCATCTCAGAGGCCTTAAAAGTTTCACCATGCCCTTCCCTCTTCCAGGGCCACACACAGGAGATGAGAGGTAGGAGAGACCTAATCCAGAGCTCCTTGTAATCTATGAGAGGGAGGTGGTGGGAGATATTCTAGTGATTGCGACCAGCTCCACATCAAACTTGCACTGTTTCAGAGGTTTCTCTGCAGCGGAAGCACTCCTTGTTGCCCCAAGAACAGCCTTGCTTGTAGATTTGGAGAATGAGCAACCGGGGCATAGGGATGATAGTGATGGCCTCACTCCTGTGTTTTATAATTAGGAGAAATGATGACCACTAGAAAGAGCAGGCCTTTGGCATAATACACCCCCCTTCACACACATGACTCTGAAAAGCAGCTGAGAGACCACATTTGGGGCAATGGTAAGGGGACTCTGGAAAGAAGGAATGTTTTTTTATGGGGATGATTGGGTTGAGTTCTCTTTGGGGTGTGCTCCCTCCCAAACTGGTAGGAGTCTCTCTTAAAATCACATCAGGGATGAATGAGAGGAGGAGGGAAAACAGGGACAAGGACAGGAGAGACTTTGAAGGAGGAGGTTAATTTCCAACAAACTGGCACATACACAACAGGTGTTTGCTCAGAAAAATACAGTAAAATCATCATGCAAATAGAACGTTAAATCTGCTTTCCTCCAACAGGGCTGGCATCACTTTGCGAGCCCTCATCCCTGGGGAGGGAGCAGAACAAGGAAGAAGGGAGGAGGAAGAAGGAAGGTGGGACACTTTGTTCCCTTCCCTTGCCCTCTTCCTCCCACAGAACAGTCCATCTTGTGCAAACTTCACCCACTGGTTTGGAGTGGGGGGCTACAGTTGGGAGAGAAATGGCCTGTCCCTCCTACCCAGCCTTACCCCCACCACAGGCAAAAGAAGGGCCTGATGATAGCTGTATCCCTGACCTTTCTTTTCTGCCTCATTGGGGTGATGAGGAGAGGGAGCAAAAAGCATTACAGATTAATGCTCCCCCCAAAAATATAGACTGAGCAGAACTGATTACAAGACCATACAGCAGGAAAGCACAGGGAGGGAAGAGGTGAGGAGAGGAATAGGATTCCATTCCCCCCATGCCTGTCACCCCCCTTCTCCTGTGCAGTTCTGTGCCCCAGCCATTAGTCTTTCCTGCCTAGATGGTTGCCATGCTGGAAGACAGCTGGGTCTGCTGCTCCATGTGGGAGCTGGAGAGGTCTCCACTCTGCATAAGCACCTCTCACAGCATTTACCTGTCTTGATTTGCTGCATTGCCCCAACATGGAGGGACTCCTGGCAGCAGTGATGTGACTTCGCTTCATCCTCCTGCACATACACACATGCACACACACACAAGTGTGCACACACATGCCTTCCTCTGGTCTGAACTGCCTCTTACACTGTGGAGCCCATCCCATGAATACCTCTGGACTTAAGGCAAAATGATGCTTTTACTGTGGGAAAGCAGGCTGACAGTGAAGCAGGCTGAGGCAATGAATGGGATCAAGACCTAGCTTAGGATCGTTACCATCAGCATCCCTACAAGGAAGGAACCTCGAGGTTCTTCAGAGGTTTAGACTTTGGGGATGACACTCTTGGTTTTTTTGCATGCCAGGCTCTGCCCACTGATGCTCCTTGCTTACAGAAGATGAAGTAATGTCACCTGTGGCACAGAAACCAGCTCTCACAGCTAGCAGTGCTACTACCTGAGAGATAATGGACAGGTTCTCTGCAGGCAGCATGGAAATGCCTCCCAGAAAAGCTCCTACACCCTCATCTTTCTACCAGGGCCCTCAGTGACACTGGGTCTTCTGAAGAGCACCTCAGAAAGGAAATAGCCACTTAGAAAAAGCCAAAATGACATAGGCCCTCAAACTCATCCTGATAGAGATGAAAAATTCTGAAGAACTGGGGTGTGCAGCTCATGGAGAGGAGGCCCGCTGTGCTTCATCAAGATGCACTCAGCAGGCAGCACCTCTGCCTGACACGAAAACTTTGTGGGAAGTGCTGCCACGATTGTGCTTTGTTGGGTTGCTCAGAAATAGGATAAAGCGGAGAGGGCAGTAGGTTTGTTCCCAGCTCTGTGGCAGATCTTCTATCCAAGGGACGGAGGTTGGGACCTAACAAGTGAAATCAGGTTTTCGGCAAGAAATCATAGGATCCCTAAGAAAAATTTTGTCACACCTAACTGTGAGAAGATGAAGGATTTATGAGGTGATAAGTTGATCTGAGTTTCATGAGGGCCTTTAAGTATTCAAAGGAGCATTGCCATCCAGAGGCTGCTATCCTATTCTATCCCATCACACACAGTGTGCTTGCACACACAAAGGGAGCTCTCCTGGAGCCATCCCTCTTGGGTCACTCCCGGGCCCCATTCTTACATCCCTTTTGTTTCCTGTGCTGGTGTCTTCACCTTAGACTGTCTGCTGTCCATGCAAGAGTGTCCAAGGCCTATTCAAGAGGAAGCCACTTGGTGGCTTTTCTGTGAACCCAGTAAGATTTGAGTGAGGAGGATGGGTGATGCTCTTCTCATGGATACACACACACCCCACACTCCATGGTGCAAGTCAGTTGGGAAGAGCTGCAGAACTTCATGTAGAACTTGTTCTGCTCCAGATCCTTTCCTCATTGTAAGGGACACATGAACAGAGAACACCAAACCTCTGCACAAGGGGAACCTGAGCACAGATGTGTCTCCAAGGAGGGACCTCTGACCTGTGACACTTGTGGAGAGATTATACTTCTGAGAGACCGGATCTTCCTGCCTTTTTCTCCACCACTCCTTGAAGACCTCGACTGCCATGCTAAAGAGCACATTTATACGCTCCCATCAACTGGTAAAAAAATGGCTCTGAGCAGGCCTGGAGAATGCCAGTCACTCTAGAATTGCTGGTGTTCATCAGCAAAGACATGGCAGGAAAAGGGCAAGAGGAAAAGCAGCAAGGGCACAGAGCCTCTTGTGTTACTGGTCCTACCTCCCCGTCCTTTGCACTTCCTTTCCTTCCTCCAAGGAGGATGGAGGTTCATGAAGTATCTACACAGAAAGTGCAAGCCTAGAGAACACTAACAAAGAAGGGTAGGGAAGAGGAAACTGAAAAGAAGCAAGAGAACTTCTTTCAACAAGTCCCGTCTATCTTGGAAAGGGACAGGAGAGAGAGAAAAGCCTCCACTGCCAAAGGAAATAGGGAAAAAAAATAGTGATGAATGATTAGGAAAAATAAGTGTATCAGGTGGGCACAGAAGCTTTCTAAACCAAAGTTCTCCCCTCCCACCCAAACTAAAAAACAGCCTTCAACATGAACAGAAAGAGCAATAGTTCACAGCTGAGTTTCATGTCCAGTGAGTGTCCATCTCTGCTGTTCTGCTGCCACCACTGCCACCCCCTCCTGGGCCATTCCCACCCACCTGCACTTCAGTGTTGTTACCACAGTGTCAGAGCAGGACGCTTCTCCCAACAATCTGCAGACAGAACAATGGTCCCCATTACACAGTAGAGACAATTCAGTGTGTGTGTGAGTGTGTCTGTGTCTGTGTCTGTGTGTGCCTGTGTGTGTCAGAGTTTTCTGTTGTTGTTGTAAACTTTAAGAAACAATTTTGTCAGTTTTGTGTTTGTCTGAAGTATTTTCTTGTTGGTTTATTTTTCACAGTCAAGTGGCATTTTTTTTTTCTGGTTGGGGGGAGATTCTTGTTTTTTATTGTCTCCTTGGAAAGAGTGAGGGAGAGTCACAGCTTCTGCTGAGCAGAGACTCCTTTCCAGTAATCCAAGATGTCATGCAGATCCTCGTCCTTGGCAAACTGAACTTTCTTCCGCAGGGCATGCCCAGCCGCCATGTAAACCTCCTCCCTGTGGTGCTTCTTGTAAGGCCGGAATCGCTCCCAGATCTTGTGGGTGCTCTCTGATGAGTACTCAGGGCTGGAGGAGTAGCCCGAGAAGTAGTGTCTGGGGGAGAGCTGGGAGTATGTGGAGTCTCGCTTGGATCGGGAGAGTGGCTTGAGGAATGACACCCGCTGGCTCAAGGTGTCAGCACTTTCCTCATAGTACAGGGCCGGAAAGGAGTGACGGTGCTCACTGCAATGGTAAGAAGGCTTGACCTCCAAGTGGTGGATGGCGCCAGGAGACACCAAGGGAAGACGATCCAAAGGGCTGTTGAGTGGGCTGCCCTTCTCAATGTATTTGGAGTCAGACTTGCTGAGTGGTGGGTGGTCAGGCACATCCAAGCTGAAGACCTTGGCGCTCTTGATGGAGCCACTAGAGGAGACACTGCAGGTCTTTCTGGCCACAGCAGCATCAGCACTGAGCTGACGCTGCAAAGGGTGGTGGGAGGTCTCCTTGTAGGGTGGGGAAAGAAAACTGGGCCGCTCTAGCCCACCCGAGGAACTGGCTGGGATGGACTGGCACTCAAAGGCCATGTCTGAGTCAACACCAGTCCCACCACCCAGGAAGGAGGCTGTGTCCAGCTTGAGGGCATCGATGCAATTGTTGATGATCTGGTTGACCTTGTCTACCTCCTTGGCTATAGTAGAGATCTCAGCAGCTGAGCCTTGCCCGTTGTCAAGCTCCCTCAGATCCTCATCCCGCTGTGTTCGCTCTAGCCCATCCCCACCACCAGTCCGCACCTCAATGTAGTTACCTTTAGTGGTGACTTTAGGAGTCTCCATCCCAGCCTCCATTGACTTTGATGGGGGCAACTTCTCCCCAATCATGGAAGGGATGGAAGACATCCGTGAGACAGGGATGACTGGTGGTTCACCCAGCTTCTGGGAAGGATGGACCATGGTACTAGTATCGATATCTGATCCATAGCGCATTTCCAGAATGGTCTTTTTGACATTGAGGGACTTCTGTTTCTCCTCCTGCATCCTCCGCTTCCGCAGGCAGTAGTACACCACCCCCAGGACAATGACCATCCCAAAGAGGCAACCCAGGGTGGTCATGATATAGTGTGTGGTGGTGGAAGTACTGGAAATAGGGTCCTCCCTGCCTTTGCTCCGGGTTGCAAAGGTCAGGCAAGTGTGGTTGTAGCGCCTGTTGTTGCGGATGGAGGCCACACAGAAAGTATAATCAGTGTGGGCCTTCAACTTGTTGACAGTGACATATTCCTTCTTGCTTTTCAGTGTTGCTATGTCAGAAACGTAGCTGTTGTTGTATTGGACCAGCACATACATCTTACTGTAGGGCATGGGGATGGTTACCATCAGGATGGCTGAGGTGATGGTGACATCATGGAGCTTGATGCTGGGACTGAAGGAGGAGTCAGTGGTGGAGGAGGCTGGAGGCTTGACTGAGAGGAAGTCCCCAGGGCTGATGGCTGAGCCCTCATCCAGGTCTCGCTGGGAGTCAGGGGTATAAGGGGTGGGGTTGACCCTGGAGAGGGAGGGGATAGTGCCACCTCTGCACATGGACTGAAAGATGGTGATGGCATTGCGGTTGTGGTGAGGCCGAGGCACCAGCAGAGGGTACCCAGCAAACTCCCGTGGAGTCTCACACTGGAGCCGATCGTAGTTCTTCGTGACATTGTTGAAGAGTGCCAGCCAGTTAAGAAAGCTGTAGAGGCTACAGTCGCAGTTGAAGGGGTTGCCAGCCAGCTCGCACACCATCAGATTGCTCAAGCTGGTGAAAGTGTTCCCCTCCAGACGGCTGAGACGATTGGATGACAGGTCAATGCTAATCAAGCTGGGGCACTCAGAGAAGGCAGTAGGGGTGACCAGCTCAATTAGGTTGTGCTGCACAAAGAGGAACTGGAGACGAGCCATGCCCCGCAACATGCCTTCTGTCAGGTTGGTGAGTTTGTTGTAGCCCAGCTGTAAGACCTGGAGGTTTGACTGGCCCATGAAAGCTCCATCCTCAATATAAGAGATCTCATTCTTGGTCAGGTTCAAATCAGTCAGGTTGCCGAAGCGGTTGAGGGAAGAGTACAGCACCACTTTGAGCTTATTCTCGTTCAGACGCAAGTCGTGCACTGTGCTGTTGATGTGCTGGGGGATGGTCTCATATGGAGGCTGGTTCTGGCTGCAGATGGCCAGCCACACATAACCTTTGTCCCCCTCAATCAGCCAGCAGTCACCTCTCACAGTGCCAGGGGAAAACAAGCAGAGCAGAGCAGCTGCCCACAACCCCAGGCACATCATGGTCTGCAGTGGTGCTGTCATCAAGATGGAAAAAAACCCCAACCCCAAATCTCAGGACCACAGCAAAAGGAAAATAAGGGGCAAAGGCAAGAGAACTGGTATTTAGCAATGGAAGGGCATGAGCACCCCAGTCCTATTGGGTGTCGTCACCATTGTTTCTTCTTGCCCTCTGGATCAAGCCAGGAGCATGGAGCAGAGACGATCACGTGCAATCTGCTTGCAGCACACCTAAAAGCTATGATCATGCATGATAGGTCTGGAAGGGAATAGCCTTGTGCTTCTTTTCTAAACAAAAATTCAGGCCTAGGATAATAAATCTTCTTTGATGCTCATGAGTGACTTGCCCACCTTTTCCACTTTCTTCCCTCCCACCCACCCCCCACCCACACCAAACCCACCCCAAAACAAACCCAGGTCCTCCCCCCTCTTGTCTTCCCCCACCCCTCCACGGTGTGATTTGGAAGAACAAGGCAGGGCTGCCTCCTCTGTCGCTCACGCTCCCTCGGTTCCTCCTCCTTCTCTTCCTTCTCTCCCGGGTTCTCTCTGAGAAGCTTCAGAGTTTCAGATCAAACATGTTGGAAACAAAAATACAGCGAGTGAAAGAGCAAATGTGCACAGGAGAGATCCATCTGTCACTGGAATCTGGAAAAGAAAGCACACAGGAGACAAGACGAGGCATCAGTTGGAGGGGGCTTTGAGATAAGAGTATAGACAGAAAGGTTTCATGAGAAGAGGGAGATGGGGAAGAGACAGCATTACAGGGGGTGCAAGCAGGAGAGGAGTGGTACTGCCTGCCATGCTGATAAGCCTTTGGGAAGGGAACCCTCACAACTTGTAATCCTATATCAGAGGTTTGCAGAAGGGAACCTGGCCTCCCAAGGTTACAGCCAGGATCCTGGGGGAAGGCAGCAGCATGCAGGTAGAAGCAGAATCGTGAGGGAGAGTGGGCAATCTGAGACTGTTGTTGTGGATGGCTCAAAACTTTTAATGTAAACAAAGGCAAGCCCCAAGTACAGCCAAAGCCATGGCTGCCTGAAAATGATGTACACAAAATGCAGGAAGGAGGGAAAATACAGACAAGCCTCTCCCCCCCTTAAACCCACACTTTTTTGTTTGTTTCCTTCCTTCCTTATGCAAGAGGGATAAATAATTCAAGCCACATGTAACCACTTGTGCTCTAAAAATTGTTCCTGCGTCTTGGTGGAGAGACAATGCTTTTGAGTTGAGCCAGCCCGGCTTAGGCAGGCTGGATGGGGTGGCGTGTAAGGCAGTGTGTCAAACAACTTCCAGTCTCTCACCTAGAGACTCCAGCAGCCCTGAGCTGCAGGACATGACATACTTACCCCCCAACAAAGAGAGCTGCGCAGCCTCCACCTTCCTAATTTGCCAACTCTCCTTGGGGCCTATGAAGGCTCTCCCTTTGTGGGAAAGGACACCTTACAGGAATCAGGGGCATTTACTTCAATAGATTTCTGGACTCTGGGCAGGCTCCTGGTCCTGACTGGGAAAGGCAGCCTGGAGCACCCTTCCGTCTGACTATAGCTTCAACCCTTCTCCCACTGTGCTGAGACAGGAGCCTGGCAGGAGTGTCCTCAGGCAGCGCAGAGGAAATAATTTCATACAGCACAGAAAACATGTGGGCACTGCACTCTCTTTTTTCTTTCTCTTTTTTTTTAATTTTGAGGCGAAATAAACCAATAAAAAACAGAGAAAAGGATTTTTAGTTAATGAAAAATAAAGATCCCCTCTTGCCCCTTTTATTTCAGGGAGAGGCTGCTCACTAAAGATATCACTGAAGCTTTTGCTGCAAAAGCCAAACCAATTTCTAGCAGAGACACAAAGGGCAGAATTAAAATGAAGGAAGATAAATGGAGGAGGAGTGAACCCTTGAGGAACAAGGCTTACGTCTGTGGAGAAATCTGAGCTGATTTGGGTCTGCAGAATTACCAGGCCAGCTGGATTAAGGGATCAGAGATAGTGTCACAGAAAAACACTTAAATATTCAATAATCCTAAAAGTAAAGCCAAGATAGAGAAGGGGAGGGGGAGAAGATGGAGCGCAATGGAAAAGACAGAGAGAAAGCCTCTGTTCTCCACAGCTCATTGTCTGAGGCCACCACACTCATGCCATTTGTGACTGTCATACAATGGCCTCCAGCTACTGTCTCATCTTTGCATCAGCCAGCACTGAAACAGAAGGCACAAGTTTTTACAGGCTGTTGCTTTGTTTCTCAGCCTTATAATCCAATGACAAATAATTTCCTGACACCCTGTCCCTAGATGCATCAGCTAGGAAACACATCTGGCTCCCCACAGGTTGGAACTGTGATACTCCTCAGTGCCAGGCCCCTCCTTGTCCCACCTTCTCCAGAGGTTGCCCCATGCAGAGATACAGCCAATCCCCTGCACCTTTTCTATCCCTTTACCTTCTTCTCTAATGCTTCTTCACTTTGTCCAGTCTGTACCCTTCTTGGCTGGCACAAGAGCTCTGAGCTCCCAAGGATTTCCCTTTGGTTTATTCCCTACTAATGGATGCCTCAATGTTATTGGCATTTCTTTGCACTAGACTGTTTGAAGAAGAGCAGAAGGCCACAGGGATGTCTAGAGGAGAGGTCAGGGAGGGTGAAATGGAGCGAGGAGAACCCCAAATCTGGGTCAAGAACTGGATGTCCCAACAGCCACAAACAACCCTTTGGTTTGGGGATCAAAGTGGCACAGAGGGTGGGTGACACAGCAGTATAGTCACTAATGAGATGACTCAGGGGAGACCCTATCACTCTCTATAACTACCTAAAAGGAGGATGTAGCAAGGCGAGTGTTAGTGTTTTCTCCCAGGTAGCAAGTGACAGGACAAGAATAGCTTCAGGTTGCACCAGGGGAGGTTTTGATCAGATATTAGCAAAGATTTCTTCACTGAAACAGTTGTCGTGCGCTGGCACAGCTTCCCAGGGAAGTGGCTGTCACCATCCCTGGCGGTGTTTAAAAGATGTGTAGATGCGGCGCTTAGGGGCATGGTTTAGTGGTAGACTTGGCAGTGCTAAGTTAGCAGTTGGACTTGATGATCCTAAAGGTCTTTTCCAACCTGAACGATTCTATGATTTTATGATTCTATGGCTAGGTATGAAGGCAGGTTAAGATACAACCACTGCAAGTGTGGATAGGCATGGTATGAGGGGCAGAAACAAGCAGGGGGTAGAAGGACCACAACTGAAGGAGGTCTAGGTGCCATAGTGTAAAAAAAAGGCAACCAGAAAAGCCACATACAGCAGTAATTTGGGCCTGAAATTTTGACCTTGTCAACCTTGTTCTCCTGGGGCCCCATGCACTAGAAAAGCCAGCACTTAATTCTACCATTGCTTAAACGGTGCTAAGAGCCTTCCATTAGAAATGTATGCATTAAAAACCTGCCAAACACTCTTGGCTCCTCTGGGGACACCCCGAAACCAGGCCAAAGCTCCTGCTGCTTTCTTACGCTTTGTGCTACAGCTGGGCATCAGCCCTCTTCCTAGCTCAGTGTGATACTTGATCCTGGCAGGTCGCAGGGCACAAACACCATCTCCAAAGTGCTCTGCCTCCCTGCTCTTGACTTCAAGGTCCTTCCAAGATTTCTCTAACCAATTTCTGATAAAGGAGCCTTTCCCATGGGCACGTGGTACTGGGTGTTGGTGCCTTACTTGAAGGGACTCCACACCTGCTGGATAGTTTCTGTAACACACAGTGGTCTGAATATCACCGCAGCTGCTTCAAATCATCATCCAGAGATGGTCCTTGCTTTTGCCTTGGGGTTTAGTGAAAGGACAATGCCATGGGCATAGCTTGCAGGATGCATGTGGCACTTTTACACAACAACAGCATTCTCTTCTTTAATGAGGCTCTGTGAAGGTTTCTCTCTCGCTTTCTCTTTTCTCTGATTTATCCCTCTATTTTCATGAAACACATAAGATCTCAGCATCTCTTGAGTTCCATCCCAATGTTACATTCTTTTGAAATTGGTCTTGTAGCTTCAAAAATATAGAGAACAGAGGAGCTGGCTCAGACAAAAACATAAAAAGAAAAAAAAAAAGCTGTAGAGTCACCCTAGAAACTCATGCAACAAAGGTGTTTTCATGTCACTGACAGGACAAAGCTTTCGTCCCTTACAGAGTTTGAACCGGTTTCAATGAGTCCTGCTGAAGGGTGGCTACTAACATTAGAGACTCTGTGAGTTTTGGTAGAGAGCTACTGTAAGAGAAATCTCGTGGTTCGACTCTGGGCAGGTTCATTTCACCATATACAGACCCACAGTGCCTGCTGGCAGAAAAATCACCCATCTGAAAGCTGGGCTGGCCCTGCCATGAGTGAGAAGGAAGGTCATAGCTCCCAAACTCCAGCTGTCGCTGAAGCCCAAAGCACTAGGGTCCCAGCAGGACATTGTGGTGAGAAAGCCCACAAAACTACATAGGATCTCGGCTGCTTCTCATAGGACACTGCTGCAAGGATGCTTGCAGCACTCCAATTCCAGCCAGTGATGATGAAGTCCTGCATGGAGGAAGGGCAGAGGGCTGAAATACAGGCTGTAGGACTGCCCCAAGGACATGCTGCTCTGCATTCCTACCTGTTGGTAAGTTTGGGCCATGGGAAGACTTCAGGTGTTAACCTGAAGTTGCCATCTGCCATACATGTGCACCCAGGCTCAGGCAAATGCACAGCCATTGCCTCCACACCTTTGCTGGGCCAGACAGCTTAAAGACTAACCATGAAAGAAAAACAACATGATGCTGTATATAAAACCTCTGGTCTCCCATCGCGCCTCCCCAGCAGTGATTAGATGCCTAATTTGTTAGGCAGCAAGGAAGAGAGAATGGGAAAGCTCAGGGGAGGAAAATGAAGCAGCTCAGAAGCATAAAAGAAAAGAGAGAGCTTTAGAAGCATAAATCTTATTTTAGAGTGATAAATACTGGCAGAAAGGTCTTTCATATGCTTGTGGTTCCCTGGCAGGCCAGAAAGCCACCTTTGTTTTCCAAAGTGAAATGGTTACCTTTTATATTAATATGATTATTGAAGATTAAGGGGATTTGCATCAAGCCAGCTCCACCCAGACAACCCACGGCAGCAGCCCACGGGAGTGCACCCATGGGGCTAGGCTGGGGGAACAGCCTTCTCCAAGTAGAAGAGGATATAAAAAGATTACAGGTTCCATAAAAAATATTAGCAGCAATAAAGCCACCTTCATCACTCTCCCTCCAGGGGAGAGAAGGACCTGGGAAACATTACTGCCCTTGTTGTCATCCCAAGAGCCCAGACACAAGCCAGTGGAACAGCTTACAAAATACTCTTGTAGGCACAGGGGAGGGAGTGTGGGCTCTGTATGACTGTCTGTAGGGACTTGCCATAGGGAAAGCAACAGCAAGACTGGCTCGGCCTAGGCACTTGCATGGGTGTGCATGGATGTGAGTCACTGCAGAGAAAGGGGTGGTAGTGTCAGCTCTGGGGGTGTGAAGTGGAGGGGGAGTATACGTGAAGGAGAGAAGATGCTGTAGGTGATGGGGTGGATGTGCAGGCTGGGGGTGTGTGGGGGTTAATCGTTCCATGAAGCACAGAATGCATTCTGACTCCGGGTAGGAGGAATTGCCATGGGGAACCATGCAAAGCACTGGTTGTGAGTGCGTGTGTGAGTGCGTGTGTGAGTGTGTGTGTAAGTGTGCATGTGTGTTTGCATGAAGCAGCCACTGTGGAGAAAGGGGTGGGAGTGTTGGCTGTGTGAGAGGCGCCATAGGGAACAGGGTGGGAGTGTGGGCTGCGCATCGACACGCGTGGATCATGGGCAACAACTGTGGTTGTGAGAGTGTGTGTATGGGAGAAGAGCTGTAATAAAAGGGGTGGGAGCACTGCTTCTGTCTATGGCCCCCCGTGTGCACCATTACAGGGAGCAGGGTGTGAGGGCTGGCTCTCTGCATGTGCGCATGGGAGGGAATTGCTAAAGGGGACAGGGAATGACCTCTGTTCTTTGCAAGCTGTTGTGGGAAAACAGACAGGAGTCACAACTCTTCATAAATGTGCGTGTGATCTGCTGCAGGCAACAGTCCAGGAGTGGGAGCTTTGGTTGCATGGGAGGGTGCTGCTATAGGGAGCAGGGTGGGAGCACTGGCTCTGTTTGTGTGCAGGGCACTGCTGCAGGGAAGGGTAGCATGTCCAGCATAAGGCCAGGAGAAGGTCTTAGGTGGTATGTGAGGTCACTGGGAAGACTTCCATGCCCTCAGGGACACCATCACAACTCTGCTGTCCTTTATTGCCGTATTTCATACAACAGCAGCTCCTGGCTTTCACTGGGCTGGCTGTGGACAGCAGGTCCACAAGCTACATGAGAGATGCCCTCACTCAAACCAAGCACCCTTCCAGTATTTCTGAATGCTAATACATCCGCAGCAACCCAGCAGTGCCACTTTGGAGTGCTCCCAACATGCTACCCTGCAGGTGGGGCAGGGAAGGGGTTAGTCCTTGCATTATAACTCACTATCTCTTGCTGAAGGGACTCAGAGCCTAGGGAATCACATAAATCCTAGGCTGGCCAAGGACAGCAATCACTTCACAAGCTGCACAGGCAGCCAGTTGTCCTACGGAGGATACCTTCAGGCCTGCAGACTCATGGGGCACAACATCCTTCCATGCGCTCTCAGCTTCCAGACAACCTTCCCCTCAACAGCCATCTGAGAGAGGTTCCATCATCAGCAGTGAGACCTCTCTCCAAGTAGGCCACATAGCCTCCTCAGTACAATTCCAGTAAGAAAACTCTGGAGGTCAAGTCACAATTCCAGTGAGAGGAAGTGACTACCCTTGCATGGCCTTCCCAGCCACGTTGTTTCTGACAGTCATGTGTCGTTACCCCAAGTCATTAGTCTGCAAGATGTCAAAAGATGGGGCAACCCCTGTGCTCAGGTTTCCTGCAAATGAAGAGTCAACTAGAAGCAGAAGCTTTTACAGAGAGTGGTTCAAACACAGCAGATTCAGTCCTCACCTGATGTGGGGCAGAAGCAGAGTTAAACTGTGGGGGTTCATGGAGAAGTTCTTTCAGATGATCTAAGAATGGAATGCTGTGGCAGCACTTGCTAGTGGGGACGCTTTAGCCATCAAAGCTCCTCCCCTGGCCATGCCTGGATTCAGCAAGAGAAGGATGTCCCATGCTGGAAAGGACATAATATTTCTACATGGCTGCTTCCACCTTCCCTCCATCCTCCATTTCCATCCCCATGCAGCGGCACAGCTCAACCCTGCTGTGAAGGGACCCTCCTCCCGGCCAGCTTGCCCACCTATATTTCAAGCTTACATCTGACATGCATTTTGACACAACTGTGCCTCCCCTCTCTTTTCCCCCCTACCTTGCCTTGTTTAGAGCCTGTTTTTTTCTTCCATTGCCAAAACACAATGACTGTTATAATTAACAGATTATCTCAGTGCGACAGCTGCAGTCCTTTGAAAATTAGGTTGAATAACAGGATCCTGCCGTATGGTAATTTCTTTTCATCTCTCAAATATTTTCTCTCTCACACTCTCATTTCTACCTCATTTCTTTCTTTCTTTCTTTCTTTCTTTCTTTCTTTCTTTCTTTCTTTCTTTCTTTCTTTCTTTCTTTCTTTCTTTCTTTCTTTCTTTCTTTCTTTCTTTCTTTCTTTCTTTCTTTCTTTCTTTCTTTCTTTCTTTCTTTCTTTCTTTCTTTCTTTCTTTCTTTCTTTCTTTCTTTCTTTCTTTCTTTCTTTCTTTCTTTCTTTCTTTCTTTCTTTCTTTCTTTCTTTCTTTCTTTCTTTCCTTTCTCTTTCCCACCTCCTACCTTTCACTAGCTCCCAGATCGCTGGAGTGATAAAGATGAGGTGAGCGATAAAGATGGGGTGAGCAGGCTGAAGGGCACTCTCTAGCTTCATCAGATGTTTTCATTCCTCTTCTTTTACTACCACCCCTCGCAGAGTTTGCAAGTGAGATCAGGAACATGTCAGGAAAAAAACGTGCTTTACTTTGCCACACCAGAGGCCATGGTGAGAGGTGAAGCCCTGCTGGATCAGAAAGGCAGCTTGAGGAATTGCATGGGCAAGGGAGAAACAAGGGATGCAGCAACCTGAACCACTGCCTGCAACTTTCCCACGGGGAGGTGAAAGCAATGGTGTGGCTGAGTGATTTGTACCGAGCTAGCCAGGGTGCTCTACCCACCCACCTACCCATCCGCCTTCATGCTGACTCAGTATCTGCCCCTGACTCACCACTTGCTCACTGAATGGGGACTGGCAGTACTTATACAGCATCCTTCCCTCTCGCTAAGGCAATAGCTCTGCCACTTACCACCCCCTCTCCCCATTATCCACCTACATCTGTCTCTCTACCGACTCAATCAATCCAAGTCAGCCAAAAAAGTAGCTTGCTGGAAATTCAGGGTTTCAAAACCAAAATAAGAACTGGTGCTGGACCCAAACTAGCAGCCCTGGAAATCTCCTCCTCCAAGACTGGAGATCCCCTGGCCCCTGCTGCAAACTGGACTGATCCACTCACTGAAGTGGCTGGACTCCTTATGCTCAGCTTGGGCAGACGTGCTAGCACACAACGTTTCAGAATGGGCCTGCTGCAATGGTACCCAACAAAATATTTCAAGTTAAACATGTTCTGGACTCAAGAAAACTGCAACTTTGTCGTCAAATGTATCAGCAGCATTAGTCAATTATTTTCTATGCCTGGCTCAAACTCATGAAAAACACCTTGATCCTGCACTGTTCATTTCAATCATACTTGTAATCTATACAACACCGTCTGTCACAATTAAACACTGCTTTTGTCTTTTGAACAAGGCAGTATTCCTCCACACCACTCATCCATCGCAGCATAATGCACCTCTGCAGAGGCTAGATCCAACTGAGTCCCGGGCCTCCTCCTTCCTCCTCAGCACAGCCATCTCCTCTCCTGTCATGAAGTTCCACCTCATTTACTTCCTTAATCTGGACTTAGTAGAACAGAAACACTTTGTCACCATTATTCTGCCAAAAGCCAAGTAGAGTGTTTTAACAAACACTCATCCGTTCCATTGTATTTTAGCAGATTCCAGTAATGCTCCTCCTTGTCGCCCATGATGTCTCTCTTTTCATCCTTGCCACCCTCACCCTGCATTCCCCCTCTGCTTTCACTTCAGGCCGTGTGTTGGCTCCTGGAACTTAAAGCACATCTCCTCATTCATTCACTGTCACTTATCCAAATGCTACCTTCACTTATTAATTCTCCTTTTTTTTTCTAGTATTATGCCTCCTCTGAGTGCTTTGTACAGTCCTACTTACATATCCAATAATAGTAGTTTCCCAATGAGTGAATCATATACCCCTTTGCTGACATTTAGAATTTTCCTTGTTCTTTGAAACACGTTTATTCATCCCCCCTCTCCACAATTATATATATGTCTACTCATAGTGTTGCATTTCCTACAGCAGCCATGCAAAAAACACAAGATCCATGCAAATAACCCAACAAAATAATTGTCTCTACTGGTACTTTACCATCCTCCATTTTAATTATGTAGGCCAAAGCTAAATCAAGCTATGAAGCAATCAAAAATAAGGGACAACTTAATTTAAAAAACACCCCACCCTCTCCTTTGTTCTTGCTCAGTCCAGATTACAATCTTTTTTTTTTCCCACCTATTTGCTGCTATGCCTCTTTCAGTGCTGTTAGTAGCAAAGTACATGGAGGCTGCAATTGATACGGGGCCTCTGGTTTCCTAGGTGCTGTAAATGTGTTCAGTGAGAAACAAACAAAACAGCTCCAGATTGTTTCCAAGCTGAAAGGACAGGAAAAAAGGAGTATCAGTCAGCTAACCGGGGCACATAAATGTCTTACCCACTAACCCAGGTAATATACACTCCATGTCCAGGGAGTGATGCCACATCCCTCAAAATCTCTCTCCAGAGGCATCATCAGGCAGCCCTAGCAAGTAATTCATCTGACAGTCCCTCCTCATTCCTCACCATAGCCCTTATTCCTTCCCCCACATCGTTCTTTGCTTTTATTCCAGTCCTTACTCACCCTTGCATATGCCATACTTTATTTTTTCCTTACTACTCCTCTTAATCTGCATAGGCCAAACCCTAAGCTCTATAGTCACCGTGACTCATTTCCTACCCAGGAAAAGCAACAGTTTAAATCAGTGGGAAAGCCTGTGATGTAGATCTGGACAGAAACTGATACTGCACGGGGACTCTGGTATGATTATGTCTTCTTCTCATTCATTCAGGTCTCCATTTAGCAATACACTTAAGCATGCACCCAAGTGTAAACCGATGCAAGTCCCATTCAGTTTCTCAATTGCTTTCTTTGGCAACATCTGTGTTGATGGTTTCCACATCTTACAAACACAACAGATTCTCCTTTCGTGCTTCCTCTTCCTAGCCTCTTTGTTACCCACCCACTAATATCGTTTCTCTCACTTTGAGAAATTTAGACTTTTCCTTTTTTTCCCTTTGCTTGTTTGGATTTTCTTATTTTCACTGCTGCCCAGGGACTCCAGCTTGTAATTTCACCTCCCTTTTCCTGAGATTGCTATATTAAATAAAACACTGACTTCACCCTCTGCTCTCCAGTACTCTGAAATACCAAATTGGGCCATTGAGAAGAAAAGTTATTGGCCAGGACTGCTGTCTCTGATATTGAAACAGAGCTGGCAGTAATATTTACAGGCTACTTTGAAAGCTCCAGGGATGGCTTGTGGCCAAAAATGATGATATCCACCCCCTCTTTTTTTAATGATGTCTTCCTATGACTCAGTCAGTCCATAAGTCGAAAAGAATTTTTTTTTTTAACCATCTTCCCTTTAAGCAATGAGAACAAGAGCCTGAGAACAAAACACCATAGCATCACGGACAGGATGGGTTACGTCACAAGTAATGCAACTTGGGTGTCCTTGGTGGATTGAAAATAAGCAGAAAAAAAGGCACATGCCCTCCTTCTGGAGAAATTAGTCTTGGCACAGCTAAACTGGCAATTGCCTGAGTTTTCTAAACTTAGTTTTATCTGTAAGCAAAGCAAGAAACACGCAGGAAAGTAGAGACACCATGACCTCAGGAGCTCATGACTTCCTGGGCTCAGAAAGGAGCTACCGTGCCCTGTATTATCCACCATTGTACAAAGGCAGAGTCTTGAATAAATGGGACAGTGTAGGGGTACCTGTGACAGCTGTTTCAAAGTAGGACTGTGGCGTACCAATGCAGCCTGCCCACACACTCTTACCTCTGCCTCCAGTTATACTGTCTGCAGCAACAAACAGCCATTCAAATGGTTGATAAACGAGCAGTTCAGCCAGAGACCACTTAATTTGCTCCTGGCCTTCTTTGTCTGCCAGTGGCAGGGAAAAATGCATGTTCGGAAATTGACAGTGTTGTGTATAGCATTACCAGGCTGGAGTTATACTGACTGCTACAGGAAAATGAAAAAAAGAAGAAATAGGAGAAGAGGGGAGAAGGCTGAGAGCTGGGAAGAAGAAGGGTGGGGTGGAAGCAGGGGAGACCCAGGGAAGGAAAAAAGGAGAGAAATGAGATGGTGTATTGTACCCAAAACTAGATATTATGATGATGAGGACATTAAGACTATGACAGATAGGCAGGAAAGGAAGGCAAACAGATAGAGGCAGGGACAGAGAAAGAGACAGAAACGAAGGAGGGAGGGAGAAGGAAAAGAGAGGCAGAATTAATTTAAGAGGAATATACTGAAAACATAATCTTCTCAACAGAAAAAAAAAGAGAGAGAATTAAACAAACAGCAACGGGAAACTGGGAAAGAATAACTTTTTTTTTATGAGCTTGTTAACATTTGTGAAGTTAAGTAACCCTAAATTTATGCCATTAATTTGCATGCATTATGTTTTTTCCTCTGCTTCCAGTTTATAGTCTCTGTGAAACCTTTAAAAAGTAGCTTTTTTCCTCCTTTTCCCTTTGCTTGTGTTAATTAAGGCTTGTGATATATGTATATTTTTACACTGCCGCTGTGCTCTAGGATTTAATCATCAATGGCCCTTTTTGCCTTTTTTTGGGGCCACTCCTGCTTCTTCTCCTCCTCTCCACAGAAATATGAGGAGGCCCACGGGGCCATCCTTCCACACTGATCTATAAGCGTGCCCAGAGCCTGGCTGGGTACCTACCAACCATGTCCCTGTGAAACAAGGTGGCTGTCACAACAGATGTGGGGTGGACCTTCAGCTGCTGAAGAGTTAACAGCTCCAATACACTCGGGCGATCACATTGCCATGCTGAAGCACACTGTATTTACACATTAGCAATCACTGGGGAGCCTTAAAATCGGATTCCCAGGGGAAATCCAGCCAAAGAACACAGTGAGATTCCTAATGAAGGCTTGTGACCAGAGCTGGGGGAGGCACAAGCGATGGATACGCTATAATGGCCTGCTTACAAAAAAAGAGGACTCAGGTCATCCTCCAGGGATTTAGTAGCACCTGGAAATCTCCAGGCTAGGACACGCACAGAAAGATCTGCTGTAGAAAATACAAGTCTGGCTTCTTCCCTCCATCCAGATAACTGCCCCACACCCATTCCAGGGACAGCAGTCCCTCCTTTCCTCCCAAGGACTCTTCTTTCTGAGCAGACAGATCTCTTTCCTAAACACTTCAGTGACTTTGGACGTGCCCAAGGCCAATACAAAGCATAGCTGGTGGAGCCCTTTTGGCAACTGTCCCAGCGAGCATATTTCTGAGCTCAGCTGGACAGGAGTCTTGGTCCTAAATGTGCTTTGATTGCTTTGCTCCTCTCTAAAGGCTCTGCATCTCCCAGCTGTAAGCAGAATTTGCTGAAGCAAGAAGCAGGTTGCTAAGTCTGGTTTGGATGCTGTTTGGTCTCTAGTGGAGCTGACGGGACTCATCTTGTTAAAAGCCAACTGAACTGAGACCATGAACGCTGAACATCGATTCAGACCTAAACATCC
Organism: Dromococcyx pavoninus; assembly: GCA_033558185.1. NCBI lineage: Eukaryota > Metazoa > Chordata > Aves > Cuculiformes > Neomorphidae > Dromococcyx > Dromococcyx pavoninus. The sequence goes on along the minus strand of JAUMJL010000513.1, from coordinate 252,438 downwards.
GCCATGAGAGACACAGTAAATCGAGCAGGGAATAAGGGTGGTTGCTGGTCACACAAAGATGGTGTTCCCTCATCCTCTATGGAGGAGGATTGTGATCTCTTTGGGGCCTGATAGGCATATGACAGGTCTCTGTAGGGTCTCTGCTGAACTAGAGTTGGGAAGGAGAGGTAGGGGAGACAGACCAGGCTTTCTGCACTGTCACTACTACTTTGCCATATGGGGGTGTTGAGCACCAGAGAGGATATTCTGATTTACTCTCTGGCTTATGGTTGCTGTGGCAACGGGAGAAATACAGGCCAAACCAAGCTGCATCTGCAATGTAGTGGTAATAGGGAGTTTGGGTTCCCATGTGTTTGTTTTTTTGTTTGTTCGGCTGTTTGCAGGAGCCACATGGTAGAAAAGCACTGCCGCGATGAAAAGGGAATGGGGCCCAGTTTGTACCCAGGCAAATACACCCTCCTCTCATGCAACAGCAAAAGAGTCATGCATGCAGTCATATTCATATCTCACAGGCTGAGAAACACCAGCAGATACATATGTCCTGTTTTCCTACCACACATACACTTCTGGAGATGGGGTCCCCTAGCTACTCTCCCACTATCCCAAGAAGTCAGACTTCTTATTTCATAAACACAAAGCCCCTGTCCGCCAGATACTTTCTCATAGGGCTCTAAATAACAGCTAAGCATCTGGGACCCACCAGCTTGTGTTAGCCAGAGAATCTCCTTTGCCATCAGGTCCTCATATCCCAGTTAGCCATGATGCTAAGGGGTCACAAACCCCTCATTGGCTGCTGAGCAAATACTCCTCCCTGCAAATACTCTTACAGTCATCATAGTGACTAGTTCTTGTCCCTCAAGGTGATTAACAAAACAAACTCAGCCCTGACTCAACAATCATATCCCCATTTGGGAGAGATGGCCTCCATTCCCAGAATCAGTATGAGCCCTCAGGTCACATAAATTGGCCTGTTGCAGATGCGAACCTCCAACTGTGACATCGCCGTCTTATGAGTCTGCCAACAGAATTCCCACCCTGGGAAGAAAGCTGTACGGCAGAGTTAAGTACAGCCTCTTTCCCTTCCTCTCCTCCTGCCTGTTGAGACCTGAGTATTCTCAACCTAAACTGTGGCCTTTGGAGAACGGTTTAATGTCCAGTGCATTCAAAGTACTGGCCCAGGAGATCTCCTTGGGGTCAAGTGAAAGGAAAGAGATTTTTCAGCTGCCCTTCACAGATTCAGAGCTGCTCCCTAGAGAGCTGGAAGCATAGAATAGCCTTTTAACAAGACAAAGTTGCTATTCAGTCACATCATGGTCTTCCTTATTTCACAGCCCATAAGAGTCTGAGGCTAACCAGGATGCAGGGGAGAAATGGCCTGATGTCAAGGCAGGAATAGGGTTTGGCTGCCCAAGCACAGAGACCTTGGTGTTCCTGGAAATCAGACTCCTAATCAGCTTTGGGAGTCCCGCATTGCAGCTTCCACAAGGGAGAGACAAAGTCCATGGTGGAGATGATAAACTGGATTTCCTCAGTCTGTCAGGGAAAGGCCCTGTGAGGCAGGATACATCTGTGGGGACAGTGAATATGAGGTCTGAGACGCTGCCAAGGAAGGGGATGGTGTTAAAAGGGTTGTGATACCTCTAACTTGTTGGCTGCTGCTAGTAGTGACTAGAAGGACGCTGAGGTAAAAAAGGAGGAGGAAAGAAAGGGGTTAAGGTTAAGCTGGAAAAGATGAGGTGATGGAGATAAGAGGCTCTGCAGGCATGAAAATCTCCTCCAGAACATTGTTCAGAGAGAAGACCAGTTCAGTCTTGAGGAGGACAAGGCAGTTTCAGGACACGTGTGATGTCTGCATACCTGCTACAGGAATGCTGCAAGTTTACAGAGTGCCTGACCACCCAGGGCCCTGTGCATGCAGGAGAGGTGAGGTGGGGTATAGATTCCCCTCCTTTGACTCCTAGCTGCCTTTTCTCCCATCATTCTTGTGACTCCATCTGGCTCCACTATTTTTACACACATACATGGAAAAAAAAAAAGAAGAGAAAATAAACACTTAATTTCTAACCTAATCAGCCCTTCTCTCACTAATTAGCACCCTCTGAGCACATCCACAGGCTGTGAGAGATACTCTGGGGCTGATAATAACCCCCAACCTGCAGTTGCATATGCTGAAGGGTCAGTAGAGCCAAGAGCAAACCAGAGGGAGGAAGGGAGCAAAGTGACCTTTGCCATTTATTTTTTTTCCTCTCAAATCTGGGATGCTGGAAGGGGGACATCTCTTTTTTTTGGCAGGATCCCTTGTGTGTATGTGTTTTTTCTGTGAGAGAGTGAGGGTGTGTGGGCATGCATGTGTGCAGAGGACGAGGGAAGCTGGAGAGGCTTGGAGGGCGGGGACTGGAACAAAATTCTGGCACTGAGCCCAAATCTGGAATACACGCCAATTTGTGCCTCTTGCTGGTGGTAATGAAGGGCTCCGTTCAGGACACGCGGGACTCTAATTAAGGGGCTTCAAAGGCAGCTTTCTGCTGAGCGCTCTCCAAAGGGGGGCTGAGGGGAGGAAGGAGTACAAGAGGGGGGTGTTCTCCACTCAATGGAAGACTTCTGGCTCCGAGTGCTGCTAGGGAAGGCACTTTTTCTTTCTCGCTGTCTCCCATAGCAACTCCTACCCATGAGAGTTAAGAAGGTGCAAGCATCTGGCAGCTCCGGGCAAGCCCTCAACAACCAGCAGGCAAGGCAGGCTCTGGTAGAGAACGCCGTGGTGCTGTGGGGATGGGAAATCTCCCAATGGAAAGGGAAGCATATCATGCTGAAAAGAAGCAAAAGTGGACCTCAGATACGGCAGAAAGAGAAAAAACGGAATGGGAGAGACAAGGACTCTGTGTAATTGGTTTGCAAAGCACCTATGGGAACACGAGTTGCCCTTGCTCTCCAGGGATTTGCACGGAATAAAGCTCTGGATCACCACAGGTCAAAACACCATGACTGAGTCTTATCAAATGCATTCCATGGGGTTATTTCTCATCAGACACTGGATGGGGCAAATTTTGAGAATAGGACAATGGGCAGGGCAGAGGAAGTGCCTCCAATGCATTGGGCACAGGACTCTGGGCTTATTTATGCATGAAAACCAAACAAGCACTGTGTGGACACCCAAAGAGCTCTAGCCTGCTTTCAAGAGCTTTACAGACCTTAGCCCTACAACCTTTAAGCATTGCAGATTCACTTAGAGCTGTAGCATTCCTATGTCAAAGGGAAGTAGCCCAGACATAGAATGGGTGACGTGACTTGGCCATGACCACCAAAGAGAGTCTCATCTCAGCTGTCCTGCTTCCTACCTGGTACCTTAACTGCACACCTGCCCACCCTCCCTCCATAGGAGTAAGCATGAAACAGCAGCTCTGGTGGAAAACAGGCCTGTGCTGAGATTGATTAAACGGGGACATAGTGTGGGAGGAAAGAGAAGAATAAATTGGCAGAGAGAGTAACAGAGCGTTAGTGAGAGACAGGAAGAAAGGATGAGTGAGAAGGATGGCGAGGAAGAGAAAAGAGAATAGAAGGTTATCTATGGATTATATTCTCTGGGCCATGCATCAAGCACGGAGGGAGTGAGGGAAAGAAAGGAGAGGTGATATGAGCACATGAGAAGGAGAAGTGAGAATAGATTCACAAAGAGCAACAGAAGCAAGATGTCTTGAGAGAGAAGCAGTGCTTCACTGATCCTGCACGACAGCATGTTTCCTGCCATCACTCACCACCCCACAAGCTGTCAGAGTGCCCTACAGCTCCCCTCAGCTTCAGAGGAAGCTGCCTTCTCTATGTCAGGCTGTCTCAGCACCATGCATAGGCCACCTGGACACAGCTGTTTGGGAGTCAGGACCAATCCTGCCACAGTGAGTCATGGGTACACAATTTTTAACCAAGGGGAAGATGAAGCCTAGCTGAAACTCTCCTTTCAGTAGTCTTCTAATGGTCCTCCATGATTGTCCAGATCTGTAGTTTTTCTGACCTTCCTGCCCTCTCCTGTTCACTCACCTCCTGTGCACCAGCCCACACTTAACTGCTTATTCCAGATGACCTGCTCCATGTCTCCTGTGTTCAGCATCACCCAGCCAAACGCACAGCCACCTGCAGCCCAGAGCAGTACAACAAAGCTGTGGCTACTGCTGGAGACAAAGAGGGAGGAGGCTTACCCTGAAAGAAATGCCTGGCATAAGACTGGCTGAGGTGTGACTCAGGCCAGCGACTGCCCAGGGCAAGAGGAGGAGTGCAAGGCAATTCTTAACATCAGCATTGGGCAAAAATCTTCACATCAATATCGGACAATGCCCTGTCTGCTTTCTTACTACTGCCTAACCACGGATCTTACTGCCCAACCCAAGCTTCTTCTGAGAAGAGGTGGCTGAATTCCTAGGTAGAGTCAAGAAGGTTCAGATGCAGAAACACATTATGGTGCTGAAATCAGCTCCAGAGCAGGTCTTGCAGCTGCCTGGGCTGAGGAACATCCTGGTGTCTGCTAGGATCTGCAGAGAAAAGAGATCAACCTCGTGGAGTCTCAGACGCAATTTCAAGACACAGCCTTGGAAGGACTTCGGTCCATCACCGGCTCTTGTCTTGTGCAAGCGTAACAAGCACAGAAGAGTCCAGACAAGTGCAGGGCTCTCATGCCCCTGCCTCCTCCCATCCCACAGACCATCAAACACTTCCCACCAGCTGCTAACAGCTGCTGAACCTTTACTAAGAAAGCCACAAAAGGTGGGAAAACAGATCTTATCACCAACCCTTCTGACTATGGGGGAAATGGCAGCCAGGATTTTCAGTTTCACAGAAAGATACCAGCCTTAGTTTCCATGGAGAGAGGAAACAGGGATGCTCTCCAGCTTCCCCTTTCCTCTCTCAGTTCTTCTCCTCCCCCCCCCCGACTCTTCTGCCCTCTGCAATCCAAATTGGACACTATGCCAAGAATAGATAAACAGGCAACTAGTGATTCACTCTTATTAAGTTTGAACTGATTATTTAAAAAAAATTGAAAGAGAAGGAAATAAAATCAAAGCTGGGATTACAGGCTTAGCAAGCATGAGTGTGTATTCAGCCTACACTGTTCTCTTTGTGACTCTGTCACACCGGTAGACTGCTAAGAGAGTTATACCATTACTAACATGACAGCATTGTCCTACCCAGCCTGGATTAGAAATCCCAGTGGCTGTGTGGAGGGGAAGAGTCCCTTGGCAGTGGCAGCCACTTGGCCTTATGATGCCTTCCACTCGCAGCATGCTGGCCAGGCAGGGAGAAGTATTCAATTATCAGACAGGCTCTGCCTTTTCCTAGGCCAGCTTTCTTATTGTCTGACTGTTTTCTCCCTGGCCAGTGATGCTTGAGAAGTCTGTCATGCAAGAGAAACTCAAGATGGTCTGGGCAATTCCTGAATCAGGCAGGCTTCTCATGGCTGACCCCCTCCTCCTCACGAATACACAGTCTTCTCCAAGTAGAGACAGGCTGCTCAGTTTGCAGGTGGTGAGTATCTGCTTCACCAACACAGGACCTCCAATTACTGCCTGGAAAACTGGATCTCCCTGTTCCCTGCTGGGCTGGGAGCATCAGCCAGTTGTGATTCCTTAGCACTTCCCTGGCCTAAAATTATCCTGCAGTCACAGAGCTGAAATTGACTGCCCTCATTACTTTCCCTACGTAAGCAGGACCACACCAGTTTTTAAACACAGTAAAGACGTGTGTGTTTCTCTGATGCATTTCTCAAACATTTCCTGTTTCAAGTAATCCTCTCATAAACACCACCCAAAACATCATAGCACTCAGATCATCCACTGCTTGTACCACTGGTCCTGGGGACTGTGTTTCCTCACTGGGACAGCGATGTTGCAGTGTGTCTGTGAGCTGGCACAGATTGTCAACAATAGAAGCATCAGCCCGGCCAGGATGCAGAAAGAGGAAAGTTTATATAAGTAACTTGGTCTCTAATTGCCCTGGCAGCAGCCAGAATTTCTGCTGATGTGGTCACAAATGCTGAGGGACCAGCTTTGGTACCACTGAGGGATAATGAAATGGATGTCATGTGAATTGGCTGTGTCAGTCTCTGAAACTTCAGAGAGGGAAAGAGGAGCTGGACTTGGAGTGAGAAAGGCAATGAGCTCAGAGAAGGAGAGAAAGGGGTATGCAGTGCCTGGAGGGTGAGGGTCAGGACCAAGAGCAGCAGAAGGGGCTGCCGAGGACAGCTGCTCACCCAGATGGTCTCTAGTCTGCAAGCCTTCAGATCTTGCCTTAGCTCCAGCCCAGTGGCTGGTGCTTGTGGCTTCATTTCCCCACACCCTTGTTCTGCAGCCAGTAAAGCCACTGGTGGAGCAGGCTCTGCACCACTGCAGGAACTGGGGCAGGGACTATTCCTTACTTACAGTACCCCAGTACTAGTTCATCTGTCTGAGCCCAAAAAGACAAGGGAATAAACACATTTTTCCTTTCCAGAGCTGCCCCAGGGCTAGGCTACAATATTTTATGGCCCATTTCTTAGCCTATTTGCATTTTGTATTTTTACTTCAACTGCTGCTTGTTTCCAGGCATTTGGGATGCCGAATGATTTTCAAAGCACTGTTTATTTTAATCCCTCTAATTTATTAATACATTGGTCGGCCTTGAAGTGCTTGGGAAAGACGAGTAAGGAAGTTGTAACCAGTGCTTTGAATAAAGCATCAAATTGTCATATGATCACATCAAAGCAGGAGCAAGCAGCTCACTTTGTTGGCTACATCATGATACAGCCTCATGGGTCCTCCAGCTTGGTGTCAGGTTTCCTCATATATGTCACCCTGCAACACCACCAGGCTCACCAACTCCAAGAACGATGTAAAAAATAGCAATGGCCAGAGGCAGCCCCCCATGAAAAGTCTGCCCCTTCACACCCTTTCACATGCTGTGAGAATGTAACATGCCACTGTGGTGCAGATAATATAAACTATGCTGGCATCCACGCAGATTTGCGGGCAATGTTGTAATCTTCCAATAAACCAAAGGTGCACTTGACCTCCACTCTCTTCAGCCCAGTGCTCCATGGTGAGGATACAGTTTCACGCACAGGGCGGTCCCTGAAAAAAACAGTGAGCATAAACACCGCTAATTATGCAAATGAAAGAGCTTTGAATCTCTGCTAGTCTGTCCCAAAAGGAAAATGTCAAATTTCCTCAGCACCAGAAAGCAACTAACAGGTCCTAAAAATCCTAGGGACTGCCCTCAAATAACTTCTCCTTTCTCCAGGAAGGTGGTGAGTGCATCCTGTCATGGGTGTTCACGAGCTTGTCCTCATCTAAGTCAAGGTCTGAAGAACACACTCTTTGCAGCTGAGAGCTTCATGGCATCCTTACAGCTGAAAAGTCCGTGTGATCTCAGTGGTCCCACTGACCTGAAGAATGCATTTTTTCTATCTCACACCTGCTAGCAAATCTCACAGCAGCACAAGTTGCCTTACCCATTGCTATTGCTACAGCTGTGCTGTCAGCAATGAATGTGTTAGCCATGGACCTGCACTTGCCAGAGACACACTACTCGCAGAAAGCAGAAGCTTCTCTCTCTCCTGTAGCAGTAGGGCTTCCTGCAAGTGTACATTTTGTGCTAAAGGGCTGAGGTGATTCCACAAACAGCCCTGTGAAAGCAGCCTGAAGTTGCTGTTGGTTGTCATGATGAGTTAGTTGTGCTAGATGTTCTCCAGAAGCACAGTTCTGCCTAGGAATAGACAATGACTACTGTTTACAGGGGGTAAACACATCCTGCCTGAATGAGTTTATTACAACAGCCAGCGTGGCACCAATGTTCTCCTTGCACTAGTGGACAGACTGACAGAAACAGAGGTGTCTCAAGAGAGATGATGGTGGGATAGAAGAACTTTAACTCAGGATGCAGGAAGGACAAAAAAGTTTTTGCAATGCCAGTTGCAAAGCCGTTTCTGGAGTGGTTCCCTTTGCTGAGATACATAGAATCCATGGATGCCGATGCAACCTAGCCAGAAGTGAACCTCAAGCTCACTGTGTACCCATCAAAAGGCAGGCATCTGCATGACCAGCAGCCCAGATGCAATACATTTGCAGGGCAAGTGTATCCTCAGCAGTGCCAGGTCAGACACCTTGCTGGGATAAGCAGTAACAGCAATATTTACTCCCTCCCCGATGGCAGATTAGGCCCACACCGCCAGGGGTAGCTCCAGTTCCTGCCCAGACACCGCTGCTGGTTGCTCACTACCCACTCACTGGGAGGATATCAGACACCATCTGTGCCCTGCCCCGCTATTTAATACCTTGTTTTGAGGGCACTGTCAAGCACTCCAGTAGCCTTACCCTCCCTCCCACCCCAGACCCAACAGGCAGACACCATGCCTGTGATGAAAAGGGATGGCATGAATTCCAGGTCTCTGGTGTATGTTGTGGACAGAGCATTATCTTCAAAGCAAGGTAACTGACCTTGGCTTTCTTGTGAACACTTAGTTGATAAATTCAGGTTATTACCTCCTTGCCCTGGCAAAGCATCTTGCTCTCTCTCCTGCTCATCTTCCCTGGGGCAGGGAGATCCCTGCTTTAGCAAAGCCTGATCTCCCAGCCAGCTCTCCTGGGCTGCAGATGAGATAAAAATCTTTGAAGCAGGATTTGAATTGAGTCCTCAGCTTGATGACATCCCACTTCAGGAGAAAGCTAGGGTGAATTAACCCTGAACTCTGCTCTCAACAAGATGTACCAACAAGTGGTGAGGATTTCAGAGAGAAATAAAATAAAAAGAGGGACAACAGAAAAATTAGCTCTCAGCACCTTCCTGAGAGGGGCATAACTAGCTCATGTACCTAAGGCCAAAACCCTACTCATTCTCCCTGTAGACCTCTTGGTGTCTTTTCTTCTATTGCCTCTGTAATGCCTCAGCAAAGACCACAGCCTTGGCAAATGAGCCCCAGAAGGGAAGTCCAAGAAAGAGCAAAACCTTCAGGATCATGCGTTTCTTATTTAACAGCACAGGGAAGGGCCATCAGGCCCCAGGGTGCTTTCTCCAATAGTGACATACACAGAGGCTTTGGAAAAAGGAGCAGAACTTGGTCAACATACAGTGGTGGCTCCCCATGTTACTCTCCCAGACAAGTTGAACCTGGTGAGTTGGATGTGGTCCCCATGAATTTACTAAACCTCGCAAAACTCTTCTATAAGGATCTTGCCCAATCTCCCCTTTAACTGCACTTTAGAGCTACACTTCATAGCTACCTTCCAGGTCCATTTCCCATGGGAAGAAAGAGGGCAGTAAAAGGCCCATCCATATCGGAAGAGCCTATTTTGCAGTCCTTCCAGTGCAGTGTGAAAGGAGTGAACACACTGGAAAAGGCCAGCACTTTGGTAAGTCAGAATGCCAGCTGAAATGGAGACACCATCCCTGTATTCACTCATGTTCAGTATGTCTGCAAAACCAGCTAGTGCAAACCCCCTGTTGTGAGAGTTCATGTGTGACATGACTTGCAGCGGGCCCTGGGACGTGTTCCCAGCTCGTGAGCATGTGAGCTGACCCCCTAGGGTATGCACATGTGTGCTGCCTGGCTGTCAGGATGCGTGCCCACTGGGGAACTCTCCATCTGAACCAGCTGACAGCTGCTCTCCTGAGCTTCCTGGACACCAATAATGTTTTCCCTTTTCTAATCTCCCTGATGTAAATCCATTCACGACGAGTGCCTAGAGACTTTTAATTCCATCGGCATTAAACTCACTAAAACCTCTATTAACAAAAGCTTTTAGGATTTTCCCCAGAATCTACAAGTCAGGTTCATAACATGACAGAACTTCACCTCTCTAGGGTGTCTGAGAAATTAATTTATGCTCTCTAAATGCCAGGATTGCTGACCAAGCATTCAAAGTATCCCCCTTCCTGTCTGTAAGCTCCAGTCACTGATATGACATGGCCATTCCCAGGTGCTGAACTGTCTTCTGAAACATCCATAACAGCATGAGAAGAGCTCCCACCCTGTAACAGACAAGAGCACATCATCTGTCACAGCAGAGCTGTACCAGAGGTTCACAGATGCTGTATTAAGTGTGGAAATGTTCTACTGCAGTGGTCCCTTACTGCATGCGTAGAGTCACACACTGATGTTCCCTAGTACCGTAAGAAGTGAAAAGGTAGCATGGCCTCATCTCAGCGCTGCACACAGCCAGATGCTGTAAAAGCGCAGGGAGTATCCAGCTACACCTCAGTAGAAAAGGTAGCTGGGTGCTGAAACAAGTTGAAGGTGGTGGTGGTGGCGGGGGGAAGACAGCTGTGAGTCAGTGAGTGAGGTTTCTAAATGCTATAATACTCGAGAGATGGTGCATTTATCCTTTGGCCCTGGAGATTCATTGGTTGCTGTAATAGAGCAGAGAGATGCAATCATCTTCCAATCCCAGAGGTCTTTTTAGGTGCTATAATAGAGTAGTGGTGATCAAGCCGTCTCCAAAGCCTTGGGGTTGCTGGCACACAGCAGAGGTGACGTCAGCGTCTCTCAGCCCCCGCAGTCCATAGCTCCTGGATTCCAGAAGAGGTGATGGAGGTGTCACTTCCATTCCAGAGGTTCAGAGGGGCTGTGATGATATCAGCTTTGAGACACTGTCAAAGTTCCCTCTGCCAGTACAGGAGCTTATAACCCCGTAGAAAGGTGTGATTTTGACCCCAGGCTCCTCAGCAATGGGACATGAGCCTGGCTGGGCTGCTCCCACTTTATCCACTTCAACTGCAATGTATGTAGCTCCAAGCTACCCACCAAACCAAAACACAGTTCTAAGAATATGACAGCTGAGAGATCCAGCAAAAAGCAGTATGTGGAGATGATCCTCGGTGTTTGTTTTCCTGGCTTAAAAACATTTCCCTGCACAAGGAGTCACTCTACTCAGTCCTCATGGGCTGCCCAGGAAGGAGACATGCTTGCAAGGAGTCTGAGATTTGTGTATGCTACGCACAAATAGCTAGAAATCAAACTCTGTGAATAGGCTCAGCCAAGCTGTTAATGACTTCAGCACCCTGTATCATGTATTCAGTAAAAAACTCCCCAAAACTGGGACCATGCTCCTGGATAAGGAACACTGTAGGACAGGAAGGAAGTGTTTAAAGATTCAGCTTCTTAGATGGAAGAGAGGAGGAAAGAATCAGACAAGGTTTCAGAGTTTCTATAGGCTCAGGGATCTTCCTTCAACCCCAGCAGATTTTTAATTCTGAGCTCCAGATTGGTCTGGCAAATAGAAAGGCTGCAATAGCCTGTTATCCTGGTGCTGATTCCCACATCCATAGCTCAGGCAGGAGATGGAAGCATGGGCAGTCTCCCAGGAACCTCTGGGAATTTTCTAGGTTTGGTTTCTGATCTGAAGTAATTTCAAGAGCTTAGGTGGTTTGCATTTGCTTGTGTGTGTGTGTTGTTTTGTTTTCACTATAACTGAGTTCAAACACAGAGGCTGAAAAACCTGCTTCTTACTATAGACTTCGACATGATTACGCCAGTTTAAGAGAGAATACGACCCCATTCTTTCCTGAGCTTGAGGATGCTCCTGAACACATGTGATGCTAGGAAGAGTTGAGACATGAACATAATTTCACTGCTCGTGTCCCAGCAGGTGTTATTAAGGTAAGGGGAATGCTGGAGAACAATCATTCCAGATCAGAGAGATGTCCTCACTGACCCTCTCAAAAGACATAAGCAGGTTTTTGGAGGGAAAAAGTGGAAAAACCTCAGAGTAGATAGATGAGAGACAATGTGGTCCTATCTTCATTTTCCTATTGTCCACTATGAGTTGCAGTTTAATGTAGGCTCTGAAGACTGAACCTGAAGGTTCAGGCTCCAAAATTGGGCTCATCCTTATTTAAAGCTCATTTGTTCTTTCTTGCTCTTCACAAAAATACACAAACCCACTATGAACCTTCCTTAATTCTTGGACCTGACAAAATCTCATGACTTAGAGCTCTACAGTCCAACTGAGTGACACCGAATCTCATGCATTTTAATTTTACTGTGCATTCTCTGACTCCTGTGTGATGAGGAAAGGAAGGACAGATGTAATCATAAGTCTCATAGTTTTATTTCCTTCCAACACCCACTTCCAGTGACACTGACAATCCCCATCTCCTCCTTCTCTTCACTTGGGGGTGTTCTCAAGCTTTCTCTCTTAACCTCAGAGCCCCTTCAGTTCTCCAGCATTCCTTCAGAAACAGGCTGACCCCAGCTGGGTGTGCAATTCCAAATGAATCATAGAATCATGGAATCTTCCGGTTGGAAAAGACCTTTGAGATCATCGAGTCCAACTGCACCAATTATCCACTAAACCATGTCCCTCAAAAACTCATCTATCCTTTTTTTAAATATCTCCAGGGATGGTGACTCAACCACCTCCCTGTTCCAGTGCCTGACCACCCTTTCAGTAAAGAAATTCTTCCTAATATCAAGTCTGAACCTCCTCTGTCGCAACTTATGGCCATTTCCTCTTGTCCTATCATCTGTCACTTGTGAGAAGAGATCAACACTCGCCCTCCCACAGCCCCCTTTCAGACAGCTGCAGACAGCAACAAGGTCTCTCCTCAGTCTCCTCTTCTCCAAGCTAAACAACCTCAGTTCCCTCAGCCGTTCCTCATAGGACTTGTTCTCCAGCCTCTTCACCAGCCTCATTGCCCTTCTCTGGACGCGCTCCAACACCTCAGTACTGAGGGGCCCAGAACTGAACACAATACTCAAGGTGCAGCCTCACCAGTGCTGAGTACATGGGTACAATAACCTCCCTGGTCCTGCTGGCCACACTGTTTCTGATACAGGCCGAGATGCTATTGGCCTTCTTGACCACCTGGGCACACTGCTGGCTCATAATCAGCTGGCTGTCAACCAACACCCCCAGGTCTTTCTCCTCCAGGCAGCTCTCCAGCCAGCCTTCCCCAAGCCTGTAACACTGCATGCGGTTGTTGTGCCCCAAGCACAGGACTAGGTATTCGGTCTTGTTAAACCTCATCCCATTGGTCTCAGCCCACCGATCCAGCTTGTCCAGATCTCTTTGCAGTGCCTCCCTTCCTTCAAGCAGATCAACACTGCCACCCAGCTTGGTGTCATCTGCAAACTTTCTAAGGGTGCACTCAATGAAGCAGCACCGCAGGTGTACTGAGAGCCTTGCATCTCTTCCAGAGTACTCTACTCACTGCCTCAACAGCCAAACTGCTACTTTTCCTGCTCGAGGGCAGCACAATACGGGGAAGAGCTCTGCAAAGAGCTTCCTAACAGCCACCCAGCCGTTAGTTTGGCTGATACCTTTCATTCAGGACCTTTGGGGGTTTCTAAAAAGTTGTGAGCCTGCACTGCAACAAACATTACTTCGAAAGTATCATCACTCAGTTTTCTTTGCCAGAACAGATTACATTCATTTAACTTAGCTCTCTTTCCCTGGCATTTCTCACAGTCCTCTCTGACTACAACCAACTTAATAGCTGTCTCACTGCAAATTTTTGTACAGCATAGCTCTCCTCCCACCTTTCCAAGTCATTAAACAATAGAGTAAATCACATGGGATTTAGGAGAGAACCTGAAGGCCACATTAGCCTTTTGCCATGGTGAAACTTGACTGTTTAATCCCCACATTCTTTCAGTCTTCTACTCAGTTTTTGTTCTATGCCAATATCTTGTCTCTCACTGATTGCTTAGCTTCTTTAGTAGCTCTTGTGCAGGGTCTTTTGAAAGCCTTTTGGATGTCTAAATACATTATATCAATTGGTTCTCCTTTATCCGCTGTTTTATCGACACATTCAAAGAGTAGGAGATTAGCAAGAAGCAGTTTGCCTCTCCTGAACCCACGCTGGTTAGGCCCTATCAGACCACAATCTTCCAGATGTCTTCAAGCATTGCTTTTTAATTATCACTCCCACCAGTTTACCAGCTACAGATGGAAAGCTTACTGATCTTTAATTCCCCGGATCATCACTGGAGCCTTTTTTTAAATATAGGTACAACATTTGGTCTTCTCCAATTCCCCGAATCAGTAGCTTTTTTTTTCATAAGAGATTGCGTATTTTTGTTAGCAGCTCAATCACTTAAGCTCCTTCCAGACTCTCAGATTTAACCATCTGGACTTGATAACTTATTGTTTGGGAAAGGCAGGGAGGTTGTATGAGTTTTTTCAGTGAGCTTTGCTTTTTTTTATGATTGGCTTTGTCCCAGCACCCATTATTCTGCCAGCATGGTTTCCAACAGCTCCACATCTAAGCAGATACGGGAAAAGAATCTCACAAACACTGTTGGTAGGGACAGCTGATATAAAAGAAATCATAAGAGAATTCAGCTCCCCAGCAACATCCTAAAAATGGAGATACTGAGTCACTTTAAACACAAGAGGTGACTGGAATTGATCAGTGCAAGTTTTCTTGGATAACTTACACCCTGTTCTGACCGACCAGGCTAGTTTTGCTCATTTGTTTGGGTCTCTTGCTAAATACTATTTTCCACCTTAACCCCAGAAGATTCAGGGCACAAACAGAGCTGGCTTGATTGTGTACAGCCTAAGATGCACAAAAAAGGAAGTGACCTCAGTGCTAGGGTATACATGAACCTGGGAGGAGATGAAACCCAGCAAGGATGAAAAGAAGTAAATCAGAAAGTGAGCAGAACAATTCTGGGCTGTTAGCTCCATTGATAGCCTTTCAACTGAATCAGCCTCAAGACGTAAAATGCAATGGGAAATTCTGGGTATCTCAAATAACTAGCCCCATTATGTCAGTGTTTCTCTCTTGTGACGGGCTGGTTCCTGATAGCTCTCACCATGCTGGCTGGTTTTAAAAGGCATGGGAGTTCTGATCAGGGCACAGCCTGATGGCCCTGATAGGCCACTGACTTCAAGCCACATGGGGACAGCAATGAAATTCAGGACGGGCAAGAATCACCAACAGGTTTTTGCCACAGGTAAACCACAGTGAACACATGACTGGCTTTGGGGTACCTATTCAGCTGCAAGCCTGTCTGCAAGCCCAAAATGGCATTCCAGCTTCTGGAAACCTTCTGCAAACTGCCTCACTCCCGTCAAAAAAGACACTTAGAATATCTGTAGGAAATCTACTTATCCAAAGCCAGACCTGGCATATCCACCTGACAGACACATACTCAAGTGTATGTTGTTAAAGAGGAAGATAAATTTCCATAAATCCCTCTTATCTAATTGCTGCTATTCAGTTCTTATGGGATATGTTGATGGCAATTATAGGGAAAATTCTGCCTAATGTAGCATGCTGAATTCATTCCCTGCAAACATTGCCTAAGTGAGGTAACGTGGCCGTAAGTATTTCTGGGAAGCAGTCTAAAGGCAAGTCTATGGCTCCATCTAAGACTTCACCAATATCCCTCCAGTAGAGAGCAAGGCAACTCCCAGAAGTGCTGGGCAGCACACTCACCTCCTCTGGCTCCACAGGGCCAGGAGCGGAGAGGACACGGGGAGGGATTTCTCAGCCATGCTCCCTCCTTCATATTGAAGCAGAGGAACATGCACAGAAGACACATGAGGGCAGGAAAAGGAAATTTCAGTTTGGTTATTCCCTGAATTAAGGAGGTGGATAGGAGATGGAGTTGAGCAGTCCCCTGTATAGAGCTAGTCCTCCAACCACAGCTTTTTGGACAACATCCGTGCCCAGTAGAAACATGGTTACTTCTCCCAAGTAACAAGTGATAGGACAAGAGGAAATGGCCTCAAGTTGCACCAGGGGAGGTTTAACTTGGATATTTGGAAAAAATTATTTACTGAAAGCATGGTAAAGCATTGGCACAGCTGCCCAGGGAAGTGGTGGATTCACCATCCCTGGAGGTGTTCAAGAAACGTAAATGTCATGCTTCGGGACATGGTTTAGTAGGTATGTTGGTATTGTGCTGATAGTTGGGCTTGATGAACTTGGAAGTCTTTTCCAACACTAACAATTTTATGATCAGGTCGAACTCTAGCCTATAATATTTATATGAGACTTCAACATCACATTGTCACCACAGAGACATGCTGCTTTTTTCCTGCCTGACTCTCCACCCGTTTCTTCCTCAAGTCTTCCCTCCTTCTTAGTATCTCCACCTCCAACCCCTTCATATCCCTACATGCTTTGCAATTCCCTTTCCCTCCACAACACCATCCTCCACTGCCTGCAGGTCTCCACCTCTGACAAACAAGGCAGGGCTCACACTTGATGAAACACACCAGGAATGAGACAGGGGAGCAGCGCAAGAGAGGAAGAGGTCTTCTTCATCCCCCAAGTTAACCTGACACAACTCCCCAGCCTGTGACCTGGTCCCACACACCAGGAACAACCCAGCTGCAGGTGCTGGCTTGAGCTGGAATGAAGCAACATGAATACCCACATGCGTGCTGTGTTACTGCATACAGGCTAAGCCAGGCAGGGAAGCTGCACAAATCTCATCCATCATCTAGCAAGGCTTTTACTCCTCTCTCCTGTCATGTATGTGCATCTTGGGGTAGTCCTCGGCTACTCAACCCTGCCTGTGCAGAGGCTGCAGGGAGGAGGTGGAGCGATGGGGGCCAGGGCTGGCCAGCTGCCAGTCATGGCCTGTACCAGGGTCTCCTGTACTCCCCTGACACACACACAGACACATGACGAGGCTGTTTGGGGAAGCCCAGCCAAGAAGCCTGCTCTCTGCCGCTGAATCCCCACTCTGTTTCCCGAGTGACAAGCCACAAACACCCTTTCTCTTCCCAAACAAACAGAGGCTTGAGTGAATCACTGCCTCAGCCCTGGCACACAGCACCCCAGTCATTATGGATTCTCCTCCAGCATCCAGACCCCTGTGAAGGTCAGCAGGCAGCCATGCCAGCAGAGAATCTGCAGGCCGCACCTCCCTTTCCCCACAGTATCCCTCTGCACAGCCTGAAGTACGGTGCCAATGGTAAGCATGCCTTCACCTCCCCCTTACCCATCCTCTTCCTCTCACCCAGTGTTTGTGGCTGCCACTTGCCCCACATAAAGGTAGGGGAAACTGAGGCACAGCATGGTGACCAATGAGAGAACTTGCTGGAATTAGGATTCAGGCATCCTTAGCATCAAGGTTTTGCAGGTTGTGTCATCTCTTGGCTTCAACGCCCAAAAGCTCATCTTGCTGGGCTTTAAAGTAAAGCTGACTTCAGACTGCAAAACCTGGTCAGCAAATGCTCTTCCTTATCACCAAAGACTTGCATGTGTCCACACGCACGCATGAGGCAAACTGCCCCTCGCCACCTTCCTATCTTTCTCCCCCACCCCCCAAACAAAACTACATCCCTCAGCAACACAAACACCTGAGTGACAGATCTGGAAAAAGTCCCCACAATGTAACAGATTTGTGCTCATACTCAGTCCCAGCTGAGCATCTGCCTCTAATGGGGCTGTCTCAGCTTCTGCCTGTGGTGCAACCCCATTTTCTGTCAACATGGTCCTATAAAAAATGATAACACCTCTCCTGCGCCCCATGCACTGACCATGTGGCTGTGGAGTAGTCAGGGCTGGAAAGCAACATCTTCTTGCTGAGGCAACAATTTCCCTCCCCTTCCTCTTCAGTGTGATGCTCCCAGCTGGTGTCATTCTCCCATCCCCACATATACATTTTCCAGGGCAGCAGGTGAGACATGGCTCAAAAACTCTCACTTCTCAAGGCGTTCAGTGGAGAAGAGCTGTAACTCCTGAAAGGGGAGGACAGCTGCCTGGTGTGGGACATGGCTTGCTCCCAGCTGAGACTGTAATTCAACCCTCTTTCAAAACAGCGTGCCCGATAGGAGGGATTGAACCAGGCTGGCTGCGGCATGCAATTGTGTCTGTCAAATTAGCCAGAGTACACACGATCCAGAGAGTGTGCCAGATGTGGAAGGACAAACAACACTCGAGACAGCATTGAGCTAGAGTGGTACAGACAGATAATACCCAATGCAACTTAAACCTTGCCAGTACAGAGTTAAGCCAACATTGTTTTCCAAACAAATCTGAAGCAACAGAGTTAGTTCATACCGGATCAGCATTTTCAGCCACAGCTCCATAGCAGTTTTGACCCAGCGCAAAGATCCCTAGAGCTGGATTTGTTGTCTTGTCCACCCTGAGCCAGTGCCAAAGTCATGTTCTGAGAGGGCTGAGGGATTTAACCAATGCCAAATGGCTTTGGAGGCTCCATCCAGGAGGAGCTCACTTTCTGCAAACTCCCTAATAACAAAACCCAGTGCGACTGCACGGTCACGCTCCCTGCCGGGCCCCGGCCAAGAGGAAGAGTGACACATCAACAACGCTACAGTCACTCCGTCACCCACAACACACACACATTGAAGGGTGTGAACCACAGAGGAAAAGATCACTTCACAGTATTGTCAGCTGGCAGTAACATCCAGAAATGATCCTGCCAGGCAACATCAAACCTTCCTGAGGCTACTCCAATGCTGCTCCTGCCCAGGACAGCATGTGCTGAGGGCTCATGAGGGATGAGAAGTACTGGAGAGGGAGTTAGGAAGGGATGATACTGAAAGTGGGAAAAGCAGGGCTCAGGGGTGCCCCAAAAGAGAAAGAGAAACAGCTGGCACCGCCATACAGAAGCTGAAGGCAGCAGTTTGGGCGGAAAGGGAGGTGTTGGGGCAGCTGGAGAAAAGGGCACTGGGGAGGGCTGACAGCAAGGTCCCTCGGTGGCATCAGGGAGACGCACTGGAAGAAGCATCCTCCTTGCCAGCATCACCAGGTAGAATGCAAGCAGGAGGAGCACAACTCATCACCTCCTTCAGGGGACACTGCACCAGCACTGCTGCCAGGCCTGAGCAGCATCACAGACCCTACCAGTCCCTTCCCTCAGAATCACAGCAACCACAAAATCTGAGTCTGAAAACCCCAGTGACTGCCAGAGCCCGTGCAAAGCATGAAATCGTATCCTGGCAGTTGCAAACCTCTAGACCTCCAATTTAAAACCCACTCCTCAGAGGACTCCCTCTGCCCACTGCCTTGCCAGCAGCTCATTGATTTAGGGTCTTATTCTGGGGAAAGGTACCTCCAAGCACTTCCATGCTCCTCAAGGGATGGCAGCACAGCCGGGCCTGCTCAGGTAATGGAAGAAACAGCTGCTCCCCACTCCCCTCCCATCCCCACACAGCAGCAAGTCCAGCAGCACAGAACATGGCATGGAAACAGTGCAGCTGATCTTCCTGCCTTCCCTGCAGAGGAACTGGGGAAAGGGGCACCAAGGGCAGCCCCAGGCAGCAGGAGGCCCTTTCAGGTGTTCCCAAGAGCTTTCCACCCCAAAATGGGTCAGGCTTAGCACAGAGCCCCTTCACTGCCTGTGCAGGGCACACAGCGTTCCCAGCTTATGAAACACACTGTCTCCAGCAGCAAAACATCCCTTCAAGCTGGGCAGGAACATCAGGGGACAGCAGATAAGCAGTGACAAAGAGCATGCCCATCACCCCAAAAGCTGTGCCAGACGGGCTGGGTTTTCAGAGGAGGCACCTGGCTAGGAAATGGAGGCCAGCACACTCCGTGGGAAATCAGGATGCCCAAAATACACATAAGGTGAGGAGGAAGGGGGAACCCCAACTGCCTGCCCCACTCCTGGTAATGTGATGCTCACTCCTGCTCTGCTGCAAGCTGCATCCCTGAGGGTACGCAGGCCAGGGCCACAGAGCCCAGCGGTGCTTGCTGGCCAAACCAGCCTCCTGCTCCACTGCAGCAGTGTCAGACCAGCTGTCCCTTCTCCTGAGGAAGAGGGGAGGGGAAGGAAAATCCCACAGGAGGAAGAGCAGACAGGTGTGTGCCAAAGGAGGGATGGGAAAGGAAGGAACGCACTTGGGACTGCATGTAGGGGACCTACAGTTCTTCCCCCTGCTGCCCTGCAAACAGCCCCTCCCTGCACACATGCAGAGCTGCAAGGAAAAGGGGTTGGAGGGGAGGGAACAGCTCTCCATTATCAAGGGAGGGGGTCTGATGAAAGCCTAGATTTTGTGTAACAGAAACCCCTGCCTTTCCCCTTCCGCGCACCTCTGGGGAACAAGCGAAGAGAGGGAGGGAGAGAGAGATGGAGAGAGGCGCACAGACATAGGTGCCGAGGTTGGCTTACCTCGTGGCGCCAGTGCTGCGGATGCCTGGGTGTGCAGGAGGTAAATCCAGCGCTCCGCTCTCCTCAGTGAGTGCTTGGAAAGGCCTCTCTTCAGTCACATCAAGGAGAGGCTTGTGAGTAGGTGCTCCAGCTCACCGCTCGATCGAAGCTGCCATGGATTCATTGCGAACGACTTTGCCTTCTGCAAGGAGAGGAGGAAAGGGGAGGGGAAAAAAAAAGGGAAAAAAACCACCAGTTTAAGACTTGGAGGGTAGATTCACTTCTTTCTTAGGTTTCCAATGGCAACTGAATATACCACAGATGAAGATCCAGTGTGTGTGTGTGTGAATGTGTGTGTGTGGGAGGGATGGAGAGATGCACGGCTGCTGAGTCCACAGGCAGTGCAGGGTGTGAGCTAGTTAGGGTTGTATTGGTGATTATGGAAACAGAGAACTTGACACAGGCAGCAGAACAGACAGACAGATGGATGGAGAGAGATTGAAAGGATGGGAAGGGGATGGTCTGTATCCTAAGAGACTAACTGTCCCACGGCACACAAAAAGGAGGCAGCACCTGGCCCAGTGCAAGGAAAAGGGCTGACGGAGCCACACTGGGAGAAGGTGAAGTGTGCCTATATGTATGGCTGCATGCACACAGACATGCTGCCTCCCAGCACCCAAGCATGCTGTTCACACTCATACTGCTATACACTTGCCACATAAACACACACACACATACTCTCTCACTGGCCTTATCATACCCCCACGCACCTCCTTGCATATGCATCCCCTAAAAATTCAGGGTCCCTCCAAAGGGCTGAGGTGATTCTCTTTTTCACATACATCCTGAACCTACAAGGTTGCACAGCTGTATTAACATGCATACGTGATATTTCAAACAACCATCAGACAACATCAACTCTACCCAGTCTATTCCACCACTCATAAGAGTAGAGAGCAAAATCATTTAAATACAGAACAGCAAATACTGACCACTGCACAAATACATGCTGAATATCTGAACGGATCTACCACAACCTCCTAACTGCTCATACATAACGATCGCTGCACAAATATGTGTCATTTAATAAGCTCACCTCGATATCAAAGACCAGCAAAAGTGCCATGGACACACACACACACAAACATCTACATCAGGGCAAAGAACACACCAGCATGTCACAACGCACACATCTATAAGAAAACAAAAGCACATAAAACATCCTCACGCGCTTAGGAACATAAGTCAAGCAAGCATCACTGGCTGCACATCACACACAAATGTACTATGTTTACGAGTTGCCTGCAGCATAAAAACTGATCGCCTCAGATGCTGTTACCTACCTAACTCAGCCCACACAGTGGCATACCATCCTTCTGGATCTGAAACACTAGCCTCAACATCATCAAACACCAGCCATATTCTGTCACATGGAAAACACAAATACTCATCAACATCCAACACAGCCAGACAAACACAAACTACACACGAAATGCAGACAGCCAGCATCACTCACACGCACAAGAAAAGATGACATTCTTGAAAGTGATGAAGCAGGAACTCGCTTTGAAGACAGCTATATTATTCTGTGTGCCTGCACAAGTGCACGTGTACATGCACATGTACCACTGTCACACCGATTCTGCTTAAACTGCCTCCATCTCTGAGATCTTCCCCTTTTTTGCACTTTTTCTAATTCTGCCCATTCTACCATCTCCGAGTAAAGCCCATGTATGTGTCTGCCGACACATGCTGCAGGTCGTGTGGGCAAAGTCTCTGGAGCAGAAAGCTTGTAAAAGCATTCACACTCATTCCTTCTCCTTTGCTTCTCTCTTCTGGTGTTAAAACGAGCATAATTTGCATGCAAAGAAGAGTGCAAGCTCCCACCAGTTCCGAGTGCTCTGAAATTGCTTGATAGTGGCAACAGGAGACATGACTACAAAAACTAAGCATGGTGAAGAAGTACATAAAATCTTATGGGAAGCAGCAATTTGGCCAGAAATGTGCCAGACTCCCCAGGCCCCAGAAGAGACAAGGAGATGCAGGAGGTGGGTGAGAAGGGGTGAAGGAAGGAGGGAAGATTGGTTTAGCACCAGACATAGCACGGTGAGCACTCTGCCAGGCTTGTTTAACAAGCTCAGTAGTGTCACAGCATGATAGTGCAAGCAATGGTGGAGAGCGATCAGGGTTCGGCAGCAGGGCATGTGCATGTACCTGTGCGCCCCTGGGAAACTGGAGATGTATGAGAAAACCTGGGGTTTGGGCAGAGGAAAAGCAGCTGAGTGCAGGTGCAACTGCAGGCATGTGATGCAGGGGTCCATGGCTGTACTCGGATCGCTGGAGCAGTGGGTACTGGCACAGGTGCAAAAGGAAGAGTCCACAGACAAAAACGGATTGGCATAGATTGGCTTAGATTGGCTTAGATTGGCTTAGACACAGGCAATGCAGGAGCTGCAGTGTGGTCTGGTCACAGACACACTCACGGGCCTTCCCAGCCCTCCTCTGGACAACTCTACACAGATGATCAGAGGCCTGGAGCACCTCTGCTATGAGGACAGGCTGAGAGAGTTGTGGTTGTTCAGCCTGAAGATGAGAAGGCTCTGGGGAGACATCATAGTTGCCTTCCAGTACCAGAAGGGGGCCTGCAAGAAATCTGAGGAGGGACTTCTTCCAAGCACAAGCAGTGATAGGACAAGGGGGAATGGCTTTAAATTGGAAAGGAGAAGATTTAGATTAGACATTAGGAAGAAATTCTTCACAATGAGGGTGGTGAGACACTGGCATAGGTTGATCAGCGAGGTTGTGGATGCCACATTCCTGGAGGTGTTCAAGGCCAGGTTGGATGGGGCCTTGAGCAGCCTGGTCTAGTGGGAGGTGACCCTTCCCATGGGAGAGGGGTTGGAACTGGATGATCTTTAAGGTCTCTTCCAACCCAAACCATTCTATGATTCTGTGTTTCTCTGATTCTATGATTCTGTGTTTCTCTGATTCTATGATTCTATGATTCTATGAACTCTCGAGCGAGCAGATAATCCCTGACTCCTAGAGAAGTCAGGAAAAATGGAAGGAGTCCTGCAGGCTCTTGTCCTGTGCAGTTGGATGGGTGTGGGCTCCGAGCACGTACAGGCACATCTCAATGTAAGTCGTTGAAGTGTATATTGCAATAGCCTCTTCCAAGAACTCCCTGTCCTCCCACACACTGCATGCCCCAGGACCCTGCTTCCACAGCTCATCATCAAACAGCCCCCAATCCCTTTTCCAGCACATGGAACTACACCTTCCCCACCATTACTTAGGCATGCAAACTCTTCACTCCCCAAAACCACCTACTTCACACCCTCCCTCAGAGCGCTGCCACCTTCCCAGACATGCACCACATAAATGTCCAATGTGACAGCAGGAGAGGAGCAAGAACAAACGTGGAGAAGACACCATGACCACGTCAACCCCTCCAAATCACCTCCACCACTTTTTTTTTTGTGTCTCTTTTGAGATTTGAAGGAGTAAGAATTCCCTCACTCTCAGCCATCCTTGGCCTGTGCACCCAGGCAATTTCAGCTTGCTAGGAATGCCTGTTCCTCAGCACTATGCTCAATTGTACCTGCATGCCTCTTTTTCACAAACATCTATTGTGCATTACAGGAGATGAATAATGCAGACTGAAAGGGGACAAGTGAGAGAGTATTTTGGGTCTCAGCAAGGCACATGTACAGAGCAGAGTGGAGATGAAGTTGCCTCATTTCATCAAAGCTAACAGATGCTACTGAACCTGGAAAAGCCACCATGGCCTGAAGTGCTACTTGGGTTAAAGTGCGGTCATGAGGGCAATTTAAAAAGACTTTTAGACACAGGATTTCTAATAGGTGCTGAAAGGTAACACAGAGGTTTCATGTGTGGCAAGGAGGTTCTTCATCTCTGAGATACTTAGCACTGAGCTAAGCAGCTGAAGAGAGCCATTAGTGGAAAAGGGAACCATCATCCTAAACTGAGCTCCAAACCATCTGCTCCTGTGCTTCAGGGGCATGGAGGGAGCACCATGACTGGCTAAACAGAGGAAAAGGGAGAGTAAAAGCAGGGTAAACAGGAGTCAAGGGGAATGTGTATATGTGTTTGTATGTGCACATCAGTGTGGTGTTTGTCTTGTTCGTATCAAAAAGGGATGAGTTTTGCCTCACCTTCACATGCCAGTTTTGTGCTGGCAAGCAGGGAGACCTGGAAGGCACAAAAAACACATCTGTCAGTGTTGCCATGAGCAAATCCATCTGCACAGGATAATGCTGAAATGGGGCAAATGGACAACATGGTTTGAATGTTGGGAGTGTAGGGACAGGAGTTTGACTCGATGATCCTTTTGAGTCCCTTCCAATTCGGGTAATTCTATGATTCTATGTGTGTACATGAGTGTGCAGGAATGTGTGACCCCTGGTAAGCATCTGTGTGTTGGTGCTGTGCATTTGCCTGCTGCGGGCAATGGACTCCAGGTATCCATGAGTGGAATGCATATGCATACGTGTGTGCATCCTGGCGCTGTACTCTCTGGTAAAGAGTGAGTGTGTGCGCAAGCCCGTTCGTTGCTGAAAGCATCAGTGCATTTGTGAGGAGGAATGGTGTGCTCTGTGTTTGTGCATATGTGTGTGTGTGTGTGTGTGGCAGCATTTATGCCTCTGTGCAGCACCCATGTGTTCCTGTGCACCAGCAGAGCGAGCATCCTTCTGAAAGCACGAAAGTACAGCGCAAAACTATGGTAAGTGTGCACACGCTGCAGGCACCCCTGCATGCATACAGGTATGCAGAGGCAGGATCCTTCTCTGGCTGGAACAGCCCGTCTGGCTCCTGCACGGCCTCTCCTTCTGGTCTCTGCTTTTCCTTTCTCACCTTCTCTCAGTTCCCCTCACTGGCAGCAGCATACTCTGCCCCAGGAACCAACTCCCACACACAAATACACAGCAAGGGAACTCCTTTCCTTTCAGTTCCCTGATATCTTCCCATATTAAGAGCCAGAAAGTGAAGAAAATTCTCACTGGACAATCTGAACTGGACCTGTTGCCTGTACGTGTCCTTGTCACCCATTTCCAGCCACCAGGAACTGCATCAGGAACCCACGAACTCCCACCCAAATCCACACACTTCCACCCCCAGACCCTGAACACCACAAACCAGACTCATGGCTCACATCCAAGAAGAGGGTGTAAAGCTGAGACAGCTCAGGCAAGGCAGTTCAAGGTGACAGAGATAGGACACAGTGGTTCCTATAGCTGGGAATATAGAGAGGCTCCTGCAGCTATAGTGATACCTGTTTGACTTTCAGTTCCTCAACCAGAGTCACCCACACCTGAGTTTGCTGGCAATCATGACCAGGAAAAAAAGCACTTTGTGTTAATATTCAAATGCCCACTGCAAAATTCACAGGGTCAGCTTCATCACCTGTTTGGGGCTCCTCCTGTGCAGCACCACCAGCATCACTAATTCACTTGCCCCAACTCTTCCCTCACCTCGAGGTCTCTCCCTTCAGCCCTGCACCCTTCTCCCACCTTCTCAGCTTTACAAGCAGTTCCTGCTCATGCCTTTCCCATGTCCTGTCCTGCAGCCTCCCCAGCTTTACCGGCTTTGCTGGGCATGTGAAGAGTGAGCCCCTGATTACCATTCAAGATGAATTCTCATTAGGCAGAAATGCCCCTCCAGGAGATCCATTAAAAGTCCATAAGGTTAACTTAATCCAGCCAGTCTTGTGTGGTCTCTGCCCAAATTCCCTATTACATTAACAATCTTAAGCCTTAATTAGCATGTGAGGCAGAGGTGGCATTATTAATGGAGATAATACGGAGCATTAAGAACAAACAGGCCAGGCTGTCTCTCCCCCACCATGCATGCAAATGGTCTTCTGTGTGAAAATGTTGTGAAGTTCCCCTATGGGCAGCACACGCTGAGGGGCTGTGGTGCACCAGGCTGAAAACAAGCCCTGGGATGTGCGGCCAAACTGGTGCAGGAGGATGGTAGGGATGAAATGGGATCCCAGAGAGATCCTTCGATTTGCTTGGGAGAAGAAGGGCTGCTAATGAGAGGACGATGGTGTAGCACGTCCTGTGAGAGAAATCCTTGCACTTGAGAGCAGCAGCCATATCCCTAGCTAATCCAGCCATCTCATCTTTTTAGGAGGCTCAGGAAAGCGAGGCCAAGGTGGTGTGATTCTCCATTGCCTTGAATGCTCGATTCACACTGTCTTCTGTGTGCACACAGGATAACATGATGTGTGTATGTCCTTAAACACAATGTGCAAGGAGGGACATCTGCCTGATGGGGAACAGGCTGTAGAAGCTGGTTGCAGCAGGGGAAAGTGCTCCTCGTGAGCCTTCTTTCTGACCACAGAGCTCCAGTACACTGAGAACACAGTACAGGACAGAGGGTGTGCAGGGAGAAGGAGGGAAGCTGTCACTGGCGGGATAAGAGAACAAATAGACTGGAGCTCCTGTTTGGCACCAATTCACTGTGTGGCTGGGAAAGGATGAGCCCCTCTTGGGTCAGGCTGGTGGCTGGGTGCACAGGTCAAATCAGCTTGGTCATTGCAAATGCAGACCCTCTTTCACCCCAGGTAGAGCAAACCATTCCCCAGGGAGGAGATGCTCCAGTTGAGAGGAGGGGAGAACTGGTGCTGCCAGCAGCAGTGAGGTGCTGGGGGAGCAAGGGCTCCAAGCAGTGTGCCAGCCAGGCTGTGTGAGGAGAGCTCATGTATGGCCCTTCTGTCATCCCACAAGCCTCACACCTTCTTCTTCACTTGCAAAAGCATAAGACAAAAGAGGGGAGGAGGGAAGCAGAAGCCAAGCCAAGGAAGCAGTCTAATGACAGTGTTTCTGGACTGCTAATTCACACCTCCACTGGCACCCAGCAGGCTGAGGAGGGAATGAGAACTTTGCCATGGGGCCCTGCAACCATAGAGAATGGCATCCTGGCTTATTCCTGAGGTCTGGCCCACTCTGTTCCAGCTGTATATAGCCCTGTTGTGATCAGCTTGTCCCTCTAGGCTTTGCTGAGAACCTTGTGCTGGGGGCAATGATTCCTGAAGCAAAGAGCAATATCCCCTGTGCCTTGGCCCTAAAGCACCCAGCCGGTGCTAAGCAGCCTTGCTTAGCAAAGAGCAGTGCTGCAGGCTGAGGCTGCCCTCTCCCACAGCAGCATCAGGACTATGCTCAGCAGCAGTCCAGCTGCCTTCACATGCCCAGAGGTGCAGTAGGCAGCAGGCAATGATGGAAGCCCTTAGCAGAGCCCAGCTCTCCCACTTTCCAGCACAGCATGCTTCCACTCCTCCAGGCCCACCAGCCAGCCCCTGCCAAACCCATTTGTCCAATCTTGAGCTTTCTACTAATCCTGTTGAGCCATCCTTTAAGTTGCTCTAAGGCAGAGATAGAAAATACAACCGATGCCTTAAGATGCTTCCCCTGACCTTGCTCAATTCAAGATAAAGGGCTTTGATTTAAAAAATTATGGTGGGGGTCTGTCACTGATCCATCGCATGGACTAAAAGAAAACAGAGGCACAGGACGCAGCCGGTGTTAGATGAGCAGACAGGGAAGGGAAGAAAGGTTACCACCAGCACAGGGGAGGAGACAGAAGAAAGAAAATGACAATAAATGAGAGGAGAGGCAGAAAATATACCTACTACCTCATCATCTCCACTCTTAACTACCGGCAGAAGAGCTTTACACACACATGGTGCGATACAACATATCCCACCACTTTCCCTGGGCTGTAAGGAAGAGCTAGGCTGTGCCATTCTGCCATGGTGTGACTGGGCTGGGAACAGTCTGCTGGGACTGGAGAAGAGCTCCTTGCCCCAGAAAGGGAGCAGAGACTGAAATCTCAAGGCATAAATGGCTGCTACAGAGATCTCACCACCACCAGTCTCCCCTCCTGATGCTGTTCAGGCCTTTCTGCCTTCACACCTTGTCACTTCCTTCACACCAGTCCTTTTCCCTCATCTCCTTCCCTTGCTTGCAATACTGTCCCTCACTCTCCCTGCTGCCTGTCCTGGCCCAGGTCACATTTTTCAGCATCTAAGTAGGCTTTCCACCACTCACCTCAGACCCCTACTGTCCTTAGTTCAATGGTTACTCGGAACAGTTATCATGTACCTTCCAGTTGCAACAACAAGGTTGTTGCAACCTACCAGGGCTGCCTTCTTCCTCGTATGAGCCTGTTTCCTTCCTCTGAGCCTATTCTGCCTGAAGATCACTCATAAGATTGTTGATGTTTTATTCACCTTTTTTCCACCACCTGGCTGAGGGTCTCAGCTAGCCAGGATGCATGAGAAAATCTTAATTTCAGCAAGAGGTTTGTTGCTAAATCTCTCAATCTGTTTTAGGACTAGGCTATTTAGTCCTGACCTGGGAGCTCACTCTTAGGTATCTCTTTCAAATGGGTCAAGACATCCCTGTGCTTTGCTTAGGCCTGAGAGCTTCCTTGTAGGTGGTCCATGTCCTCTTACCTTCTCTTTGCACTCTCCTCCTCTGCCCATCACACCAGAAGAATGTCCAAGACATATTTTCCCAAGAGCTTCTTGTCTACAGACTGTCCAACCACCAATCTGCTTATCTGAAAACACCTCAGTCAGGACCCCAACCAGAACTCCATCACCTCTGGCCTTTTAATTCCCTTATCCTCTCTGCGTTGACCAGTCCCAGCTCCTGCCTGTGCTGAACACCACCACTCAAGCACAGAGAAGCTATCTCCACATCCCAAGGACCACTTCAGAATTCCCCTTCCTATTTCTCAAGCTCCCTAGGATTCTGCCCAGTCCTCTCTTGAAAGCCCAGGCATCCTCAACTGGTTTCAGAGTTTTTGCCCAGCTTCTTCATCTCCTCCTACTCCATGCCACTGCAGCTGACACAAAAGTCTTCACCCATGTGGGACCTGGCATAGCTCATCTCTGCGGTGTCTCTTCTCAGCTAGCAACGCCCCATGTCCTTCTGTCGCTACGAAGTCCACTGCTATAGCCAAGAGACAGGCAGCTGATAGATGCAGAAAGAAGGAAGGTGAAAGGCTACTGGAAAAGAGACAGCAGAGACTATAAATTGAGACAGGTCTATAAAACCACAGATGATGCAGGAAGGGTAGAGGGATCAGGAAATTAAACCAGAAAGTAACAGGTTCAAGACAAACAACAGGAGGTCTTGCATTGCACAATGCATGTTTCGGCTGCAGAACTTCCTACCATGAGATTCTGTGGATGGTAAAACTTAGCCTGACTTCAAAAAATTGCTGGACAATTTCAGGGTAGAAACAAATCCATAGAGACCTATGAAGGGTACAATAGATCTTCAAGCACAATGTCTCTCAACAATACATCACTGGAGGCTAAAAGAATGTTCAGAGGCAGTAATCCTACACAGTTGTCTTGTCTTTATGGTCTTACCTCTTTTAGCCACTGTTGGAGATATTGGACAGGGAGAATCTCAGACCTGGCTCAGTAGGGTCCTTCTAATATTCCTATGGCTTTCCATATCCAGACTGATTCAGAAGTCATAGGCAAATAGTAGCTATGATCAACAATATCATTTTGGGGCATTAGATGATATTATTGATGGATGTACAAGGGAGCAAACAACAGAAGTCATTCCAAGAATGACTTTTTTCCCCTCTGCCCCAAAGCTGGAAAGAGGTCTGAAGTCATTTCAACCAATCATCCCAGTACAGGTCCTTGCTGGGAATAACATTTGTGCTTGAGTGCCAGTCCCCTCAGTGCCTTGTTCCAGACTTTGTAAGACCAAATCCCCTTTCCCTGTTGATAAACATAGAGCCCGTTCAGCAGATCATCTGTAACAGGACCAATCCCCTTGAAATCCTTTCCATTTCCCTGACCTATCTATCACACTATTCATGGCAACCTCTCCACACTAATCCTTTTATTATGATCTGACTCAGTTTTCCCGGCCTCTGACTGCAATGGGGAAAAAAAGGAGGGATGTTAATCCTTCTGACCTTGTTGTCCCAATTATGTACCATGTCTGACTAGGAAGTCAGAGGAAGGAGGTTTGATGTTCCTGACCCCACTGTCCCCATGCCAAGCCATCTTTGCCTGGAAAGAGGGAATCGTTCACTGTGGAAGGTTCAGCCTGTACCCTCCTAGAAATTTGTTGTGGCAAAGACCCTTTTTCACCTACAGGCACTTCCCACAATATTGCTTTCTAGACTACCTCTCCAGCCAGAGGAGATGGAGACGTAGGAGGAATAATGTCTTCCACATCCATCAGACTCCATTCCTCCTGTACCACCTCTCTGCTCCTTCAACAACAGCGTCCGCAGGTTCTCCCCAGCAGTAAGACAGGGAATCAATAACAGGTGAAAGACAATCAAACATCTCTGAAAATTTTTCTGGCAATGCTGCATGTGAAGAACAGCCCTTGCAGATCACCCCACCTCCACCACTAGCCAAGTCTCGCTTGTTCCCTCCACCTCTTTTCACCACCATGTGTTCCCTTGCCGAAAGCAGTTACATCTCCATAAACCTGCCAGACTATTTCATAGTCAGTCTGAGCACTTGCACCCAGAAGCTTGTGTGAGCCAGCTAAATATTCTTCTCTTTGCTCAGTCTCATCCCATACCTCTGACTTTGCCCGTTTTTTGCCACCTTAACGTCTCCCTTTCCTTGGCATTTACGGTCCTTGAATACTTGTAAACTGTTATCATATCATCATTTAGCCAAATCCTACATATTTAGTTCTTTAATCTTTTCTCATAAATAAGTCCCTACAGCCTTTTCATCATTTTTTTGTTGCCCTTCTCTGAATTCCCTCCAATTTATCACCCTCCTTCAGCTAGCACAGCACTCAGGTTTGAATGGCAGGCTTTCCAGACTGGTCTCACTAAAGCCTTGGAAATAACATGAAATGGGCCTCCCTTGTGCTTCAAGGCTTGATATTTCTGGAGGTACTTGAGTACACAGACATCAGGAAAGCTATATTACTTTATACATGTAGCACTTGGTAATACAACTCAAGACCATCTCTTAATACAAAGTACCCCTCCCCAGGGAGAAGAAGCAGCTTCATTAGAGGCGAGAAGAAGAACATATGTGGACAGGAAGGGTTGATGTCCTTGAGCTGGACATGGCACACAACTACAAAGACTTGCATACTCACACACCTCAAGATGAGATTCATGGATGAAATCCAAGAGATGGAAAGGGTCCATATACACATACATACATATGTGCTCACTCCACAAATAAATATGCATACCATTACCTGCATCACAAGCAGGCACATCCACAAAAATACACGCAGGAACACATATACGTGGATAATAAAAACAAAGATGAGAAAGAGGGAATGACATCATACATGCACACAGACTTCACGCATGCACAGGTGTAACCTGTGCATAAAAGAAGATAGGACAGACAAAGCCTAGCAGAAAATGGTTCTCTCCCTGTTCACAAACATACATGTTCTCATGCATAAACCAGTGTTCCTGGAGGAAGGATAGCTCATGGAGTCCTCACAGTAACCTAAAAATACACAGGAAGCTCTGACCCATCTGATTTACAGACTGAATACAAACATATGACACCTTGCCTTAAGTACTCTGGTAGCCTGTACACCATCCTGAGACACAGTCTACACATCTATAGTGCCTTCCATGGTGATTAGCTTATCACCCAAGTCATTCAGAAGTGAGGTGTGTGCTGAGGACTATAAAGGGGAAGGGATTTCCCCACTGGGCACTTGTGGCAGAGCAAGAGATCCCTTCTACTTCTCTGTGACACTCCCCCCCCAAGTCTGATGACCCTTCCTCACAACAGTATTTGCTCCATCTCTCAGCTATCAGGCTACCTAACACCCACAGGAGTCAAAAACACCTACAGTTTCTTGCAAGCAGCCCTTTCCCTACGGCTTATCAAAACCAGACAGGTGTTAACTATGTGTGTGGATGTCTCTATGTAGGGAAAAACATGGATTCTTGGCCTCCAAACACCTCTTCTCACCTCTGAGAAATTCATGTTGTGCCATCAGCTCCCCAGAGCATTGCCTGGAACTAAGTTTTACGCTAAAGGGCAGAAAAGCTGGAGATGCACTCGCTGGGGTGATTGCATATGGGAAGGAAGGGCCCCAGCACATCAGCTGGGTCAGAACAGAAAGGTGGATGAGCCTCACCTTCAACAACAGGACAGATTCTCCTCTGGGGTTTCAGTCCCGTGCCTATCTCCATGGCATCTGATGGTCTGCTCTAAGGCAACACGTAGCCACTGTACCTACCCAAACCAGGACTGCCTGGGCACCTTAAAGACTCTCTGCAAGGAGCAACATATAGGCATCAAAGCCATTCACCTCAACTTGGCTCCTAATATCTTGTTTCTCATCCCTTATAATGCCATGGAAAGAGTGACAACTGCCCTCCCCTCATTCTGTAACTCAGCTGGTCAGCTGGAACTGGGTTTCCTCTTGGCTTATGAGTGTTGAGTAAATGAGGTCATTTCTCCTCAGTGACCGAAAATTATTTGGTTAGTCCTGCCTGTGAGGAAACTGGTTCATCTCAGGCAATGGCTAGCTACCCCTGAACTCCCAGGAGACCAGAAGAACTACTATAATACCTTAAAGAGGATGTTAGGGAGCAGCAAAGCAAGTCACAAAACTAATACCAGCCAAGAAGCACAGGAAAGCCTAGACTCAAATGCAGCTCTGCTAAAGTGAAGCTGTAGCTGCTGCCAGACCATCTCACCACTGAAGCAAACAACAGCAGTCCCACAGTCATTTTCACCTCCAAAGTGCCAAGCTTGACTCATCTGGAGCTTTAAATATAGCCTTCATCTTGTTCACAGCTGAAGGAAACCCATCCTGACCCAGCAGAGAGAAAGGGCTGGAGGTGGGTCACAGCCCTTTGGTCTGGTCTCTGAGCTTTGCACTCTCCCCTTCCAGCCCAAAAAGAGGACTTTACCCCCTCGCAGCACGGGACGTAACTCCCATGCACTCAGCCTGCCTCCCTTCAGTGGCTCAACCCCACTTCCTTCTCCACTCCCATCAAGGGACACTGAGCTCTGGTCCTGCAGAACCTCAAAGAGAGCTAAAGCGCCTGCTGTAACTCAACATCAGAACCAGCTGCACAATCCCCACCAGCTAAACCTGCAAATCTGGACAATCCCACCAGCAGAACTCGCAGTGCTACCAGGGAAGCTCCACTTTTCCCCTTACCTGCTGTCAGCCTGGCATCCCTCATTGTTCAGGACAGCTCTACTCCTCCGTGGAGGAAGGAAAAACAAAAGCTCCTCTGTTGCCAGAAAAGGGGATACACAGTTTTTTCTGCACCTAAGCTGTTCCTCTTCTATTCTGATGCCTGGGCATGGGTGAGGGTTGCTGATGTTTGGGGGACATCACATCCCTTTTCCAGAGCAGGGCGCCTCTGATCAGCTCACAAGAGTGTGAGGACAGAGGTGTTCCCTGCACGTCCTCTGCTCTCCTTCATACTAAATAAAAGAAATGCCCAGGCCCCTTACAGGGGACTAAGGGAAGAAAAATCACAATATTTGGGATGAGATCTCTCTCTCTCAGCAAATGTGCTGATATATTCTGACACAGTTGCTGACAGCACTGGGAGATTTCAACAGGCCCTGATGTGACCAGTAGCTTTTTTCCCAGGTGAGCAGTGCGCTCCACCACTCTTCAACAGGGTCAGATGAGGCAGCTGCACTCTGCCTGGAGCTGCATCTGGTTTCTGACATGACCCAGGTAGGGACAAACATCACGGACATCATCACAGCTATGCTTCCCCCACCTCTTGCCTCCACCCTCTGCCTGTGATTTTTATCTTTCAGATTTTAACCGCAAGCTGCCCCCCAGCAAAAGCTACACCTCCGCATGCCCCCCTTTCCCAAACGCCCTCTCTACCCTCCAAGCAGCTTCTGCTCCACAGCTTAGCTTTGCACCAGAGCAGCGTATCAGGCAGCATATTCCTAAACACCCACTTTGCCTGGAGCTGAGTGAAGGGAGGGAAAGGCCATGGATCCACAATTCTTCCCTCGATGTCGTAGTCTTTGATGGGGGAAGAGCAATGAAGGCTTCATATTGACAAATTGGCATGCTTGTGAGTTAGATGCCCTATAAGCCGGCCACCTCCCAAAGGAAGATAATGAGGTGAGGAGGGTGGGGAAGGGGCTTGGGGAGAAGAGGAAGGTTTTTAGGTTGAGGAAATCAGTGGATTGTAAGTGGCTCTTTCTCACCCCCAGCACTGCATCGGCACCCCTCCATTCCCTGCAGCTTCCTCACTGCTGCTGGTACTGTCTGCACAGAGAGGGGAGGAGAGGGGGGGGCTGTATTTAAATATATTAATAATGCATACTCCATGCAAATGAAGCTCTCTGAATATTACATTAGTGATGCTGTCAGGCTGCGCTTCCCGGCACCCAGGAGCGATGGTGTGTGAGGGGACCAGGGGAGGGGGGATAGAGGTCACCAGAAATCCCCTCACACACCGGCACAGCTCCCCTTCTCCCTCTCCACCCCAGCTTCCCCACATCACACACACTCCTGCTTCCTCCCACCTCCTGGTGCATGACAAATTCCTTGACTTGCAGCATGCAATGCAGCCAGGCTCCTCAGTCCCTTAGGCCCCCTCCAGGGACATGGACACCCCACCATATACACACACCCTTAGTAATCTTTACCCCTGCTCCAATCTCAGCAATCATCTCCTTGCTTCATATCTTGGTTTATAGCTCCCTACCTCCAGGATGGGGAGAGGGGTTGTGCTCTCCAGCTCTTAGGGAAAAAGGAGGGGGAGCAGCTCCTAAATCTGGCCAGCACATGTGCACCCACTTTGTGTGCACACAACAGCCCCCAGCAGCAGACGTTTGCGTGAGCCCAGAGTTGGTGCCAATGGACCGCAGGCTGTGTACGGCTGCAAGATTCACGCGCCTGCAGCGCACGAGCAATGCTCTCCTCCCTTTCGCCAACACCTCCTTCTCTGGATGCTTGCAAGGATGTTTGCAAGCATATTGTTTGTGCACAGCCACCCATGCCTCCACGCACCTAAACACATGCAATGCACACACGTGTGCTCGCATGCAAGCATGCAGAGGTAGGGAGGGAGCCACACCAGCACACACACACACACGAGAGCATCATGCACAGCAGCTCCCGAATATGCTGCCTGCTGCAGGATGAGCAGGTTTATGCTGCTTTTCCCCAGCCACATCCAAGCTCTGGAATGGGAACAGCTGTGCACTCCTGTCTGTCCTGGGATGAGAATAGGATGCGTCTGTTCGTCTCTCTCCCCCACCCCCACACCTCCTCCTTCCCCCTCCTCTTGC
The DNA here is from genome assembly GCA_033558185.1 of Dromococcyx pavoninus. Taxonomy (NCBI): domain Eukaryota; kingdom Metazoa; phylum Chordata; class Aves; order Cuculiformes; family Neomorphidae; genus Dromococcyx; species Dromococcyx pavoninus. Next base: position 217,105 of record JAUMJL010000513.1, on the reverse strand, counting down.
TCCCATTCATTCATTCAGCTTCTCCTCCCCCCCCTCTCCCCATCCCCATCGTCCCCCCCGTCCCCGTCCCCGTCCCATGCCCCAAAGCAGGAGGATCCTTATGCATAAAAATGTAGGCATGTTTTCTTTGGTGGAATAAAGGGGCAGGCAGACACACTGCAAGCAATGCATATACACATATGTATGCGTTCCAGTAGCTCTCCTGGGCCGCTACATAAATATCCAGCTCCCACCACCAGACACACACACTCACACACCCGTCAGACACCACGCAATGACTTTTCTGCAGCCAGTCAGCCTCCAAGTAAAGCAGTGTAGAAGCAGAGCAGAGATTTACCCACTCCCCTGCATCCAAACCAGGCGAATGTTCACACATCACACACACACACACAGAGACACGCGCACGCACATACCAGTTTGCAAAGGCTCCCCAACAAAGTTTGCAAAGAGGCAGCGAGCAAGATGTTGTTGATTGGAGAAGGCTGCCTCCTTCTCCCTCCTATAACTGCAGGCAATATACATATATGTATATTTATATACACATATGCATTTATGGGGAGTGTATATGTATATAGCTATACCTATACGTATATATGTATACACACACAAAGACACATACATGTGTATATATATACATATAAATGTAACCTCTCCTCTTGCAAGGTCTGAATAGAAGCAGAGCAGTCAAACCCAGCTGTGTGCAGCAAGCCCTGGACCTATTCAGCATCCCAATCCTAAGTGAGTGCATGCACACACACAGACTGAAAGGGAGACCTATCTACAAGCTTCTCTCCCTCCCATAACCCCATGTGGGCATTCTCTCCTCCGCGTCCCCAACCCTTCCCCAGCCACTTGCCCATCTCACTTGCACTCACCCCTCGCCTTCATCCTCGGATCAGAGATGCCCCCCCCCGACACCCAGGGAGTGCCTGCACGGGCTGGAGGAGAAGGGCAATCCACATATCCTGCCCTTCTCCCCCTCCTCAGACCTCCCCCTCCAATCTCAGCCGCTTCTCCGAGAGGCAACACAGACGACAACAGGGAGCCGAGGACACACGAGACAGTTGCACAAGGACTTCACATACATACATAAAAACATGTCACACACATGCACACGCACGCACATACCTGCTTCTGGAGGGGCGATTGCTCCCAGCATCCATGCGGGACATGACAGAGCCGAAGTGGAGGCACAAAAGACCCCTGTCTTCAAGCAACTTGCAGCCCTGTGGATGGGGGGGGGGGGGGACAGAGGTGGGGGGTGTGTGTATCCCCCACCTTGGGTCAGCCTTTGGAGCTCTGCTGTCCCCTGCCCCACAGCTGTCTCATTCCCAGCTGCACCTAGGCAGTGCTCCCAGCCACGCACACACGCGAGCACGACAGGCGGGGACGAAGCAGCAGTCCACGGAGGGCACACACAGCCGGAGGATTTGCCGCCTTCGCCGCATCCGCATCACTGGGGGAAGAAGGCAGAAAGGGCTGTATAGGCATTTAAAACGCCAAGTGATTAATTCGCCACAGGCTCGGCTGATAGGGCTCTCGGATCAGAGCCGGCACTGCTTCTCCCAGCTGGGAAGGCTGTGACAGGCGAAGGTCCCTCTCCCATGGAGCCAGCTCCGAGCTCTCCTCGCCTGCACAGCCACCGCTCCGGTGCAGGCAGAAAGGGGTGGGCCTCCACCGGAGACATGAGCACGCATGCAACAGCTGCTAGGGAACTGCACACACACACATACACACTCTGTCCTTACAACAGCTGCTAAAGAGCTACACGCAACATGCAACAGCTTCCCAGGAACACATACACAAGCACCAGCTGCTGGGGAATCACGCACCCAGAGAGACTACAGCCTCCCAAAGTCAAGTCACCCACATGAAAATACAACAGCTTCTAGGAACAATATAGGTACAAGCGACAGCTCCTGAGAAGCTACATACACACATATATGCACACAAAAGCTACACACCTACTGAAACTGGTATGTGCAACAGCCCTGGGAAACTACACCTTGATACATGCCCTGCAGTATTTGCAAAGAAAAATTGGCATGTGAAAATGCAACAGGAGGTGGGGGAAACGTTTCGTACACACGCATATGACTGCTCTAGAGTGATTGTTTCTCATAAACCTCCTCAAATCACCACATACCAAAATGCAACAGCTCCTCAGAAATCACCTGTAATCACATACCCTCATGTACATGCAACAGCTTACTAGAAGAACTTCCACCTCCCTATGCCTAAACCCACAAGTGCCATTGCTGATGGAGATCTTGCCCACATCAGAAACAAAAATCCATGGGCACCATGTCCTGGGGAGCCAGCCACAGCTCAGCCCCCAGATATTGCACACAGGCAATACCTGGTAGGAAACTACTTCACCAACCACAGGGTGACTGTCTTCACAGAAGGCACAAACACGTATCACAGCTAGACATAAATAATTCCTGCACAGACATGCAGGCACACAGACCACGACTGAAGGAACACGATGCATCCCTGGCACTCACCGCTGCTGTGGAGGGACTGCTTGTCTCACTCAGACACATACAGGCATGCAACAGCTGCAAAGAAACTTAGGAACATAGGGCATTGGATAGGAGCTGGCTTCCTGGGATGTGCAATCCAGTCTCCTGCTATTCCAGGCAACCACATCATATAATCTGCCTCAGAAATGTCTCAAGGTCCATCCTAGTACGGTGACACTATTTACTCCCTGCTCAGAGGATGTCCTGGCCCCTGGCCACTCTGATGGTAGAAACCTGCTTCAACACCTACGTTTACTCATGACCAATTCACAGCCACATGTTCTTGTGCTAGCTGACTGCGTCCTTCACATAGATACACTTAGAGGTTGCAAGAACAAATGGAAGTGCTCTGAAACCTCCACTTGCAGGCGAACAGACACCATCTGCACCTCTGCCTCACACAAACATACACACACGCAACAGCTGGGTGAAGACATTCTCCTCAGCATAAATATCAACGTGCTTGCAACATCTTTTAGGAAAACAGACAACTAACCCTGCCACCCATAGAACTCGTGCACAAGGGTACAAATGTACAAAAGCATGTAACCTCTGATGGGAAACTAATTGCTTTCTTCGTGCAAGTCCAAGAACAGTAGAGAAATTACTCTGCCACACACACACCACTGCAAGCAGCATTATTATTAAGTACATTATATTGTGATATCCCAGTGCATCACCTGTGTCCCAGCTCTTCATCCTGCTAGTTATTGCAAAGTATAGAACAATGTAATTACACCCTCTACCTCACATCTGCATATCTAAAGGGGATTAGTGAGCTCCTTTGACCCCTCTGCCCATTTTTCTCTCTGTTGGGAAAGAAATAAGATAATGCAAATCCAAACCCAGCAAGTATGGGACCACCCGTAGCCTTCTCACATGTGTACAACAGCCTCAGGAACAGGACGCCAAACCCACAGACACTGTACAAAGGGGGGCAAACAATTAGTAGCCTTACTGGAATGAGCTGCCTTCCTCAAAACACAGGCAACAAGTGCAAATGCCCCATCTACAAAACTAGCCCCAGGCATCAAACACACCACCTAGATGGCACAAGGAAGCAAGTTGGTCCACAGGGTACAACACACAAGATCATCAGTCCTGTTGAAAATGACACATAGGGAGCTTGTTGTACTCTCTTTTATGACAAACTTGCAAACCTGACAGGGAAAAGACACACAGTCACACACACACGCGCAATCCTCAAAGAGACAGGAGATAAGCAGCTCTGAGGACACTTCTGGATGTTCCTTGGACCATCTAAAGATGTCTGTTCCCAGCACATTAAATGCCAAAGCTACTCACTCCACCTAGGATGAGAAGAGAAAGAAGATTGTCTTGGCAGCTATAGACTCTAGTTTCCTTGCCTTTATCACTTTGAGGGAGTTATGACCATGGGGTTTTTCCTCCAGGCTCCTTTGAAGGTAAAAGCTAAAAGAACATCTTTCTCTACCTTCTCCAAGGACAGACACTATCTAGTCTTGGAGGGCACTGAAGTAGGAGAAAATGTTTCTAACTCCAAATGAATGCAGGATTTGCTCCTGCTTGAGTTTTTCCAGGATCATCTTGCAGTATGTTTGGGATGAGTCTCCCAGAGGCTCTCCTGCTAGCACAGATCCATTCTGTACTCAGAAATGCTAGGGTAGGATTCTTGTGCTGCCAGGACCCATGAGGGTCAAACAGTACTTGCTCATACTCCCGCTGACCCAGGAAAAAAACTTAAATCCAGCAGAGCAGAACTGCCCTGAGAGACAAGCAGGAGCAAGCACCACACCCCCAGCAGTTGTGGGACATCAGTCTGATTCAAAGCCAGGTCCCCGAGGCTTATCCATCCCATTGCAGATGATCTTCTAGAGGGTACAGAAGCTCACCCCCATGTTTTTGTTGCAGAGGCTCTGACCTTGTCAAAAGCCCTGGAAAGACTTTGTTGTTTGTTACTTCACAAGTTAAAAAAGAAGCCTTTCACCAAGGAAAAAAGCCTCCTAAGGACGTCATCGATACTTTAAGTCAGCTGCAGTCACCTCATTCTCTAGTCCTGCACTATAGAGAAGAACCATCCTCTAATTCTTTTGAGCTGATGTCTCTGAGACCATCACCCTACAGCATCCTGATCTACCTGCCCCCTTAACAGAGACAGAAAAAGCCCTGAAAACTGCCTTGGTTTACATCTTTCTGCTCAGCTGCTGCTCAGTTGGGCTGCTACATCCTCTAAGATTGGAGACGGCGTTAGGGGTGAACAAGGGAGCTGACCTTATTAAAGCAATTCCCTCGTGTTATTCCAACATACGCCAGGGAGCTGTTAATTCCTGGAACAGTCCTGAATCAGGGTGTCACAAAGGTGATGATAAAACCAATTGTTTTAACCCTCTCTGCCCAGACTGGGCAATACTGCAGGTAATGTTCAATGCGGATGATACCTCTAGGGAAAAGGGGCTGGGACCATGGACAGCTGTTCCCCCGTCTTCCCCATTACCTGTCCCTTGGGCCATTTGCCCACACAAGGAGGGAAGAGTCAGGCAGGGAAGGCAGCCACACAGTCTGTCTCTGCTGCCTTAGGTGTGCGCTGCCAGGGAGGGGAGTCTCACTGGGAGCATTTCCAGCTCACAGAGACAGCAGATCAGCCCTTCTCCCTCTCTGCCTCTTTCTCTGCCCATCTGCTCGTCTCTCCCAGGGGTACAAGCGGGTCCCACGGCTGGGGAAAACGGGCCCCAGGAGAAGGCTGGGCTCTGCCCTCGCTGCAGTCAGAATCTCTCCACTGATCTGTACTGCGGTGAGTGGTGACAGATTGATTTTACAGCTCTGCTTGGAGCCAGCCGCTGGCCCTGGGCTGTGGATGAATCAGCTTTCTCTGGGCCTTGGCTTTTATTTCATTATTTTACTGCAACCTCCCTCACAGGAAGCTAAAGAGAGAGTGAGAGGAAGAAAGACAAAATTGGCAGATTTCTTTCCCTGCTCATGTGCTCCCAGCCTCCCAGCTTGGCTTTGGGACTCCAGGAGGAGGGAGAGAAGGGATTGTTTTCCAGGGACTGACAGCTGTCAGGAATGAAGACATGAGGCTCCTTCTGCACAAGTGGCTGCACATTGTCAGGGTTGTGGAAGATGGCAAGTACTGTGTATGCTTTACGTAGCATCAGCAGTTCCTGTACTGTTACGCCGATGCCATGTTCTTCACCAAGTGAAGAAGGGCTCATTTTTCATCACAAGGGGCAGCGTGTTTGGAAATAACATCCCATCAGTGTGTTGGACATTAATTTGCCCAGAGCCCCCGGAATGATAGTGCTTCCAGGTTCTCCTCTAATAGCTGTGGAGCTAGAGAAGGGGGCAAGGTCTAGGCACTGCTGTGTCCATCACGATGAGAGGTTTCTGAGCATGTGAAAGATAAGAGGTTCTCTTAGGATAAGGTAGCACCACCAGGCATGGACTCAAGCTTCTTCCCTCTCTTGTTGTGGGTATTGTAGACATTGCCAAGGGAAAACCAGATTCAGTACTAACTCTCTTAGTTATTGATGCCATTAAGAAGAACAACAGTGAACTTAAGCAAGGAGTGAGCAGCAAAAACAAGGGGCAGAAAGGTGATGAGATTTCCAGTCCTGGTCTGGAACTACCATGAGACAGTTCAAGCCCTCAAAGGACCCATTAGCAGAAGCCAGTCTGGAAAAACTGGTGTCCCAAGGAACAGTGGAGAATGGAGGGACCAATACAAAATGCAATAAATGCGTTCCTCTCCACACCTCCAACACCTCAGGACTGAACAGGAGAAAATCTCTGCTCTACCAGATTTGCTCCTGAAAAATCCCTTTATCAGAGCTGAAGATGTATTCAGAGGGTCCCTCACCTGGCCTTGCAAGAGCAGGAATAACCAAAGGAACCCACCAGTTTGTCTGCTCCCGCTGTCTTCCCCACATGCTCACCTTCCATGAAAGTCTTCACATTACCATGGGTTGTACCTTCATTGCAATGGGTTCAGGATGCCTTCGAGGGTTTTCCTGCCTTGTCATAGAGCTTTCCAGTAATATATACTGCATGGGGAAGGAGAGTTCCTCAGTGGAGGAATGTTACAGTTACTGAAGATGGGCAGCTAGAATATTATGTCAGTGGCTCCCTCAAGCTCACACATATCACTTCTCCCTCCATTGTTCCCTGAGCAAGGATAAGAGAGTGGCCTTGAAGATGGCCAGAATGGCTCATACTATCAGAAGGCAAAGGCTTTTTGATCTGCAAAGTTCAAGGGGTGGGAGGGGAAGGAAGATGGGAAAAGTAGGAGAGGTTTCCCAGAGGTCTGTCCCAGCAAGAGAGAGGGAGGCAGCAAAGTCCATATCATCCACTTTGTGTAATCTTTTAATCTCTTAGTTTTTAATCTTTCACATCAGGAATGAGACACAAGATTAAAAGCAGAAGAAATCCCAGTTGGAAGGGAGATGGGGATGGTGAAGGAGGCAAAACTTCTCTTATTTCTAGGCCTTCTGCCTTTTTCCTTTTCTCTGTCTCTCTCCCCTTCCTTTTTCCTTTCTGCTTACAAGCAATAATACAGGTAATGACCTGGCAGACACAAACGCACTGAGGCCTCAGCACCTGGCGAAAACGAAACGCATGACCTCTGTGATGCAGGTCAAATCCTCCCATGGTGACAGTCTGCAGTGGCACAAGGCTCTGTGCCCCAACTTTTCTTCAAAGTCTTTTTCAGAGCCAGAGATGAAAAGCAAATATTGCCAGCAAGGTTTCTTGTCAGAGAAAGATTGACCTGAAGAAGCCAGCCCACCCTTCACCAGGAGGGAAGAAACAAGGTTTTGGAGGGTGAGAGAGGAAGGACCTAGTGGCACTGAGTGCCTCGGTCCTGCAGCCTCAGGCTGGGCTCTCCACATCTTAGCTTCCCCCATCTGTCCAATCCTGTGGATAATAATCCTCACCTCAGAGGGTGATTGTGAGAGGTTAATGAATTAACATTTGTAAAAAGCTTTAGATAAAGGGCTAAGGATTATTACTGTTGTTATGCATGGAAACAGCTCCTAAAGAACATTCCCCACCTCCTCTCGGCTTCAAGCCTGAGGGATCATCTAACACAGATCCTGCCGCACAGGAGCTCCCCCAGAGATGGAATTACAGGGAGAGTAACAGAGAGGGATGTATAGGATTCCAGCAACACTATTCAAGGGAAGTCAAATTAGGGGCACTGCATCAACCAACAACCCACATTGGGCTATGGGACCAGGAGCCTCTCCACTAACTCTCTAACCACCAGTCACAGGTCCATCCCACCCCCATCAAAGTTCAGCAGAAAACGGCTGCTGATTTCTGACCGTAGCAAATCAGACCATCCTCTTGCCCTTTCAAGGCTGTCGACTGACAGTTGAGCAAGATACATTTGCTTTACAGAAAGCTTAATCCCAAACGGAAAGTTCTGTACTGCTGGCTGGGGGCAAGATTCGAAAAAAAAACCCAGACAGACACTCCGTTCATCGGCATGGGAAGAAGCTAACTAGGATCAGATTTTGGAGTCTTAAATCTTCTGCAAAATGTTTTCTAGGCTGGGTATGGGAACTAAATCAAAGCAGGCGTCTTAACATTATACATCTCTCCCTTACACACAAGCATAACCTCGAGAGAGAAAAGCCCTCCCTAACTCGCTTACTATAAATACACCAAGCCACTTAAAATGGCTATGTTATGTTAAAAGAGAGCTGGTAATTTGATAGTGGTCTCCACTTAATTTGATTAGGCTCTTCTTGAACTCAAGGGCTGCAAGCAGATGATCCTCCTTTCTTTTTCAGTATTATCCTCTCAGCTGCCATGCTGATGTGACCATCAAGCCTCCCTCTGTGCTTGGTTCTCATGGGATGCTGACAGAGAAACCCTGAGGGACCAAGACCTGTTGTCAGGCAGTGATCCAGCAGGACATTTAAATACACGCCCTAACCTTTCTGGACAGTGAAGTGCCCACTTGACAGAGCCAGGCAAAATGTTCTCTCAGTCAGGGCAAAGCCAGGGTCCAGGGGATAGAGCTAGGACAAACTTTCTGCTGATAAAATAGGTCTTATTCACTGCTCAAACAATGCTTTCCTTGGATTTTCTTGCCATGTTCACACATATTTTGCCTTCACTTTGTGAAGCCTGTCTATCCATAGCAAGAAAAAATATGAGCTGGAGTGCAGCAATGAGTACAAAGTCACAAGGAGACAGAGACTGGCTAATTATTGTCCAAGTTGACTGGCCGAGGACCTTTACAGAACTTCACATGAGTGCACATTTCCATGATAGTCCATACTAATGAAGAGGGAATGGATGAGTTAAGGGCAAATCATGTTGTCAGTGGTGACTGGAGATGAAATCATGGTGCTCACTCATGCTCCAGGCAGCTGGATTACCAACCCTGCCATGGACCATGTCTGTGCCATACAGTGCAGAGCTCTAGATCCCAGAGCAGAGTGGCTTCACCTATACACTGCCCTACCCAGGCTGCTTAGTACTGCTGCAAATAAACAGGGCTATGGGGTAAAAATCAGCTTCTCTGCACTGCAGTGTGAGGGAATTTGCAGTTAAGCTAGGCAAAGAGCAAACAGCACAGTTAGTCTCCCCTGCAATGAGAGTCCAGAAGACAGCACTACCTTAGTCTTCTCCTCAGCAGACTAGAGCAGATGTTCATAAACCATACACATAGCCAAAACTCTTTAAAAATACCTTGTTTTCCTGATTGCTTACTTGGAGGGAAAGAAGTGACCTGGTTTTAGGTCACGGGGGCTAGCTGGCAGAGTCTGTAGCCTGAACAGCATTGACAATAAGACAGAAAGTAACCTGGAAGGGAGAGGTGAAGTTGTTCTGGTCTGAGGGAAGGGGATGGACTTGGTCCACTCTTGAGAGTCTTGTCAAGCTTCCATAGCAATGCAGTCAGCCAGTCAGCACCTTTTGCATGAGTCCAGATTCTGGTCTCCCTGGAGTCTGATCCAGTTCTCACTCAAATCAAGGCTAATTGTGGCATTACCCTTAAACTGCTGAGTTGGACAGGGACCCTTCCTACCCAGGTCCTTCAATTTCTGCTTAGTGAACTTTATTCTGGGGGCTGTATTCTGCATGAGTTGCCCCCTATACAAGGCACTCCCAGATTTGGAGAATTAATATTCCCAGACCCTTTGCTCTCTACCAACAATGGAGGAAGTTGGCCTTAACGACAGACAAATTGCTATTCAATATGTCCTTAATTAATATTAAAATCTATGTCAGGTTGGTTTGTTGTGTTGTTTTTTTAAAAATCCTCTATCTCTTTGTTATTTATTCTTTTCGATTTTTTATTTTACCTCGTTAATGTAGTGGTGATTTAGATGCAGTTTCCTCTCTCTGCTGCACTTAATGAGTCGTCAGCTTTATTCACTCTCACCCGCATCCTCATGGGAGCATGCTTTGATTTTCTAGTGGGTGCATGAAAACACAGATTAAAGCAATTAGACAGAAATAATCTTAGGGAAAGGGGAGAGAGATCCAGAGCGCCTAATTATACCATTTTAATCAAGACACAATTATGCAGAGACTTTTATAGATTATAAATTAACCAAACTTCAAAGGCAGAAAAAATATCATTTTAAATGTGGTTCATTATGCTTGTTGTTTCTGCCTTGTGATCTCTCCCAAACTGGACTTCAGGGTTCATTTAGAAAAAGTTCTGGATGCTGCTTTGCACAAATGGAGGAGACATGGACTCAGGAGACCCTGCTTGCTAGGACCAGTGTCTGGAAATGGCCTCTGGGAGAAGGTCAGAAATCACAGCGGCATTTCTCACTCTCTAATCTTACCAATCTTTTCCCAATGTACTGAGTAAGTGCAGCTGCTGGTAGGCCAGGACTGAAGACCTCCAGCTGCCTACATGGGTCATGTAGGGAAAGACCCAGTTTGGAGGTCTGTGTTTTGTTTTGCCCTAGAAGGCTATGCCAAGCTGCCAGTGAAGGCCTGTGGGTACTGTAGTCTAAAAAGCAATTTCCCAAGCTACAAACATTCCAATTAGAAACTCAGTGAGTGGGCAAACAAAACACATCAGGCTGGATGTGTTTTCTTCTGAACCCTGGAGGAACTTAAGCCAGCTGCTCCAGATTTATAGCTGCTCCAGATTTATTGCAGCAAAATCGCAAGGCACTCAGGCTCTCAGAGCACGTAGGAAGGTGTTCTGCTCCTACCGTCCCTGCAGAGGAGCCAGAAGACCTCCCGTCCCCAAGAGCTCCAGGGAATCCTGGTTTCTCATGTAGATGTCATACTGCTTTATGATGGGTAGTGTCCACAGCTCAAGCAGAAACAAGCAGGCCAGTTCAGGCACCTCTGATTTTGTGGCTGCAGCCCAGCAATGTCTAAGAGGCATCGTGCTGTGAACACAGCACTAGCGATCCCTGCTGTACCACCGTGCAGCACTCCTTCAGCAGCTTGCAAAGAGCTTCCAGGTGTTAGGGAGACAGGAGAGGGCTTGCCACAGTGATCCTCAGCCTCTCTGAAGGATATCTCAACCCCTTGCCATTGCCATGGCCACCTCACCCTGTGAGCGGCAGTGCTGAAATGGATGCTGTCCTTTTCGTTAAGGGCAATCCTCTCATCTGCCAAGGGACTGGCCTTGACGGTCTTCCACCTGCAAGTCAGTCCTGGTGACATTCATGCAAGCTGTCTGCAAGGTGGGGATGGTTGGGATATGCCCAGAGCTCATCTATCTGAGTGACAGGGACACCACCAGGATAGCTGGGGAAGGAGGGACACTGTCAGCATTAGACACCAGGTCCTGCTATTGAGCCTGAGGTTCAGCAGTCCTTTCAAGGAGTGAAAGGCAACGTCTTCCCTCGGCTGCCCTGAGCCAGGGCGACACCGTACCCATCACCTCAGAGGGGAAAACTCAGGGTTGTTTATGCACCACATCCACCATCCATGTCTGAGCGGTGGGACTGCTGTAAACTGATAGAGGCAGACGTGGGTAGCAGGGAGATTCCAGGGACAACTCTTCCTTACAGTCTCCTCACTCGTTTGCTCCTTCCCCTTCTCACAGTGAAAGACACAGGACTGCAGGCTGCTGCCCTTGATGTCCATTATCTCCTACATCCAGGGCATTACCTCCTACAGCCCGAGAAGGGCTGTAGGGCTTTGGGGGTGGCCTCCTTCCCCGTCTGAGGGTTCAGTCCTATGGGTGAGCAGTGGTATCGGAGTGCCCTCTGCTGGGCCCATTTCTAGGCTATTTGGACTGTCCAATGCTTGCACATCCGCAATACCCTTGGATAGCCGAGTCTAGGCTTGCCCTCACCAGGCTCTGACACCCTCACCATGGTGGGCATCATTCCAGCAGCCATACGAGCCAGCCCACAAGCCGCATGGAGTTCTGTCAGTGCTGGGTTGCAGCCCCAGAGGAGCCAGCATGATGGGCAAGCAGGACAGAAAAGGTCACCATTGGGCTCCATGTATGGTGGGGATGTGTATGTGAGGTGCAGGCATCACTCTCGGAGACAGTTGCCGTGGAGCTGCAGGAGATGCAGTTGCAGGAGATGTGGTGGGGTCTCCCAGGGTTTTTTGGATACATTCCCACTTCTGTGGGAGGAAAAGTCCATCCCCTGCTTCTTTGCTCCAAGAGGCAAGAAAAATTAGGAGTGTGGCAAAATGGGCTAAGGAGGAGCACACTGTCCCTTGAGGCTTGGTGCTATTTGGATGTTTGATGGGAGATAGTGGTCTGGACATTTTGAATGAGTCTCCACACAGCTGGGGTGAAACATCCTGCCCATTCGCCTGCTCCAGGTGGCTGGGAGCCTCCGTCACACTGGAATGTGTATGCCTTTATTCTTCACCCTGAATTTTCCTCCAGAGCTCCCCTAGGTATCTCCCTCTGTTTTGACTATCCCAGTCTGCCTTGGAGAAAAGGAAGGCTAAGATAATTCTGCCTGGACCCAGAACACCTGAGTTCAGACTTGCTGGTAGATTCCCAGGTTGTGCTAAGAAATCTCTGGAGACTGTGCACACAGAGTGGGGATCTGAAGTCCCTGTGGATCTCTGCTGATTTGCATCAGCAGAAAACCTGACACACTGTCTCTGGGCTCCGGAACTACAGAGGTGACCTTCTATTGCTATCAGCAGAGAAGAGAAGGAGAGAGCAAGATTAGAATACAAGGAGTTCAGAACCCTCTGAGGGGCTGGTCACTTTGTGCCTTGGTATCTAAGTCATTCAAGCAGGGATAACACTGACCTGACAGATAAGATGTGAGCTAATTAGCAGTGCTCCCTTTGAGCTCCTCCCAAGCTCAAGCACTGCAGAAATGCTGAATACCAGGTCTGATTACTGTTCAGGGAAATTGTTAGTTGGAAAGATGCAATGGAAACTGGATTATCCAGGGAGTTGGCTTGGTTTTGAGACTAGGGTGCAGTGTTGAGGTATTTGGGGGCCTATGAGGGAGAGATGAAGTAAGGTGCTGGATATGCATGTACCAGGGGGCTGAGAGAGTAGAGGGGAGTCCCAGACAAGCCCTGGAGTACAGTCCCTGAGGAGAAAATTCTTTCCACATGTAGGAAACACGGGTAGGCAGCTGAGCCCTGCAAGCACTTCCACTAGGAACCGCCTTTTGTAAATATTACAAAACAGTGATAGCAAAAAACCACCATCGTCACCTCACCCCCAAGAAAAACCCACAACGGAAAGGAGATTGATTTTAAAGAAGCAAACATAAATGTCCTGCAGCTTCAGCAAGTGGAACAGTGCTTTGTCCTGCACTGGAATAAGACATTGAAATTGCTTAGATATGCAGTCCCTCAAAAGACTTCAGCACAGGACTCACACGCAGTGCAGCCACACTCACTGGGACTGCTTGTGGTCTTGAAATGCTTGACAGCTCTCTGCCAGGAAGGGAGCTATGAGTGTATATCATTCTTCCCTGGCTTTGTTAGAGTAGTGTAAAAAGTAAACTGATAGTGTCCAAGGTGGAGCAAAAGCTGGGCTTTGCTTTCCCTCAGCTTTTTGTTAAGCACTGCTGAACTACTGCCCTCTCTCAGTCTCTGACAGTCATCTAAATGTCAAGCCACAGACAATGCAGAGCCACCCTCTGCTCCTATTAACCCGAAGTACTGAAAAATCGCAGGCCAGAAAAACTTTCTCTGGTAAAAATGTAAATGTCACTATATAGAAGGCAGCTCCAGCTTGACAGAAAATCCATTGCCTTTTTCAAACAGTTTGTAAGCTCTGTGGATGCTATGCTGTAGATTGTTGAGCAAGCAAGGGGGAACACAACTGCTGTTTTTCCAGACCCATCTACTCAATCCCCAACTCTTGCAGTTCATTTACCAGTGGATGGGCCTGACACTGTCACAAGGGCTTCTGTTTTAAAATGCATCCAAAAAATGTGAAAGGCATCAAAGACCTTCTTCCTTTCTCCTCACCACTCAAATCTAGATGCTTAAGGTGTTGGCATGAATCCCATTCTTCATGGTCCCCTAACTAAATCCTGGCCAAAGAGGTGTCAGGTTGGGAGTTCCCTGGGCTCCTGTATGAAAATGATTTTCTGCAACTGAAATTGAGATCCCATTATCCCAAACTGGATCACTTCCAAGTAACACTGAAGCCCTCAGCCTGCCTTCTTTCCTGCTAGGTACCAGCTCCTACCAAATAAGTCAATGCACATTACTGGTGTTCTGCAGCAGTGTTGGAGATCTGCTTCTGGGACATCTCAGGGTTTGCAAAGCTCCCAGGGGGAAGCCACTCTGACTGGACTGTGAGGAGAAGAGTGGAGAGGTAGAAATCCACACTGCATTCCTGGAATGCGCCCAACTACAACTCTCTGAAGCTTCTTCTTTCCCTCCAGGTCTCTATAGCCATCTGCCCCATTCCTAGACTGGTTGTTCTGTGTGAGCACAGACCATGAAGGAAACAAAGACCAGAGTAGTTCTGAGATATGAGAAATGCTTTTAATCTGAGCCCTACACAATCCACCCATCCATCAGCCAGTGACTCCAACTGTCTCCCAGGCTGTCTGTAGCTTTAATTCCTTCTCCCTGATTGCCTTCTGTTTCCACTACCCTGGAAGCTCCTCCTCAGATCAGCTGGAAAGTAAGGGCCAGTATGTGAAACAGTTAAATGCCCTGTAGAGGATGCCAAGCCCCATCATCTGCAACATAGTCCCCCAAGAAAACAAGCACATACTAGGTATTTTGCACCTAATCTCAACTTGTAGAACTCCAGGGCAAAGAGGGCTCTCTGATAAACTCAAAGCACTGTGGAAATGACCACAGAGTAGCAACCAGGAGAGGGTGTGGAAAAAAAAAGAGATACAGAAAGGAAAGCAGTAAAATACATACATTTGAGGGCAGCGGAGACACGAAGAGTAATGTGGAGATTCAGAGCAGCAGAAAGCGAGCAGGTGAAATGATATTCACAAAGAGTTGGCTATAGGGAAAGAAAAGGGGAGGGAGGTATGTAGAGGGAAGGGCATGGAAGTAAAGGAAGAGAACACAGGGCAGGAAGGAGAGGGGGGAAGTCAGTCAGGGAGAAAGAGAGGGATCTGGAGGGATTGCCTGATGTCAAATCTGATAGAAAAGAGGATTTATCTGCAAAAAATAACCCAGATCTAAGTCACAGCTTCATAGCAGCTGCGTACAGAGTCACAGCCCTGTGTATTTGCTCTTAAGCAAGAGCAAAAAAAAAAAAGCTGATGCAGGTTGCGAACCAAAGCAGGATCTTGCCATACTAGGAGGCTGCCCGCCAGCCTGGACCAAGACTAAAGGAAGGCAATGCAAGGGAAGGAAAGAGAAAGCAAAGTAGAGGAAAGCAAGATGAGGCAAGGAAAGGAAAGGCAAAGAAAGGTAGGAGAAGGCAAAGAAAGGCAGGGAAAGGCAAAGAAAGGCGAGGCAGGGACAGGTAAAGCAAGGCAAGGGGACGGCGGGTTCGTCCCTGTCCAGGGTGCTGACCGGGGCCTGCCACCTCCCAGTCCCCGCAGACCCTCCTCCTCCTGCCCTTTTCCTGGCACAGGGGGGTAGGAGCCATTCCGGGGACTTCAAACAGTTACAAAAGCAGCAAGCTTCCTGGAATGAGCTGAGCAAGGGAAAAAAAAACATGTAGTAAACCAGATGTAGAAGATATTCTTCCTCTCTTCTGGCAATAATTTCAGCAGCAGGGCTGTACTCCCTAAGGACAGGACTGGATGACTGTTGGTGAAGTGTGTGCCCATGGCTGGGGAGATGAATGAACATGAGGCATCTCCAGAATTGCATTTCTGACCTGTTCGGATAGGTCATTGTAAGGATCAGCCATTCTCTTACCCTTTCTGTGAAGGACAAACCTCACTCCTCCTTGGGCTAGGCTCTAAGTACTCCTAGCCTGCATTGCCCTGGATATGTCTTGGTGCTTTCTGTCCTCATTGCCACATCTCAAGCTCTCAGCATCCAAACTGGAAGAGCAGAGATTGAGATGGGAAGACTGAATCATCTATCCCACCGGCACCAGATCTGTCCAGATTATATGACCAGGAATTGGTAGTCACATAAGTGCTTTGTATGTTGGGCTACATTCACCACCAGTGAGCTTTTGATGAAGAGCTTTCTCTCCATGGCCTCAAGGACTACAAAAGGCTTAGTCTGAAACATGGTCTGAAAACCATGGTCCACCCACAGGGTGGGCAGGTGCTTTGTCTTCACAGCAGCTCAAACCCCTACTGTGGACTGCCAGGTCATTTTGCAAAGAAGAAAGGGTTGGAAGGGAGCTGGCCCCCTCTGCCCTCAGCTCTAGTATGTGTCTCTGACTCTTTCCAAACATGTTCTGGCCTCACCAGGCCGTTTTTGTTCCAGAGAATCGAAAATCAGCTGCAACACAGAGGAGGAAAAGCCTGACAGAGTTGCTCCTTGGGCACTAAAAATCAGTGTTGGCACAGAATTGCAGAAAAAACTTATCTTTCTGAGATCACCCTAGTACCAATTCGTTGTTACCAGCAGCCTGGTTTTCCAATCTGACACCAACAGTCTGGCCCAGAACAACATGTTTTAAGAGTAGGTTGGAAAAACCTGACAGAAGGAGTGTAAGGTGGCTGGCCCTGCCCCAGGACTCCCAATAGCTCGATAACACCACCTCCTTTACTCTCTGTGATTCTTATACGTGAACAAGTCAGAGCACAAAATCTCCAGTCACACCCTTGTGTTTCCAGAGTAATCACAACACAAACATTTCTTTCCAACACTGTAATGCTGCTCACACTTACTACATAGAAGGAAACCACAGTGATTTCCGCCACAACGGTAAAAAGCAAGAACACCATTATAAATACTATTCTCCAGGTCACCGTGAAAGGCAAAATGCCTTTCAGGAGCACAGATGTGGGTCCTAAATCTCCTGTTAACAAAATGAATCAGGGAGCCTTTAATAAACTGGGTGCACATTTCATGGGGTTGTGCTGTCCCATCTTTTGGGATGACTGAAGCAAGTAAAATGCACCAGGAAGACTCAGAACAGAACAGCCTAATCCCAGGCCAGCTGGGATGAACAAGCTGCCTTGCGGCATCTCCCTCAGTTCTGCTCTCTTTGGCTGTGCTGTGCCCAGCAGCTGGCTGACTGAGTAGCTGTCCCTCTCCTGTGGGCCACTGCCACGTGTCTAAATTGGAACATTATTCTCTGGTTCTAGGAAACTGGATTAAGGATCAGAAAATACCGACTGTTATTTACCTTTGATTAAAACCAGCCCTCCTCCCTCCCAGGCTGGAGAGACCAATGTTGCTGTTATTTACTCCGCTGCCAAACCTGGAGTTCAATCCCTGCCCTGCGGCACTCAATAAAAGCCAACGCAAAGGGGGGGTTGCTATATGGCAGGCAAGCAGTCAGGGCTGTGTGGGTGGAAGGGGAGTGATTATCCAGGCCGCCAAGTCCAGTTTGTTTCTTTTGCAGTCAGACTCTGGCTCAGCAAGGACAGGGGTGCTGGAAGTGCCTGTCCCTGTGGCTCCAAGTGCTGACAGGGATCCATCTGAGGTTGGAAGTCTTGTTTGCCCCCATGCCTGTATCTGGTCTTTCCCCCTCACTACATCCTGGCTTTCAAACAGCCCCCCTTTTTCTTTACCTCCTTCTCTATCTCTCTCCCCTCAACCACCACCTTCACCCTCCTCTCCCCCACCATGACCTCCCTGCCTCCCCTTTCTGCTTTTTCCTCTCTTCTGTTCCCTCTCCTTCCCACCCTCTCCCCCCACCTCTGTTTCTCATTCCCCTCATTCTCCTCCTTTCCTCACTCCCACCCTCCAAGCCGCTATTCCAGGACAATAGAGCAGATGGCAGGCTGTTTGTTTTATATGTCCCTTTGGAAAATCAGCTCAGCTGTTGATTCTGCGACTTTTTCTAAAAACAGACGCCATCCAACACTAGCTGAATGCTGGTGGAAAGGGAGGGGGGTACGGAAGGGCCCTGCTCCCCCCACCAGCTGCACTGAGACCTTGTCTGTCAGCACCTCATACCATGCCTATGGGAAACAGGCCTGTCTGAAAGCCCAGGAGCCGCCTTCTCTCCACACTAGATGAAACACCATCACAAGTGGAAAGAGCCTGCCCAGCTTCTGCAGACAGCCTCGCTCCAGCTGCCTTAATGTGGGGCAGTGAGGAAGGGGCGTAGTCTTTTCAGCCAATCCATCCTGCTCATTGTCCCAGTCTGCTGCTTCTCTGGGTGTTCCTGAAAGCCGAGTTACATGCGGTCTCCCCAGGCACAACACACAGTAGAGACTGATCCTTCTTCCAAGCCCCATCCTACTGGGGTAGATGTGAGTGCAAAGGCACAGGCCAGCATTGAGTGTGTGTAGTGGAAGACAGTCTTTGCTGTATTCTTTCCAGCTTTCCCATCTTTTTATTGAACCCCTAAGCCCAATATGCCAGTCCTCAGGCCAGCATTCATCAGTTGCCAACACAGCCATGAAGAGCATAGAGATTTTATTCTGGTTCTTTCTCTTATCTAAACCACTTTCTTCATCCCTCACCTCTTCCTTCCCATGTGCTTGTATCAGCTATCCTTCAGGTCTGTTGTTTCATGGTATTTCTGGGTGGAGAGGGTTCTTTGCTCCTGAACTTTTCCCTTCACTGTCTCAAACTCCATCTTGTTCCCCAGACAATGCTGTACCATCGATCCTGTAAGCCCTCCCCTCCTTCTTCACTCTCTCTCTGCTTGTAAGTGCTTCACGGTAGGCACCATTTTTCTTTCTGTTCATCACCAAGCACAAGCTGGCCTCAGCTCACAACCGGGGTTGCTGGTTGTCTGTCAAGTGCACATGCTGGATATTTTGTGGCATATCCTCCCTCTGACACACCATGGCCACAGGCACTGGCTGCAGATTCTCTCTGTGCCCCACTTCAGGGGTTAGGACAGGGAAAATAGAGCTTCAGAACAGCAGCACCTCTCCCTATCCAATTGCCCTGTTTAGTTGCACTTCTTTTCCCTACGTTGCTAAAATCAACACTGTCTTCTTATCAAGCAGTGGCAGAAAGGTCACGACCAGCAAATCCACATACAAAGCACCCAGTTTAATTTGTTCTCGAAGTTCACTGTGAATCAGATGCAGTGCCCAGTGAAACCAAGGGAGGCTTGACCAAGGCACAGTCAGATGTAACATTTGAAGAGGCTCCTTAGCCTTGAAAAAACCTGGAAGGCAATTTGAGAGATAGGCAAGGAGCCCATTCTCGGGGGCCTGTAATTAATCACACACAGTTCAAACAGGGAGAGAGACAAGTTCACAGCTTTTTTGGAGTTCAAGATGGATCAAACAGAGAGCAAAAAAAAATCTCAGGCTGTCAAGGAACAGCCTTAAAGAGGCAATGCCAGCTGAGCGACAACAGCTCAGCCCTGCACTCCTTTAACCTCCCAGGTAATTGGGCAGAAAGTGTAAAGGAAAAATTCCTGCATCAGCTGGTGAGAACAGACACAGTCACTTGTACATTTGTGATGATATTCTTCTTCCTGGCCTTGCTTCTGTCTATGGTAATGCATCCTCATCAGTGGAGCCATAAGCACAGCAGTATCTGGGACAGAAGAAAGTCCCAGTTAGCATGAGAGTCCATCTCTGGCACCAGCTGCTAGCAGGGGTTTTGAGGAAAAAAATGAGAATAGTCCATGCCTCTCCGTGCCCATGCAGTTACCAAATGAAAAAGTCACTCACCCTCCTTCATCTTTGCATCCACCCCAGAAGTGTGCTCAGGTGTGTAGAGCCCAGGTGGCCAGTGGTGCAAAAGGCCAAGCCAGCTGTCTTGTAGGGTGTTTCAGGGATGGAAGACAAAAGAAATTAAACAAATGAAGGTAAAGAGCTGCTGATCCCACCCCTGGACTGTCTGAAGTGTCTGCACTGTAAACAAATGCAGAAGAAGCCTCAAAATTAAGAGGCCAAATCTCCTGTAAGGAATTGAGTATAACAGTGTTATTGCAAAAAAAAAAAAGTAGGAAGAAAAATAAGAAGAGGTTTGGGGGCAACCAACCTCATCTCATCTCTTCCAAGGTGAACTCTGACTTCCAGGCTGGCATCCTGTCTAGCACTGGTGGGCTACAGTTGTCCCAATCACAAAAATATCCAGAGCTGGATGTCCAAGCAGCACCTCCTTTCCCACTGTTGCTGGGCGGCTCCCAAGCGGCACTTCAAACACTCAGGTTAAATTCCCGTAGTCTCCTCCAAGGCCCTGCTTGGTGGTTTCCTTCCTTCCAGTCTCCTTTCTTCTTGTTCCTATTTCTCACCTCTTGGCTTTTGTTTAATAAACTGCTCATCTTTTGAAGGCCGCATCTTTAGCAAGGGGGCCAGGGAGAGAGCTGAAGACTGCTGTCTGGGTACAGGGTGGGTAAATCACACAGTGGTTCAGAAATCTGTTTTTCTTCAGCAGCAGAGCTGTTAAGAGGAATTGGCACCAGAGACAGAAGCATTGCCTAGCGTTGCTATTCTTCTCTCTCCCCTTCAAGCCTTTAGCAACAACTGCAATTTCCCACCTATTTCAACTAACTTCTCTTTTCCCCCTAAAGAAAGGAGAGTCATTAGCAATTTTTTGCACTGTCAAATAGGGGTTTCCTTATAAAAATTCTTTACAGCTAAGGGGAGAGCGAAAAAACCCGATAATTTTAACATGAAAGCCTCACTTAATACTTTACATTTCAAATACTGTAACTGCTTTTTTTCCCCTCCCTCTCCTTTTTCTGAATCTTCAGCATACAGCTTAAACATCATTAATAGTGCTGGTTGCTATGGTGTTGGGCTGGCAGAGGTCTCTCTCCTTGAAACCTTGAACTACACTTTGTGTTGTACAACAGCAGGATCATGCCAACACCTTTGACTTTGACCCCATTTTTCCCAGTTAAATAAAAATACCATGTCTCCATCCTTTTTCATTCTTGGGATAGGGCTTTTTTTCCTGCAATAAGAAAAGGGGGGTGAGAGAGAGAAGGAGAGAGAAATACAAAAAAAGGAAAAAAGAGAAGGAAAAAAACCCCACTTTAACAGTTACATCAGAAAATCATGAAGGAGAACAAAAAAAAGACACTCCTCTGGAAAGTTTCACATGAGATTGTTTCTCATTTTCCCAAGTAGCTAAACGTTTTAATAAACTAGGAAAATGAGACTGTAAAACCGCAACATCTGACAGCAAGCCCCAGGGGCAGGAACCATTCCTGAAACTAATTTTAACTCAGGTTTTAACATTGATCAGATTTCATGTGGTGAATGTCCCCTTAAGCTGTCTCTCTGTTCTTAGTGAAAACCTGGTTCCTTTTGTCGACTCCAAGAAGCTATTTTCTTTCCAGTGCATTGTCGTCACACGCATAACAAGATTTTTCTGTCATTCGCCTCTCTTCAGCCCAAGATATGCCCTACCCCAGACATCTTCTCGTCTGTTCTCAGTTTCTTTATGAGACATTTTCCACAGAAGTGGCACTTAACTGCTCCAGCAATGAAACCCAGTCTTAAAACCAGCCCCCATGCAGCCACTCAAGAAGTCAACCAGTTTAACATCTGTTCTTCAGCCATGCAAAAGGCATCAGGCCACTTCAGACCAGCTGAGGACAGGATCCAAAGCAGGCTTCCCGTTCCTCTGCCTTGCTTTTTCCCAAGGAAGGGAGTCCACTCTATCAGTTTCTTTTGCTTCTCTGGGCACATGAATCACATTTTGCTTTGATTGTCACCAAGACATCTACAGATAAGACCATCTCAAAGACTCGATTAACAACACAGCTGAGAGTTTCAATGGGGAAAAAAGATATGCAGGTAGTGTACATTTCTCTTGAAGACTCTCACTTCTCAGGGAAGCATTTTTCATCTTCTGGTTGAGTTCAAATCAAATCATTTGCCCTGTGGGGAAAGATTTACGCTGCACCTGCCTTACAGTAGATGGGTGTCTCTGTTGTGAGCCGCACAGCTTCTAGGTTGGCATATCTGTGCAAGACAAGTGCTTTGCTTGGCTCAAGCAATGGTCATCAGCATCAGCTTGCCCCACCTCTGCTTTTTTTTCCCAGTTCAAAGACACATTGTGCAAGAGAAGAAAGCAGAGCTCTCTGCTGCTTCACAAGCTGGTTAAATGCCTGTAAGACTGACCAGGCTGGAAAACAGCTCAATAGGCTCATGCATTCTCCTTCTCCAGATATTAAAGAGCTCATTCATTTCCAGATCCCCCTTTGCAGAGGTGGAAGGTCATTTTGATGCATGTCCTTTAAACTTTATGTCTACTGTGTAAAAGATGCTGGGTCTTGGGTGGGTGGGAGGAGGCGACAGGGTGGCCACCTTTCAAAATAGCAGAGGTACGGTGATAGTTGCCCTAGGCTCTTCCAGCCCACCAGCAACAGGGTTAGTCACATCAGCAGCATCAAAGCTGAGCAGCTCTTCAGAGAAAGGGCATTTGTCCTTTCATCTGGAGATTACAGGAATCTTTCACAGATCTCAGCAGTGTGTTTTGAAAGGTTTTTTAATGAGAAATACCTGTTTGTGGCATCACCTGTCATTTAAAACAGTCTGTTTGCCTTCCAAGCTTTCCCCGCAATGCTTTCCCCCAGCCATTTATCCATGTACCAAAATGGTTCCAAGGCTCATTCCCCAGCAAACAGAATTGCCCACCTTTAATGCCAGGCTCTGTATTCTACAAACATGCCAGAAAACCTGTAACCTATTTGGGCCTGCTCTTTCCCCCTGTTGCGCTCAGCAGGAAGGAAGAAAGCTGTTCTCAGCATCTGGAGAAAAGAAACACAGAGATAAAAAGCTCTTTGACTTGCTGTTTCCATTCCTTCCTCACTTAATTTTTATGGTCAGGGCACAGAGAAGATTATAAAGCCATAACCTCTAATCCCCTCCTGAGCGCTCCTTCTCCATCTCTTCCTTTCTCCTCTCTTTCAGCCAGTCCTAATCCTCTGTGTCTCCTCTCTCACAGGTAGGAGTTGGAGTCTAATCTCAGACGACAGGTTAGTAATTAGAGCAAGAGATTATCCTGACCCCATATCAAGAAGGTAAAAAGAAAGGAATAATGCAAGACTATACATGATCAAGCCTTCAAAGTTCAGTGCAGGAACCATCCTCCCGTCAGTCTATCTTCTCCTGGCTCCCCCACCCCACAGCCTTTCTTTTGTCCCAGCAGAGAGGAATTCCTGACTCTTTATACTCCCTGCCCATCTCCCCTCTGCCAGACAAGCACCATGCTTTCCCAGCACTCATTCAGAACAGAAATGGTCCCATTTTTCCACTTCTATAGACCTTGACTAAGCAGAGAATCAGCCAAGGGGCTGTGGCTGGGAAGAGTGGGTGGTGGGGAAAGCACAGGCAGATATGGAGGAAGAGGGCCTGCTGGAGAGAGGCTGGAGCCACAACACACCATCAGCCATCCTCAGTTGGGCACTGGTTACCCATATCCAGAGCTTATCTAGTCCAGTGAGATGAATCCACAGAAAGGAGCAGCAGCTGGTTGCCATCTCTAGTAGATGCTCAGCAATCATCACCCAGTCCTTGATCTGCTCAGGAAGGTACACTGCTCCCATCCCTTGCATGTATCCCAGCACAGATGGGAAGCCCATCCATGTGTCCAGCCTCATCTTTGGGGCAGATCTGGCCTCTTGTCCTGTGTCACCAGTATTCAGCAAGGACAAAAAGAGCCACCACACAGCTCCAAGATCACCACAGAAAAAGGGAAGTTGGGAGCACTGAGCTTCTTCAGTGTCCCACCCCCTACAAACACAAGATGAATGGTTGCCATCAGGACGCACTGTTGCTGAGGCTCAGGCATCACCAGCCTGCAGGCACCAGGACGTGTCGGGGTAGAGATGGCAGTGGAGTGATCGAAATCTGCTGGAGAGAAAGCAAAGGAAGGTCAAGTGACAGTTTTTACTCCAGCTCACAGCTGGAGAAAGGAAAACCTCTCATGTCCCATCCCACATCAGGCAGCCACCCTGCATTACAGAGCTCCAGGACTGATTGTTCAACTCAAGATGTCTTTCCTAAGCAAATCTAAGCAGCCAAACCTCCCTCCAACACCTGAATCCTGCTCTGCCCAGGTAGGCCAAGACCATGGCTTACCCTGACCACAGGCAGACAGATGGGCACTGCAACAGCCCCTGCTAAATGGTTCTGTTGATGCTCTTTTCATCACCTAGCTGCTTCCCATCTCTGCTATCTCCAGCCAGGAGCTTCCTACCCATTCTCTGCAAATAACAACTTTAGGTTTGTTCACTCAAAGCAGGGACACTTTTGTTTACAGTCAGCCTGCAGTGAACTTTTTTCTTTTTTCCCTTCCAGTTTTCTCAGCAAAACACAAAATAAAAAAGCAAGCAGAATTCTCTTTCCTGAGCTTAAAAGATCATTTCTGTTTCTTTCCCAGAGGTAAAAGGTTAACTTGTTCAGTCTCAAAATGTGAAAGAAATGGCAATACTTTTAGCTCAGGAATTGTCCAAATAAAATGTTTTGATACTTCTTTTCTTCCCACTCATCCAAAAAGGTTTGCAAAGTTTGTGAGCGTCCACCAACAGCTTAATGCTGGTGTGCCCCTCACCCAATAAGCCATGTGACTGCAAGGTTTCTGTCCCTCACTCTAGAACTCCTACACCTCATTTGGCTGCCTCTCCTCCCATCCTACTATTTTCTGGGCTGGGCTCACACCACAGCAACATCCAGAGAACTCATGCCCTGTACCTTGAAGGATCCTCTTGGGGTGAGAAAGGGCCACTGAGTTCAATAACATTGAGCTTGTTCTCAAAGACACCGTAGCTGAAGGTGACCTGCAACATAGGGTGTTGAGAAAGGAGCAGGAAGGATTAGATGAGTTCACGAGTAATGAAATTACTTTAGGTGATAGAAGCTCCCATTCTGGTTCCTTCTCAGATAACTTAGCCTCTGCCTTCCACGTCTCTTTTGTCTTTCTTCCCAAAATGGTCCACCATGCCTCTCCAAGCTCCCTAGACCCCTTGTTCGCTCCCCACACAAGGCAGACATGGTTCCATGTCAATGCCCTTTCCCCAGTCAATCACCATTCCTGCTTGTCTTTGCGTCACATTCCCCTAGGGATGCCTCCAATCCTCCCATCACTCCTCATACACGTGCTCCCCAACACTGACTCCAGGGGCACTGTGACTGGCGCCTGCACTGCAGGCAACATCTGTTCCTTATTTCAAAGAAGTATTTGTCAGGAAAGCCTCCTCAAAAGAGCCGATAATTGATCCAGTCCACATCAGTGCCACTAATGTGCCTGTAAGCTTCTCTTTCCTCACATAGCCCCTCTTGCTCCATTTCCCCTCCTCACCTGCTGAGAAAGCCGAGAGAGGGGGATGAGCTGCAGGTTCTCCAAGTGGGAGTGGAAGAGCATGTTGGGCAGCAGCTGCCCACCCACTTTGCACTCAATGATGTAACCCACAGTGCAGTCATCTGGCAGGCGGATTAGCTCTGAAGTACTCAGGAAGTTCCTACCACTGGAAGAGAGTAGGGCTGTGTGGGTTAGGAAAAGAGTCATGGAGGATATAGGCATCCACTTGGCTGGGACATAAATGAAGAACTTGACTGAAAACTAGAGTAAATTTTGGAACTAGGCAAGAAATCCCTGAGTTCTATCTGTAAAGATTTGGGAATATGTCTGCACTTTGAGCACTCCTAGTCATGCTGTCCCACCAATTGTTGGGTGCCATTCCTAATATGTATCCAGCTCCTCGGTGAGCTGATGCAGAGAGCTGGCAGACTTTGCTCAGTCCCTTTTCCACCCAACTCATTAGGTGAGCTGCACTGGGTCCTTGAGGGTCAGACAAGCCAGCTCAAGAGAAACAGTGGGACCACATGTACAGGCCCAGGAGGAAGAAGAAACAGCACAGTCTCTTGCAACTTGAATAAGCCATCCATGGCTCCACTGTATTGTAACATCACATACTTGGGCATCCATTGATGACAAGCTAACCACAATTTTAAGGCTCCTGTAACTGAAAGCAGCCACACAGCATGAAGCACTGTCTACTACAACACCCCTCAGCTAGTTCAAATGTCTCTTAACACAGACTTTACACCAGGTTAGGTGTTATCTATCCTTGCCACTTCCACTTTTCCTTAGATCACGCATCATTCTTCTGCCTGGCTCTACCATAAAATACATATCACGGGCTTCAGCCAAACCAGTCACCTGGTGTCGATTGTCTTGGTCTTTCTGGGTATGCACAGATCTGGTTAAGGCTAGCACAGCCATTGCCTGTCAGTGCATGTGCATACAGCCTGTGATACAACCTACGATACCCTGGAAAACAGCATATTCTTGTAGGCTGGGCTAACACAGGATCCTGGGACCTAATCTGTCCTCCTTGCATTAAGCTGAGGAAACGACAGTGGCCTCTGTAAGAAGGTGAAGATGGCTGGAGTCAGGGAATGGGAAACAAGTTCAGAAGGGAGGTACAAGAGGTGGAAAGAGGCAGACTGAGGGGAGAGGAGATAAGCAGAAAAGGAAAGCACTTAGGAAAAGAGTCAGAGGAAGCTGAAAAGGATGGTAAGGAGTGTGGGGGAAATAACCAAAAGCAGGAAGGATTATTACATTTGCTGACACGCTTCTTTTGCCTCTTTTTAATCAGGTGGCAGACCCACCCACTACATCCTCCCTCCAGTCCCACATGCTTGTAGATGTATAGCACTGCACCCTTGCAAACATCCTTGCAAACACCACACACACAAACCCTGACACTGACACGAACTGATGTGTGTCAGTGTTCCTCGTGCCCAAAGCTCCCGTGCCCCCTAGATACACAGCTCACCTGGCCCAGGGCACCATCTTGCTTGCCAGCTTGCGGCTGATGCAGAACCCAGCCCCTCCAGTGGCAAACCAGAAGCGCACAGGTTTCTGGAGAGAAACAGTAGAGAAAATCAATGGCAGAGGCTCAGACAATACCATACACCCTGAGATGGGAATGCTGGAAACCCAGCTTTGATGCCAGGATAAACACAGCTCTATTGTCACCCCAGAATCCTCACTGTTGCCCAGAAGAAGGACTTGCCAGCAGTGCAGCATGGATTTTGACCTCCTTATATTTGGAGCAGCCAAGTTCCTGCTGGCAGCAGTAGGTGGGCTGCCCAAGGCAGACTTATCTCCTGGCAGGCAGGTAGCCAAAGGTGCAGCAGCAACACGGATGTGGGACCCTCATGCATCAGATTGAGTCAACACCTACAACCACATCCAGGCAAGACCAGCGAGTATCCAGCTGTTGCCTGTTGCTCTTTGGACTTGTCTCTCATTGGGGTACATCTCTGGCCAATGATCCAGAGCATTAAAAACAATCCATTGGCCCCACCACCACAGGCTGTACCGTCTTGTTGTTTGGCAGTGTTTCTGAGGCCCAGATGGGTCGGTTCAGGCTGGGTTTTCCCAGGTAAATGTCCCATGATGCAGAGTAGGAGGACAAGAGTTTCAGGAGGGCTCGAGGGTTCAGGTAGTTGTCATCATCCAAATGGCAAAACCAGCTGGGGGGAGACGGAAATGAAGATACAAGAGGTTTGTGGGAAGGAGTATGCTTCTTGCTCTCAGCGTTCCCCCCGTGGCAGCCCTGTCTCACCTCCTGCCACTGGCCAGGAAGGCATTGAACTCAGCAGCCATTTTGCAGGAGAGGGCCGGGTGGCTGTGCTCAGCAGAGCAGTTGGTGAAGATCGCATGGTCGCCTGTCAGGAGAGAGGAGGCTGTATTTTGGGGCTGGCCTGCTTCACACAGTCATGGGGAGGATTTCTGGGCAGCAGGGAAGGGGTTTGTTTACAGCCAGCCTCCTCGTGGCCACCTCAGACAGGCATTCAAGCCCGCGGTGATTCAGTTTCCATCCTTCTCCCTACTAGGACATGAAACCTGGAGAAAGCCAAACAACTTGGCCAAGACTAGGACACCCACCAACCACACTTCCACCCTGTCCAATGCCAGCCAGGGTGCAGGGGTTGAAAGTCTCCCTCTTGGGTTGTTTGTGCAATGCGGCTTCCTCCCATTGATATTTTAAAGTAGATGACACTCTGCCTTGAGTTGGCGGCATGCCTTTGAGATAAGCCAACTAAAAAAAACATCACTTGGGGTCTTCATGAGTGCCAGAATGCCTCCCAAAGCCATGACAATTCAGAAGCTGAAGGCAGGGAGGGAAAGATGGTTTTACTGGACATACTTACCCATTCTCTTTTTCAGGGCTTCGTCCTCTTCATCAGTGAAGACGTAAGTCTGGAAAAATGAGGAAAGGAAGTTACTCCCAGGGCTGAAGATGGTGCTTCTCCTGGTCACTCACTCCTTTTTCCTCACACCTGGACTTGCTTGCTATGGTCACCCCACTCCATCCCCTGCTGCCATGGCCCCCTCCCAGATACCAGATGAGCAGAGGAATGGCCACACTCCCCCTCCTGCATGCACCATATTCAGCACTTGTGTGGCTTTATTTCTCCTCCCCACCACCTTGAGAACAGGGAGAAGGGATCCATGACACAGACTGAGGGGTAGAAGGAGGGCTGGCTTAAGAGTCGGTGGTAGTAAAATGAAAGCACCATGGTTGAAAGCTCGGGTTCAAAGGAGAACATCTGTTTGTGTGTTAAGTGTGCACAGCCCCCTGCCACTTCCCACCTCCTCCTTCTTTTCCTCCACCCCCAGGCCTCTCTAATCCCCTTCACTGCCATTATGTGGCACATCTCCCCCTCTTCAGGGCCAGGCATGGATCAGAGCTGGTGGAGAAAAGCTTTCCTCAGGCAGAAAATGAGCTTTCATGAAATCAAAAAGGAGTCGTGAGCCGTAAACAGTCTCTCCACCAGCTGCCTACAGGCTGGTTAAACGGAGCACCTGGGAAGGGACAAAGGGGATGAGGCAGGCAGACAACAGCTCCTGGAGCCATCATTGTTCCAAAATGCTCTAAGGAGATGAGAGTCTCTACTTGAGAGAAGCTTGATGTGAGCCGGCAAAGTGTACACACAGCCCAGAAGGCCAACTGTGTCCTAGGCTGCATCACAAGAAGCGTGGCCAGCAGGATGAGGGTGGGGGATTCTGCCCCTCTGCTCCACTCTCATGAGAACCCACTTGGAGTGCTGTGTCCAGTTCTGGAATCCCCAACATAAGAACGATATGGAACTGTTGGAACAGATCCAGAGGAGGGCTCCGGAGTTGATCAGAGGGCTGGAGCACCTCTGCTATGAGGACAGGCTGAGAGAGTTGAGCTTCTTCAGCCTGGAGAAGTGAAGGCTCCAGGGAGACCTCATAGTGGCCTTTCAGTATCTGAAGGGGGACTAAAAGAAAGCTGGAGAGGGACTTTTTCCAAGGGCAAGTAGTGATAGGATGAGGGGAAAAGGCTTTAAATTGGAAAGGGGAAGATTTAGATTAGACATTAGGAAGAAATTCTTCATGCTGAGGGTAGTGAGACACTGGCACAGGTTGCCCAGGGAAGCTATGGATGCCCCCCTCCGGAAGGCCAGGTTGGATGGAGTCTTGAGCATCCTAGTGGTGGGAGGCGTCCCTGCCCATGGCAGGGGTTTGGAACTGGATGATCCCTTCAAACCCAAACCATTCTATGATTCTATAATTCTTCTCCCCACACCCATCCAGCATTTGGGAGTCATGCCCCCATCAGGAGGCATGGCATGAGAAATGTTCTGCACATGAATGGTAGGCAATGAAGAACTCTCAAAGAATACCTGGCTCGAGCAGAGACAGCAGGATGGTTTCATGATCTCAAATGTATGTGCTACAAGGAACGTGGCAAATTGCCCTCCAACAGCTGAGCTGCAGCAATGTGCCCATTCCACCCCCACCTCACTGGTAAGGTCTCTAGGTTAAAACCACTTTCAAGGTGATCACGGGACAAGAAGCAAATAGCTAAGTCTCGGGTAAAGGAGTCACTCTGGGTCAGGGGACTGTATCACAACCTTTAGGCAAGGCAGGGATTATCAGTGGCACGGGATTTCCCTGGCCAGCATGTCAGAGCCAGACATTTCCACTATGACAAATATTTTGTCTTAAGAAAAAAAATTCTGAAACCATCGAAACTTTCTAACATTTTCAAAAAAAAACAAATACAGAAGTTGCTGGAAATGACTTGCTTACAGATATAAAACTGACTAGAAATCATATGCTTAACAAACATCATATATAAACAACTTAAAATAGGAATCTGCATCTTTTCACAGATTTTCTACTTGTGAAAATATTCCAAAGTTCTCACTTTCCTCTTGATGCAAGGTGGGAAATTTTTTTTTTTGCAGACACCCAACATGTTTCCGTGGGAACCCAGGAATGAAGGAACATTGTCATTATGGGGAACACCAGACTGTCCAAAATAAATGGAAAAAGGGGGCTAGGAGCGTGGGGACTAGGAAAATCTGATTTTTCTGACTCTCCCAAACTGATCTCCATTGCACACCTGGCTACAGCACTCCAGCCGTGCTCGAGTATGTGCCCTGGCTCTGTCCCATAGGAGATCACAATACCACAGGCAGCTGCCTGCATCCTCGTCTATCCACCCCTCACACCACTAAGAGCAGGCAACCTGGAACAGCAGTTGCTGCCACCATCTGAGTGACTGCTGCCATGTGTCCCTCAGGAAAGCCACACAGTGGCAGAGATGGGAGAGAGAGAAGGATCCTGGCTAAAAACTTGCCTGGAGACCATCTAGCACAGTTACCCAGTTCTTTCTCAAGGAGACACCAGATGCTATTGTCCATACTAATGGAGCCAGGATAGATTCAGATCTCTCTCGCCATGCCAGACGTACTGTCCCTGCTGGGGATATGCGAGCAGAGCAATACCGGTTGTCACCCGAGTCCCTGCAGGTAAATGGGGTAGACAGAAGCAGCCTCCACATCATATCCAGCAGACCATTTATGGGGCCATGCAGAACTTCCCATCACGGTGCCTCAGTGCACTGAGACTGGGCCAGGAAAGCTGTCAATGCTACTGCAAGGCAGCTGATCTGGGCCTGAGGAGGGAGACAGAATGGAAACCATTCCTCCATTCTGGAGTGGAGAACATGGCTGGGTGGGAAAGAATGTCCACTGGACAACACTGCAAGCAGTGATACAGAGCCACTGCTTTGCCTGGCACCTCTCCATGAACATAAGAGCCCATGCAATGATAAACACCAGACTTCGAGACCTTCTCACCCCAAACTGGGAAAGTAACCTAGCAAGGAAAAACCAGGAAAGTGGAATAAAGATGTGGAATCTTACAATCCACTTTCATCTCCTAAGCTCCTAGGGTATCATTTCTCCAGGAAGAACCCCCCTCCAAAATGCAAACACCTCGGCAATATTGTTGTTGTGTCCTGCCTAGAGAACAGATTCAATATCTACGGTGTGTTCACAACACTGAAAATGTGAAATACACTTCAGGTTAAGTCATTCAGATGTTTCATGTCAATCAGTTTAATGTTTGGTTTTTGAAAGCAGGGGAGGTGCTAGAATTAGTTTACGTTACCAAACAAAATGCCATTGCAGGCCAGAAACCTAGACTTATCTCCATCAAAATTACTGTGGTCAAGAATGTAAGCCCCTCCAAGATGCTGTCCAGCCTAAACAATCATCAAAACTGTTTAGACGAAACATTTTCTGAAGAAAAGCCCTTTCACTGAAATGACTTCCACATCAAGCTCCAGTGGAAAGTTTGTTGTGGATCAGTTCTCAAGAGGTTCCCCATCTCCCACCAGCTGTATATCTTCTCTTCTGCTTAAACAGTGTAGTTTCAGGGAAAATGTCTCTCTTATTGTCTACCCTGACACAGTCCAGCACAAAGGACTGTTAATTTGGCTCACGTACAGTCTGTCCGAGCCATAAAAATCACAGCTGTTCCTGCCTCCTGTTACAATCACCTAAGCCTGACCTGTGAGGTCTGGGTTGCTTCCTCCAGGAGGACAACTTGCTCTGAAACCAGGCTTGGCATCAGCAGCACAGCTAGCTGCTAAAATTTACCCACTGGCCACCTGTAGAGAAGGACCCACTGAATTGGTTTCCAGCCATGAGTAAGGTTGAGTGGGACAGCAAGACCCAAGAGTGGATCAGCCCTAGGAGGAGGCAGACTCTGCGCACTAAGGCTTCCGAGACCTGGATCTCTCTAAGACTGGCTCTTAAACCCTATGCCTCTCCATAAAGATTCAATAATAGGAGGTCTGGTGCCCTGTCCCTGGCCACACAATTAAATATGCTTTGCAAATCAAAAACTCTCCTATTTTTGCTAAGCAAGTTTCCTATATTGCAAATTTTTCAAAACTAACCCTTTCCCCCTACCTCCAAAAAAACCCTCCAGCAGCAGTATAATTTTTTTTTTAGAAAAAGGCTTTTGACTTTCATGTACTTCTCTTTACCTCCCTCTCCGCCCCCGCTACCCTGCCCTCAAGGCCATTTAGTAAAAAAGGCAGAAGCAAAACATGGAAAATTGAGGAGGGGGAAGGAAAACATTGAGCTTGCAACAAAAATTGATAACAATGAAAAAACACTGTTTAAAAAATGACTGACACTCCCGCTCTCCTTTTTTTCCTATTATTCTGCTCATTCTGTGAAGCTTTCTGTTGGGAGCAGCATGGAAAATTCAACACCTTTTGCCAGGTCTGGACATCATTTCCCTGCCAAACGGAGGGTCTGATGAACATAGGGCACTAATGTTTAATTCCTGTCATCAGTGGAATGGTGAGTGCCTGTTTGTCAAACACACGAGGAGGGAAAGGTGAGCTGCTCCTTAAAAACCCACTGCAAAAGCCCCAGTCACATATTTTCATGCAGTTGGGTTTAGATTCTCAAAAAAACCTGCTGGGTTAGGGTCGGGCAGAGAGGTGAAGTGTGTCTGAAGGAGGAAGCAGGGCATCTCAGATTCTGAGGGGGACACGCAAACAGGAGAGGAAGCGTGCTCAGAATAGGACGCGGCTTCCTGTGACGACCGCAGCAGATCAGACAGTTGCAGCACCATGAAGTGGAAAACCAACCTCACCCAGAAAACCCCACATCGCTTCAAGCACTCTCCTACTCAACATCACCGTCTCCATCCCCTTTCCTCGCTGAGGCCTGAATTTGTCTTCTAGGCACCCGTTACACATAGGCAGAGGTAAAAAAAACCACCCTTTAGGGGCAGCCACAGGGTTTCTTCTTTCTCGAGGGAGAGAAGTACTCAGGCTCTTGGGAGTGTTTCTGCCTACCAGTAAGCCAGTCGACACAGCATCACCAATGTGATGCCCCACATCAGTTCCTCTAACAAGAAGAAAAATCTCCTAACTCCACTTTAGCAAAGGGAGAAAATATCAAATCCCCAGTTTAAAAAAAAAAGATATTTGAAAAATCAAATATGCACTCACATCACTCCGAGATAATGCATGTGAGGGGAACTGCCCAAGGAAGCCAGGCATGGATTGTGCTGATGTGCTGAGGAGTACACCCCTGCAATCATCCGTCCTGCACTCCAGGAGGTCCTCCAGGTCCTCCTGCTTCACCCTCCTACCAGCTGCTCACTCCATCCTGGGGCAAAGGGTGCCCAGGTACAGTGTGGGCATCCTGATGAGGGGTCAAGGGGAGACACTCATCTCAAAACCTAGCAAACTCATATCACTAGGAGGTAGAAACCCACCATTTCACATAGACCTGGGGTAGTCTGTGCTCTCAGTCTCGTATGGCTCAGGCAGTTTGAGGCCCCTGGTGTTACTGAATAAAACCAAGGAAATTAAATCCCCTCCACTTCAAGCTGAAACAGTCAGGCTTAGGTTAGGAGCATGTGATGCCTGCGAAGAGCACTCATCCTCCCAGCCTTCATGGGAAGAGCACACACAAGCTCTTCATCCTCTCTGCCAGCCTCTCCCATGAACTGGTGAAACATTTTGCTGGGTAGCATCCCTCTTTCAAAATGAACTGAAGTCAGAATTAGGGAAAACGAGTATTGGATGGGACTGCAGTTCCCACTCTCCCCTTACTTTTGCCTTTATCCCTCCCAACTTACAACTTGCCTTTCCCCCATTACCAAACACCCTCTTTCTAGTCCAAATCAACATACTCACCTGCTCCCTAGCCCGAGATATCCACGTGTCCAGGAGCAGCTCCATCCTGCTCTGGTGAAATCTCTTGGTTGTCTTCACAGCGATGAAAATGTCCCTAAGGGTCAGACTTCCCTCGGTTCTGTATCCCTCTGGAGGTTGGACTTGCAGGTCATTCTGCCCCTTGCCCATGCCTACTGTGGCATCTTCTGGGCTTGCTTTGCTGCGTTGCCCTGGCTTCTCTGACATCCTCTTGCTGAGATCCAGACACCAAACTGTTTCCTGAGCCCCATGGTGCCGCATGGAGAGGAGAGCCACACTAACAAGGAAGATTGCAGCTCCAGAGAGACCATGGATGAACCGACGGCGCATGGCTTCCAAATTGCTCCTGCTACAGCCAGTGTCCTATTGAAGAAGGGCAACCTCTGCCCGTACCTCCAG
Organism: Dromococcyx pavoninus; assembly: GCA_033558185.1. Taxonomy (NCBI): domain Eukaryota; kingdom Metazoa; phylum Chordata; class Aves; order Cuculiformes; family Neomorphidae; genus Dromococcyx; species Dromococcyx pavoninus. The sequence continues at coordinate 182,776 of JAUMJL010000513.1, read as the reverse complement.
GTGAAGTTGTCCACTCTTCTCAAAGCCTCTGAAGGGGCAGCACTATCTGAGAGCAATGTCTGAATAGGATGTGGCCAAGGAATAGGGGTGGTGAAGACCAGAAAGCCAAAGAGACAGTAGCACCAGAGGATACTGGTGAAGGGGGGGGGGGGAATTTTCACAGACCAAGCAGGCTCAGTGACCCAGCGAGACATGGATACCTGATGCGGAAATACTCCGAGATGATAGGCAGGTGGGTGGCACAGGAGGAAAAGTGAGGTGCCAGGAGGAAAGCGAGCATCCCTACCCTCAGCAGAGAGGCTGAGGGACCCAGGCTGGGTGTTGAGGTGGCAGCAAAGGAGATCAGAGGCATCAGTGGGGAGTCTGGACCGAAGGCACCAGTTCCCCAAAAGGCATCAGTTCCCCAGAAGACACCAGCCCGCACATCCAAGCCAGGGCTGCAGGGTGGAGGCGAGCAGCCGGCACAGGGCTCCAAGGAAGAAGCCGGGTGTCCCGCGTGCTGCAGGGCTGGCCCACCACCTGCTCCCTCTCTGCAGGCTGTTCTTGCTCCCTGTCAGCCCTGGTCCCGCCTCCGGGCATGGGGCGGGGCGCCAGCCCCGAGGGAGGAAGAGTATGGAGGGGAGAGGATGGAGAAGGGGGAGCCCTAGCGCTGACAGTGAGTTTGACTCACCAGGGCATACCCGGGCTGGGACATCTCCGAGGTGACAAAAAGCGGATCTAGGACAAACCTGTTGCTTGACTGGTTTTCGCACTCCTGTATGACAGTCCAGCCCTGCTCAGCCCTGCGCTCTTGCGGGAGGAGGGGAAGGTGACACGGATGTGGGCTCCCAGGCGCAGGGTCTTGCATTGTTCTTGGGAAGAACGCTGTTTCACCAGGAATTCCTCCAGTTCCAGACTTTTCCTGTGGGCACTGCTCTGGATTGCTGCCCCTGCTCTATAACCCCACCCTTCCTCCCCAAAGCAGGATCATGTGTCCCCTGCCACCACCACCACCCCCACACACACACAAGTTCCCCGAAGTCTCCTGTATCCCCAGTGACCCCAGCCCTCTCACTCTTGAAGGTCCCTTTTTCTCTACCTCCAGTTACCGCCATTCCCCCATCTCACATCCTCATCAGGGATGCCCAAGGACAGTCTGCTGCCCAGGTTCCTGCAGAGTCAGTGACACAGGAACAGGTATGCCAGCACCAAAGAGCATGAGGAAGGACCTGCCATCTCCCTTTCAGTGTCCATGTCTCAGCATCACCGTCGGGTTTATGTCCCGCTCAGGTCCTTTCTCCCTGCAGCAAGGATGAGCTCAGCAACTTGTCCCTTGTGGCTTCTCTGCTGTCCAAGATGATGTTTTCTTTTCCCCTTCCACGGGCAAGGAAGGAGGGAGGGGATTGCCTTCTTCCTCTATGGAGAATCCCAGAGAGTCCTAAAGGTACAGTAACAAACTGGCACTTCCAGGTCCTTCCCCACGACCTTGCCATCAGGCATGGCTGTACATCTCTCCTGTGCCACCTTCACCCCAGCACTCTGACTGCCAGCAAGGCCAATGAGGCCAGTCTGGGGCCATGACGCAGAACATGCTGAGAGTAGCTGAGCAAGTCCTGCACAGAGTAGACTTTCCTCAGGGACAGGGCTATCAAAGACCCTCAAAAGGTGTGTGAGCCCTTCCCAAGACAAAGACCACCACAGACAGGAAACTTTGGGGTCAGCACCACAGATTGCTGTATGCTGTTGCTGGTTCAGCTGCATATGGGGTAGATGACCATGAAGGTCCCCTTCATGCTACCTCTAGGCCACTTCACAGAGCAACTGAGGGGTAGAGAGAGGCAACCAGCCCAGGAAGGGGATGATACCTACACCCCCACCCCAGTTTCCCTGTGCAGTAGGATGCTAGTGCTCTACATAAGCTACCGAAATCAGAGCGCCTCCTCAGGGAGCTGCAAGCTGTGGGCATTCAATCTCAGCATACCAAAAAAATAAAGAGTAATAAGTGTGGGACCCAGAGGAAATGTGAAGGGGAAATGGCTTCATGTGGCAAAGGCTCCCCACCCCACACCTCGTGCACATGCCAGATCTTGAGACCTTGGAAAAGGAGGTCAGGGCAAGGATCAGAGTCTCTCTGTTCCACACTCCCATCGTGTGTCCAGACGCAGACACTTTGCAAGTACACAGGGAAGATCTCACTGCAGGGCTAAAACTGTGTGCTGTGACATACACTTTCACCCCAGCCCTGTCCCTGCCTAGAACATTTTCCTTATGTAAGGAAGAAACCACTGGATCCACTTCTCCTCCCATGTATTTCTCCAAGTCTCCAAGACTCCTAGTCTTTCCCTGAAGCAAGAACATCTCCAAAGTATCTCCCATATCCCTTTGGAGGGTCCCTGCAGGTTTTATTTTTGGATCACTTTGAATAGCAATGTTTTCTCACACAGATTTGGGGCAGGGGGGAGTCTTTCACCTTCAGGCCTTACATTCCTGAAGGAATGTGAAGATGATCTGCTGCCTCTGTGCTCAATACTAGGATTGCTTCCATAGCGAGGCACTGCTCCTGAACCAGAAGTTAACCTTCCTGAGTGCTTCAGCCACACACCGTCAGCCTCAGGGAGCTGTAAAGGCAGCTTCCAATGCTCCAGGCATCCTGGAGCACTTCACAACCCTGACCAGGGATGTCGTCCGGGAGAGAAAGGGGACACAGGCAGAAGATCCTTAGTGATGTTCCCAGAAGACAGGCAAGTATGATTCAAAGCTACCTTGTACAGAGCATGGTGTGGGGTAGCAGAGCAGGTCAGCCCCAACCATGCACAAACCAGAACATGCCTTATGCGAGAGGTGAGCACAGTCGGTTTCTGGCGCTGAGACACCTCTTTCTGCTGGGCTGCCAGGGGTGGAGGGGGAGCATTGGGTGCCAAATCCTGCCCCCTGCGGGCTGCCCTGGTGGGCGGTGCTGCTGCAACTCTGCTGGGGCAGGGGTATAGCATGGAAAGGGATGGTGACTTCCCGGAGCGACACATACACCGCCTTGCCTGATCCCCTCCCCGCAGGGAGAAATCTTACTCTCGGTGACTCATTACAGGGGCTTGCACAGGGCCGTTAGAGCTGGTAATAGGTGCCCAGGTCTGCTAATTGCATTCTGCCCGTTACCTAACCCGTGACTCATTCCTCCAAGCAGGCAGCCACCCCCCTAGAGGTACAAAGAAGGCGGACTGGGGTGCGCAGGGCAGCGGGGGGTCATTTATGTTTGACTTGGAGCTCTCTGCCCTGCTTCTCACCCGTGTCCAGAACGAGTTGAAGGTGGATTTTCAAAGCCTCGGGGAAAACAAGAGGGATAAAGAGAGGGCCTGGAAGACGCCCAGGAACAGGGGAGACAGTGCCGCCTGCTGCTCAAAGAGCTGGGTACTGCTAACCTGCTTCCCGGCGTAATCTTTCTCTGCCTCCCTCCCCTTTCGTCCTGCTGACAGTACTGATAGCCTTGGGAGGTGCTGGGGGACGCCTGCTTATTAAGGGAGGGCTATCAAGCAACAAGCTGGGAGCACAACCTGACTACCCAAAAGGGACGAGAAACTTGCTCTTAACCACTCTCAGCCTAGACTACAAGGCTGGGGATAGTTCCTGGTGCCAGCAGGGTCAGGAGTTCTCAAGCCCTCAATGAGAGCTTCACACAGAGCATTTTCTCTAGGTACTCAAGCACTACATTTTTCCCTGCAACGATGTGGGCTCTAACCTCCAAATCCATGCTAGGGTGGATGAGAATCAGCTCAACAAGAGTCCCACTTTGTTTGCCTGCAAGGCAAACACCCTCCCAGGGGTTTGGCTGTGCTGGGATGCTCTGGTTGCATCCCCTGGAGTGGATGTCATTTGGGAGCTTTCATGTGGAACAACAGTTCCCCCTTCCCTGGGAAGAGAGCTGCATTGCTCCAGGGCAGAGTTGGGACTTTGTTCTACATTTTAGTGACTGCAGGTTAAAATCTTTGCATTTTCTTTCCTCCCCCATTCTCTCCCGTCCTCATAAAAGACACAGACAACTGGTTTAGAGCCTGAAATAACACCTCACAGGGGACCCGTGAAGATCAGCAAGCTAATCTTTGCTCAGAGCTTCCAAAGTGTATGGCACTAGCAGTGCCCTAATCACAGGGGTGAGGACACAGAGAAGACTTGACTCCTGTGCTGGTTGCCCATCTTCTCCCGTTGACCCCCGGATCTGTGGGCTCAGCCCTTTGCCTGGTTTCACGTTCCACAGAGCCTCACAGAGCCACAGATTCTGTTTCTTCTTGCATGCTCCAGGAGAGACCATCTACCACTAGAACCACCACCTGGGTATCCTGGCACCCTTTTCCTACAGCAGGGCTGATGACAATGACTGGTTAAAGAGTTAGAACCATGGTAGGGTAGGTGAGCACAGCTGCTGCTACCCAAACCCTGCATCTTCCCTCTGCCAAAGTCTGAACCCACACCCAGACCCATGTCAGGATGAGACCATCCCCCACTGGAGAGACAAGAGGATCCCCACTCTCCTGGCAGTGTGGCTGGGCTCAGTCTCACCGTTGTCTACCTGGAGGACAAGATAGCTGACTTGCCCCTTCACGATAACCAGGGCACGGAGGGATGCAAAGCTCTAGGGACCTCAGCCAGGCACATCAAGTGAGCTTTTCCCTGGCTTTCCCAGAGCAACCTGGCCAACTAGGGAGATGCAAGGGATTGAAAAATAGGGGGCAAGTAGAAACGAGAGGGAGCTGTGAAATGAGAAATGAGCATCTGTGGCACGCTCAACCTGTCCTCTCCCCACGCCTCTTGCTGTCCTAAAACAGCAAAAGCAGTGCTCCCTCCTTCCCCTGCAGGGCTGGGCAGTTGGGCCTCAGCTAAAGGAGGGCAAATACCCTGTTGTGCATCACCCAAAACTTCCCAGTAACACACAAGCCTGTAGCCTGCCACCCATTCCCATTATGAATGGTATTTAATTCTCCTTTACGTGCAGTTTGCCAATAAAAGGCTCCATTAATAATTTACAAGCAATAAAGAGTACAGCTCCTATAAAACAAGGGTTGTTTGCAAGCTTAGTGTCACTCCAGCCGTGCAGGGGCACTGTCACACAAGCTGTGATCCCTGCACCACGGGGCAGGAGGTGAGGTAGACAGGGGAAGAGGGGACCTGGAGCACACAGTGTCGCAGGGCAGAGGAGGCAGAGGCGATGGGAGAAGGGCTTCAAATGTGTGTGAGAGGTGCTCCTACACAGCCTGATCTACACATTCCAGATCTGGCAATCTGACCATGGACCAGAGTCTAAAGTGTTGGAGAACAGCCCACAAGGGCAATTTCCACCATGACAGTGGAAGACATCTCTCCAGTAAAACACAGAAAGCCCAGACTGGGATGTCAGCACGTGTCAGTCCCCAGATCCTGCTCGTCTCAAGCAGAGCAGAAAGGCTACCCCTGGGGGCCTTTGCTGCCAGCATCCCCTCAAGGAGGAAGGACACGCTACCTGGAGGAGCTCAGGGAGGCAGGGACCTCAGAGAACAGCTCGTGGGGACAGCAGCTGGCAGTGCCCGCTCCACTACCCCCAGTTCAATCGTCACCCTCCTCAATCCACAGAGGGCGAGTTTGCTCCTGGAAGATGCATCCCCGAACCACTTTGGGCAGCTCCTCAGCATGGCTCCAGGCGTGGGGCTCCACACGGGCCCAGGAGCACGGCAGAGTGTGGAGAGCCTGCTCTGCACTGCGGCACACCTTCAGCACTTCTGAGTCCCGCTGGCCTGCCTTCCCCAGCAAGCTCCTGGCGAAAACACAGAGATGAGCATTACCTTTGGCACAGAGAGACGGGGTGACAGAACCAGCCAGGAACTCCCTCACCACACAAAGCCAATTTCCCTGCCATTTTGACCCTCACAGCAGCCAACCCCAACACACCAGAGCAAGAGTTCCCACCCTAATCCTTGTTTCTCCCTCTGAACAGAGACAAGGGCTCTTCTCTCATCCTGTGATACCCTCCATCCATGCCACTCTGTCTTTCTTACCTGAGTCCTCTAACATTCTTCTCTGTGACCTCGACATGGATAACGATGGGGTATATTTCACTTTTAATTAGATCCCTCACACTCTGAACTCCCAGCTCTAGCAGGCAGTGTTTATTCTGGAATGGAAATTGAATAGATTTACTGATTTAAATGTAGAAAAAATAACCCCAGCCCCTGACAGTGAGATTAAATCAAGCCCCATACTGTGAAATACCATTGCTTTTCCAATAGTAATTCCATTAAATGTGGAATTTATGGACAGGGCCAAGAGGGAAGGGGAGAATTAAAGAGAAGGGTCACCCACTCCATCACTGCCAACCCAACCCAAGAGCCCACCAGACCCCTCGCTCAGCCACAGTTCACTGTCACATCCCATTTGTCATCATTGTCATCCACAGCCCTCCCTTTTCTCTGTGTGCCCTGAGCAGAGCTGTTGCCACTTTGGCGAAGATGAGGAATATGAGAGCAGGGAGGTCACTTCTGAGTATGGCATTTCCCACCGCCTCCCCCATGGAACCACAGTTGCCCTTTCTTTCACCTGAGCTCAACAGAGACTCAGGGAAAAGTCCATATCTTCTGCTGCTCCACAACCCCACAGCACCTGGACCTGTCACACCCTCCAAAGTACACAACTCCCAAGTAAATGACTCCTCTATCACAACACTGCCCTCCCTCTTCCCCTGTTCAGCTGCCATCTCCTGTCCTCCAATCCGAACAGGGTACTCTATCCTGTCTCTCTCTCCCCACACCAAACAGCTCAGCACCTTCTCCATTGCCTCCCGGATCATGCGGATTCGCCTGCTCTCCCTCCGGTCCTGGGGGGCACTTCTAGACACAGGGAGTTCCTGACCATGGGTTGTGCTGGGGTCCCCTTCTGCGAGCTTCTCTGTGAGCCAAGAGGAGATACGAAAAGGGAGATGTCAGCCCCTCCTCCCTCTTGCATGTACTTTCTACCTTAGACCTCACACGTTTGCTGCTGTGCTGATGCTCATCCGAGTTCACTGTTTATGGATTCTGGAGAGGGAGTCTAATTATACAACATTACATGTTGGCATGGATCTCTTGCAGCTTTCTGCGTACAGAACAAGCAAGATATCACAGCTGAAGACACCTTGCAGGGCAACAGCAGCACTTGTGTTGTGGTACTATAGCAGCCTAAGCCAGCTCAGAGCCATTATCCCCCCTTTGCCCCTGCCACACTGTTCCACCCCCTCTGTAACAGAGTACAGCAGGAAAAATAGTCACTGTATTTTGCCAAGTAGGTTTTCTGCAGGGTCTGTGAGCTGCATGGGCTCTTAGTTGACTCCAGCGACCGGCAGGGCTGAGGAAGCAAGGGGAGCAGGAGTGTCGGTGCAGGAGAGTGGAAGGAAGACTGGAGCAAGCTGAACCTCCTTTTGTGAGTGGCAGCCTGAGCCACCTCCTCCTGCTCAGAGGTAGAACGACAGCACCTGGCAGAAGAGCCAATGCCAGGCAGGAACGCAGCAGAGAGGTGATGCTGAGAGAGAGAACTGGGAGCAGAGCAGACAGGACAGCAAGGTCTGCTGTGGCTGAAGCAACAACTGCCAGATGCCCTGGTAACTCCCACCAGAAGAAGAGACAATGCCTTCACTTGGGAGCCACAGGTTTTGCAGCCAGGTGCTGGGCTCTACCTGCTGACCATGCTGCCCTAGGCGGCTGCCCACATTGCCACTGAAACACCAGCAGGGAACCTAACAAGGCTTTTAGGAGTTTATCACCCCTAAAATAGCAATAAAGCAATGTACTTAGGAGAAGGAATATTTGGAATTGGGTTCAGAGCATGTTCTACCTCTCCCAAGCCCCAGGCTGGCTGGACATCCTCTGCTACCTCTGTCTGGTGGCACAGGTACTTCCCAGACAGAACTGGATCCCACAAAGCCATCTGTTTCCTTTGGGGGCTGGCTTATACTAACTCTGCGTTGGCTGGAGAGTTTGTTGGAAGGTCCCCAACCACAGTAATGGCTTTGAAGCACGTCCCCATGCAATGTGAGGAGGACCCTGCAGAGGGCTCAGTAGGGCAGGATATATGGCGAAGTCACTCAGATAAGGAGCCCAGTGACCAAAATTCACAGAGTCATCCTTCTTCAGCAAACCAGAGATTTTTCACTACTTCCATCATTACCATCACCCCAACAGAACATACCAACTCATTTTTCAGTCCTGCCTCTGGCAAAGGGAGAACTGTAAAGACAGGTAAAGGAAAAAGATGGGGAAGGGAGAAGAAAGGGGGAAAGAAGGAGCTGTTCTCTGTAAAAATTCCCTATGGAAGAAAAGCCCTTTCCCCAGCAGCCTCTGCAGGAGTGTGTCTGCCGCACACAGCTGGTGGAAGAGAGAGAACAACAGCACTAAAGCTGGATCCTCTTGTTCCCAGGGATGAAAAGCTGATATGAAGTCAACCTGCAGATCCCATATCAACCAGGGGCTTCATCTCTGGGAAAAGGCGCCCAGAGCAGCAAGTCAATGCCACCACCACCCATTCAAGGAAAGAGAGAGGATCTCCATTTCCCAGGAGATCAGAAGGGAGGGCTGGTTTCTCTGTGGGCCAAAGGGATAGGACACAGTTAAAAATAGGAGGGAACGCCTTGCAGACACTCAGCCCATAAACGTGATCTGTCAATGGGTATTGGCTGAGAAGACTGAGAAGCCCCCACACTTAGCTGCTGGAGACACCTCATGTCCTCTCCAAGAGTCCCATGAGACCACATCTCAAGGACTAAAAGCACCTCTTCCCTGAATGGGACTGACCAAGATCTCCACAGAAGCAACGTCCTTGAGCAACATCTTAGCTCCCCACCGTATGGCTAAGAAGTGGCAGGAGGTAAAAGGGGAAAGAAGCCTTGGGAAGTAGGAGCCTTGTGTATTTTGCCTCACTTGGCCACAGGCTCCTAGAGCAGCCTTGGACATGTCAGCCACCCATTGCCTACCTGCTGGGCACACATGGAAGTCCAGGCGAGAGGTAGGCAAGTCCAGGAGGTTCCTGACGAGCCGTGGCACAATGCAGTTAGGTGACAGCACCACAGGACGGGGTGTCTTGACCACTACAGGGCGCACCAGGCTGTAAGGCTTTAGGCTCATGTCTGGGTCTGGAAGACAGAAATGAAGAAGGCAAAGCCAAAAGTGAGAACTTGGGAGATGAGGTTACCACTAGTCCACAGATCATCCTGTTCTTCTTGTATCATTCCCTCATCCTAACTCATGGAGGCACTTACCAACCATACTATGTCCCAGGAGAGACGCTACCCTGATTACAACACTCACCTACAGGTAGAGGGCTGTAGCCCTCTTTTCCCATTTCCTTGAACTCTCTTGACTTACACACCAGTTTATTCTCAACAAAAAGTTAGATGACCCCAAAAACCACAGAAATAATGGAAAACCCCTCAAAACCTAGGAAAAGTAGCACGGGATTCCCAAAATCCCATTAGCAGGGTTATAAGAGGGATCCTGCAGAAAGAGACTGAAGCATCCTAGATGCCAATGTCACTTCAGGACTCACAGGGGACAACTGGGTCTCCAAGGGTGATATGGAAGGTGCAGGGTAACAGCTCACCTGAGCAGGGGTCCAGCCACAGCTGCTGAGGGGGCTGTTCTGGGCTCCTCTGCGGTTTGGATTTCACCAGGCGCAGTTGGTCCAAGGCCCGTTTCTTTAGCTGAGGAGAAAGTGAGAGCAATAAGACTGAGAGCACAGACCATTTCACACACGCACACTCCAAGCTGGCTGCAGAACACCTGCTGGCAAAGGGGATGGAGCACACATACAAAAAGCATGGGACCAGGTCTGCCACCCATCAGATTCAGTCTGGGAAGTATGAAGGGGGCAGGAAAGCAGCCACAGAGCAGTAGCACTGCCTAAGCTGTAAGCCACTTGCTCTGCTTGCTCACCCAGCTGCCACCTCTCTACAAGCTGGCTTGCAAACAAAGTGGGGCAGATTGCATGCTGAGGTGGGGGAGTGGCCGTAGGCACACACACACATTGCTTCTTGGCTTACGTTATTCCTGTGGCCCCTCTGCTGCCCAAGCATCTGGCCCTTCTCCTGGATCTTCAAAAGCTGGTGAGCCCTGAAACGACAGATATGTTGTACTTTAAGCAACTAGAGCCCTCAGGGGCCATAGCTTGCTGTGCCCACTTTGCCAGATCCCACAGAGACCTGCTGAAGCACAGACAAATCAAAGCCCTCACTCAGCCTCCCAGTCTCTCAAGGGCACCCAAATACTATTGCTTTGGTCACCCATACGAGGCTTGGACAGCCCACATTATCAAGAGGTCAGTCTGCATTCCTTAGGACAGCTAGGGGATGCTCACCATAGAGAAATGGGGAAGGTAACCCAGATACTCCCTGCCTTCCTCCTCACCCTGGTTACCTGCTATAGTTGGGGACTGTCCCCTTGTCCAGGTCCCGCATGGTCAAGGGGTCAACACGGGAACAGTACCACTCCAGGCGCCCTTTGTGCATGGTGTCCATGACGTGAAGGATCTCCCGACACTTGACACACAGCGCGTAAGGGTCTGACAGCTCCAGGAGAGACAGGTTGGTGCGTACATAGAACGAGTCTCCAGAAAACTTCTTCCCTTCTTCTAGGGCTTCCCGAAGAGGCTGGTATCCTGAAGCAGGAGATATGGGTCACCAGTAGGGACACAGGAGACAAGTGTCACCAACAAGATAGGCAAGTCCCCAGCACAGCCATGATGCTACAGATAGGGGTGGGGGGTGCAGAGGAGGCAAACAGACAGAAGGTCTGTACCTCCATCCTGTAACTCAGAGGATGCACATGTCACACCAGACAGGGAAAGCTAGCGGAGCTGCAGCCAACCCCTGTGTCACACATGTTGGCCTAGGACCAAACAGGAGACGAGAGAGAATAACTGAGATTCACCTCAAGGGCTGCGTGGAGGGTCTGGAAAGGGAGGCAGAGAGCTCAGACTCAAAGGAGACCCAGCTGCCAGGACCTTACCTTCCACATCCAGCTGAAAGACAAGACTGGAGGGCTCATCCCAATGCAACAGGCTCAAGTAGGCGACCTCCCGTGTGCAGTTCTCCAGGGAAAGCACCTCTTCCTTCAACGATGGCACCCTCAGCTGGCAAGGACCCAATGCCATTAGACCTAGTGGCTGGAAGAGCAGGCTCACCCCACCAGCTACCTCACCAATCAGGGTTATACAAGAGATTCTACAGAGCAAGGCAAGCCTGAGGAAAGCTCTGCCTGTGGACAAGGCATCCTCAGTCTGCCTCTGGTTCCTTCCCCTGCCTCTGAAATACCTGCTGCCAGCCACCACCCAGTCTGGATGCTGGGCTGCCATGAAAGCAGACGTATGTGCATGAATGCGTGTGGGAGTGGGGGCGGAAGAGCTGGTTTATTTTCAGTTACAGGTAAGATATTAATTCAAGTTGTGTAGCTGTATTTCAAGTGGTGTCATTCTTGCCAAAACAAACACCCTTCCCTTCTTCCAGGAGCTTTCTTCAGAGCAATTATTCTCTATGGCTCGGGGAGGGGTCACAAAGGCCTGAAAAATCTTGCTCCAGAATTGATCGCTTCGCAACAGGCATGTGCAGGATGCAGGATGCAAACTGCTCTGAAATACTACAAGGTGACAGACAGCTCCAGGGACACACAGTCACATTGACGTCTTAACCTGTGCTGCTCCTTTTTGTTGCTGCCCTCCCGCAGCTGAAGGAAGTGTTTCAGAAGGTCTCAGCATTTTTACACGCACAGGTACACTTGAGTGCCACGAGACCTGGATGGATATTTGTGCTGCATAAGCTCTTAGCAGGCAGCAGTTCTGGGAAACAAGAGAAATGGAGGTGGACTTCAAGCTGGATAGGGGTCAGCTTGCATTGGAGATCATTTCACGTTACTTGCATAACCCCAGGTGCCTTGCAAACTCACAAAGTGACCCCACTCCCAGACTCACCTCTATGAGCCGGCACCCTTCCCTCAGTCCTGCATCCTCGACCCGTGAGCCAGGCTTGACCCACTGGACATAAATCCCTGTTCTGTTCCCTCCAAGGATGGAGATGTCTTCTCCAAGCCTCTTCTCCTGGGGTGAGAGGTTGCTGGGGTGACCCATGTTAGAGAGCTGTACCACCAGTGACCTGGCAAGGAGAAATGCCAAATCCAGCAACTGAAGTTTGCTGCCTTTTCTAAGAACTGGTCCCCCATGCTTTGGGTGTCTATTGTGCTGAGAACTGGCGTACAGAGCTCATGATTCACGGTCATCACCAGAGGGGGCACACACAGAGCTTATGAACCGACATGACCCATTCCACCCTACCAGCCCCAACACCAAAGACAAGTAGGGCTCCCCTGGTCCTCTCCCTACCTAGACAAACTTGTGTCCAGCCCAGGGCAACATCCCCACCCTTGCCATAACGTATGGGACAGCACAAAAAACGGAGTCCTGCTAGGAAGCAAGGACTACAGGTTCTTTATTTCTCTTCTCTACCACTAGAAAGAGTTTGCAAGGGGAGAGGCAGAAAAGAAGGGTGTCCCAAATGTGTCTCCCTCAGCACTGCAGAACATCCCCCCAAGCAGCTGGCTTAGAATGCCTAGCTCAGATAGCAGCAGTCACCTCCTAGTGACCTCCTTGCGGCTGGGAAGCGTGGACAAGCAGATCTCCGACTTCACTCTGGCATAGGTGCTGCTGGAAGAAGAGGAGAAGGCCCCAAGCGAGGCGCTAGCAAAACCACTGCCTAGGAAAGAGAGCAAGAGGGAGAAGAGAGGGCACATGACCTCTCCGAGTGCTGCAGGGAGCTCACGTTCTCAGGGTGATAAGGGTCTGTCATGCTGCTCCTGGGCATTTTCTAACTGACTGGGAAACTGAGGCTGCAGGAAGGCTTTGAACAGTCATCCTTCTGGAAAGGGTTTCCCAAGTCTTCTGAGAACAAGCAAATCTTCACTCCCTTCATCAGTATTTTGGTCAGAAGGCAGTAGCAGCCAGGGCCACCTGGATGCACCCAGAGATCAGCCACCAGCGCCCACCACAGGACCTGCCAGCGCCAGGAGTTTCACTCCAAGAGATTTACAACTCATCACCCAGAACCAATAAAACCTCAGAATGAAGGCATTTCTTTCTTCTGTTTCCTATTCCTCCAACTCCACATCAAGTTCTCCATCAATGCAGCTCTCCAGGAACTGAACAGAGCTGATGTGAATAACTACATGCTCTGCAGAGGAACAGCCAGCTTTTCCAGCTGCTATGCTTTGCATAGCAGGGGTCAGGATGTGTGGGTCCATAGCACCCTGCTCTGGATGCAGAGCCCTCCCAGTAAGCTGCACAAACCAGAGGCACAAGTTGTCCAACCCCTCTCCCCACAGCCACCAATTCTTTTTAGCTAAGCCCTTTGGGGAAAGCCCCCACCCTGGTACCTGTTGCATCTTCAATGCTGCTAAAGGAGCCACAGGACAAGCTACAAAGGACACAAAAATGGTTAGCTGTGAGGCAGCGGCTTTTCCAAAACCTGTATGCATCCTGTTCCCAACCCCATCCCTACAGCTATACCCCACCCACCAGCCAGTATACAGCTCTCAGACAGCCATCCCACTCCCAGTCCCCACTTCAGGCTCCCTCCTCCTCTGCCAGCCTGCTCTTTCTGACCCCCACAACAGCGACACAGCCTCAAAGAGCCTCCAGTAATCACCTTTTGTAGGGCATGCACCTATCTTCCCGTTGCCGACGGAGGATGGAGCCGATACAAGGGGGAAAAGGGAAGGTGGAAAGGCGGTTGATATCCTTCTCACTGTCAGGAGTCACCTCCTTAGGCAGAGTGAAAGACAAGATGCCTGTTAACACCAACATCCAGCACCACCTCTCCCCTACCTTTGGCCTAGGTTGAAAACAGCTCCCGGGGTACTGCATGCCTCTTCCAGAATCATCCATATCCCTCCAAACACTCTTTGTCTTCCCAAGGACAGAACAGGGATGGAGCTGCATGACACTGCATCCCCATCTGCTTGCAGTGAGAAATAGCAAATGAAGGGAATATCTAACCTTGTCATTGTATCTCAGTTTTAGCCACTACACACCCAGAGGTGTGAGTAACCTGTAGGACTGCCCACTTTAGGGTGCTCGAGGATGAGGGCTCAAAGAGTCAAAGGGAAATTGGTAAGAACCACTAAAAATAATCCACAAGAGATGCGATTTCTCCCCCAGCATATGTAGATTAAACACCGTTCTGGGGAGGATAACATCTTACATGGGCTTGTTGGTGTCTAGGGTATCATATGGGATGAAGAGAATTTCACTTCCCCCTCTTTCTTACTCAGCTGAGTGCTACATATTTTGGTGCAGCATTGCCTGGTTTGTCAGAGAATGAGACAAGAAAATATTGCATCTGGGATCTGCTTCCACCTTACACACCACCCCATGGCCAGTCTTCCACCACATCACTGCTGCATGATGAGCGCACTCCAATGCCTCTGTGCCCTTCCTGAGCAGCGTGGGTGCCTGCCTGCTGCCCTCAGCTGAGGGTCAATCTCTCATGGCCAAGTGCTCACCATGCTCTGAACAGCTGAATCCCCTGGGAACGCGATAGCAGAAACTCCCAGCGCATCCACAAGTTCAGTCGTAAAGCTGGTAGGGTTATCTACAAGGCTCCAGGTGCTGCTGAGGTTGGAGCAGAGGGAGTAGGAAGAGCTGCACATCTGGGAGAGAACAGACTCCATCATCCCACTGCATCCCCCAAAAATCAGTCCTGACCCCTCTACCTTCTCTGTTCTACCTTCTTTCTAGACACCCTCACCTTGCCCAGGCTGCGGCTGCCTTGGCACCGCTGCAACTGTGCCTCCAGCGTGCTGTTCAGCCCTTCTGCCTGGCTCAGTTTGCTTAAGAGCTCATCCCTCTCCTCCTCCAGGGTTCGCACGCGTTTGCGGTACTGGTCCTTCTCAATCAAGCTCTGGGAGTACTGTAGCTGCACCCCATCACGGCTCTGGATTGCCTGCAAGAAGCCAGGGCAAGAATAAGAAAAGGCAGAAAACTGCACTACTAATCACCACCTCCCACCCCTGAATGGATGAATAAGATCCACTGGGGGAGGAAGGGGTATCCAGAACAAAGACAGATGTTCTGCTGGGAGGTGCAGAACAGGAGGGGAGAGCAATTCACCTGGTCTCGCTCTTTTTCGATCTCCTCCAGCTGCAGCAGCACTGTGTTCATACGATGCTTGTAGAGATCACAGTCCTTCTGCAGTGTCCGGTATTTCAACTGCAGATCTTCCACCTCCTGGAGGTACTGGCAACAGCAGGCAGCAAGCATTAGCCCTCCTGAAAGCGACTCCTCTGAATTCCCAATCCCCTCCCTCCCGTCTCTCCTAGGGCCTGCTCAGTATGCAGGGACGGGGGTGGTGATGGATGCTCTACCTTATCCCTCAGCTCTTCAGCCCACTGCAGCTCATTCTGCAGGGAGTTGAGTTTCTGGCAGAGATCCTGACGGTCGTCTTGGGCTTCCTTCCAGTCATGCTCCAGGATGTCCAGCAGGATCTGCTCAGAGCCTGGCACTAGGCCCTCTCCAGGTGTCTAGGAGGTGAGAGGGTACCACAAGCACCAATGGAGCACCACACCAGGGGAATGACAGGCAGATTGGTGCAACTGCCATCATCACTCCTGCATTAATCTATTTCTACTGTGTGCTCCAAGGAACAAAGTCACACTTGTAAGCACATCCAAGACTCACAGCGATGGAAATAAAGTCCCATCACTGTCCAGAACCACAAGTAACAGCAGCCACCACAACCAAGCAATACACTCAGAGCAAGTGATTTCCTCCATCTTTCCAGTGCCCCTGTCACCAGCACTGGAGGTACACCAGAACAGGAGATGACCTGGAGCCTGCCCTGCCCTGTCAGGTACCTGCAACATGCCCTGCAGCTCCTGCAGTGACGCTGTGAGACGCTGGTTCTCAGCCCGCAGCTCGGACATGGCATCAGTGTGGCCTCTCTCCTCCACCTCTCGCTGGGGCAGCACAGACACCTGTTTCCGCAGCAGGCTGCACTCCTCTTCTAGACTGGTCACTTTGCATTTCAGCTGGTCCACCTGCAGCCCAGGGAAGAAACAGTCTGACATATGGCCCTGCATTTCTGCCTTAGCAAGAGAGTAAAGCAGAGAGGACGCTGGGCAGAGAAAGGATCTGGGGGAGAGGGAGGCAGGGGTTGGGCAACCACAGGAAGGACTGTCCTACAGTTGAGGCAAGGTTAGCACAGCTGCACACAAAAGCTTCTCCCTGCAGGGCAAAGGAGGAAGATGCACTTTCACAAGCACATTCAGATCCTCTCTTGGTGCAACAATTTTCTTGCTACCCTGGGGCATCCTCAAAGCAGCTGGCCTTGGGCACGGGTGGACCAGGGATCTCTGGTACACTGCCAGTGTAAGTATCTCAAAGGCTTCCTGGCTCCTAGAATAGCAAGAGAAACAAATTCGTAGCAGAAAAATCCACTGGAGGCTATTCAGTGCAGGGAGGCCACCTCTGGCCTGGGAAGCATTGGATGCTCAAGCTGCTGGAGGCTGCAGGGTACCACAGATCCATCATCACACCCTGGCCTGCTCTATGCTCCTCCATCAACATTTCACTGCAGACAGGGGAGGACTGTTACTTTGCGGAGTAAGGGAGGCCTGATGACTGATGAGGTTGATCACAGAACCAAAGCTTCACAGCCAGGTAAGGTTTTGAGAGAAAACAGGGTAGAGGAAACCTATCAAAGCCACTGAACACTAAGCAGCATTGCCAAAATTGCCAAGGACTGGATTACTTCTGCCAATCCACCCAAAAGACCCAGAATGACTTTCAGGGACTGGTAACTTCTGGACTTAGGAGCCAGAAGGAGAAAGCAAGGTGTCACCTGGTGCCCTTCCCTACTTTCAGGAGGACTTCTCCACTCCAGAGTCATCCACAAACAATTCACCCCTCTGCTCAGAGGAGGCCCTGGGGAGCTGGCATTGGCATGAATTCCAGATAAAAGGTAGGGAGGACCACAGGGCTGGCAGAGCAGGATAAGGAATGAAAGGTAAATGTATGGCTGTATGAGAGGTCCAGGCCCAGACTGGTGGGGGGAATGCCAGGAGGCAGCAGAGCAGCAAGGAAACCGGTTATTAATAGGCTCAAGGCAGGGCTGTCCTTGCCCAGACAGGAAATGGGTGAGTCTTTGCTGGAGGTGAGATCTTGGCAGCTGGAGTGCAGTGTCATGAATTCCTTCAGGTATGCGGCATCAGTCTCCCAAACGTCATGAGAGAGGTGAGGAAGCGGTGGGGAGCAGCAAGGGGGGATGGAGTCTGGGCCAAAACACTCCTACGAGTGGGGAGGCAGCCTGGGCAGCTCCAGGCAGCATGCACACAACCAGCACCCCATGTGCCTGTGGCTGCACAGCCACCATCCTCACTAGAAAGAGGAAAATGCAAGTCCTTTCCTGGGGAAGGCGTAAATAGAAACATACAGCTTGACAGGACAAGGTGACTGTTGTGTGCCTGTGCTGCCTGGACACATCAGCAGAGCAGGCAGCACATGCAGGAGCAAATAGAGCATCTCATGGTACCAACAGACAGGCTGAGAGCTGAGAGATGCTGGGGATGGCAACGCCCTGGCAACTCCTCTGAAGAGTTGGTTCTGGCTCTTCTAAGTGGCATATCTCCATCTGCAGCAGTGGTGAGTCTCCCATGCCATGCCCATGATCTGGCTGCTCTGTCCTGCACAAGGCATGCTGCCCATCAAGAGCAGGGAATGCACCCCAATACATGTCCTGCCTGCCATCCACTCCTTCATGGTCATAGACCACCACTCATGGTCATCCATGTGCATCGCTCTTGGCCATCAGACCCCCATGACACACCACTGCCAGTCCCCAAGCTCCCCAGTGTCATACCGCCAGCTGGAGATCCCGGCTCCGCAGTACAGCCATGTTCTTCTCCTCGCAGAGCTGTGCGTAACGCATGGCCATCATGTAGTTCTCATCCTTCAGTCTCAGCAGCTCCACGCTGTTGGAGTCCCACTCCTCTCTCAGCCGCTGATAACGCTCCTGCACCTTCAGGAGCTCCTGCAGCTGCTGCTGCAGCCGGGTCTGCTCTTGCTCCAATGCCTGGTTTTTAACCTGAAGCTGGTGCTCCTTCAGCAGGTGCTCCTGCCGCTGAGACCTCACCTTCTTCACCTCCATCATCAGGAACTGAGTTAGTCCCTCAGGCCCTTCCTCATCTGGGGGAAAACAAAGGAGAATCAGGTCCTGGCTGCTGAGACAGAGGTAACTCCCAAAAAATCAACCCAATGCTCTTTTTTCCATCAAGGGGTGCCAAGCTCTCCTGTGGATTTGCAGCCCTTCTATCTCCAGGTTTACAGCGCCATGGTTCACCACACACTTAAACATAGCCCTCACTTTCCCAGGTCCAGAGCACAGAGCTGTCAGGGTTCCTTGCACACAGGCAACATGAACCAGGGTTTTATACATGCACGTGCATAGATTTCTGTGAGCAGAAGCTGAAAGGGGAATAGAGCACCTGTCCCTACCCAGGATCATAGAGCAGCGCTGGGCTGGCTCTCTTCCTGTTAGCCGGGTGTAGTGCTCTGGGTAGTAAAACTCCAAAGACTCCAGGAAGGCTTCATAGCCTCGCTTTCCACGGCGCCGGAGGATGTCCATCAGGTAACCTGGAAGAAGACATAAAGAGCTAGGACTAATTCCGTGCAAACCAGACAAAAACCAGAATAGACAAGCTTCATGATACAAAATATCATCTCCACCAGTTCTGCTTCCATCCACAAGAATAGGAATGGTTGGAGGTGGGAATGGGGAGCACTGCCCTCATCTGTGTGCACTCAGGGGCAGGCCCATGGAAGATGATAGGGAGGTGTGGCTGCAGAGCATCTCAGAGAACAACAAAACCAGGTAGCACCGTAGTGGGAGGGACCAGGAGGCCACAATACATCGTGCTGGGTAGCTGTCCAGGTTGTCCCTCACAAAACCAGGTTGTGCCTCACAAACCAGGCCCATCCAATGCAAGTCTGTGCTTTCTCCCACCTGTCTGGTTGCTTTTGCAAGGGAATCGGCATGAATTCAGCACCTCCTCCTCATCCTGCTCGTCTATCACACGGCACTGGCGCAGGTATGGGGTGAGCTTTGCAGGGTTTAGGGAACGGGTCAGCTGGTGCCGTGCACTCTCAATCTTCTCCCAGATGGTGTCTTCTTCCTCATCCTGCTGTGAGAGGCTGCAGGCTTGGAGAGAGGCATTCTCCAGGGCTGGGGGGACAAAAGGAAAGAGAAGGTCTGAGGAGTGATGGAGAAGCACCAGGCATGAGCCACTATGGGAAAACATGAGTCACGGTATGATCCTGTTAATGGGACCCCATTTTACATACAAATCAATCCAGCAGGATCTTGAGTGTCCACCCAGGACCTTAGATACACAAGAGGCAGAAGGCAAGTGGTGGTATCAGCATCAGGAGTGTACACACTGGGAAGTCTACAGAAGAGTTCATCTTCCCTGAAGCACTCTTAAAGCCATCACATATCTTTCCTTTTTCCCCATCTCTGAGAACAGAAAACTCTCAGGACGAAGAGTTTACACAGCCTGGGACACACTCTCTCACATTGGAATAGGAGAGAAGGGTTTCACAGGATCTATTTGCCCTGTGTGTGCCCCAGCTGCCAGTGATGAAACCAAAGTTCTGAAAGGCAATGTCCCACAGAGAACCTTGGTTACAGGTACTAGACCCAAAGAGGAATCACAGAAGCATATCTTCCATGTATCTTCCACACATCTGTGTGGAGTTCTGGAAATATATAGCAACAAGGCCATGGTTGCTCAGTCAATCAAATAAAGCAAGAGAGACCCCCTGAAGTCAATGGACCAAAAACCCTTAGAGCTGAATCCGCTCCATTAAGCCCTATAGGGAGTGATGGAGCAGGTACGTGCAAGGAGCTCTCTTCCCAGCTGGGTATCAACTCTTATCTATTTTCACTTGAGAAACCAAGCCTGCTTCACAGGCCAGCACAAATCCTTTTAGCTGGCACGGCAAAGCGCAGCAAAGATCTTCTGAGACTTAGAAGCCATCTCTCCTCCGCAGTGTGCACTGCTACCTGCTGCTCTAGTGCTGGCATCACGTCCAGCTTTCCTAACCCAGCCACACAAACATCCCCAGGGCAGCATAGACGCTGATGTTGCATGCAGGAAAAGGGAAGGAAATCTCTCACTCTTTTCTTTCTTGTGGTGAGAACGATATCATGAACTTCAGACAGCCAACTAGCACAGCAAGGAGAATGGCTGAGAGATCCATGGAGATATTAATGCTCCAAGCAGGAACATGGGAGGCTTAGAGTCTGCTGGGTGAAGGATAACAGGAAAAGAGAACTATTGAATCCACAAAAGATATTCGAGTGTCTGATTTCCAGCACCAAAGGGCTTAGGAGTCTAAATAATGATATAGATCTGGTTTGTCCCAGGCTGAACAAAGGAAACAAACTGTGTTTCTTGCAGAAACTGATCTCTCGCATTTGGGACAGTCTCACTTGCCGCAGGGACACAAATGCGCAGCAGGAGGATGCAACAGCAGGTCACAGAAGTTGTGCTGTTCTGAGCTCCGCTCCTCAGCAGCAGATTTATGTCTTTAAATCGAAGTGTTTCCCAAGAAACTCAAACCGGCTGACCAAGCAACGACCGGAGGCTCGACAGAGAGAAAGAAAGGGGGCGGAGGTGTCTGGGAGCCGGTCCCCCTCCTCCTGCCCGGGGCCCCCCCCTCCTCCCCCCCGGCCTCCACGGCCCCATTGGGCCGGGGTAGGGGTGGGCAAAGCTTCCCCTTTCAGACCGGTTCTTCAAGGAATGGCGAGCCAGAGGAGTCGGTTGGGAAAGAGGAGAAGAGGAACACACACCCCACCACCGCCACCACCACCGCCCCCGGAGTCCGTGCGAAACCCCCGTCCCCGGTTGCGGCAGCAGCCTCCGCGGGACTTCATAGAATCATGGAATGGTTTGGGTTGGAAAGGACCTTAAAAGATCATCCAGTTCCAATCCCTTGGACACCTCCCACTGGATCAGGTTGCTCCAGTCCAACCTGGTCTTGAACACCTCCAGGGAGGGGGCATCCACAGCTTCCCTAGGCAACCTGTGCCAGTGTCCCACCACCCTCAGCGTGAAGATGGGGCACAACGGGGAGAAGCTCCCATCCCCTGCTTCCAGGGGGTTCGCCCCTTACCCTCCATCCCCGCTGCCTCCGCTCCGCTCGGCTCCTGCTCCGCCAGGTGTGTCTTGAAGTTCTGTCCCCACCCCACCGCACCTTCCCTCCCTGTCTCCCGCCCATCCTCCAGCTGGCTGGGAGGGAATAGGCAACCCCCCCTGGGCGATGGGGAGCCCAGCCCTGCCCGCCCCCGGGGGTCGCGGTGCCTCCTCGCCCAGCCTCTCCCGGTTTCTGAAAACATCCGGGTGCTCCTCACCTGGGCGAGACAAGGGAAAGCGTTTTTCACTGCGTGTGTCCCGTCTTTCTCCCCTCCCCACGCTCCCCAGTCCCGGGATGGAGCGGCTCTGCGGAAGGATGTGGCTCACCCAGCGACTTCTCTTCTGAAACGCACCCGGCTTCATCTTCCGACAGAGAAGGGGGTGACCAGCTTGGCCTCTCAGCTCAAGCCCTGCTGGGGTAGATAGGGGTTCTCTCCTGGCAGGGTGCAGCCTCCCCAGCTCTGCCTGCAGAGAAGAGGCGCTATGGAGGACTGGGAACCAAAATTAATGCTGTGGGACCCCTTCTTGGTCTGGATCAGGCTTCTTTCCACCACTCCCATTTTCTCCCCTTGCTGGAAACCCACCTCCATCCAGAGTAAAGGAGATTTTTCTGGCTCAAGGGCTCCAGAAATGGTAGCCTGGCCAGCCCAAGGTGTAGGGCTGGATCTGGATGGAGGGGCTGGTCCAGCAAGGGGAGAAAGTGTGGGATGGTGGAAAGAAGGCCGGTCCAGACCAAGAAGAGATCCCACAGCCTTAATTTTGGCCCCCAGTCCTCCATAGTGCCTGTGGGTGGAGCTGGGCGTGGAGGCACCCTCGGGGCTGAGTGACTGAGCTGTACCCCAGGGCATGCAGGGGCTTGCACTAGCCAGCCTGATGAAGCACTGAGTCCCCTGGGCCAGGGGAAGATGCTGGGAAGCCTTCCTCCTCCCCCAACCCAATCCCAGACGTGAATCTGTGTGTCTACACAACACCCCAAAGAGCCCGCACAGGATAATCTCCACCCCTGGTGTGTACTCAGCTGCCCAAATCTAGGACTAGGTGGGGTCTGGCAGAGATGCAATTGGATAGCATGGTTAGGTGCAACATCCTATACCTCCCACTCCAAGGCTAAGCTGTTTTTCACTTTCTCTAGCAACACCGTTTCTCTTACGTTTCATCACTCTCAATGATGTCAAACCTTAGACAGCAGTGGCCAGTATAAACAGCACAGGCTCTGGGCAAGAGATTCCCAGTGCAATATCAAGCTCATAAGAAATGGGAGTTTACCTGATTCTCCTCAGCCTTAGTGTCAGCCCACAGGGTAGCCCAGAATAGTGTTGCGCATACCCCCAAAGCTCTGGACACACGATGAAGGAAGCCCTAATTTGATCCTGCCCCTGCCAGTGCATTACAGAAAGGGAGATGCCCTCAGCATTGCACCACTGCAGCTTCTAGATCCCACCTCTGCCTGGGAAACTTTCTTTCTTCCTTCAGATAAGTGAAGAAACCGAATTATGGGGAGTATGGAACAATCCTGAGGTATGAACCAAGACCCCCGTCCTAGATTCCCGCTGCACCTGAAATTAGTATCTCCATTTGTTTCTCCTTCAGAGCCAATGGCAGGCATGTCCCCTCTGATCCCCACAGGGCTCCTGCACCAGCTTCAGCAAGGTGGTTTGAGGGAAGGGGGTTTTAGCAGGACCCTTTCCCCATGCTGCCATGTTCTTTTCAAGATCCAGCACAGCCCCCATCTGGGAATTGAGACAGGATGTGTGATGCACAGAGCATCTGGCAGATACATAGATACATAGTTGCAAAATGTACACCCGTATTGAGCAAATACCAGGCACACACGTGCACACAGGACTTTCAGCAAACGCCACCTCCTCTTGAATGGCATCCGTCCCAATAGGCACGGGTTAACACCCTGAGTGTATGAATTTGCAGCTGACTCACCCTGCCTGTGAGGGTTCCCAACTGCCACCTTCCCCTCCCCTGCAAGCCCAGCACTGCACAGTTCCACCACAGAGACCCAGGATCACCAGTAGCAGGGCGCAGCTCCAGCCTCCAGCCCTTACCTCCAGCCAGAGGCCTCCAGCTGAGTGATCAAAAGCAAGTACAAGCAAGGCTGCCTGCGGGAAACCTGTTCTGACTCAAGCCGTGTCAATTTTTGCCTGCTAGTTATTCTCACAAACAATCCCGGTCTCTTTCTCTCTGACTCTCTAGTGAAAAGATCTCCTGAGCAGGATATTATGTAGTGATAGAAGATAAGATCTTCACAGTCAAAAGCCCCAAAACAAGGGTTGGTTTCACTCATTCACCCAGAGAGAGACAAACTGAAGGGTGATGTCAAGGAAACCTCTCCCTCCACCCGCCCTGACCCCAGGGGCAACTGCTGTAGTGCTTTGTGAGTCAGAGCGTGCAGACATCAGACAGACCAGCTCCCACATCAAGAACCATCAGCCACTCCCCTTCAGAAAGGGTCTCTGACCTCACTGGGTAGCCCAGGACCAAGCGGACCACCCCTGAAGGCTCTGGGCTGGGCAGCAGATCCCAACAGATCAGATAGACAGCTCCTGAGACAACGGATATGTTCCATCCCTGTTTTTTTGGCCAGGGTTTGGAGGCATAGAGATGAAGAGCTCACCCTTCAGAGGGAAGCTGCAGTCCTACAAGACACCTCAGGTTCATGTGAGATGCGTGGTCCCACCAGATTGAACATGCTTACAGCCAAGTATTACATTTCCGAAAAAGTTTTGCCAGCAGCAGCTATTTTTTTTCTGGAACACTTGAGTTCACCCTAGGAATGAGATTGGGGTGTTTTGGGTGGGGTTTTTTTGTGTTGCATTTTTGGTTGGTGCTTTTTATTTTTTCCAAGTCCAAACCAAAATAGTAGCACTGGTAAAACTTTCCAAGCCATGCCGGTTCGCACAGGAAATATATGACAGGCCAGCAAATGGTGAGCCACGCATTTTTTCCACTGCCAGAGGAAGGGTTTATAGCACACATGGTCCACAGCTGGGTTTTCTGCAGGACTTTGTGGTGTGGCTCCAACCAACATTGCTAAGAGGGCAGCAGGATCCCTTAGAGGCGAGTGAGCCCATGCTGCAGGGAGCAGGGCTGGGCAGGCCCCAGCACTGCACTATTTGCCCCCTGCAGGAAACAGCTTTAGAAAGGTCTGAGGCAGGAAGGAATTAATTAAATGCTCAATCGTGTGTCTAAACCACCAACAACGTAAAACTCAAGCTGCAGTTACAGATGGTGAGCTTAGATGCTTTGTCAAGTCCCCCTCTCTTTTGGAAAGTGCAGTGTCTTTACAGACCTGCTCTGAAACCTCCTATCTATGCATTGCCTGTAATGTAAGTTGGTCAGAACACCTTCAGTAATTTATTTCTTGCTTACTTCTTATTTTTTTCCAGTCAAAATATGCTATTCTTCTCGCAGTCCAGTGATTTGCAAGGACCTACAGCTTCCAATGAGGTTTTGCGGGGGGGGGGGGGGGGTGCTAAGGTCCAGGGTGGTATCCCTACCTCAGGTCAAGGAGGAGAGTTTGAAATAGCACCCAACTCCTTTAATAATAATTATTTGAAAAACTTCCACCATGCAGTAGCCGTCCCAACACAATTTGGTGTAGTGGAAAAACTCTCTGCAGTTTTTGTTC
Organism: Dromococcyx pavoninus; assembly: GCA_033558185.1. Lineage (NCBI taxonomy): Eukaryota > Metazoa > Chordata > Aves > Cuculiformes > Neomorphidae > Dromococcyx > Dromococcyx pavoninus. Next base: position 157,939 of record JAUMJL010000513.1, on the reverse strand, counting down.
CTGTGTGGAACAAAACAAATGCTGAAAATATGAAAGAGGCTGTGAAACAGAATTATCGACTTCAGTCTGATCTAATTGGCTCGTGTGCTGGCTCACATCGGATTATCTAACACATACAGAAAAAAACCACTTTTATTTTCCTAATGACACTCATCAAACTCAGTGTTTATATTATCAACCTTTGCAAGGACTTTTAACTATCTGCTCATCTCCCCAGTGATTTTCAAAGCAGATGTAAGACTGCCCCCCCCCCCGCATGCTGCCATTGGTTTGTTCCCTACAAAGTGGTTGTGTTGGCTGCAGAAGGGAAGGAAGAATGAGCGACCCCCCCTCCCAAAAAAAAAAAAGGAGGAGAGGCCTTCCTAGCAGGAAGGAAATGCATGTATCTGTGTGTGGAGATAGCAAAACAAGCAAATATTTCCTTCAGCATTCCTCCCCCTCACACACACACCCATTGCCTGGAGCTACAGAAGGCAAAATGTGTGGGAGCCTTTTGGTAAGGTATTGGCAATACATCTCATCCTCATTAAGGCATCGAGGTGTGCAAGGTGGCAGGGAAGACCTGAATTAGAGCAGGCTGATGGGATTCAAGTCACCAGGATAGAATTCCTCGCTCCAAAGCTGCCCATGCTTGGCTCTCACCTCAGCCTTGCTCACAGTTGCCTTGTTCTTAAATCATTATCCCTGTTGGATTTTTTCTTTTTCTCCAGAATATGTGCCAAACAAGAGTCCAGCTCACTGCTCGTTGTGAATCCAGTTTTCTTGGCTGCTTCTGCACCAGACTTTGCAAAGGGACTACAGAAGTCTTGCCCTCCACTGCACAAGAAGGGTCCAGACTCTGACTGTACAGAGGCCACAGTGAATTCAGCAGAGCAGCATCTGTGCTCCCCAGGTATGACCCACTCTGTCTAGAAACTGAGAATGAATTTAGCTCTCCAACAAAGGATCAACCTTTGGTTTTTACTGGTGTGCTTGCAAACAGAACTCCACTCTGAGGGAGAACTACATGGGCTGTGTGCACACAAAGTGTGAGTAGATCACACGTGCTTCAGGCAGAGAAGAAATGACTGTCCAAAAGGCAAGGTGTTGGGGAAAGGAGCCCAGAGAAGGAACAAACCCAGCTGCATTTTCACTGCAGCAGGCAACAGCTGACCAAACCCATCAGCTTTTCTTTAGTGCTTTCCTTGCATGCTGAGGCTGCAGCCACCAGAGGTCAATGTGACTACGCAACCCTCAACCAGCTGTTGTTGGGTGCTGCAGAGAGCTCCTTTGACAAACAGAAATATGAGGTAGGTAGTGTTTTCCACCTCTCAGGACATAACTTTGGAGTAGATTTGCATGTAAATCAACATTCAAAGCATTAATCACAATATGATCTCAGCACTATCCTGGAAGAAAAGCAAAAGGCTTGAGAATGACCATGTCCCCAATTAGCATTCTGCAGACACTCTTAATTGAGATCCTGTTACTTGCCCATGGTCCTACATGTGCTCCAGTCACTCTGAACATGCCTCATACTGCTGATTTCAGTGTCACTTAGATATTTTCATCAATCCCAGACCTGCCCTGTTTGCAACAGTTGAAAATGGGCTGTGTCCCCCCGAAGTCCAGGTTCTGCTCCCTGAGGCCTAAGGTCTGTTCCAGTGAATGAGGTCTGCCACAGATCCAGGCTGACTGAATAAAAGGCTGGCCTTGCAGACAGAGGAAGCCAAATGTGTTAAATGAGCAGGGTCATCAGTCTGGATTAGAAGTCAGACAGGGAAGATGTCACTGTGCAGAAGAGAAATTAATATGTCTAGATAGCTTTGTAACAGCCAGCCTCTCCTCTGCACTCCCACATGTACCAGTTACCTTCTCCTCTCCATCCTACCTGTGTCTTCCCTAGACATCCTCAAACAGTCAGAGAGATGCCCTTTCCACCCTAGCTTCCCAATCCCTTTATCATCTATGTGGACCCTCACCTAGCCAGAGCAAACAAAAAACTCCAGTTTCCACTCCAGCAGAGCTCAAGCCTCATCTCCAGACTTGTGGTATGTCAGATTTCCCTAGACAAGAGACATGTTCTTCTCCAAGAAGACTCCACCGGAGTACAGGATCATCAGTGGTCCTCTGCCCAAAGCTATCCAGCTGCCCAGTCCAAACATGTTTCCACCATCCCTTATGAGCTCTAGCTTAGGATGGGAGCAAAGGTAGACCAGAAGGCAAACGCTGCCTTGTGTTTGCAGGGCAGCTGAAGTTGAAGACTGTGAGAATCACCAACACTAGCTCAGATGCCATCACACAAATGAGTAAACTGACTGAGCAGTTTGAATTCAGAAGAACAAATTACCACCAAAAGATGAACTACTTAGCTGGGACCTCTGCTCTGCCCACTTCAGAAATGCCCTGGTCCCTTACACAGCTTCAGCAGGTGGGAAGAAAGGACCTTAGATGGAAAACACCATTTCCATCTTCCCTTCCTCCTCCCTGAAATGATCAAAGTCTTGTATGGCTCTTCTCTGAGCTGGTACACAAGCACAGCCAAGGGCCTCTGGCAGCCAGAGTCCCCTAAGAGTCTCTGTCAGGTTGAGACTGGCCAGATGCTGATGGAGGAGGAACAGGAGGAGGAGATCCCATTCCGTAACACCCATGACACCAAAGATGTATTGTATCTGGAAAAGGGAGAATGTTCATGTGTTGAGGAAAGAAGAAGCTGCCCACCAGCAAATTTGCTCCATAGAGCAACAGACATAAATTAAGTTCCTCCAAAAAACCTTCTACTACAACAGTTAGGTCTTTGAGGACACGGGCTAGAGATGTACATGGGAAGGCCATGGTATTTCAGCCTGCTGCCCATCAAAGCTCCAGCAGCAACTGTAAGAGGACAGATCCTGGTTCTCCTGCGCACCTGGCCTTGCAGGACACGATTTGGGCAACAAACCCGAGCCTGGTTGTTCTCTATCCCCAGGAATACCGGCTGTCCTAGGGAGGGCAATACAACTGCAAGAGAGAAAGGCATGCTGAGACTTTGCTGAGGTTCCAGTGAGCCAGGACCAGGCCAGGGCCTTTTGTCCAGGACACAGACAGGGAAAAGAGCTGAGATCATGCTAACAAGGGCAAAGTCTCTCTGGAGAGGACAATGTACAGCCGAGTGTCACCAGCACTCGTAACACCGCGCCAGAGCCATAGGGTGGCACCACCCCATTGTCCAAACTCTTGGGGAAGGAGGTGGCTGGGAAACTGCCAGGGCAAAGCTCAAAAGCTTTGGGTCAGCACGGCCTTCTGCTGGAAGCTTTATGAAGGGAAAGATGTGAGGAGCCAAGGGCTGTGCCTGTTCCTGCCACGCAGACCAGCCAGGGCTTCTCACTCCTGACTGCTGAGGCCCTTCCCAAGCTTTTCCACTCTGAAGATGCTGGACTTACACCAAGACGCACCCACTCTGATCCATCTCTGCCCTGATCTATGGCTGGGTCCAGCTATTCTCATCCTACTGCTGCTCAGAGATGGCTGCTGCGCTGAGGCAGGCCAGGCTTACCTGCAGTGCATCAAAGGGGCTGTAACTCCCTTCTGCTTCTGTTAACAGTGCCTGATGGGTTGTGCTCCAGGGCATCTGTCAGAGGTAGGTCTGCACAGAGCACCCCTCAATCCCTGTTCAGCACAGGCCAAGGGCTACTAACCAAAGCTGAGATCCAACAAAAGGGTACAAATGTGACATCAGCCAGAGTGGTTAAGTGGAGGATGTGAAGGCAAGAGCATAACCTTGGATCTCATTTCCTTCTCTGCATACCACCACAGCCACAACAGATGCCCTGCAGGATGTGACCCTAAATAACACAAGGAGTCTTGCAGCCCTTCTGCCAGATGCATCGGCTCTGTGCTGGAGCCATTGTGGCTGAGAATGGTGTGATTTGTAACCTTCCCCTAAGTACTCCTCCACGCTTGGCATTTCCAGAGCTCCCCACTCCTGTGTCCCAAAACCAATACATCCAGTTATCTCCTTGGCTTGGCCTGAGTGGCCCTTTGGCCTTCAGATCATCCCACCGAGACCAGCATCTGCCAAAGCCGGAGACAAACATGGGAGGAATCAAACCTGAGGTGAAGCAGGAGCCATGCCTCACTTCCCAAGAAGCCAGCCCCAACCTCCCTGCTAGACCAGACCTTCATAAGCCCCAGAAATGTAATCCCAACACCCTGGGAGCCAGATACCCATTTCCCCTGGGAAGGAGTCATGCCCTGCCCCAGGGATGTGACCCCCAGGCTGAGAGCTGCAGACAGACGCTAGCTGGAGCCCACCCAAGAGCAACGAGCTTTCCAAGTCCTTTCCCTTTCTTGGGGGTCTGGTAGTCACATAAACAGGAAAAGCCTGGTCTTCACCCCCCCTCTTCCACAGCTCCTCCCCTTTTCTCCAGCGCGCAACAGCGTGATAGAAGCCCCAGCGTTGAGCTACTTGGCCCCCACGGGAGGAGCTGCTGGCTGGCTGGCCCCTGACCTCCAGGCTCCACATTTCCTGTGGCAGAGGAGGAGGGAGACGAGGCCCCTTCTTCCAGACGCTGGGGCTGTGTGTAAAGGGGCCTCTGTGGGCCAACCCCGGGTGGAGAGGAAAGGTCGTGGCAGTCCTTCGCCAGCAACCCGCAGTCCAAGGAGGTAAAGATGCCAGTTGCCCCATGGAAGCATCGCTGGGACAGGGAGCCTCCAGCCGAAATGACAGGGCAAGGGCTGTTCTCCTGCCCTGGCCCTGCAGCCAGCTCTCCAAACCGTTGTTTATCTCCTGGCGCTTATTTTTAAAAGCTTTGTGGCCTTCCCTCCTAAAACCAAAGGCAACCATGCCAGGTTGGGGCAGCTGCCCAGAGGGACCAGAGCGGGTGTCTGCAGGAAAAGGGTGCAGCTCATCCTCCAGCTCACACAGTTGCCCTTGCAGAGTCCAACACTGTTAACCCTCAGTAAACTAAGCCAGTTACAGGAATAGCTTCCTATCCTAAGATGAAAAAGCTGGGACTAGTTCCTAGGAGGGTGTTACCTCTTTTCCTAGGGGACAACTAAACTAAGACAGTCATCCCCTGCTCCTCTGCACGTATCCCCTGGGTCACCGTGGGGAGCAGGACTAAGATCTCTGGAGGGGAGCAGGGAAAAGAACCAAGCCTTGCTGCAGGCATTCATCTTGAGAGGCAGATCCCCATCTCTGGGGTCCTGGTCCATGCTTGGGCTCTGTGCCAACCTTGGTTCTGATCCATGCTTGGGCTCTGTGACAGCCTCAGCTTTTAAAAGCCCAGTACGCCAGCCAGATGTAATGCCCAATCTTCACAGCCTGACCAGAGGTGCCGGATGCCCAGGGAGAGCAAATAGAGTGTGTGTGGGGGGTGGCATCCCGGATGGAAACCTCTGGCATGCCTCTGCACTGATCTCCACTCTGCCCTGGAATGCTCCCACCAGCAGCCTGTGGGAAAGTGGAGTCAGCAGAGACCTTGGATGTGTCAGCTCCCCGGCTGAGTAAACAAGAGGAGCACTGGCAATTATTCAGCCCCAAGCATCCAAGACCTTGAAAAAAGGGGGCTGGAGACAGGGTGATTCTTCTATCCCCTCCTTGCTCAACCCCTGCAAAATATCTGCTCTCCTCTCCCTTACCTCAGGTCCTAAGTCCACCTCCTCTCACCCCTACCAGGTCTGGGTAAGTATGGGAAGAGACTCTCCCCGAGGTGTTTCCACCACCTGGTTGTCAATTTTAACATCCCAGGAGGAAACGGCCATGGGGGAGAGAGTGTCAGGAGAAGGCAAGGGGCTTCTGGAGAAGAAAGAGGTGGCATAAAATGTTTTATCACCCCCTTCCCCAAGCACACCCATTCATGCCCCTTGGCTCTCTCGCAGACAGCACACCAACTGTACCGGCAGTGCCTCAGCAAGCAAAGTCGTGGCCGGGATAGAGAGAGGCTGGGACAGAGAGGCACGGTACAGCTCCCAAATAAATACCTCTTTAGGCCCAGCTGGGGACATTCCCACCAGGGGATGCCAGCTCCAGCTACCCTCACTGCAGGTTTCACAGGCTCAAGGAGAGGCTGCTAAACAACAAGTTTTCCCAGTGCTGGTCGAGGCAAGCTCCCACCGCTCTTTGAGTTGCTGGTTTTGACTGCTTGGTCATCTCCTCCATAAAGTACATCCACACAAGATGGCCCCTCATTTCCCCTCCGCCCAGGCACAGGAGCCTGGCTGGGGATCTGGAGAAGAGGGATGGGTTGGGGAAGGTCCCCCTGCATCCCACCAGTAGACCGCATTGTTTCCTTGGGGACAAACTCCCATGGCAGTGGCACTGGGAGGCTGTGCCCAACTTCTGGCCACCGTCCCGTGTCCCCTATCACTCCTCGGCAGGCGCTGACTCCCAGAGAATAAGCCATTGTTCCCCAGCCCTGCGGCCTCTTCCTGTCCCCGTAGGGCTGTGAGACAAACAAAAGCAGAGCCAGACGCCATGGGGAAGGAGGTTGGACCTGCTCCCCTCCTCCAGATCCTGCAGCAACCCCACAGGCAGGCAGACAGACAGACGAATGCCTGCCTTGGGGGAATGGGCAGGGACACCCCTATTTTTAGCTGCCTCTGCATCCCCACCCCCTTCCTTCCGTGGGCCAAAAATACGCAGGCTGGATGGACAGGCAAAATCATTACGATAAAAGTGCTGTCCAGGCCTTGTGTCCAGTCACTTTCCTGGCTTTCACCTCTTCCCTTTGACCAGGACAGGTTCCTCATCCATGGTCTCCCTTTCCCCCATGGATGACTTATCTCGTCCTCCCTATCCCGCGTTCCCTATATCCCCATATCCTCTCTCTGCACAATACACTCTTCCTCATCCCTGCTCCATGGTTGCCTCCCCCAACCCTTGACAGTCCCCTCTTCTATGCCAACTTCTACTAGGGGATCTACTCCCTTCTCTTGAGAGCCCCAGCTCCTCCTTTCCCCAAAGCACCTTCCACTACCTCCTCATGCAATTCATCTCCAAAGGGCTCTTTGCCCCTACAGCCTCCCTCACTTCCCTGCTTCTCACCCCCATCCCCAACCCCTGTGCGTCTCCCTCTCTACTGCATCCTTCCTTTCCTCACCAGCTTTCACTTTCTCCCTTCACCCCAGCAACCTCCATCCCAGATCCCTCCAGCCTGCACAGGTTTTGAACTCCTGCCGAAGTGCTCTCCCTCCTTATTCTGCCAAGGGAACACATCTGGGGGAGAGCAGATGGACCTCCAGATGCCCCCACAAACAGAACATGTTTCTTCAACCAGCAATTGATATGTGATCACCCTCCTGGTCCCTCTTGCACCTCCTTAAGGTCTATGAAAAGGAACCAAAGAATCATGTGGTGTTTCTGGGGGATTGTTCTGGGGAGACTTAATGTATGTACATGTATACACATATATTTACCTCTCCTTTCCCACTGCCCAGAACCACAGAGGTGTTTTCAGGCCACAGACAGCTGTTCCTGGATTGCTACTGGTTTATGCAACATCCTCTCTCCCCTCCCAGCTATGTTCCCAGCCCCCCCCCTTCCCACTTCTTTGCATCAGGCAGAAATCTGGGAGAGCATGGACCGGGATCTGTCCTTCCATCCTCCCTCCCACAACATCCCCTCAACATCCTTACAGAACCCCACATTCCTGACCAGCAAACAAGACTAGTGTATGAGGAAGAAGACAGGGAGGGTGGAGGAGGAAGAAGGATGAAAACATTTGGGATAGGAGGAGATGGGCAGAGGGAGGGAGGGAGTCCACAGCAAGCCTGGGAACTCATCCCGACCTCCTCCTGGGCTTTGGCAAATCCCAAGGCCTTGAGTTCCCGGCCCAGCTCCCGGGGAATCAAGCGCTCTCCAAGCCCCTTTGCAAACTCCACAAGTGGGATATAGTCAATCCTTTTCCTGCAGCCTTTCTCTGCTCCAGGGAAGGGGAGCTGAAAGAATTAGTGGGGAAAATCAGAAATAGTCTTTCACAGAGGTCGATCTACCCTCTTCTAGCATGAGTAAATCTAATCTGATGGTGCTGCCGACCAAGTGGCACTCACCACAACTGACCTGGGTTCCTTCCCAGGTGCAGCACAAGGATGCTGGGAACTGCACCAGTCTCATCCCTCTTCCCTGTTCTCGCAAAGACCATGGGCATGGAGTGTGGACTCACAGCACAGCCCCCAAAATGGGCTGAGCCTGACCCAGCACAATCCCTGAAGGTACCACTGGTGGAGAAATCATCCTAGTGAAGAAACTACAAAGCATGAAGGATCCAATGCCCACAAAGCCAGCGCTGGCATCAAACCACGCATGTGTGGGGCAGATGCTGGATGCCTCACACCTGTCCTTGCCCCAGGTTGTCATCTCCTGCCACCACCCCGGCTTGCTCACCCTAAAACCGACTCTGCTTCCAGCTCATCTCCAGGGCAGTGAGACACAGGCTGGAGGCAGCACCCAGGGCCATGGGCTGGGACAGGGAGGAGGGAGTTTGTGGCACCAGGATGATGGGGAGCTGGATGAGGCCACACTGGGTTGTGTGGTGGGGCAAGGGGCCCTATGGACCCCGCTTCACATCATGGCAGGGGTCTGTCCCCCACCCCACTGCTGGCAGTAATTCACATATCTGTGTGGTTTGCGCCCTCACAGCCACTGTGAGGAGAATGGAAACATCTGGAAGTCACCCGCAAATAAGTGGCGCTCCCAGTTAATGAGGAAATTCGAGACAGAGACCCTGGGTAGCAACAGGATCTGCTTCTTGTGGGCTGAGAAAGGCACCCCCTTCTCACTGAGCCCCCTGCCTGCCTGTCTACCCCAGGAAATTTCCAGGATGGGACTCCGGTAGCACCTCTGGACCCCCATTCCTGGAAATTTCCCAGGGAAGGAAGGCAGGAGGAAAGACAGCAAACAGAAATGGCAGGAAATAGAAATCTAGAGGTGAGCACCCTGTCCACAAGCTGACATGCCCCCATCACCTTCCCTTGGCTCCCCCCAGGCACCAGGGAAAGGGAGAAGGGGAATCTTTCTTCTCCGGTGGGGAGTCCTGCATCAGCCTCCTTCAGGCATCGGGTCTGCAAGCAGCGGGGGCTACAAAGTGAGATTGAAGGAAGGGCTGAATATCTGTAGGTATGAGGCAGGGAACTAGGGTCCCCTCAACATCCCTCCATCCCTCTCTCCATCCTCCTCTCACTGAGCCACCCATAAGACCTTGGCCCCATGCCAGAGGGATAAGCACTGGGAAGAAGAGAGGGTACAATTTGCACAGACCCATCTTTGATGTTATGAGCCAGGAAATCTGTGGGGCCACTTGTCTGCTCCCATGATAAGCCCAATGGCCTGTCTCTCTCTAATGGTGAGACTGGTACTGCTGCCGGAGGCACAGATGGGATGAAAGGTTGGAGTGAGTGAAGGTAAATGAGGTAGCCAGGCTGGGAGACGTCCAGGCATTAGCTCCTACCCAGGGCACCCAGGGGTGGTACAGTGGCTCTGCAGCACCATCCAGCCCCACAGCCACTTCTCATTTATCAGCAAAGGTGGATAGACAGGCTGGGAAGCAGGATTGTATGGATTCTCCCTCCAGGCAGCTGTGTATGAAAGCAGGGGGTTTCAGGAGGGTGACAGCCCTTGCCAGGGTACAGCCGGAGGGGCTGCACCACCTCTGCTTGTACCCAGGTGGCCAGAGGCCAAGATGGGTACAGAGCCTTGGAAATCTCCAAAGCACTTCAGTGCCAGCCCCCAAAGGGCCAAAGTCACAACCCAGCTGGCATGGCTGCAAAACCACAAGGTTTTGGGAAGGGTGCTGAAGATGGGGGGGATTTCCAGCTGATTTCCTGGAAACAGAACCTGGCCTGGAACGTAGACATGCTTGGAGAAGGGGCAAGGAGAAGGAGGCAGTGGAGAGCCGGCCGCCCTGCAAGGAGCGGAGCGTGGCCCCTGTCCCATCTGGAAGAGATTTGTTCTGCATTCCCCGGTGGAGGCGGCTGTCGTCTCCCGGGCTCCACTCCCCACCGCAGCCCCTGCTGCAGGGCATGGGGATGGGGGTTGAGGGGAGTGAGGGGGACCCCCTTGAGCTGTGGGGGGAAGTACCCTGACAGGCTGTGCAGAGGGAGGACACCCAAAGAAAAGGTGTTCTTTTGTCTTTATCACCACCCCCATTGGCTTCCTCTGAATGGGACATTTGGAAAGAGATGCCTACTATATCTCTGGTAAGCAGGAATGACACAGGTCACAATTTCTCTTCCTTTCCCCACTAATGGCACAGCTCATCTCCCCTCAGATCTGAGCTCCCATCTCCTCCCAAAGACAGAGACCCACTTAGAAGTACCATCAAAATGCATAGTCCATGTGTTCTTAATTGGAGGAGACCTCCACAGAAGGCAGAACACCCAACCATCGAATTTCACAAAGGACAAGCCTGAGGCTGAGAACAGTGCCAAAATCCTACTGCTGCTTATCTTAGCAAATCTCTGAGCAATAAAAATGCTTCTGCCTGGGCACCCCAGTATAAGCCACCTGAGCCCAGTGAGAGGCCAAGCTCCATTTTGACATCTCCTCTGCAGACATCTTGTCAACCCTTCAGCTAGGCCCTGCTTAATCCTAACAAGTCTCGTCTCGCTTTTGCCAGCAGAGGCACCTCCCTTCTCCTCCACAGGGCCCTGAATAGGTGCTTGTGCGCAGCCAGGTGCTCCCCAGCAGAGCCACTGAGTCTCGCCTGGGGTCCATGAGGGTGACTAATGGCACTGGTGATGCTGGGGCCAACAGTAGTTTTCCCCTATTGGCACTGACAGGGTCTTCTGCCCTGTGACCATCAAGGGACAAAGCAACAAAGCATGATGCCAGAAGAATGCAGTGTCCCTTTGTGTGGGCAGAAACCCTCCCTGGTGTCAACAAAGAGAATCTCCTTGAATTTACCCACTGCCACCCCTTCACCCTGGTCTGACGCTGCTCCCATAATACTTGTCCTGACCCCATAACAGCACCTGGCCCACACAACCTTCAGTGAGGCTGTTATCCTGCTAGCACTCAACCCAACTCTACCAACGAGCCCTGGCATGATCATGCACCCCTAGACCCCATTCCTGTTTGGCAGCAATACACTGTGGGCACAGTGATCCCATCTGATCCCACAGATCCCGTCTGATACATTTGGGGTCACACACACACAGAGGGAGCAAACTCCTTTCCTTCACTCCTTGTCCAGGCTACCCTATCCAGGTTAGTCAGCAATTTGGGCTTCTCCCTTCCCCCAAATCCATTGAAGCGGGAGCCCAGGAGCGGGAGGCAGCAGATGCCAGAGGACGGGAAATAGCACTGGAGAAGCAGGGGAGGGAGGGGGAGCGGCAGAGAAGTTCCTGAAGTTTTCTGTCCTGGATAGTTGGAATAAATCTCATTTTCTCTGGTCTCCTTGCCAGGCGAGGATTGGCTCAGCAGTGCTGCAGCCCGCCCTCCTCCTTCCCACGTCCCCTCCCCGCCAGCTTCGCTCCCTCTCTCCGGTGGCATCGGGGCGTCAGCCTGGGAGAGCCAGCTTGGGGGGATAGCCGTGGGAAAAGGGGGGGGGCACACCTCCCCTTTCTCCCCCACCCCTGCTCCAGGACACAGAGCCTGTAACTCTCGGAGAAAGTTGTGGGAACCCGCAAGGAGCGTCTCCCAACTTTTCAGCAGGAGGACGGAAAAAGTTATAACTCTCGTTTGGAAGAGGTAAATCCTAAAAGTTTTGATTCTTCAGTTTGTAGAGGTGGGGAGAGGCAACGTGGATGAGGAGTAGAATGAAAAGAGTGGAGAGGGTGGTAGGAGAGGGGAGAAGCCAAAGAGGTGGCAAGTCAATATGTGCAGGGAGGATGGCAAAAAAAAGAAAGCAAGAAGGCAGGAATGCAACAGGAAGCCGAGAGGAAGGAAAGTGGGAGTGAGGAGAGGGGAGACAGGCCAGGGGGGCAGGGGAGAAAGGGGGTACGGAGGTGGTCCCAAGGATGGGGAAAGCCGTGGGCACCCCTGGCCCGCACCCTGCTCTGGATAGCCCTTGAAGCCCCACAGGCTCTCGGATGCCTCAATTTTGGGGGGTGGAGGAAGAAAGGGAGTGTTTTCGGGCAAGGGAGCAGGGAGAGGATGGCTGGAAACTGCCCACCTTTGGAGCCCCAGCCTACCTCCATGTCCTGTGTGTCTGCTTGAAAAAATACCCTTGTTATACTGAGAGATATAAACATATACATATATATAAGCCAGCAGCACGGGAGTCAGACTCAGGCTTGTCCGCCTACTGCCCGGCACTACTCCAGGGCAGCTGGAAAAGGCCCAACTCAGCCAGCTGAGTCCTTTTTCCCCTTGCCCAAAAGTCTATCTCTGTCAGCTTTCCCCATCCCAGAACAAAATGACCCAATGGGGGAGCCTCTATCTCCCTTCCTCCAGGGAAAGAGAGGCTTTTTGGCAGTTGAGAAGACTGGGAAAAACCTTCCTGGCTGCCCACAGCCATTTCCATCCACTCTTCTCCCATGTTGAGACCACCCCAAACATCTCCTCGCCCTCATTTGGAGTATGTCCTCCTGGGAAAGGAGGGATAAGAAGAGAAGGAGGAGGGAAGAGGCTGCTTTCAGCAGCTCCAGCCAACTAGACATCTGGATTATTCCCCACTCCCCCCACCCCCCCCCCACCCCCCGCTTTTTGGTTTCCGCTCTTCCCAGCAAGCAGAACAGCTTTGGCCATTCCCGGCGAGTGGAAAACCAGTGGGAAACAGCTGAACTCAGGGGGAAAAGGGGAGAGGCCAGGGTGGGAGAAGGAGGTGCCAGCGGCTGGACTTTGAGGGTAGGGGGCTTCCCAGAGAAGGCATGATGGGAGCCAGGGAAGAGGAGGTCGAGATGGGCTGCAGGCTCGCCATGCCAGGAGCTGGTGAATGCAATGGGCTGCAGAATGGAAGCAGCATCCCAGTGGACAGGTGGCCAGTTGGAGGATGCCTATGCCCACTGGAGGAAAGGAGAGCGCACGGGTCACCCTTTGCCCACAGAATCACGAGTTTCCCTGGCATGGAGGAGTCTGCTTGGGTGGAGGGGAGGTCTCAAAGGGAGACACACCAGCAGGGAGGCACACCAGGGGCAGAGGGAAGGAGGAAAAAGGAGGAGATCAGAGGGACAGAAAGCCCAACAGACCTGCCAGAAACATGCCATCCATAGGGATGGGCACCAGCTGCCTCCATCCCTCCTCTCCCAGTGGCTGCTGCCTGTCAGCAGGCAGGGAGAGGCAGGGGCCAGGAGGTGTTGCCAGCATGCTCCCCACGGTGGCCAAGGGACAAGGAAAGGGAAACTGGCTCCCAGCTCAATACTTCTCCAGGCAGGGAGCAGGGGGATGGTCTCCTCCCACATCCCCCTTTCCCTCACAGTCCCCTGTGGGGGTCTGCAGGGCAGCTAAGCTGTGGGGGGACCTGGGGGGGGAATGACCTGAGGGGAGCTGGGGGGCAAGGGGGGCACCCCTCTGATTATCCCTGGCTGGTGCAGCACATGACCCATATCATGTGGGCACCACTGCCAAAGGGCACAGTCCCCACTTTGGTTTTCTCAGCAACTCCAGTGCATGGAGGGAAAGGAAAACATGAGGGCTGTAGCTCACCTAATACCCTCTCCCAGGATCACGTGCCTTCCTGGGGACCCAAGGACAGCTCTAAAATGGGGTCACATCTCTTTCCTTGTGGTCCAAAGCCCCCCATTGTGCTGGAGGGACCACCCCAGTGGCTTTCCTTACAGCCCAGGAAGGCCCTGACCCAGTGTCTATGGGTGGGCTACTGTCAGAGGAAGGAAATTACTCCCTGGTTGTCCTCCCACTCCAAATCTGCCACGTGCCTGGACTATCACAGCTGCGAGGCAGCACTGCATGGCCTCTGTGAGCAGGAGGCAGATGCGAGCAGCACAAGCCAAGGAGCTGGGGGCCAGCAGGAAGCTAGCCTGTCACTGTCTCGATGCCACTGGCCACTGCCACCCCAGGAGGCAGCCAATGGTGCTGGGAGCCACTGGGGGAGGTTTGTTTTCCCTTCTCCAGGCATTAACCCCTGGCAGATAAGAGGGGCCCTGGGTGAGCAAACAACGCCAGGGCAAGGCAAAAACACGTGTAGCCAGCCAGGAGAGCAGCTTCATGCCCAGGTCTCCCCCTTGCCAGAGGCTTTGCCTCCCTGGCACCAACCTGCTTGCTCTGAGGTGACTTGGGGACAGGCAGGGGAGGCAGGTAGCAGTGGGGAGATGGACATAACCACGCAGTAATGGGGGTCCTGGCATGCAGAGAGTGATGGATGCGAGACTTCTGCGTCACCTCTTGGCATGCTGCCCTGTACAGCCGGCCTTTCTGAAAGGACCCAGCTCCATCCTGTTCGCCCAGCCCGTGAGCAGGAACTGAGGCCAGGGAAGGACACATCCCCGGGCAGGCACCCAGATCACTGATGCTCTGAGGTGCTTCATGTCACAGATCCTCTCCTTTCCCCATCCCGCCCTCTCCCTCTTGCCACACACACCGATGGGAGATCTGCTGATCCGAGTGTCCTGCCCACTAACTGGGGAGGTCATCGCCCCTGCTGTTGCACACCCAGCCACAGCCTCCTGCCTGCCTCCCAGCACCTCCAGGATCCAACTGAGTGCAAGGACCCATCCTGCATTCTCCTCCGACCTCAAGCAATCACTTGCCTTGCTGTGCCTCAGTTTCCCCTTCCTGCAAAGCATTTGCCCTCCCTGCACCCCCATCTACCTGCTGCTCCAACGTGTCTGCCCAGCACCCAGGAACCAGCCAGAGGACAAACAAACCAATACACAAATATTGCATTTTCCCTCCCCGCCACCCCTCCTCCCCCAGAAGTACACAGTCTCCAGGCCTCACCCTCTCCCCAAGGGTTCATCTGAATAGCAAAAAGAAGGGAGAGGTTTCTCGCCTCGGGAGCCCAGGCAGCCAGACAAGGCATTGCTCTGGGAGGAGGTGCTGCCTGGGAGGGAAATCTCAGCCTGCGTTTTTGGCATGGGGCCGGCAAAGCTGCTTTGCAGGCAGGGGAAACTGAGGCACACCAAGGTCATAGGGGTGAGGGAGAGTATGTGTTCTGAGGGAAAGCCTTTCTCTGCCTCCCCAAGAGGAGAGCCAGGCAAGGGGACAGCCAGTAACAACCTCTGCATCATTGCTCATGCACAGCCTTTAACCTCCCCAGCCAGTTCCTGGGGTACAGCCAGTGTGGTTGGGAAAATCCTCTCCAAGGGCTTCACCATTCCTCTTCTTGTTTAGGTGGCTGACTAGAGGACTGAGGCGCTTGCCCTGCCGCCCCAAGCTTCTGTTACCCACTTCCCCATCTGTGACCGGCTCCCTCAAATCCAGTGGCAGCAGAAGACAGCGGAGGGACGCAGCTTCCAGTGGCCGCTGCAGCACCAGAGTACGGGATCCTTGAATTCTCCTTTGGACACCTCTGTGCTGCTACCATCCTCACCCCTGGGCACGTACCCACTGCAGGTGATTTCATGAGCACAACGTTGTGCAGGGAAGCAGCAGGACAGGTACCCTTCTCACGTGCTGAAAGCCAAGGTGACATGAGTTGTTCCCTCAAGAGCCTTGGAGCAGGAGCAATGGGGAGGCCAGGGATGTGACAGGCCACCCCAGTGCTGGAAGCCCAGTGAGGGCTGGGTTTTGGGGTTTTTGCAGGAGCAGGGGTGAGGCGAGGGGTGCAACATGAGTCTGGGGAAGCTGCCAGTGCTCAGCTGGGTGTCAGGCTCTCATGGCAAGCGGCGGCTGAAGTCGGAGCTGACACCGGACATGATCAGCCCACCACTGGGGGACTTCCGGCACACCATGCATGTGGGGCGCGGTGGAGATGTCTTCGGGGACACCTCCTTCCTCAGCAACCACGGTGGGGCTGACACAGCCAAAGCCAACAACTTCTTTGCCCGAACACTGCGGCATGTCCGCCGGACACCACTGAGGAACCGGGGTGGTGGAAGCCAAGCAAAGGCATCTCCTGCCCCCCCAGCCATCTCACCCATCATCAAGAACGCCGTCTCACTGCCGCAGCTCAACGAGGGAATGTATGATGGTGGTGATGGCAGCCGGGGCTTGACGAGCAAGTTCTCCTTCAAAAGTGCCTCCAACAGCTTCTCCAAAACGCACCAGGTCTACGGTGAGTGAAGTGTGGGGAAGGGGCTGGCACCCAGGCACAGCACATCCTCTGCAGTCCCTCTCCATTGTTCTGTGCCTCAGTTTCCCCGTTAAGGAACTTCAGGTTCTCAGCAGAGAAAGGAAATGTAAGAGTCCCTGTGAGGAGATAATCCTAAACTTGCTTTCAACTGCTGTCCTTGCTCCCATGTTTGGAGGGTCTCCTCCCCGGGTGCCCTCTAAAGTGGGGCAGGGATGGCTTCTCTTCTCCCTCCTTCATAGCTCCACTCATCTGGCAGCCTATATGGGGCAGTTGTAGGGGGAAGACCCCCATCTCTCCTTGGCCCTACAGTTTTCTCCAGGAGCAGCCTACCTGAGGAAGCCAAGAGGGTAATGGGACACTAGACCAATGCCAATGCCAACGTAGCAAGGTTAAGGGCATCCACGGCACAGCCTTCCTCACTCCATGTGTATGCAGATGGCCCAACCCTATCCCTAGCTGTGCCAACCCCTCCATCTCCATGTGCTCCTCAAAGGACTCAGTCCCCCCCTTCCCCCTTGTGCCACATCCCTCCCTGCTGGCAGGGGTCCAGGAGGGGCCTTTGGGGAAGGGTTGTAGGAAGAATGGGACAGAACAGCTGAGTGACTCTTCTCCAGCCTCACAGTACTGGACTGGAGCTCAGCTTTTCCTCAGGGAGGTCTGGAGCAGAGGGTCTCGGAGAGGGGGATCTGAGGAGCCTGCAGCTGCCAGGGGTGATGGCTGTGCTCAGAGAGAAGGGCAGGCTGAGGCAATGCTGCCATCTCCTGGTCCCACCTGCCTGGCTCAGCCCCCTCCCGGGCATCTTACCAAGCTCAGAGCCCACCTGGAGACCCTCAGGTGTAAATCTGGGCTTTGGAGATGTCTACACAGACACTGGCCCGTCCTCTAGAGGCCAGTGCCACTGACAAGAGCATGACCTGCCCCAGTTCGGTGGCAGTGTCCCTTGTTCCCCACAGGCAGGTTTCCTCCCACCTAGCTGTGCACTCCCTCACCAGCCATCCCTTCTGTCTCACAGGGCTGGAGTCAGGGTTTTGCACCATCCCTCGTGCCCCTCGCTTGGAAAAGACACAGGAGAGCACACTCCCTGGAGAAGAAGATCTGAACCGCTCAGACTCCCTGCTCTCTTTCCGCCTGGACCTCGGGCCATCCCTAATGAGTGAGCTCCTCCAGGTGATGAGCTTCTCCGAAACCAACGGGAACGAGGTAGGGGAGGATGGCCCAGACCTCCCACATGGTGAGGGGACCAAGGATGAGGTACCTCCAGCAAAGCCCTCACTGACCCCCGCAGCATCCCACGGAGAGGACAAGTCAACCTCCAGCTTCTGGGACCACTCTGGGCAGACGAGCCTGTCGGGGGCCACTTCACTGCCGGGACTGTCAGTCCATGCCAACGGAGAGGCACACGCTATCGAGGGTGCTGGAGAGGACCCTGCCTGGGTTTCAGGGCCAGGGGCAGTGCCCAGAGGGACACCATGGCAGGGGCACTGGAACGACTGCACCATCGAGGCAGGAGAGTTTGACCGGGCAGCCCAGGTCCTGGCGCGCCATTACGGTGGGACCAGCACCCCACGGAGCTCAGAGAAGGGCGAGGGTCCCCGGCAGTCCCGGTGGGGGAGCCCCAGCAGCAGCTCATGGCGGTCACAAGTGACAGGGGAGAGCCTGTCCCCCAAGGCTACCTGGAACCAAGAAGAGGAGGAGGAGGAGGAGGTTGAGATCTCCAGCCTGCAGGAGGGGTACATTGGTGCCCGGGGAATGCGCAGCAATTCCTACGAGTATGCCGATGATGATGAGGATGATGAAGTCAAGGTGTGAACAGCCATCCCTCCCCAGTCATAGCCCCTGCCATAGGCACTGGTGCCAGAATCTCCGCCCTCCTCCCTGTCCCTGACCCTCAGGCCTCAGCATCACCAGCGGACACAGTGGGCGACCTCCTTGCCAGGCTGAGGGACCTGGGAGGCAAGAGAAGAGCCTGTCTCCCGGGGGGCTCCCCAGGGCTGGGCTGAGCTGGGCTGCTGTGGGGACAAGTGAAGGTTTTGCATGCCAGCACCAGGCATCATGGTCCTTTCTCGGCCTCACTGCCATTAGATGCCAAAGGGAAGTTCCCATGTGCCAAAGAAACCCTAAACCCCTTCCTACCCCATCCTGTTCCCCTCAGCATCCTCTCTCCCATAACTCAACATGGCCCTGCCAGCATATCTGAGGATGTGCCTTATCTTCCCACCAACGCACCCAGCCACCCTCTGCACCGGCCCGTGTGCCCTCCCAGAGATATTCCTACCAATAGCCCTGGCACATAGGGAATGTGGGGTCTCTCCAGCTCCAGCTGATGCCGGACCCTACTATATAGCACATCTGTCTACCAGGAGAGGTCATCTGGGGGCTCAAGGGGCAGACAAACACCACATTGGGCTGTCTCTTTTCCCCTCCCCAAAAAAATGCCCTAAGCTCAGTGTTCAGGAGGTGGGAGCATGCGCAAAGATAATCGCAGGGGGTTTTATTATGCTTTGTCTCCTGCTTCTGAGCATCAGTTAGAATGGCTCCTTTGCCAACTCCTGCCTCCTCACAGCAGGGAGAGAAGAAACTTCTTGGCTGGCTGGAGGCAGAGGAGAGGTTGTCAAGTCACTGAATTCTGCAGCTCAGGCTCAAAAATCCCTCCCCTTCCCCCTAGCTCAGAACAAGGAGACTCCCACTCTGCAGCCACTTGGTCTGTGCCACATCTACATCCTTGCTCCCTCTCCCTATTTCCCACGCATGCACTCCTCTTCTCAGCATGCCCCTTCCCAGGGGGACACGTGGAGGATGGCAAATGCCCCTCGCCGAGTGACCCTGGGTGATGCAGCCACTCTGGACCAAGCTGCCCCCCACGCTGCTCCACATGCAAACCAGCCCTCACAGAAGTGCCTTTGTGCCACAGCGTGAAGCCAAGATGCTTGGGGGCTGAGGTCACTGGAGGGACCCTCACAGGATCCCCCTTGTTCTCTGGGACAGGAGGGGGTGTTCGGTGGGGAGAAATGCCGGGCCATGGCTGCAGGGCTCTGCTCCCACTCGGCTCACACATTGCCCGGCTGCTTCTGGCAGAGAGCTCTGCGTGCATGTGTGTGGGATGTGGGAGTGCCACTTGCAGTCAGGCCCTCAACGTTATGGGCAAGACCATCTCCTCCAGCCTCCCAGGGTGACTGCCTCATGCCAGCCAGCAGCAGCAAGCTGAGACAGGCAGCAGCTTCAAGGAGTGGCCAGCTCTGGCCGCTGACACCCAGCAGGATCAGCCTTATTACCCCTGCACCCTTTGGGGCAGGGACCCTGGCTCTCAGGTCAAGCTCCCTCTGCTCTCCGCTTCCCAGGTCATAACACAAGCTCCAGACCAAAGACCCACATCCGTGGAATATCCTTTCTGCCTCCACTCTGTATCCCATGCACTTATTATTGTCCTTATTAAAGCAGTTTTGATACTAACTTCTGCTCTGGTGCCTCCCCTCAGCTGCAGTGACTTTATCGTCTTCCTTGCTGTGTTTGCCAGCACCACAGCCACAAAATCCCATCCTTTTCACTCTCAGCAGGATTTTCCACCACTTTTGGGATCCCCGTATTAACTATTCCAGTAATCTGCCACTCACCGTGTCTAACACACAAAGAAATCTCCTATCCACTTGGCCCTGTTCAGCACACAGGAGGGTGCAAAGGTTCCTCTCCAGCCCCATAATCATTCATCTGCAGCCTGAAGCAGACCAGCACCCTTCCCAAAGCTGCCTTGGCTGTGGTCCCCCCAGCCCATCAGATATCCTCTGCCTGCAGCACTCAGGCAGCAGCGAGTTCCTTAAATTGGGCAGCGAGGAAGCAGAGTGGAAGGGCAAGGGGTGCTGCCACCTTGCCTTGGACCAGGCTCTCTTCTTCTCTGCTCCCCTCCCACCCAGCCTAAAGTGCTCTGATGTTTGCTGTCAGAGACATTGGTCTCATTTAAGGCCGGCGAGACACTTTTTAATTAGAGCAGCAGTATCTGATCATCAGCACTAATTGCCTGTAGTCCCATGCAAGGGGGACAGACTGGGATGTGCTGAGCCACATAACCCAACCCAAACCCTCCCCACTGCCTTCCTCTGCCTCGCTTTCACTGAGTCGGGTTCAAGGTGGAAATGTCAGAGTAATGGGTAACCCAGCTGGAATGTGTCAGTATGTAAGTGAGGTGAGATAAGGGAAAAAGTCAAAGGAGACAACTCCTTATCACTGGCAGGAATGCTGGCTCAGGGGCACACCTGTGCTCCCTTTCCAGTGCCATCGCTGTGCTTGGTACCTCTCCTGTGGGAGGCCAAGGCACCCCTTCCTCCGGTCCGCTGGCTGGGAGAGCGGCCAAGAGGAACCCATCAAACCCATGCCCTGAGTTTTCCAAACCTAATATTTAATTATGCACTTTTGTGGCACTGAATGCCACGTTGCTCACGTCAATGCTTTTGTTTCACTCCTTCCCTTCCAAAAACCCGGGTGCAGGAAAAAATAGTGCTTTGTGAAGAGATTGCGCAACCATTCCCTAAGCAAGCCTCCTTCTCCTGAACCCCACCTACAGGCTTCTTTGCCCTTCCTCCTACCTGTTCAACCTCACATCTTGGTCGGACCTGGAAAGAACCTGGCATTACCTGGAAGCTATTTCCATCCAACAGGTGCTCCTTTTCTGTTGGTGGAAAAACCTGGGGCTTTGCCAGTGTCTTGCACAGAGCCACAGAGCCAGAGATCTCACAGAAGCCAAAGCAGCTGCAGCAAGCAGTGTCCCACTGCTTAGGTTTTTATTAGAGCTAGGAAGCAGTGTCCATCAGTCCAGCTTGAAGGAGGTGACCCTGAAGCCTCCCTTGATGCTCATGTAGCTGATGTTGTTGTAGCAGTGCCGGTTGGGGAACTCCACTTCATGCCCATCTGGTAGTTTCACCTGGAATTTGTCTGCCAGCATTTTGATGGTGAGCTGGGAGAAGAGAGGGGAGGAAGGGCAGGAATTGGGTACAAGGAGGAGATGAGGAGGAGGTGAGCATCCAGGTGAAAAGCCAACTGTTACATGTGAGGGTCAGACCTGGTCCCTATAGCCTTAAGCAAGGTGCTGGGGGTTGAGCTGAGCGGGATGCAGGAAATGAGCAGCTGATATCAAGGATCTGAGCTGGGGGACAGGATCACTCCTGGGGCTGTTTGAGCTACTGATTGATTGTAAACTCAGAGCAGTTAAACCCACGTATGTCTTTATACACCACATGGCTTAGATCTGCTCTGAACAGGGCAGAATAAACCAGACACCTCAATGCCCTCAGTGATTCATCAGGACCTGTAAAAGGGAGCTTCACTGATGAACGCATGCATGCAAACAGACAGGAGGAGAATGTATCGCTGATCATTGCAAATTAAAGGGATCGTTCCTCAAAGCCATCGCCTCACCACTCCCTCCCCAAGAGCCAGCCAGAACTGAGGAAACAAACTTCCTCTCCATAGCAAACAAAACAGGAATGCACCTAAATGTAGACCTGTTAATGTCTCAGGACATCAGATGGGATGAGACAGCTACCAGGACAGTGTCCCTGACAGAAGGAGAGGGAGGACAGATGGATCCAGGTGTAAGGAGGACTGAAGAGCTGGGAGAGAGATTTTTGGGCATTGTTCCCAATCCTGGGTTGCCTTAAAGCCTATGTGTTTGCTTAGGAGGGAATTAGGGAGAAAAATCAGGTAGAGAGCAGCAAGATCTTACTTCTTGAAGACCCCCCTTTACCTTCATACATGCCTCTGGAGTGCTCACCTGCTGGGCAGATATGGAGGGCAGGAAGCACTTAAAAAAGCCTGAGACAGACAGGGCTGACGCAAAGTTCCCAGAGGAAGTGTTGGGAATTTGACAGAGGAGTGGAAATGGCAATCAGGACCAAAACCCCACAGGATGAGGGGCTGTTGAGCAGGAGGCATTGGATGGGACAGGGAGGTCTAGAGTACAAGAATTTGCTAACTAGAGGTTTGCCCCCACCACACACCCCCCACAGCCCCATGCCAGCACAGAAGCCTCACCTTGATAGTGGAGCCCCTGGAGAAACAGAGGTTGTTATCACGATGCTCTTCCTGCCAGGCTTTGGAGCACCTGGAGTTGCAGACAATGACAGACTCATCAAAGCGGGGATTGAAGTGAAATGCCAGATCCGAGGAGCTGCAGCCCAGGTTGATGCTGAAGCTGTGAGTGAACAGGAGGATGCTGAGCAACATGGGCAGGACAGGATCTTGGAAGACACACAGCTCTGCACCCAATTCTTCCATCAGTGCTGCAAGTACTTAATGCCTCCTATGTCCTCATTCCGCTGAGGAACAAGAAGAGTTTGCACAGTGGTGACATAGGGTCTCCCCTAACACCAAGCTGCACTCACGCTTTTTGTACCTGGCAACTTTGAAAAACCATCTCCCTCTGCAGTTCACCTTTAGTCCTTGCAAACCAAGGTGGTTTCTTTGTACTTACCCATCAGTATCATTGGATATCTTGCCCTTGACCTTCAGAGTGTCTCCAGTCTTCATACCCAGATTGAGAATTTCAAATTTTTCCTAAGGCAGAGAGAAAAACAGTCTGCGGGGCTTCTTCAGCCATTCCTTCCCTGCCACCCCAAAAGAGAGGGTGCTACTTTGGAGAAGGTGCCCCAGCCAGGAGAACATCTACTGGTGTCAGCTGGTATTCCTCTCACAGCCAAAATCCCTCCAGGGTGGAGGGCTTGCATGGGCTTCTCACTCAGTGAGGGAAGAGTGGGCTGAATGAAGCCAGCAAGTGAGAAGAAACATCAGAGGGAGAGAAGATGAAAACAGGCTTGTCCTCAGCAGAAGGAAAGGAGAATATCACAGCAGAGGTACAAAGAGGGTTAAAGCAGAGGGGCACAACCCAGAGTTCGGTGGGCAGCATCGCCTGCAGCTGGAGAAATGCAAGTGGTGAGAGCAGGGGTGTCTGTGGCTTGCTGGTCCCTCACTCAGCCTTGCTGAGCTAGGGACTCTGGGTGACAGAGGACAGGAGGAACAGCCCTTACAGACATCTTCCTCAGAGGGCAGAGTAACCAGGCAGGGAGGCACCAGCAGTTTAGCTCAGAAACGCTTCACACAGAGGACCTTACATCCCTCGACTTCCTTGTGGCTTACACATTAACACTATTCCCGCCTCTGCAAGGCCCCACTGGCTGTTATTAAGCAGGAGACTTTGATCCAGAGAAATAGCTTCCCTATGTACACTTCCTCTGATTATGGATTTCAGGAGATTTAACCAACTCACAACCGCCTCAGTAGGCTCCCAGTGGAGGGACCACCACAAATAGCCCTTAGTGGTGCTACTTCAGTAGGACAAGTGTCTTCCCAACTGGCCATGGAAGCATGACCATCATGTTCAGTTCTCTTCTGCCTGTAATAGTTCAGCCAAAAGGGTCAGCCCTCAGTATCCACACCAGCACACCAAAAGGGTCCCCACCATCCCTCCCCATGGTGTTCTGAGGATGGGCTCCAAGGGAATTGGAGGAGAGGGCAGCCAACACATCCCCTCTGGATGGCACAAGCTCTGAACAGTCCTTTGCACAGTAGCATGAGCGGCATCCCATCTCCTTCCCATTTTGTGTCTCTCAGTTCAGCCTCATCTGCATGTACTGCAATACACGAGGGCTCACTGCAACCTCCCATCCAAGCTCCATCGAGACCCAAATCTTTTAGTTTGAGGAGCCAAGCACGGCAGGTCCAACAGCCCCATCCTTTCTAATCCTCAGACAAAGGAATGTTGTCCTCACAGGGGAGCATCATCCCTGCTGTCTCCTTCTCAGGAAAGAGCTACGAGTCAGTAGACGGCATCACAGATTTGGTTGAAAAAAAATGATGCTGCATTCATACACTCCAGAAGTCAGTGGGAGAGCAAGAGTGAGGAGGAGGCCAAGGCTCAGGAGACCAGCAGTCCCTCAGTGCCCCTCCCAAGTCCTGCAGATTGCAGCTGAGTGCAGTCATCCTGCTGCTGCAGAGCCAGCTGGGAGGCAGCTTCTGCCCTTCCCCAAAAGCTCATGAAGCAAGCAGAGATAAGTGCTGATAAGCAGTCCTTCCCCGGAGGTGCTTCCTATTATCAGGGGACCATAAAGCCCTGCAGCCCTGGGAAATTTGTTTGCTGTTGAGGTCATTCAAGCCGTTGGTGAAACCACCCTGGGCAGAGCATTGAGCCAGCACGAGCAGGTGCTGGGGATGGTGGTTTCTGGCACTGGATCTGTTTCCTATCAAGCTGCTGTGTCCCACCCACACACATCACCCTTCTCCCCTGCAGCCATCCCTGGGAGAGCCCAGAGACCCCTCCCAAAATATCTGAGCACGCCACTGCCTGTGAGGGGTTTCTCTTTCCAGCAACTCACGTTGTCCCTTTGCAGGGGCAAGGGCAGACCAAAGACACTGCTTGCATAGCCACCATCAGGGTTAGTTACTTGAAATCACATTAAGCCAGTGGGGAGAAACAAACACTTCTACAGCTCAAGAGATCACATCCCAAGACAGACTCTGAACTGGGTCGGAAAAATCCCATCCTACATGGCTGGCCACAGTGACACACGAATATCATGGCAAGAGACAAGACCCAAGGTCCTGGATCAGCTATATATAGCAGAGCCTTCACCTCATTTCCCACACAGCACAGTGTGGAGTAAATAGAATCATAGACTGGTTTGGGTCAGAATAGACCTTAAAGATCATCCAGTTCCACTCCCCCTGCCATGGACAGCTTCCCCTAGTTCATGTTGCTCGGTCTCATCCAACCTGGTCTTGAACACTTTCAGGGATGGAGGATCCACAACTTCTCTGGGCAGCCTGTGCCAGTGCCTCACCACCCTCACAGGAAAAAATGTCTTCCTAATATCTAATCTAAATCTCCCCTCTTTCAGCTTAAAACCATTACCCCTTGTCCTATCATTGCACTCTCTGATAAAGAGCTTCTCCCCAGCTTTCCTGTAGCCCCTGCTGGAAGGCTGCTGTAAGGTCTCCCCAGAGCCTTCTCTTCTCTGGGATGAACAATCCCAACTCTCTCAGCCTGTCCTCACAGAGGAGGTGCTCCAGCCCTCGGATCATCTTTGTGGCCTTCTCTGGACTCACTATGACATGTCCGTGTCCTTCCTGAGCTGAGGACTCCAGAATGCAATACTCTAAGTGGGGTCTCACCATAGCCAAGTAAGAGGGGGCAGAATCCCCTCCCCCGCCCTGCTGGTCGCACTTCTTTTGATGCAGCCCAGGATACAGTTGGCTTTCAGGGCTGCAAGTGCACATTGCCAGATCATACTGAGCTTCTCAGCCACCAAATCCACCAAACATCACTCTGACTAGGATTTATCCACTGATCCCACCAGCAAAGCACATGGCTGACTGGAGGGAGAGTAGCATGTGTCTGATGAACAGGGAAAACTACGTGCACGGAGTTATGCGCAGAGCTGCCAGTACCATGGATGTGAGAACATGCAGGGAGGGAAGATGGGCAGGAAGGAGGCACGAGCTGCTCAGAAAGTTGCTCTTGAGATTTTATCAAGATAACATTAACCCCCCTCCTACAATGCTCAGCAGGGGCGTTCACCCCCCTTTTATTTGCCACTGGGAACAATGGTGGGAAACCAGGCAGCAACTCTGCCAGCACTGGCGACTTCCTTCGTCTGCAGAGCTGAGCCCACACATGGTCAGACAACAGCCACGTGCAGGGGGATGTGCTCCCTGTGTAGGAGGGGTCCCTGACTTTACAGACCCCAGAAGAGCTGAAATCCTCCCGTTCTTTGGAGATAGGGATGACCAGAGGGTGAAAGGGGCAGGTTGATACTTCCCCACAGACATTGCAAAAAGCTCAAGGAAACAGTGATATGTTGGTAACATAAATCCCAAAGAAAGAGGAAATCCGGCTAAATGGCATCTACAAAGGAGGTGGAGGGTCTGTGCAGTAAGGAAAATATAAGCAATGGCTGTAGAAGTTGGCAACCACTGGCGTAAGGAATCCAGGAACCCTTCACCCCTAGAGAGATGATCCTATAATAGAGTACATGCCTGGGAGCACCTATCCAGGGCCCTGTATGGATGCTCATCCTGGTCCCTGGGCAGTTGACCTGTACTGGTGTGGGATACCCATGGTCACATCACTGGGACAAAAGGGGGTCCAGTTTCCAGAAGGTGCCTTGGGAAAGCAGAGATCCAACAAGCAATCACTGGTGAGAACGTGGTGGCCGTGCTCAACCTCAGAGCAAGCTGAACTTTGAACAGGGAGGAGGCAAGCCTGCAATTTTGCATGGAGAAAACAACAAAAAAAAGCATCATATTTTAAGGAGGGAAGAGATCAATGCAATGACGTGGGCTTTCAGCCAGAAGGGTGGCAGGGCAGGTCCTCTACAGAGTGCTTTCACCCCATGAAACAACATATTCCCAACATAAGAAGGATATGGAAGTGTTGGAATGGGTCCAGAGGAGGGCCAAGAAGATGATCAAAGGGCTGGAGCATCTCTGCTATGAGGACAGGCTGAGAGAGTTGGGGTTGTTCAGCCTGGAGATGAGAAGACTCCGGGGAGACCTTGTAGTGGCCTTCCAGTACCTGAAGGGGGCTACAGGAAAGTTGGGGAGGGACTTTTTCCAAGGGCTTGTAGTGATAGGACAAGGGGGGGGTGGTGGCTTAAATTGGAAGGGGGAAGATTTAGATTAGACATTAGGAAGAAATTCTTCACGCTGAGGGTGGTGAGACACTGGCACAGGTTGCCCAGGGAAGCCATGGATGCCCCCTCTCTGGAAGTGTTCAAGGCCAGGTTGGATGGGGTCTTAAGCATCCCGGTCTGGTGGGAGGTGTCCCTGCCCATGGCAGGAGGGTTGGAACTGGATGATCTTTAAGGTCCCTTCCAACCCAAACCGTTCTATGATTCTATGAAAAGTGGTAGCTTTGTTTGCATAGGTCTCATAGGGTAGGTTTTGGGGTTAACAGTCCTTGCCAACCTTCCCTCTAGTCCTGGGGAGATCTCAGGCTACCAGGAGCACCCATGAGATTGTCGGATCCTCAAGGTGGCTCCAGACAAGCAGCACCTAATGTACCATAGCCTAGAGCTGCCACCTCTACTACAGAGTGCCCACAAAAGCTGTTGAGAACACACTGAATGCCACCCTCACCAGCAGGCTGCCAAGATCCTCGGCAGCATCATTGCTGGCAGCAGTATTTATTTTGTTTTCTTACTTGGGCAGGAGATAAGCCAGATAGGTGTGAAGCCCTAAGGAAAACCACAGGCTTCCTCACTTCCTGGACAAGGTAGCCCAACCGCCCCAGCTGTGAGAGGTTTCCCAGGGCCTTCTGTGGTGGGGTCAGCCCCCAACATACCACACCAGCACACCCAAATGGTCCCCACAATCCTTCCCCATGGTGCTCTGAGGAAAGGCTCCAAGGGGCTTAGAGGAGAGCGCAGCCAACACATCCTCTCTAGAAAGAAACACAAGCTATGAAGAGTTTCTTGCAGGAGTGACACGGGTCATCACCAGACGTGATACTCAGCCCAGAAGGAAGAAGGGAGAGAGGGGAAGGCAAGGTGGTCAGGCAGAGTGCGTGGATGCTTGTGCCACTGTCCTCGCGTCAAACCAAGTCCTGCAAGAAGAGGTAAGAGATCCCGTTAGCAGCCTCATGGAAGGCTGCAGTTTCAGCTTGGCACTAATTAAACACCAAAGAAGCAGCACCAGAGGAGGAAGCTGCAGGGGGGAGAAGGCGCCTGTCCCATTTTGCACTGGAGGCACCAGGAAGCCTGTGCTGTAGACCAGGCATCAGCATCCACGCAAGGCAAACGGAGCTGGAGAGACCAACCATGCATTCTTTCTTGGAGTAGCAGCTGCTCACTCTGCTATTATTTCCTACTGCTTCATATAATTTGTACTCCACAGCAAGCTATTGTCCCTTTCCACTGGCTATTTATTTCCTTGAATAGCCTCTGGGGAAGGATTTCAGTACGGGAGTAAAAAAAAAAATAAAAATTCCACACAATAAATATCGAGCAGTGACCTGATTTAAACCATGTTCTCTGACCTCATCTGGGTCCTGGTTGTGGTTCCTCCTGGTAATTGCGACTCAGCCACATTTCTGCCTTGGTTTCCCCCTATTATGAAGCCTAGGGGGGATGCTCCTTGCCTTAGAGGGCTATGGGTTGGTTTTTAGGAAGCTGAGCTCTGGATTTTCAGAGGCCAGGACTCAGGACAGGACCAAGAGGCTTCTATCACCTCCCAATGGAGCTGCTCAGTCCCCCACCTGCCAGTCACAAAAATTCCCACACAGGTTTGACGGGACCGGTTTCTCCTTTAGTCAAGAGGCGTTGGTTTGCCTTTCAGCAGATAATGGTGCAATTTTCACCCAACTGATCCCTAAGCTCTGAAAGCCAGCCAGCTTCCTAACGGAGAGGCCCGAGAGAACAAAATGTACTTACCTCAGCCAAACACTGAGGTAAGCAGGAGACTGGATAAGCAGGTCTGTGGATCTGGAAGGCACATACAGGAGAGGATTGTCCAGGAGATGCAGGAGAAGACAAGGCAATGATAAGCACAGGGGAACTGGTGCCCATGAGCACTAACCTGTCTAAGAGGTTAACCAAAGCAGGACAGCTCCACTAGGGATAGCACTGAAGTCTCTGCATTTGGATCAACTGAAACAGGAAGGAACAAAAGTCTGGAGGTGAATCTCCTGCCACTCCTCGTGGCCTAGTTCTCTGACAGTGTGTCATCCAGAGCCCCTGTGGGAAGTATGGAAGTAGCATCCATGCTCTGAACCTAGAGGCAAGGGATAAGAGGCCATCAGCCTCTGGAAGGCTCTCCACTAGCACCTTCCTCCACCTGTAGGGTGCAATTTCTCTTCCTAGAGCTGAAGAGCTAAAACGTGGAAAAACTCCACCTTTCTTCAGGGCTAGGGGCAGCAGAGAAGGAGGGAACCTCCACCAAGCTGTGAAGTAGATCAAAAGCACAGGGAAGGGGTGTAGTCTCAGCGTCCATCTCTTTCCCTATAGGCAGTGGGGGCACAGTGGCTGGCATCTCCCATCTCCATGGGGAGCTCAAATGCCCTGTGATGGATAGTTTCCACCCCCAGGGACAAGTTCTTTCCTTATATCTATGCAGGGCACATCTCTCTTGAGCAGCTCTGAAGTCTGTGGCAACACGTTTGTGTGATACAAGTTCAGAGACTCATAGAACGACCTGAGTTGGAAGGGACCCACAAGGATCATTGAATCCAGCTCCTGTCCCTGCATAGGACTGTTGTGCACAGAGAGGGGAGGAAGGTAGTTCATGTGCAAGGAGGCTGGCTTATAAGGCACTCAGGCCATTTTATCAACCCAAACAGACAAATAAGACACATCTTATAGGTCTCCAGCTTGTCTGAAGGGCAGGAGAACAAACCAAACCAGCAGAAGGTGGGGAAGGGAGGTCAGAGAACTGACTACATGCCACACAGTTCCATTTCCAACCCTCATTTCTCTAATTCTTTCCTTCATGGGGGCATGCCAGGAATGTGGGTTGTGGGAAAGGCTTTCAAAAGCATGCCTGGAGATAAAAATGCACTTGCGTTTGCTTTGAAAGCTTCACTGCTGGCAAAGAGAAGATGCATAGAAGGCTCATGGCTTCCCTCTCTCCTGGACTTTTGGCATCTCCCAGTTTTACCCAGACTTCCTGAATAAGATATTATTAGCTTAGTAGGAGAAGGATCTCCACAAAGCTCTGCACAAAGGATCAGCTTCATGAGGTCTTATCCTACACTTGCATCTTGCACCAAAATATTAAGATTTCCATGAGCTTTATCTTATCGAGTAAGGAATATGGCAATTCCCTCATCTTGCAGATGAGGAAAATGAAGCACAGATACCAAAGTTCACATCCAAAAAAAGTCTGCTTGTTTAGATTCTCATCTTAAAGTTGCCATGGACCAATTTATAGGTAGGTAGGTAGGTGGGCAGATAGGTAGATAGATAGATAGATAGACAGACAGACAGAGAGTCCATCTTTGCAAACCTGTCCTAGAAACTAAAAGGAAGGTGGGCTCCCCTGGCTAATGCAGCTTCAGTGTCTGAGCTGCTGACCTCTCACCACACCATCTACTCTCAGTAGGAGGTACTGAGGCATTCAGTGCCTCTGAAAAAAATTTAGCCATTGAGTGGGTCCAATTAAGTCCAAAACCCAGAGGCATTCAAAATGAACAGACACCTTCCAACAGTGGAAACCATGGCACTTCTGAAATGTCCTCAGTCCAAATCCCCTGTCTCAAGGGGACCATTCCCCATAACAAAGACAGTGTGAGACCAACTGGCTGGAAAACGAATAAGCAAAAAAGAAATGCAGCATTGCGCCATACACAAAAGGCCCACGGGGACCTCCCTCCATTGAGCTCTGAGCAGCCATCCTGGCTTCAACCCCACAGGACACCAAGACCATGCAGCAAGAGTGACTGCCGAGTCCCTGCACACAGCCGTCCATCCCACACAGGGAGAACAAGGCTGCTGCCACTGTGTGACTCCCTTTGAGTGCATTTCTCACGGGCTCCAGCGCTGAGCCCAGGCGGGTTGGACAACTCTGAGGACTTGCAGGAATCCTCCAAACAAGCAGAATTTGTCTGAGTCACACGCACGAGGCACGATGCCAAGGGTGGCTCATCCACTGGAGAAAAAAAAAAAGGCAGAAAGAGAAAAAAATGCTAAGGGAGAAATAGCAAGTTTTGAAAAGCCACAAGAATTAACAGCTCATGGGCTGGAAAGGAGAACCAAAAAAAAAGGGCTGTTCTTCCATGTTTACATCACTAAAACCAAGCACCCCTCATCCCTACTGGGAAGGAGAAAGCCAACTTACCCTCCGTCAGCTTTGAGAAGGTCTGAAGGGGTGACCCACCCTGCATCTAAGGCCATGGCTGAGGTCTTCAGAGGTAGGAGTTGTTAAGTCAAAACTATCTGTTGCTCCAAAATCAGCTTGAACAAACTCCCTTTGATGGCCCTGCAAAATGAAACGGTAAAAACCAAACCAAATGGAAATGGGAAAGAAAAACTGCCAAAAGAAAGGGAATCCAAATCCCAAAATGACTGACTCAGTGTGGGAGATGGGCTTCTAAAGAGGGAACTGCAGGCATCTGAAGGAGACCTAAGAAAAGAGCAGACCCACACAACCAACTTTGCCTGTTCCTCTCCTCCTCCCCCCTTCCAGAGGGAAGGGCACCAGAAATAAATAGGAACCCATGGACCTTCAGAGCGAGCTACAGAGAGCCTGACCTGCAACTGCCATAGGAGCTCCAGGGACAGCCAAAGTGCAGAGGAAGTCCTGGCTCTGCTCTCAACATCGTGAGCGCTAAATTACAATACTTTTTCCCAGCGAGGAGCTACAACCACAGCCTTGCTCAGAGTTGCCACCAGGTGAAAGTGTTTTAGAAGCCAGCACCTGAGCCTGCTGGGTCACAACACTGCCAGAGATGTTTCATCTCTGTATGGTACCACAGGGAATGGGGCAACAGCTCCTTGCAGCTGCTTTGCCCTTTCCAGCTCTGCATTGGGTACTAAGGGATGCTCCACGCATTTGAGGTCACCTTGTTTTGCCAATCAGCCCCATATTTAGACATCAGGAAAAATTTCTTCACTGAAAGGATTATCAGGCACTGGCACAGCTGCCCAGGGAGGTGGTTTGAGTCACCATCCCTGGAGGTATTTTAAAGATGGGTAGATTAAGTAAGTGCTCAGGGATGTGGTTTAGCAGTAGACGGATACTGTCTTGATGATCTCTGACTTGATGATCTCAAAGGTCTTTTCCAACTAAGTGGTTCTATGATTCTATGTAAGCATCCTGTCCCTTCTCTAGGCTGCTTCTGTGAGCCTCAGCTCCTGTTTCTGACCCATCCTAAGTAGCCAGCAGCACATAAACACTCACTTGACCACAGTGGATGTTTATTTTGCATTCCCAGTAGACATGCTACACCGTTCGTTCTCTCTCTCTTCCTTTCCCTTCCCTCCAGTTTATGCCTCTTTCTGCTGTCCTTATTTTCCTCTCTACTGGCAACACACCCAGGGCAGAACCTGGCTGTGTCTCTCTGGATGCCTCCTGGTTTATTTGCACTGCTCTCCTCAAGCCCCCCCCAGCAGTGAAGCAGACACCCAGCTTTAATTGCAGTCAGATTCCTGGATGGAGAATACTTGCTCCCAGGAGGGGAAAAGGGTATTACAAACAAAATGCTTTGCACACGACTCACACAAGATACATCTTATCATATCCCAGGCTGAATAGCCCCAAACATGTTGCCATTCAATGTGCAACAAACAGACTTCCCGAGACAGGAGATCTGATAAGAACAATAGGAGGACCGGTGGCTGCAACTGCCAGGCAAGTTCCCATCGCACGCAGATAGTTTATCTCTTCTGTCAAGATGGAACACGCATCAATGTCCGCTGCACAACAGCAGGGAAAAGCTAGTGGAGACCTGCTCTCTGGTCCTGAACATGCACGTAGCACTCCTTATAACACTGTCCCTGAGGAACATCTCTATTACTCATTGGATCTCATTAGGAAAGGGGTGGGAATCTTTCCTGAACAGCTCCAGCAGAGACGCAGCTCCCCAGGGACCCAGCTCAGGATGAGCTGCAGAGTGTCTAGCGCCTGCTCTGGACACCAGCAAACAGCTGGATGACGGCAGCTCGAGGAAGGCTGGAGGGAAGAGGTCTCCTAGCCCACTGGTTAAGCCATGCTGCAACAACTTGTTTTTAACCCCATCGACTACCAGCACTCCTCCTCCCGAAATTCAGTCACAGCATGGCTTCGGGGAGGTGAGATACTCAAGATGTAAAGCTGCTCTGTGCAAGGACAGAGGTGGAAAGAGGAGCAGATTCTGTTGGGAGCATCTCCTCCTTCTGCACAGAAGAGGGGGTATTGGGCTGCAAATCAGGGATGGCAAAAGTGCAACATGGTGAGACCCAGAACATGCATGTTGCCTCTGAAACACCCCCTGGGTTGAGGGGCACGGCAGAGTGCCACTTCCACACAGCACCTCCAGGCTGAGACAAGGCAGAGGCCACTCCCTGATACTTCTCCTGGTTGAGGGACTCACCCATCAGCAGCACATTAAATAGGGGATACACAAACTCTGTCCTCATAGAATCATCTGGTTGGAAAAGACCTCTGAGATCATCAGGTCCAGCCATACCTGTCCCCTTACTAAACCATGTCCCTCAGTAACTCATCCACCCACCTTTTAAACACCTCCAGGGATGGTGACTGAACCACCTCCCTGACCACCTTTTCAGTGAAAAAATTTCCTGATGTTCCATCTGAACCTCCCCTGGCACAACTTACAGCCATTTCTTCTCATCCTATCATCTGTCACTTGCAAGAAGAGACCAGCACCCACCTCACCACAACCTCCTTACAGGCAGTTGTAGACAGTGATGTGGTCTCCCCTCAGCCTTCCCCTTCTCTAGGCTAAACAACCCCAGTTCCCTCAGCCTCTCCTTATAGGACTTGTTCTCCAGCCCCTTCACCAGCCTCGCTGTCCTCCTCTGGACACACTCCAGCACCTCAATGTCCTTCCTGGAGTGAGGGGCCCAGAACTGAACACAGTACTCAAGGTGCGGCCTCACCAGTGCAAAGTACAGGGGCACAATCACCTCCCTGGTCCTGCTGGCCACACTGTTTCTGATACAAGCCAAGATGCCATTGGCCTTATTGGCCACCTGGGCACACTGCTGGCTCATGTTCAGCTGGTTGTCAACCAACACCCCCAGGTCCTTCTCCTCCAGGCAGCTCTCCAGCCATTCTTCCCCAAGCCTGTAACACTGCATGGGGTTGTTGCATCCCAAGTGTAGGACTTGGCACTTGGTCTTGTTGAACCTCATTCTGCTCCCTGAGTGAGTTCCCAAGCCTGACATAGTGTGGGATGGTCGAGGGAAACTTGACAGAGGTGTGCATGCATGGGAAGCCCTTGCAGAACAGGGTGCTCCGTGGACATCATGATGGGCTCCTCCTTCTGCCTGCCCAAGGCAGAAGAGTTAGAGAGGCAAATTCAATGGCCCCCACAACCTCATGCACTTAGGTAACATTTCCTCATAGCATCTCTCCCCCACGCACAAGGCAGGAGGTCAAACACAGCCAGCGATTCATAGCACAGGGTGTAAGACACTGAGTCACAACCCTGCGTCCAGCCGTGCCCAGCAGACAGAGCATTTCCCAGTTTCAGTCTAGCGCACACATTCCCACTCCATGCACTCACCTACAACCTGTTGCATGACATTTCCCATCTTTGGACAAGGAAAAAGTGGAAAATTAGTGGGTAAACATGCAGGCTGCAGGGAACTGCACTTCAAAAGAGACTTGGACTCACAGGGTGTAGCTGCTTTGCTCTCGGCCCTGAAAGCAAGGAGCAGTACACAGCTCCATCCATGGGGTTAAACCCTTGGTGACACCAGGGCTCTGCTGGAAACAGTCTCCAGTCCACCCGGTCTCCTGGCTGTGGCTGGGTGCTGCAGCACTGCTGGCGCAGCCCAAATCACTGCCAGGGAGAGTGCTAACACCCACAAGGCATCAGCCATCATCTTGAGGCAGCACTCCAGCCTGGCTCTGCTCCTGCCACGTTTGCTAATACAGATGAAGCCAGAGGGACCAGAAGAGAGCCTGCAAATAGCCAGGTCCAGCCTCGGAAAATCTGCGTACGAAGAGTCCGTGTCCCTCTCCTCCTCCTCCTAGGTCGCAGTTTTCTTTTCATTCCTAACCCCACGTCTGCCATGCCCCAGCACTGGGTTCACTACGCCCCGCTGCTCCTCGCCACTGCCAAAAGCAGGGCTGAAGCTGGTTGTGGTGCCAAGCGGCAGGGGCCGAGCAGCCAGGCTGGAGGAAGAGAGACACCAGACTGCCTCCTCTGCCATTTCACAGCCCGGACTTCAGCCAACACTGAAGTTTCCTAGGGAACCTGAGGCAGCTCCAGCCAAAGCAGAATCACTGGCAAAGGGGGATTTTCAGTCCCTGGGCCAAAACCTATCTATTCAAGCTCACCAGCTGCCAAACCTGAGCCAGCTGCACAGCGAAGAGCGCATGCATTCAGCGCCGGGGCACCCTGCAGCGGGAGTGCACAGGCCACATTGTAAAAGAGAGGCTGCACACGGCTGTGTCTCTGAGCTCCCCGGGCTGCTGCTACACTAAACATCCCCAGCAAATGCTTCACTAAGTCATACTTTGTTGTCGCCGCAATGCAGAGATGTATTCATCATCCAGGCTTGGGGATTTGCTGCAGCTGGGCTCCCTGATTTGCTCCATCGTGCTTTGTCTCGTGTCGCTGATATTAGCTCAGATCATGCTTGGATGCCCATGAAAAATGCCTTTGCAATAGGATTTCTCTCCTTCTCCCTCCCAAGTGTTATTCACAGCCAAATTGTATTTCAGCAAAATCCAGGCTCTTAAACACTTTTTTCCACCCAATGCTTGTGCTTCCTAATGACACCCTTTCTGCCTGCTAATGATTACAGAGCAAGTCAGGGATAGAGTGAAAATGGATGAAACCTTTCACCTTTTCAAGTGCCTCCCTCAACACCTGAATCCTGAGCGCACTGTATCAGTAGCAGATCTGTTTCAGTCTGGCACTGATCTCATCAGCAATGTGGCAAATGACTTCATCGAGGCTCCCCCTTACGGGCTCAGGGCCTTCGATGCTCCCTTCAGCCCCATAAATTCAAGCAGCCCTGTCTGACCCTGCCGGTCTTCCTCTCCCTGCTCTGTTTTTGGCTTACCCAGAAACATAACCTATCAGCCCCCAAACCATGGCTACAACCAGGGCTTGTGTCCTCACAGTCTTCTTTCATCTTTGCCTGCTGATGATACTGTTCCTCAGCAGAAAGGGCATTCCTGTGTACTCAGAGCATCCCCTGACTCTCCTGGACTCTCTTGGGAAGATGCCATCTGCAACAGCAAATCCACCTGAGCCCTTCCCAGCAGGTAACGAGGGGCTGCCACTCCCTACACTGCCCAGGAGGGCATTCTTGCCTGCACGGTCGAGGGATCAAGACACCCCTGGAGTTGCCCAGTCTGGAAGGAGGGCACAAACACAAGGAAGCTGCAAGCTTCACCTCTAACTCAGGTATTTGCTTCTCTCACTTGTCTCGCTGAGCCAGTTGCTCTAATGACAGAACGAACATGGAAAAGAAATGTAATATTCAGAGGTCAAGGCAAATCCCCAAAGGAAGCAAGTGCTATTATGCCCATGCTAATGACCAGGTAAACTGAGGCATCAAGAACAGGTATGCATTTCCTTGAGTCTTGCTCAAAGACATGTTTAATTGCAGACATATAGCCAGCAGGTTTTCAAATCCCTTATCCAGCATCCTGTTTCCTCATTCTCCTCATGTTGTAGAAGGATGCCTTTGATCAGTCCGGACAGGTGTTCCTGCAGTGAAAAGGGAAACACTGAAAGAAATGGAAGGGAGCAATCCTGATGGATGACAGCACACCACAAGAAAGTGCTGCATATGAAAGGGAAGAAGACATTTCCTATTAGATTAAAGAAGTTCAAACCTGCTCTCCCTCTAGAGAAGCCTGCAACTCTATACTTGCCTCTCTAATTGCAACCCTCCGCTGGGAAAGTTGCTTAGAAATGTTGCAAAAGGAAGGAGATTAGCCAAGGTCAGGGAATAGCAGGGCTGCAAATCCAGGGGATTGCATAAGAGGTGCTGCCAGCCCTGTTCTAAGAGAAAGTAGCAGAGGTAAAACTGAGCTAAAAACCCAGGAACTGGCTTCTGCAGTCAGACAGGTCAGGAAAATAAGAAAAGGGAACAAAAGACCGCAGTACTGAGCTTCAGGAAAGTGAAAGGACTCCAGCAGAATGCCTTGCCAAAGAAAGAGGAAAGTGACAGGGGAAAGGGAACCTCACATCAGGGGACAGAGCCGAAGACCCAGCAGGATGCACACAAAAACTCTCACTCCTTCACACAACCACATCTAAAAAACACGCAGTGTTTGCATAAACACACAAGGCAGAGAAGCCAAATAAACATGGGGACAAATCAAAGGTGACGGGGTGGTTCTGGCTGGCTCTAGACGGCCTGGCAGGTGAAAACTTCTCTCCCAGGCGACCCGACCACTCCTGCAAGGCTGCTTTCCCTTCCCTACTGAGGGGGAATTTCGCCTGATTTGCGATTCATCCTGGCTGTACAGGCAGCGAGAGCATTAGCTAAGCCCGAACTGATGAAGAAGGATCTCTCCTGGCTGCTGCTGCCCTCTGCGGGGCAGCCTGCTGCAGGGCCTTCCAAACTTGGGATCCCACACCCCTCCACCAGGACAACCTTTCCTTTGGCCGGCACACAAAGTATCTGGCTTGTGCATAATCACTTTCCTCTGCAACTGGCTACAAGCTAATTACAGTTCCAGGACTTTCATTCTGGAGCGGTGTTAATTACAACACGGAGTGTCTCGCTCCATCCAAACCTAGTTAGGAATTCCAGCTGTCGATAAAAATAAACCGAGGGACAGAAGTTTTTCCTCACACATCATCTAACTACTGCTACAAGGGGCAAAATTCAAACTCTGATTTCTTTTTGTGTTGCAGTTAAGGTTCTCATTACATGAAAATCAGGTGTAACCAAAGCGGAATGATAGAATCACAGAATGATAGAACGATAGAATGTTTGGGAAGGACCTTAAAGATCATCTAGCTCCATCCCGGAAAGAAAAAGAGACTCCCAAATCTATGAGAAATTAAAGCAAGGTTTGAAAAGCCACTGCTGACACAGCAGTTATGCATGAATTCACTCGCCATTGTTTGATACCAGCTGAAAAGAGGTGCAGCCTTCCATTCATCCTGGACTTGCCAACCACTGGGTGTTGCCAAAGAGAGGAAAATAAACAATCTTGAGACTCAGACAGATCGAAACCTGAGTATAAAGGGACTGTGAAACAGCCAGCTGCAAAAACCACTCCTTCGGAGGCTTCCCTTTGTGGGTTGGAGAGGAGAGGTGCATGCCTTCTGCGCCATTCGTACATGACCTAGAAGAACAGTATCTAGGCCTCAGACTCCTAAAAATGGCTTAAGATTCTCAAAAAAAAAATCAAAGAGGTAGTAGTGACAGGGAAGGCTGACTCATAAGATGAAAATAACTCATGTAAAACGTGCCTGAACACAGCAGAGGGAAGGATGTGGCAATTTTCTATGAAAGGCACTTAAAATAAAAGTTTTGTGATGTAAGGCAGCAGCAGTTTAAAAAAGAACTACATTTGAGTGCCAAAAATCACCTTTTAATGGCCAAAAAATCCCCCCCCCAAAAACAATGGCTATCCATAAGGAAAATACATTAGGAGTCACATCAGGGCAGTTCCCTCGCCTGCCATCTGCGGGATTAGCACTGTAAATGAGTAACCCAACACAGGGCCGCTTGGACTCAGACCTCTGCCTCCAGGATCAGACAGCTTTAAGGCTGAGTATGCTGTACCCATACGTGCACTCTTATCGCAGAGGCTCCGGCAGGGCCAGGGGTGGCTGTGAGCAACCACCACCACTGACTCTTCCAAGGGGTGGAAGCCTATGCTCCCCAAAGGTCATCTACTTGGCACAAGTCACCAGCACTATTTAAAAAGAAGGGAAAACAAAAAACAAAAGCAATAAGTCACCACAAGGAGAAGACATGCTGTTCCTTCTGCATTCGATTCTGAAGTCCTCAGCAATGGAAAGATATGCAGCTGTCAGAAAATCCAGAGGAGGCCGTGGAGATGATAAGAGGGCTGGAGCACCTCCCCTATGAAGGCAGGCCAAGAGAGCTGGGGTTGTTCAGCCCAGTGAAGAGAAGGCTCCAGGGAGACCTTATAGGGGCCTTCCAGTTCCTAAAGTAGGCCTCAAGTAAAGCTGGGGAAGGGCTCTTTATCAGTGACTGCAGGGATAGGACAAGAGGGAATGGTTTTAAGCAGAGAAAGGGGAGATTTAGAATAGATATTAGGAATTTTTTTCTTTTTCTGTGACGGTGGTTAGGCACTGGCACAGGTTGCCTGAGAAGTCATGGATGCCCCGTCCCTGGAGGTGTTCAAGGCCAGGTTGGATGAAGCTTTGAACAACCTGATCCAGTGGGAGGTATCCTGCAGGGGGGTTGGAACTGGATGATCTTTTAAGGTCTCTTCCAAACCAACTCTACAATTCTGTGATCATTTAAAAAGAAAGAATAACAAACAACAAAAGCAATCAATCACCGATGGAAGACACTGTTCCATCTAAGCAAACTGGAGCACAGAGAAAACAAAATGATAACAAGCGACACAGGGCTGGCCTGGACTACCAGAGCCACAAGGAGAAACAGAATAAATAGAGCTGATATTCCTGGAGCCCTTCATTATTTACAAGGCTTAGCCAACCTCCCTCCTCCCAGCTATGCAGGCAGGCAAGAAAATAAAAAAAAGGGTTTGGAAGGCACCATGAAGGTCATCTAATTCAATACCCCTGCCATGAGCAGGCACACCTCCCACTAGATGAGGTTGCTCAGAGGCTCATCCAACCTGGTATAGAACATTTCCAGGGATGGGGCATCCACAGCTTCTCTGGACAACCTGTGCCAGTGCCTCACCACCCTCAGCGTATTTCTTCCTAATGTCTCATCTAAATCTCCCCCTTCCAATTCAATGCCGTTCTCCCTCTTCCTATCACTACAACCCTTGAAAAAGTCCCTCCCCAGCTTTCCTGTACCCCTTCAGGTAGTGGAAAGCTGCTATGAGGTCTCCTAAGAGCCTTCTCTTCTCCAGGCTGAAGAAGCCCAACTCTCTCAGCCTGTCCTCATAGCAGAGGTGCTCCAGCCCTCTCATCATCTTCACAGCCCTCTTCTGGACCCGTTCTAACACTTCTATTTCCTTCTTATATTCCGGATTCCAGAACTAGACACAGCACTCCAAATGGGGTCTCATGAGAACGGAGCAGAGAACACACTCGCCCAACTGGCCACACTTTTTCTCATGTGGCTCAGAACACGCTTAGCCTTCCTTCTGTGACCCAGACACACCGCACGCCACACAACCTCTGTCCCCCTCCACTGCCCCATCCACCAGGGCTCGTGTCCTCTTAAAGGACACGCGGCCTCCCCGCCCCATACCACCCGGAGGCGGAAGTGCCCGGTCTGCGCACAGGAAGTGGCCTTATTGCCAGCACTTGGCTTGTTCCGGGAAGGGGTAGGGCTGCCGGTTTCCGTGCGGGGTGCTGATGTGTCGCGCTCTCATTCATAAAGTCACGGAATGGCTCGGTTGGAAAAGACTTTTGAGGTTATGGAGTCCAATTGCAACTGTCCACTACTAAATCATATCCCTGAGCGTCTCATCTGCCTGTCTTTTAAACACCTCCAGGGACAGTGACTCCACCGCCTCTCTGGGCAGCTGTGCCAGTGCCTGACAGCCCCTTTGGTGAAGGAATCTTCCCTGATACCCAATTCAAACCTCCCCTGGCGCAACTTGAAGCCATTTCCTCTTGCTCTGTCACCTGTCACTTGGGAGAACAGACCAATGCTCACCTCGCTACAACCTCCTTTCAGACAGCTGTAGAGAGTGATTAAGATCTCCCCTCGCGCTCCTCCTCTCCAGGCTATGATACCAAAAATGCCCGCAAATAAATTCTCTAAGACTCGTTTTGGAGTTTTAGAAAGGAGCATCCTGTATTTCCATGCTAGATGCATGAAGGAATGATTTCCATCAATCACATATATAATAAGACAAGAGCTGGGGACAGAATGCATTTCCCACTTACGTGCAGATGTGTAAATTCTCCCAGCAATCCCATGCATATTCTACTACTTTCCAAGGACTAATCTTAATTTTGTTATGAACTTCACAACAGCCAAATCTCTGCTCATTACAGCCTTGAAGCCTGTTCTCTGTCCAACTTTGCATTGTTAAATAAGGAAAGTATTGTCTGAGCACAGCACTATCTAAAAAACAGACTATCAGAAGAACAATCTGTGTCTGTCACTGCAGCTCAGATATCACTTAACTAAATTTAGTTAGAAAACCAATTCTACAGGAAACTAATTCTACTTAAGTCAAAATATTCCACTCTCTGCAATAACAACCACTTCGTGTATCAGCTGAACAAGCTCAGTTCCTCAGCTGCTCCTCTAGCGACTTCACCAGCCTCATTGCCCTCCTCTGGTCACATTCCAGCAGCTCAGTGTCCTTCCTGTAGTGAGGGGCCCAAACCTGAACACAGGATTTGAGGTGCGGCCTCACCAGCAGCAAGTACAGGGGCACAATCATTTCCCAGCTCCTGCTGCCCACAACATTTTTTATAGAATCATAGAATCATGGAACAGTTTGTGTTGGAAGGGACCTTAAATCCCATCCAGTTCCAACCCCCTTGCCATGGGCAGGGACACCTCCCACCAGACCCGGCTGCTCAAGGCCCCATCCAACCTGGCCTTGAACCCTTCCAAGGAGGAGGCATCCACAGCTTCCCTGGGGAATCAGTGCCAGTGTCTCACCACCCTCAGCGTGAAGAATTTCTTCACCATGTCTGATCCAAGCCAAGATGCCATTGGCCTCCTTGCCCACCTGGGCTCACTGCTGGCTCATGTCCAGCCGGCTGCCGAACAGCGCCCGCAGACCCTTTCCTGCCTCCCGCCCCTCCGTGCCCGCCCCGCGCCGTGAGCTCTCTAGGCGCTCCGGCAGGGGGCGCCGGGGAGCGAGGAGCCGCTCTGCGCCGCCCCCCGCGCCGCGCTCTATGGTGAAGCGGACCGCGGGCGGCGCTCTAGGCGCTTCGGGGCGCGCTCGATGGCCCCGCGGCGGCGCCGGGACGGGCGAGCGGGAGGCACGGAGCGGCCCGGCTGAGGAGCCGGCGGGAGAGGCCTCCGTCATGGAACCCGAGACGCTGGAGGCTCGAATCAGTGAGTGCGGCTGCGGCCTCCTCTCCTCTGCCCTTCCCGTAGCGCCACAGGGCCCGGCCGCGCCGCTGGAACTTGGAGGGGGGGGGAGGCGGGGGGGGGAAGGGGAGTGGGGGTTGCAGGTGCTTGGGGGGAAGGGAAGGAGCAGGAGGTGTTCCTGAGAGGGCGGGAGGTCACACATAAAGAGGTGCCCCTGCCGGGGGGGAAGCTGGGGTTCACACATAGCGAGGTGTCAAGGGTGGCTCCGAGTTGGGTGGGGGGCTGGGGGGACCACACCTGGGTGTGGAGGAGGGGCTGGGGGGTAACACGTGTCAGGTCAGCCCTGTTTGGGTGTAGAGGGGTCTATCGGTCACGCGTAGTGAGGGGGAGGGTGCAGATGCTTGGGCGGGGGATATTGGGGTGTGAGAGAAGGGAGGGTGCTCCTGAGGGGGAGTCCAAACATAAAGATGTCTCAGGACGGCCCTCCCTGGATATGGAGGGAAGGCTAGGGCTTGGGCTCGGGCTCGCACATAGGGAGATGTCAGGGCAGCTCCAAATGTGTTTGGAGGGGGGGTCTTGGGGTCATGAGTAGCAGGGTTTCAAGGCAGGCCTTGGCTGGGTGTGGAGGGGGGCTGGGGGTCACACATAGTGTCAGGTGGTCAGACTGGGCCCTACCTGGGGGGCAGGGGAAGAGCTGGGGTTCACAGGTAGCAAGGTGTCAAGGCAGTCCCGGCTGGGTATGGAGGGGGCTTGGGATCACACGTAGTAGAGGTATCAGGGTGGCTCAGAAGGGGCTTGGGGGAAGGACAGGGGCTCAGGGTCACACATAGGGAGGTGTAAGGGTAGCCCCGCCCCTGGATGTG
This sequence comes from Dromococcyx pavoninus, assembly GCA_033558185.1. Taxonomy (NCBI): domain Eukaryota; kingdom Metazoa; phylum Chordata; class Aves; order Cuculiformes; family Neomorphidae; genus Dromococcyx; species Dromococcyx pavoninus. Next base: position 115,195 of record JAUMJL010000513.1, on the reverse strand, counting down.
GAAGGAAGGCTTGGGGTCACACATAGGAAGGTGTGGGGTGCAGATTCCTGAGGAGAGAGTGTTTGGTGTGAGGGAATGGGCGGTGCTCCTGAGGGGGCTGGGGGTCACATGTAGAGAGGGTCTCATCTGGGTGTGAAGAAGGGGATGAGGGTCACATATGGTGAAGTGGGGGGTGTATATGCTTGGGGGAGTGGGTGTTGGTGTTTGAGGGAACTAGGGGGTGCTCCTGAGGGGGCCAGGGGTCACACGTAGCAAGGTGTCAGGGCAGGCCCTGGCTGGGTGTGGAGGGGGAGTCTTGGGGCCACACATAGCGAGGTGTCAGTGTGGGGACATGTGAGTGTGGAGGGGGGGCTTCAGTCACCTGTAGCAAGGTGTTAGGGTGGCTCCGAATTGGTGAGGGACTGGGGGTCACACCTAGCGAGATGTAGGGTGCAGATGCTTGGGGTTGGTGTTGGGTGTGAGGGAACAGGGAGAGCTCCTGGGTGGGTGGGGAGTTAAACATAGCAAGGTGTTAAGGCAGTCCCTGACTGAAAGTGGAGGGGAGAGGGTGGGGTCACACATAGCAGGGCGTCACTGTGGGCTCGTCTGGGTATGGAGAGGGGGCCAGGAGCATGGGGCAGGCCTCTGCAGCCAAGGTGGGTCAGAAAGCACTGCTGAAGCCTGGTTTTCCTTTCACATTGTCCTCTGTTGAGATGCCTGGTGTAGTCAGTGGTGAGGGAGTGAGTGTGGTATTTGTCGGGGAGACTTTATCACCGTCCCCTTCTCCCTCCCTCAGACAAAGCGACAAACCCTCTGAACAAGGACTTGGACTGGGATGGCATCAATGCATTCTGTGAGCAGCTCAATAAGGAACTGGAGGGGTAGGTGTTTCTTTCTTTCTGCAGGCCGCTCCTGGGTTGTGATTGTCCTCCCAGTGAGATCCAGTGGGATTGTCTTGAGAGCTGAACAGGCACAAAGCCCCTCAGAGTTGGGGTGGGTGGGGGGTCCTGGTTCACTAACAGAGGGTTCCCACAGATTTTTTGTGCCTTATCGGTGCCTTAAACCTGCAACATGCTTTTCAACCCAGGATTCCTAGATAGAAACACAGGTACCAGACTTTTCATCAGTAACCGCCTAGCTTTTTTTCTTCCCCTCACTCCTTCCAGTCCTTCACTTGCTACCCGACTTCTTGCCCACAAGATCCAGTCTCCGCAGGAATGGGAAGCTATCCAGGCCCTCACGGTAAGGGCACCTGTAGGCTGGTAGAACGAGATGGAGGGCCAGGGTGTGGGGTTTCTCCAGTTTGACTGGAGGAGCACGGGAAGCTTTGAACTCCCTCTGAGAAAGTTCTGGAGCACCTGAGCTCTCACCTTGGGTGAGAGAGGGACTGATGGCGGTTCCAGGTGAGAGGAGGGGTGACTGGTAGGAAAGGTCTTGTTCCTAGGAAGGATCGAAGCCTGTTGAAGTTAATAGGAGCCTTTTTGTTCTTTGTTGTGGTGGACTTGGTAGAGCTAGGTTAATGGTTGGACTCCATGATCGTAAAGGTCTGTTCCAACCTAAATGATTTGGTGATTCTTAATCACATTGTGGATCCATGCTGTGAAACCCTGATGTCTGTGAGCTCTCTAAGGGTATCCCCTTCTGTGGGCTGTTGAGCCACCTCTGCAAAGACTGATCACAAAGAGGAAAATCTTCCTGCTTCTCTTTGAGAGGCTGCTTGGCTGCCTGGGAGGGAAAGGGGGTGTCCCTCCACACTGCTGTGGGGATCACTTCAGGCTCCATGCCTAGCGAGGGAGAGCAGGAGGAAGCTGGCTCTTGAAGCTGCTGCTGACCCCATGCCAGGGCTCACTCAGTCCCTCTCTCCAGGTGCTGGAGTCCTGCATGAAGAGCTGCTGCAAACGCTTCCATGATGAGGTGGGCAAGTTCCGGTTCCTCAATGAACTCATCAAGGTGGTGTCACCTAAGGTGGGTCCCAGGGGATCGTGCTGGAGGAAACTAGAGCCACAGCAGCACTTTGGGGAGCAGTATAGGCTGAGAAGACAGCTAAAACACCCAGTGGGTTGTGGGGGAAACAGGACAGTACTAGTAGGAGATTTAGTCCTTATTCCCTGCTGAGTTCCAGTGGGAATGTGGGCTTTCACCCCTTTGCTCCCAGCTGATTCTTGATGCTGGGAGCTGAGGGCCAGCTAGATGTGATGCATCCAGCACTTTTGAGACTACTGAGCTCATCTGTGTTCCTAGAGTCACTTTCCTTGTATCTCTCTTGGGCCCTGTCTTTGCTGCATGTGCTGATGAACCTCTCTCAGCTTTGATATCGTGACCATTTCTCTCTAGGGTGTCCCAACCTGGTTGAGACACTCTCAGAGGGCAAGCCCAGGCCTGGTCAGTTGTGCTTTTGCAAGTCGATCTGAAGCACAAAGTCATTACGTGCTCCTCTGCTGATGCTGCTGTTCCTGCAGCAGGACAAGCTGTGCGTGCTCTCCCGTTCAACCAAGGAAGTTAACACCAGCAGATAATGGAGTTAAGGGAACACAAACAAATTATGACTAAGGAAAATCTTCATCTGCCCGTCATAGCTTGTGATGATGAATAGCCAGGGACAGTGGCAACAGCACCCTAAAGTCCTCTTGCTAGGCGCCCTAGGGAATGTCCTTTGTGTTAATCCACTGGCCTCTGGTGGCACATGCGCTGTTTCTGCCACCAGTGCCCCCAGCAGACCCATGGGAGAAGGATGATTGTATGGCAAGGGGAGAGCCGTAACTTTTGGACACCTCTCTGCTGGGTGCGGGTCCTCTGGGGCTCCCTTGGCTCCAAAAGGTGCCAGGCACTTGTGCTGGAGAGTGCCCTTGAGAGAGAGGGCTGGGCCCTGCCCCAGGATTCTTTTACCACAGTCCTTCCCCTCCCAGTCCTGCTGTCCACTCGGTCATAGAATCATAGAATTGCTTGGTTGGAAAAAATCTTTGGGATCATCAAGTCCAACCATACCTGTCCACTGCTAAACCACATCCCTGAGAAACTCATCTAACCTGTCTTTTAAACACCTCCAGGGATGGTGACTCCATCACCTCCCTGGGCAGCTGTGCCAGTGCCTGATAACCCTTTCAGTGAAGAATTTTTTCCTGATGTCTAATTTGAACCTCCCCTGGCATAACTTGAGCCCATTTCATCTTGTCCTGTCGCCTGTGACTTGGGAGGAAGGGACCAACATGCTGAAGGGCAGCCTTGCCCAGCAGCTTTTGTAAGCAGTATCCTTTCCTTCACAAGGTGACAGAGACCCACCTGAGCCTTCCCACATGTCCCTGCGTGTTGTTGAGGAGCTGGTGGTGCAGCATTTCTCCCACCTCTTTTGTTTCCTGTGATGGAAACCAGGCACAGCGTAGAGCGTGTTGCAAGGGCCTCGTGAACTTTCCTGCTTGCTTCCTCTTTCCTCCTCCTTCTGCCATTTGGAACGGCCTCGCTTCTCTTGGGGGAGGGGAAGAGGAGAGGAACAAGCCAGGCTTGCAACGGCTCAGATCAGCTTCAAGCCACCTCGTCTCTCTTCCTCTAGTATCTTGGCAGCCGGACATCAGAAAAAGTGAAGTCGAAGATCCTGGAGTTGATGTACAGTTGGACATTAGGGCTGCCTCACGAGGTGAAGATCTCAGAGGCCTACCAGATGCTGAAGAAACAAGGTGAGAGGCAGTGCTCTGGAATGGGAAGGTGAATGGACACTTTGCCCTTCCTCCTTTTTGGTCTGGGCAGAATCCGAAACAGACTCTCCCCTTCCTGTGCCCATACATAGTGCATCCATCAGTCTGCCTGATTGAGCAGCAGGAACAGGTGGAGGAGCTTTGGGCTTCCTAGCTGGGACTTGCTGGTGGTCTGAGTTGTTCGATGGGTTGGAGGGGACATCTGCTTGCTCCTGCAGGACATCGAGCACTGCAAGGGGCTGGGGCTGGAGGATGTGAGTACTTTGGCAGTCAATGCTGGATTTTTAAGGGTCAGTTCTGGTGTGAAAACACAATCCAGGATCATAGGTAGTGGGAGCAGACCCAGACCCCCTCAGTCCTACGTGGGTTTGGTGGTCCATTAGGGAAGAAATAACCTAGGTGGCACTGCCATCCCCCAGTGGGTGAGACCTCCTGATTTCTCCATTGGTTTCCACTGCAGGGATCGTGAAATGTGACCCAAAACTACCTGACGATGCTCCTTTTCCACCTCCTCCCCCTCGGCCCAAGAACATCATCTTTGATGATGAAGAGAAATCCAAGGTAAGGGCCCTGTGCAAGAATAGGGACAGCAGGAAATGTCTTCCGGGCTCCAGGAGCTCCTATCCTCCTGGCGTGGAGATCCAGAAAGAGTCAAGGCCCCTGCTCCACATACTGTGCTTCAGAAAATGCAGCACAGGAATGCTGAGGGCCTGCTCCAGAATCATGACAAAGGAAACAGCCAGAGGGGGGATTGTGGGTCTGTTTGACCTTTGAAGCTCTTAGCTGCAGGATGGTACAAAGGGTGAGGCGCTGACATCAGCCCTGCGGGTTCTGGGAAGTTCGCTGCTGGGCGGTCTCCAGGCTTCTGAGTTATCTGGCCATGAGGTTTAAATCCCAGCCTCAGATGCTGCTGATGTTATCTCTTCCCCACCCCCAGCAGTACAATATACTTATTGCCAAACTTCTTACACCTTCCTGGACCCATCCTATATTGCCCTTCCATCAGAACTGTGTCACCACTCGGACAAACGTCTGCCTTATCAGTGCAGATACATTTAAGCAAGTATTGGGCTCTTCTGCATCTGCTTCTGCAGCAGAGGTGCAATGTCAGTTTGCTGCAGGGGATTTATTTTGCCTCCATGGGTCACGGTGTGCAAATGATGATTTGGAGGTGCTCAGTGGGAGTTTTCACTGACTACAGAAGGGGAAGAGAAAGTGGGAGCTCTCCCTCTTCACCAGTTTCACCTGTGAAGAGGTCTGAGCAGCAGCCTATTACAATCCCATGGCATTAAACTGCATCAAACTGGGCTTTCTCTCTTTCTTAGTGCTACTGCTGGTGTGCTCCAGGATCTCTGGGGTGTATAACAGGCGGGCAGGAGCAGGTTTTGAATGCAGGGGATCTTTAGGGAAAGACCTATCTTACATAACCAGAACCACAATGGGAAAAGGAAGACCAGCTGTACTTCTTCTCTCCCTGGTCTCTGGTAGCCCACAAGCTCTCGTGGCTGGGCTTTCAAACAGCTGGCACTGCCTGCTGCCTCTACCAGATATGGGTTTGGGGCAGGGGTAACTCTACTGGCTGTAGCGTTTGAGGAGTTATTCTGTCCTGCCACCCCTCAGCTTGGGCTCAGAGGTGCCTTCTCTTTTGCAGACACTGGCTCGTCTCCTGAAAAGTTCCCATCCTGAGGACCTCCGGGCAGCCAACAAGCTCATCAAGGAGATGGTTCAGGAGGTGTGGTTGGGGAGGAAGGGAGCTGGGGGATCATAGTCTGGGTGGCAGTGATTGGCACCAGGAGGGCAGTGGCTCTCTGTCCTCATGCAGACATACAGAGTTTCTTCCCAAAACTTGCAGCAGCAGCTGCTGTAAGAGTCCTTGTGTGATTTATGCCATCCCTTGGCTACTTGGATGAACAGATCAGGGCACTTCCTGTGGCCCAAGTCCTGCTGCAGCACTAGATCTGCAGCAATTCCATCCGTGTTTGGCAAGTGCTGGCCCAGACATGGTCTGGAGTTTTCCACTGGAGTGGGATCTGTTTTGAGAGCAGTGTTGCTGTGCCTTAGTCCAAGGAGTTGGTGTGCTGGTTGGCCTAGCCTTCCTCCCCTCCGAGTTGTAGATAGGAGCAAGGACATCCTTCCCCGTGTGCTTCCCCTCCAGGACCAGAAGCGCATGGAGAAGATCTCCAAGAGGGTGAATGCCATAGAGGAGGTAAACAACAATGTGAAGCTGCTGACAGAGATGCTGACAAGCTACAGCAAGGGGGAGACAACGGAGAGCAATGAGGACCTGATGAAGGTGAGGAAAGGCCATCGCAGTGTTCTCCCTTAGCTTAGCAGAGATGAGTGGCCTTTATCCTCTCAAGTTTCTCCTACCTGTTTTGCACCCCCAGCTGAGTATCCTGATGCTTACCTCAGCACCACTTTCTCCTCTCCCTCAGGAGCTGTATCAGCGCTGTGAGCGCATGAGGCCCATGCTTTTCCGGCTTGCCAGTGACACAGAAGACAATGATGAAGCTCTGGGTAAGCTCTGTCCCCTTCTCCCTCCAGCTTCTTTCAGGGAGCCTGTGCTTGGGCTGCATGGCATCTGTCAGCAGCCACAGCTCTATTTGGGGTGGCTGCTGGCTGTAGGTTAGTCAGTCTATGGCCTGGCATTAAGTGGGGTCATGTGGCTGCAGTCGGCAGCATTACAGCCTTCTTCCACTTCCCAGAAGGAATGATGCTTGAGCGTGTCCTGCTGAGACTGCCATGGAAGTGTTAGTGTACCCTGATGTGGTTTGCAGCAATGATTGCAGAAATGCTTTCTGCCATGGGCTGCTGTCAGCTCCTCAGGCCTTGCTTTGGAGGAATACGGAGAGCTGGGATATAAGTCACTCTGTTTCTTCACGATTTTCAAACTTACTTCCCACCTATTCCCATTTCAGCAGAGATCCTGCAAGCCAATGACAATCTGACACAGGTGATCAATCTCTACAAGCAGCTTGTGCGGGGAGAAGAGATCAATGGGGAGACAGTGGCTGGTCTGCTTCGAGGTGAGGACACTTGGGGAATGGGGACAGGAAGGTCAAGCAGAGGGACCCTGTCATTTCTTTCCTGCAATGTAAGAGAAGATTGAGAGAAGTGAAAAGGTGAAACCAGCAGGAGGTCAGAGCGGGGCTAGTGAGGTGCGGAAATTGCTTGTGGAGATGAACAATGCATGAAGAGAGAAAATTGGAAGGGAGAGCAGAAGGAGGAGTTCCCTCTCCCAAGTGTGAGGAAGGATGGCCTCAGCACACTGGGTAAGGACTGGGTAAGCTTTCTGTCACTCAGCTTGTTCCTTCTTTGCAGGCAGCAGGTCGGCACTTCTGGATCTCTCAGGTCTGGATCTTCCAGCAACAGGCCCTTCCTACTCAGCCTTGTCCACCCTTTCAGGTGGCTCAGAAGTCCCTGTGCCTGACCAAGCTGGCTCTGTCTCCTTGCTGGATGATGAACTCATGTCTTTAGGTAAGAAATACAGAGCAGAAGCTCTTTATTCTCTCATTGACTCTGGACAGTCTGCATAGATGGTTCTCCTTGTGACAGGAACATGAATAAGGAAAAGCTCTGGGAGAGGTGCATAATGAAAGACCAAGAGGTGTCTTTCACTTAACATGAGGGAGAGAACCTGTTACAATTCTGAACTTCAGTCTCATAGTGTTTTCCTGACTAGTCAGAAAGATCCTGCAGGGATGTGCTCTCTGATTTACTCTGGGAAAACTGACTGGGCAGGTAAAGCAAGAAGTGATGCAATGGCCATCCCCAGACAGGATCACAAGGCTGGATTGCCCCCAGCTCCTCGTGTTTACTTCTTGCAGTTGAAATCACGAGCTGAAAACAGATGCATGGGACTTCAGAACTTTCACATGGAAGTCTTGTGACGTGCTAGTCCTAGAAGGCCCTAGAGTCCTGCTTTTCCCAACAAAGTGTTTATGTCCCAAGATGGGTGCTTTTGAGTACAACAGCATGAAGTAGACCACATATCCCCTAGGTGCAAGTGCAAGAGGGACTCATCAGCCCTGTAGTATTTGCTTCTCTGGCAACTGCAGTAGGAATTAGACTACAAATGAGGATTTCTGGGTAGAAAAAGTCATCCTCCCTGCTCTACTCCATGCAAGGATGAGGGTTGGAGTTTGAGACCATAGTGGTGGTTCTGTCCTACTGCTTCTGTGTCTTCTTCAGGCCCTGTTTAATGCTCTTACCCTGTTGGTAGCTGAGATTTGTGTTTTTATTTTGCACTTAACAGGCCTGAATGACCCAGCACCACATCCTGCCCAGGCTGCTGACAGCAGTGGCTGGAACAGCTTCCAGGTAACATCCTGGGAGCCAGGGCAGAGGCGAGAGGTGGAGAGGGTTGTGGAAGCAACAAATGGGGTGGGCAGGGTAGTTGGAGCTGATATGCAACAACCCTGTTTGGGGGGCTCAGCTCTGTGCTCTTTTTGCAGTCGTCAGAGAGCAACGAGCTCAGCATTACCCCAATTGCGGCAACACCACCAATCAAAGCAGATGTTGGCACATCCTCCCCCAAACTTTCTCCTGCCACCAGTGGCCTGGATGACCTGGACCTCTTGGGCAAGACTCTGCTGCAACAGTCTTTGCCTCCAGAGTCTCAACAAGTGCGATGGTAAGGAGGGACAGTGCAATCTCACATCTCTGCCTGTCGTTCCCATTTCTGGGGTGCTGGGCATATACATTCAGCACCCTGTTCCACTCTTTGCACGCTCTCTCTCTTTCCCTACAGGGAGAAGCAGCAGCCACCGCCCCGACTCACCCTGAGGGATCTCCAGAACAGGAGCAGAGCTGGCACCACAACCCACAATCCCAGCACTCTGCCTGTGCTCCAGAGTGTTTGCTCTAACCCCATGCTGCCCCTCAACTCTGAGCTGCCTACCCCTGCTGCACTTCCAAAAGCTGCCACCACACCAGCTGGAAGTACCACAGTCCCACCACAGCCTCCTGCCACTGTGCTGCCCCAGGAGATCTCGTTGGCCAACATCACTGTGCCTCTGGAGTCAATCAAACCCAGTGAGCGAGGGTGATAGAGTGGGGATAAGCTGGGGCAGGGGTGGTGCTGTTTAGAAGGAAGCCAAACAAATCAGGAAAGAAACAACTGGACAGGGTATGAAGAAGGTGCAACAAACAATGTGCACATGGAAGGGAAGAATGTGAGGAAGCTTCTTGTTGGATTTTGTCGAGGTTGAGGAGGAGTGGTTGCTTCTTTAGGAGTTTGGGTGATGAGGAAAGGTTGCTGCAGAGCCAGTTCCTTCCTGGCTGATTGCTTCCTGTCCCTTCTTTTCCCACAGGCAGCATCCTCCCTGTGACAGTGTATGATCAGCATGGCTTCCGCGTCCTCTTCCACTTTGCTAAGGATGCCCTGCCCGAGAGGCCCGATGTGCTCGTGGTGGTGATTTCTATGCTTAGCACAGCCCCGCAGCCCATCCGCAACATTGTCTTTCAGTCAGCCGTCCCCAAGGTAAGGTGGCTGCTGGGGCTGAGCTCACCAGGCTGGGATGAAGTGTGATTCTGCCTTTGCAGGAAGGGCATGGTGGGTGGAAAAACCTCTGTGGAGCTGAGAACAAGTTGTGTTGCCTTCAGATTAGCAAGAGCCAGCACAATCCCTTCTGACAGTGCTCCCCAAATACAGGAGCAGGGCCTCTGGCTGTCAAGTCCCTCTCAGGAATTTGGGTTGCTCTTCTCTCTTCTTAGGTGATGAAGGTGAAGCTACAGCCTCCCTCAGGCACGGAGTTGCCGGCTTTCAACCCCATTGTCCATCCCAGTGCCATCACACAAGTCCTGCTGCTAGCTAACCCACAGAAGGTAACAGCACCATCCCTGGGGCATAAGTAGGGGCTTGTCTTGCTGCAGGGGCAAAGCCTGGCTACCTTGTCCCTATTCCCTCTGCTCTCAGCTGCTTCCTAGAGGCCTGGATGGTTTGTGCCTCATGTGTTTCTTCCCCCCACTTCTGACTGCTTATTCTTTTCCCCTGTGTCCAGGAGAAAGTAAGGCTACGATACAAGCTGACCTTCACCATGGGAGAGCAAACCTTCAATGAAATGGGGGATGTGGACCAGTTCCCCCCACCGGAGTCCTGGGGAGACCTCTAGGACCACACATTGCAGGCACTACACCACAGAGTCCTTGGGAAGCCAACCCTGCAAGGCTGGGACATCCTGAGGAGACAGGGAGGGCAGATGGGAGGCTGCTGCTCACACTCTATTCTCCAGATGGCCGGGTGAGCGCCAGAGGGGGAGTGTGCCTCGAGGAGGAAAGCAGAGATGCCAGAAGATGTTCATCCCACAGGACTAGGAGCAGAGTGAAAAGCTTTGCGTGGGTGAACAGTTGCCTTTGCTGCTCTTCCAAAGGCACCACTCCCTCCTCAGTCTGTCAGTATTCTCTTCTAACCTTGCTTTCCCCCTAGGTGCAGTGGGGAACAAGGATGGGGCTCTTAAAAGCCTCAGCCTGGGGCAAGGCCTAGCAAAGGAGAGATCCTTTTCCTTGTCTGTGCCCTCTGCACTTCCCAGGCCTCCAGCTGCTTCGTGCTTTGTGGTGCTGCCTCTTGTCCCCTTTCCCCCCTCCTGTGAGCTGGGCCTCAGCGGTGCCCTGTGGGGTGGGATTGCACTGGAGCTGGTTCAGAACAAATCTGGACAGAGACTGGGTGTCTCCAACACCAGAGAACAGGCAGCTGCCCTTTTTTTCCAAGGGTCACAGGGAGTGATCTTCCCATATCCCCCTCCTTCCAGTTGCTAACAGAGCTGTTGGTGGGAGGCGGGCCCTGGGGTGGGAGCATGGGGGCTGGGAAGGACTTGCTCTGTGCCTTCCCATCCCCTTCAGCTGGAGCTCCTGGGCACTGAACCCCCACAGCAAGGAAGCTCACACGCTTCGCATGTGCTTTATCTACCACAGCAAGCTTTGGGGAGCACTGCTGGACTCTGTCCTCCGTGTCAGCCCTGAGGGTGTGCTGGAGGGCAGGGGCTGAATCTCCCTGCAGCCTCCTGCGCAACAGGTAGAGGAAGCAGCATATGGTCTTCCTCCCCTGGCTGGGCTGGAGGGCGTGAGGGGAGAGGGGACTTTTTCAGTTCTTCAGTGTCTTCTCATTGTGGGATAGGTGATGGGTTGGGAGTCAAGGACACCCTGGAGCCCAGCCCATTACCAGGGGACACCGCTAAGCTCTGCACTGGGAGCCCAGCTCTGCACTGGGGGGTACAGGGAGGGGTACAGCTGTGCCTTGCACACCTTCGCCCGTGGGCAGGCCTGGCTCCCTGTGGCGGGGAGAGGGCTTACCCCAGCTGCCTGATCACTGTGACACGAGAGCAGGGATCTGCAGGCACGGAAGAGACCAGGGGATGGCACCGGACGAGCAATGCCCATCCCCATGGGACTTGCAACCACAGGAACTGCTTCCTATCCCTAAGCTGGTTTTACCAGGGCCTGGTCTTAAAAGCAGAGGCAAGCTGTGCCCTGCGTTGGCTTGCCAGAGTTTGAAGGGGGCCCGTGCAAGATCATAGAATCCTGGATCATAGAATTCTTGGTTGGAAGAGGTGATCATCGAGTCCAACCGTACCTGTCCACTACTAAACTATATCCCTGAGAAACCCATCTGCCTGTCTTTTAAACACCTTCAGATGGAGGCGAGCGGGGGTCTCGTTCTTTTGCCTTGGGGTCAGTGAAGGTAAGGTGTCTTGGAGCTGGGAGCAGCGAGCGGTAGAGGAGAGGGGAAAGCAAGGTTTGTATGCTGGGGTTCTGCTGTGTCTTACTTCCCTTTCTGGTCTCTTCAGGGTTTTGTATGGGTTTTTTCTTTGCAGATCTTGTTTGGTTCTTGAACAGACTTGTATATATTTTCAGTGCAGAATTCTGTAAATGAAAGAAAACAAAGGATCAGATTTAAAATGAAACGCCCGGCGCGAAGAATCTGCTGTATTTATGGGAAATAAAGACTTCTTTCCTGATCCTGTCCCTCTGCCTTCTGACCTAAGAAATGCATTTTATCATCACCTTCCCTGACTGCAGAGGAGCCGATTCCATCCTGTGAGAGCTCATTTCCAGCTCGGATCCTGCCCCAGCAAATCCTGCAATTCAACCCCGAGTCATCCATGGCCTTGCCACGATGATTTCCCCAATCCTGTGAGTAGGGAGAGGGGATGGTGGAAGTCCCCCAGCTGCTCTCAATTCCTGTTTGAGAGAAGAGTCACTTCCAGACTCTGAGCTGGGTGCTGCCCATTTCTCTCTGTCCCCAGGGAGAGGCGGTAGGCAGGGGTTGGTGCCCTGCAGCCCACAGGAATAGGGCTTAAGCATGTGCCTTGCAGGCTGTTTGCCTGCAGAAGCACTTCCTCTTCTCTCTCAGGGCTGCCTTTCAGAAGTGGCTCCCACAGCACTTTTGGTGTGGGGAGGGGGATCTGCTACAGTAAGCATTAACCCCAGGGCTGGGAGTGAATCTCTGACAATGCTTGGTAGGAAAAAGACTGGCTTGGCCACCACCCGATGCAGCTAGCGGGTTCTGAGGAGGACTCTCTGTGTCTTTGCAATAGCTGCTTGAAGCCCTTGCTGTTAGGCGCACCCGTGTGGCTCGTGGCTGGGAGATCATGTGTGCTTTACCACAGGTTTAGAGCAACCTCCTGTTTCAGGCAGGAGAGCAGTGCTCTCTTGCCCAGTTCCCACCTGGAAACAGCTGCCAGCACCACTTTGCTGTGTGGTCACTGGAGACTCACCTCTGACCAAGGAGCAGAGCCCAGCAGCCCTCAGATTATTGCTCCTCAGGCTTTGAGGCACAGGTGGAGTGGCCCTTCTGCCTCTTTTTCCTTTGCTGCTTGTCTCATCTGCCCACAAGCTGACCGCTTCCTGTCTGGGCTTGGGTGCTATGTCCCTTTGCCAGCCAAGTAACCCAACTGACAGCAACCTCTGTTCACCCTTTAGTGCAGAAGGAGGAAAGTCCCAGCTGCAGGTAGCCCAGAGATAAGGTGAGGTTCACACCTCGTAAAGTCAGGAGCAGAAGTGGTGGTGGTGTCGGGGGAGCATCTCTTTAGACGAAGGAAAAAAAAAGAAAGCCAAGCCCTGGTGCAGCTCTGCACAGAGCAGGCAGCACTCAAGCCTGGGAACCGGGGGCTTGCGGTCCCTGTGCAACCGTGTGCAGGCACTGCTGCTCTGCACTTGGCCCAACCACCCTGCTTGGAGGAACCCTGCCAGCGGCTGCGGGTGCAGGGAGGAAGGGGGCCTCCCCAGGGCACAGGGTGACAGCTCTTCACCACAGCTCTGCAGCAGCTTCAGAGAGGGAAAGCAGGGGGGCAGGGTGCAGGAGAGGTTGCAGTGATGGTTTTGCTGCCCACCCTCTGGCTTTGTGCCATGGAGCTGCACCCATGAGCACAGAGAGGTGCCCAAGGGGTGCTGGCAGAGTTTGGGTGACCAGGTAGAGCAGGAGCAGTAGGGTGTCCATCAGGCACCCCAGCCAGCTGGCATGGCCATGGGTGATGGCAGCTGGTGATGGGCAAGGCGAGGGAGGGAATAACCACCCCAGCTAAGAGAAAGAGCAAGAAACAGAGCGTGGGCCCTTCGCTCAGGCTCGGCAGCAGTGTGTGCTTGTCCTGCCTTGTTACGTGTTTGCTGTAATAATATTTCCCCTTTAAGGCTGGGCTGAAGTTATTTATACTTGTGGGGTGGTGACAGGAACACAGAGTGGAGTAGGAGCCCTGAACTGCTCTTACCTGATCTGCGACAAAGTGGTGGCCAGAGGAGGAAGGAAGCTCAGAAAAAGGGAGGAAGAGAAGAGGGTCCAAAGGAGGGGAAGAGAAAGCAGGCAGGGCATCTCTGGGGAGGGACGAGGGAGGGGACCAGCTGTGGAAGCAGAAAAAGGGGCAACGAGGGAAGGAGAAAGGAGAGGAGTGAGGAGGGAGAGGTCCTCAGGGAAAAGCAAGGGGCAGAGTGGCTCTGGGAGCCAAGGGGCTGCTGGTGTCCAATGCCAGGCATCACTGAGGGTTGCTGAGCAGGTACAACTGAGGAGAGCAGATCTCGTGGTCTTCTCACAGCTCTCAAGATGATGAAGAGGCAGTTCAATCGGATGCGGCAGCAGCTGTCCCACCCCAACATCACCAGCCGGTAAGGACTTCTCCGCTACCTGTGCCGGAAGGCCGGGAGGGAGTGGGATGTGGGTCCCGGAGGGTTTGCATCAGGACTGGACTGACCTTCCAGGGATTCCTTTCTGGTGGCCAGGGGAAAAGTGGAATGATCCTGGGTTTAGAGCACCTTCAGCATAAGCTGAGGGACTGTGGCTCCCCTGCTCCCATGTGGCAGCAGGAAGGTTGCACTGGTGCTGCCCAGCAAGGATGTGGGTCCTAAGCCCACAGGCCCATAGATGCTGCATCCACCTGGAAACAGGCTTTTTGTGAGCTTGGCTTCCCCAGGATGTGAGGACAATGGGGAAAGACCTCCCAGCCACAAGCCCTTGACTGTGTGGTGACAGGGAAGGTGCTAGGAGCTGGGACCTGCCCTCCTCACTGAGTCTGTGGTGCCCCAGGAGAGCCAGATGCCAGCAGGACCAGGCAAGTGACTATGCCCCTGTACTCAGCACTTGTGAGGCCACACCTCGAGTATTGTGTTCAAGTTTGGGTCCCTCAGTATAAGAAAGACATTGAGGTGCTGGAGCGTGTCCAGAGAAGGGCAATGAAGCTGGTGAAGAGGCTGGAGAACAAGTCTTACAAGGAGCGGCTGAGGAACTGGGGTTGTTTATCCTGGAGAAGAGGAGGCTGAGGGGAGACCTTATCACTGTCTACAACTGCCTGAGAGGGGTTGTAGCGAGGTGGGTGCTGGTCTCTTCTCCCAAGTGGTAGGTGATAGGACAAGAGGGAATGGCCTCACGTTGCAACAGGGGAGGTTCAGATTAGACATCAGGAAAAATTCCTTCACCAAAAGGGCTGTCAGGCACTGGCACAGCTGCCCAGGGAAGTGGTAGTGTCAGCATCCCTGAAGGTGTTTAAAATATTGCTAGATGAGTTTCTCAGCGATTTGGCTTAATAGTGGACAGGTACAGTTGGACTCGAAGTTGATCTCAAAGGTCCTTTCCAAAAAGATGATTCTATGGTTGTATGCCTTGTGGAGCTCTACTCAGTCTGGCAGTAGAGATGTCCCAGGACACCTTTTGAGGAGAGGACCCGGGGTCCTCGGAGGACCCCTGGAGGACTTACAGCTTCACACAAATCCCTCTGGCCCCATCCCACCTCGACCACTTCCTTATTTTTCTTTTCAGCTTTCCAAAGCTCCCCCCTTGCAAAACCCAGAACTGAAATTACAGGGCTGTACCCTCCCTTCCCAGCCCCTAGCTCCTTTTTTCCCACAGCCACCTCCACAGGTTCCCAGCACTGGGAGGCCTAGCAGGACCAGCCATGTCCCCTGGACCACTGAGGTCCTTCAGCCAGCCATGAAGACTGGCCATGTGGAAGCAGCTCCTACATCCCGGTGGCCTCTTGCTCTTCTTGCATTCTCTGGAGGGGAGTATGAAGCCCTTTCCCATCTCTCCTCCCTCACATCCATGTTGGATGCACCTCCCCTTTTTTTAATGGCAGACAAGCAGGAGGCCACAAGCAGCTCATGCAGTCCAAAAGCAAGTTCTTCACCCATTGCAGAGCCTCTCCTCTGTGGGCCACAATCTCATGTGATTTTGCTTGCCTTCAACAAAGCCACCCCCGTTTCCTGTGGCTTCACGGCCTCATCCTATGTTGGCTCTGGCGGATGGTGAAAAGAGAGAAACATGAACTGGGGAAAAAGCAGCAGAAGCAGAGGGAAAGCAAACTGGTTTCCCAGGGTGTAACAATGGTACCAGGCTGTGAAGCGAGGTTTCCTCTATAAGAGGCATCAGGGAGGTTTGGTGGTGATGGCAGCTGGTGGGGTTTGAATTTGCTGCAGAGCAGAAGTTTCCTTTACCGTATTCATTGCTAATCACCTGCTGCAAAACAGGCAGAAAGTTGGTTTCATGTTGGTACTTTTGGAGGGCTGGTGTCTCAGTCCCTAGCTTGAAAACAAGGATATCCTTGCTCCAGCACGAATGGTCCCACAGCCGGTGGCTACTCTGCCCTGCAAAGATGTGTGACCAGCCTCCAACAGTATTGCCGTGGATTCACCTTCAGGAGAAAGGTGGGCAGTGAGAGTGTAGAAGGTTTCAACAGCAAACATCCCACCCATGATGTGGGCCTGCTAGGCATCCTTTGTCCAAAAAAATGGGCCACATCTGGGTGTTTTGAGCTGGGTGAAGGCGCAGGAGTACAAGTCCTACAAGGAACAGCTGAGGGAACTGGGGTTGTTTAGCCTAGAGAAGAGGAGGCTGAGGGGAGACCTCATCATTGTCTACAACTGCCTGAGAGGAGGTTGTAGTGAGGTGTGTTGGTCTCTTCTCCCAGGTGACAGGTGATGGGATGAGAGGAAATGGCCTCAAGTTGCACCAGGGGAGGTTCAGACTAGACATCAGGAAAAATTTCTTCACTGAAAGGATAGTCAGTCACTGGCACAGCTGCCCGGGGAGGTGGTGGAGTCACCATCTCTGGAGGTGTTTAAAAGACAGGTAGATGAGTTTCTCAGAGATATGTTTCAGTTGTGGATGGGTACGGTTGGACTAGATGGTCTCAAAGGTCTTATGCACGATGGTCCAAGCCATAGCCAGTGTTTCTTGCTCCACGGAGCCGAAAGAGAGATGGGTAGGACACGTAAGGACCTGTCTTCCTGAGAAGGCTGGGTGGTGGTCACCTCCATCTGCTGATGGCTATTCATCCTTCCTCTGCAGAACCCAAGAAGCAACCGAGCTCCTGCCGGAAGACTTGCTGCAGGTGAGGCACGGGGCTGGGCCAGTGGGTATGTGCCTGCTGTACCTGAGTGTGGGAACCTGCCCCGTTCCTGCCTGCTGTTTGCCCTGCCAGCACATACAAGTCACAGGGTTGGGATTTGCTTGCATGCCAAGGGGAGACTCTAGGACCCAGGTGTCAAGGGAATGGCAGGCTCCTACCACAAGAAAAGGCTTCCCCAGCTGCTCACAGAGGGATGAATCCTGGCCAGGAGCTGTGCTCTCTCTTCCCTGGACTGGGGGTGTTCTGGGTTGCAGTGGGATGTTGGACAGGCTCACCCATGCCTCGAGCTGGTTGGTAGAGAGATGGCCTCAGAGCACCCATAGCTGGCAAAAGGGCTTCTTCGGTCCCACCTTTCTACCCCCAGATTGAGCAGAGGATCGAGCCAGCCAAGCGAGCAGCTCACAGTGTGTCCAAGAGGCTCCAAGCCTGCCTGCAGGGGCAATGCGGCTCCGACATGGAAAAGCGAGTGGTGAGTAGAGCTCTTCCTCCACAGCCTGTGCTCATCCCAGCACTGTCCCCCACCAGCAAAGGGGACACCAAGACCCTTCTTTGCAAGCTTTGCCAAAGGGTGGGCCACAACTACCTGAAAGGAGCTTGTGAGGAGGTGGGTGCTGGTCTCTTCTCGCAAGTGACAAGGGATAGGATGAGAGGAAATGGCCTCAAGTTGTACCAGGGGAGGTTTAGACCAGACATCAGGAAAGATTTCTTTACTGCAAGGGTGGTCAGGCACTGGAGCAGCTGCCCAGGGAGGTGGTTGAGACACCATCCGTGGAAGTATTTAAAAGGCAGGTAGATAAGTTTCTTAGGGACATGGTTTAGCAAGGGATACAGTTGGACTTGATCTCAGAGGTCTTTTCCAAACAGATGATTCTATGATTCTAATGCCCAGCCCAGGTCTCGTCTCCATGAGTGGTCACCAGCAGATGCCTGGATAGGGCAGAGCAGAGCAAGCCTCTCAACCATCACTAACTTGAGGCCTCCTGAGACAATGCCTTTGCATTGAATAACCCTCCAAACCCTGTTGTCTCTGCTCTTTCCTGAACCCCTGTGAACCTCTGGCAGCCACAGTGCCCTGCAGTGAGGAGCACCACAGCGCAGCCAGGCACATGGTGCCACCACTTCCTTCTCCTTGATTTGAACCTGCCACCCTCTTCCCAGATGGTTCTCACCAGCCCTTGCCTGTGAAGCAAACAGTGGATTCCTCCTGCACTTTCCTTAGCTGCCCCATGATTTTGTGGTCTTCTCTCTTCTTGGCAGCCTGACAAGCCCCAGCTTCACTTAATTATTCTCAGTGATTAAACTGTTCTGTACATGTGAAGCTGCGGCAGGGGTGGGCTTAGCAAGGACCTCCACCAGTGTCCTGGTCCTCCACAGGGGTCTATTTTAGGGAAGACCAACTATAGAGCCTCAGGTCCTTGTTTAGCTAACTGGATTCTGGCTTTGGCTGAAGGGACATTCAATGGGTTGTTCCTCAGGCCCCAGGTCGAAGGCATCTGGGTGGGCCAGGGGAAGATGTGGGGACCCCAGCGCAGGGTTTGGCCACTTGCTCCCATGCTGTGGTGGCACGCTTCATGGTGAGGGAGCTCCCACATGCCCACTTACCCTCTGTTTCCCACATCCTTGTCTTTGTGCAGAAGAAGCTGCCCTTGATGGCTCTGTCCACGACGATGGCTGAGAGCTTCAAGGAACTGGACACAGAGTCCAGCCTTGGGTAAGTGCTGGTGGGAGAGAGGGCCAGGAGCAACCCCAAAGATGCCACACCCTGGTGAGCCACTGTCTGGGCTCAGGGGCTCCCATGGCCAAGTTGAGCTGTCAGACTCTGTCCTCACAGCACAATTTGGTGTTGCAGGAAAAGGAATAGCCAAGTGCCTTCAACCTCCAGTTGCAGAGGGGGCCAGGTCCTGGCTCAGGGTGCCATGTGGGTATGGATAAGGTGGGGGGTATTGAGTCAGAGGGTGGCATGGCTCCAGCCCACAGTCATTTCATCTCTGTCCCCCACACAGGAAAGCCCTGGAGATGGGCTGCTGCATACAGAGCTCACTGGCCAAAATCCTGGCCGAGTTTGAGATTGCCCTGGAGCACGACGTCCTGCAGCCACTCAACAAACTCAGTGAGGTAGCCTTGGTCACCCTCCTGGCTCCACTCTCCCATTCATCTCTCCCACACACATCTCCAAGCCTCTGAAACACCCTCTGACCCCTCTCTCCCACAGGAAGAGCTTCCCATCATCCTAAAACGCAAGAAGACCCTCCAGAAGTTGATTTCTGATTGGAACACCATCAAAAGCCGGTACGGGGCACATCACAGTTAGGATAGGCCAGGGCACATGGGGTGCAGCCCCCAGCCAGGTTGTTTCAGGAAGATGACTGCCCTGGGGAACAAATTTCCCAAGGCTGGAGGTGAAGTCAAGGAGATAACAGCTTTTTGCCAGCACCCAGCCAGCCCCTCTCTGCAGGTGCAACTGCTCTGAGCTGAACTACGGGTCCTGAGCTGAACCATGGACTCCATGGCACAGGAAAGAAGGGCAGTGCCATTGGTGCAGGCAGAAAAGTGCCCTGGCACTGCTTGGTGCTGCTGAGATTGCTCCGTTCTGACTCTTGCAGGGTAGCCCATGCCGTGCCAGGTTTCTCTGGAAGAGCCTGGCAGCCATGGGACGCAGGTGGCGCGTTTCCACACTGCCTTCCTTTGGCTAGAGGGAGGAAAGGAGGGAACATCTCAGGCACAGGGCTTGGGAATGGTCATACAGACCCTGGGTGTTTCAGGTAGTGATGCTGAGTGCTCCTCTTGACCAGGTTGCAACCCTCGGTGCAGCAGCATCTTTCCCTAGGGGAGGGAAATGAAAGATGCTGGCCTAGGAAGGCCACCGCAGGGCAGTAATGCGACTTGCCACTTCCCTCGTGGTCCCCATACCCCTTCTGCACACCCATCCCAACCCATTGTCCCTGTCACTAAGGCTGTGGGTATGCCTCTTCTCTTCCACCCAAAGGCTGAACCAAGCTGCCAAGAGCTCCATTAATAACTCCGGTGCTGGCGCTGGTCCCGGGGCATCTTCTGCTGCCAACAAACTGGAGATCTTGAAGGAAGAAGAAGAAGAGGTGAAGAGGAAGGTGGAACAGTGCAAGGTGAGAATGTCACTTGCTCTCCCCCATGGGGCAGCTCCAGGGCCAGAGACCTGTTCACCTCCAGCAGCTCCATCTGAGGTGGCCCCACGCCAAGACAGATGCAGCCAGCCAGCACATCCTGCCCTCTGCAAGTAAACTCGTTGCTCCAGGAGCAGAAGCACAGAGATGCCCCAAGCCCAGGGAAGATGAAGAGTGAAGGATTTGAGGCACAAGCTGCTGCAGACGGACTAGAGCCAAGAGCTGATAGAGTTCCCTCAGGCTAGGAGCCAGCCAGCCTGGGGTCTGTGCTGTGTGGCAGGGGACTTTCAGACCAGCTTTCTCCAATTCTGCCCTGTTTCTCTGAAAAAGCCTGGAACTTTGTTTGGCAGATCCCATGGGCACATTGGAGCTGGAGGTACAGGAATCTTTTGGACCTGAGCCTCTTGTGCAGGGACCCTGACGCTATCTAAATGCAAGCGATGGGGTCAAGGAGGAATCAATCCACATATGGTCCCAGCCTGCCTCCCCACAGCAACCCAGAGA
The DNA here is from genome assembly GCA_033558185.1 of Dromococcyx pavoninus. Taxonomy (NCBI): domain Eukaryota; kingdom Metazoa; phylum Chordata; class Aves; order Cuculiformes; family Neomorphidae; genus Dromococcyx; species Dromococcyx pavoninus. The sequence goes on along the minus strand of JAUMJL010000513.1, from coordinate 95,053 downwards.
CCCTGTGCAGGCAGTGTTGCCCAGACAGGGGGCTTTGTGAAGACATCCCCTCTTCCTTGGATGCCAAGGAGAAGGTGGAAGGTTGCTTTTCTCTGTGTCTCCCTTCCCAGGATGAGTACATGGCTGACCTCTACCACTTCTCCACCAAAGAGGACAGCTATGCCAGCTACTTCATCAGAGTAAGTTCTCTCTCACACTCTTCCTCCATAGGTGAACCTCTCCTAGGATGTGTGTAAGTCCAGCCTTGTCCCCATCCACACCAAGCTCTCTAGCCAGGGCAGGGGACAGCCTCAGGCACCAAGAGATTCCCAAAACTGGCCTTGCTCCATGCACTACAGGTACACATAACCACTAGTACCAAGTGCAACCAGAGTGGCTTATCCCAATGACCCCGTCATGTCCAATTTTCCCTCTACCCCTCAGTACAGCCACAGTCCCACAAATCCTGGGGGGGTTCCCCTTGCAGGTCCCCTTTGGCCCTGTCTCCAGATCGGTGCAACATCCTGGGTGTGGAGGTCTCTCCAAGAGGGACTGGTGATGAACTAAACACTGTTTGCGTGTTCCCTGTCTGGCAGCTGCTGGAAATCCAAGCCCAGTACCACCGGCAGTCCTTGGGATCGCTAGACTCGGCTCTGGCAGAGCTGAAGGAAAGCCACAACCAAACAGGTACCTGCTGGCTCTCCATCCAGCCTGGGGAGAGCTGCAGCCAAGCCCAGGGGATGCAAGTGTGATTGATGAAGCTGGGAAAATCAGATTTTCCCTGTGTCCCTGCTGCTGCCTCCCACATCCCACTGGTGAGATGGGGACTGCAGCCTGATGTGGGCTGGGGATGCTGCTTATCCTGCCTCTACTTCCACACAGCCAGCCCCAACCTGGAGTGAGATGTTGGCATAACTAGATGCCAGGTGGCCCTGGCAGCAGTTGTCCCTCCTGACAATCACCTCTGTCTTCCAGAGCCTTCCTTCACTGCAGACACTCCAGTGGCAGGGTACTACGGTGAATCCTTAGAGACCCACCTCAAGAGCTTGGGCCGGGAGATTGCGCTGCCCATCGAAGCCTGTGTCATGATGTTGCTGGCCTCTGGCATGAGGGAGGAGGTAGGCAGCCCTCCTGACCTCCCCATCACCCTCCCGTCAAAACTACCACCCCCAGCATCCCTTTCCTCTTCACCCCATCCCCAGGGACTCTTCCGGCTGGCAGCAGGCGCCTCAGTACTGAGAAAACTGAAGAGCAGCTTGGCCAGTGGCTCCAACGCCCTAGAGGAGTTTTACTCGGACCCTCATGCTGTGGCTGGTGGGTGCCAGCAAGGTGGGATGGGGGGACACAATCAGGCAGTCCCTGCCAACCCCCAACCACCACACACCCTCCCCTCCCAGGTGCGCTGAAATCCTATTTGCGGGAGCTGCCCCAGCCTTTGATGACCTTTGAGCTCTACAATGAATGGGTCAAAGTGGCCAGGTGGGTCCAGGCGCCGGGGTGGAAAAGCCTGGTGGGTCTCAAAAAAGCCCTGCTGCCACCCACCCTCCATGCTTCCCAGCACCTAGAGCAGGGCTGCTCAGTCTCATTTGCCACATGGGGAGATAAGAACACAGCGTCTGGTCTGTTCCATGCTCAGCAGTAATCCAGATGGCCCAAAATCTTGTGGAATACCAATAAAAAAGACAGCAGGGCAAGGAGGAAGGCTGCAGTACTTCTGATTGAAAGAAGAGCTTAGTCTATGAAGACCCGCTTGGCCTCAGCGGTTTAAGCCCCATTTCACAGCCCACCAGTCCAGTTTGTCCTCTTGCTTTCAGGATGGAACGGGTAGTGAAGGAGGCACAGCAAAAACTCTGGGGGAAGGAGGAGAGCACCTTTCTAGAGGGATCGGCTCAGTGCCATTGACCCCCATAGTCGTGGTAGAATAGGGTTGTTGCTTGTGGCAAGGCCGTGCTGGCCCCCAGGCCCACCCACATGTTATATTAACATCACACTGAATCCCTCCAAGCCTTTGGAGTGCAATTTAGTCGATGCCTGCCTCAGCTGCCCAGTAAAGGCAGCAGCAGGACATCTCCATTCCTGCACGAGGTGGCTGACACTGGCCTTCCTCTCTTGCACACCATGTCCCTCTCTGCCACAGAGAGCAGGTTGAACTCTCTAATCCTCCCTTTTCTCTCTCACAGCTTAAAGGACGTTGACGGCCGCATACAGAGCCTGCAAGACACCTGCAGCCGCCTGCCCCGGGACAGCTACAACAATCTAAGGTGTTGTGCAGGGACAGGGCTTCTTCAGCCCCAAGCAATCACCTGGGGCAGCCATTCCCTCCCCGAATCCGTACTTACTGACACTTTGCCCTCCTTTTACCCCACAGGTATCTGATCAAGTTTTTAGCCAAGCTGGCCAAACACCAGGAGGTGAATAAAATGACCCCCAGTAACATTGCCATCGTGCTGGGCCCCAACCTTCTGTGGTCACAGCAGAGCACAGGGTAAGACCTGGCTTGGAGGAGTGGGAGGTAGCTTCCCAGCCCGAGCTGGGGTGCCTTAAGCACTAATGCCATGGGAAAGGCTGATCCTGCAGTCTTCAGGCTGGTCTAAAGCACATATGCTTCTTCCATCCTCAAGGCCTGTCCTTTGTCCCTGCGCTTCCCAAGTGGCACATCCCCTAACCAAGCACGTGTCCTCTTAGACACTCTGCAAAGTAGCAGAGGAAGAGGCTGAGACTTGGATTATTTTTGACATGGATGGCCTCCAAGACTGTTGGCCTCCAACACCAAACCAGAGTTTCCAGGACATGGAATAAGGTCCACCTTCCAACCTCCCACTCTCTTCCACTGGGCTGTCTCCTATTTGGGCTCTGCCCCTTCTAGAATGAGCACCAGAAGGATTAATGCCTCAAAAGCCTTTTCTGATGCCTCCCCCACCCCTGTCTCTTCAGAGACCCTGTACAACTGGACTTGGCCTCCGTCTCCTCCATCCAGGTGGTAGGTGTGGTGGAAGCCCTTATCCAGAATGCGGACACTCTCTTTCCTGGAGGTAGGGCCAGAGCCTCATCTGGGGGCTGTAGCCCAGGGTGAAAGGGGGAGGAAGGGAAAGGGATATTTCTGAATCCCCAGGAGGAGGGAAGCAGGGAGCTGCTCCAGTTCCCCAATGCAGGGTCACCAGGGGAAGCTCCAGGTGGCAAGCACTTCCTCTCAGGGGCCCCTCCTTTCTTTCCACCCAGAGGTAGATTTTAATGTCTCGGGCATGTTCACATCACTCGTCAATAGCAGATTTGGTGAGGCCACCCCAGTGGAAAAGGCATCTCCTGAGTTCCCTCCAGCCAGCACCTCTGCTTTCCTGAATGGAGAAGCGTAAGTCCAGCCAGAGGTCCTCATGTCTTCTCTTAATCCCACCCTACGCTATGAGCTGTATCCTCACAGGTGGATGCAAGATGACCCATAGCTGGGATTCCCATGTCCAACCAAAGCCTGACTTGTCCCATCCCCTGCACAGCAACTCGAAGGATCCAGAAACCAGATCCCAGCCAGCATCTTCAGCAGTGACGACACCATCTCCTGAAGCTGTGGAGCCACCTGCTTCTCAGACTTCCGAGGACACCACCCGGAAAGGTTAGAGTGCCCCAGGCAGCACAGTGCTTGGGAGATGACACCTCCCGCATACCACCTGCTGCAGTTTGCCTTTATCCTGCCATTCCCCATACGATAGGGTGCCAGTGACTTCCCTGCCACCAAATGAAAGGAAATACCTCTGGCCAGGGCAGCATGGCCAGGATCTGGCTCCTCTCATATGCTCCAACCCCAGACAAGGTGGGATTGCAGGGGTGGATGTGGCTGGTCCTCCAGTGTGGGGGTGAACACTGCCAGCGAAGATGTGTCAAAGCTCATGGCCCCTTGTGAAAGGAAGAGAAGCGTAGAATGAATCAGAGAATGGTTTGGGTGGGAAGGGACCTTAAAGCCCAATCCAGTTCCAAACCCCCTGCCATGGGCAGCAACACCTCCCACCAGACCAGGCTGTTCAAGGACCCATCCAACCTGGCCTTGAACACTTCCAGGGAGGGAGCATCCACAGCTTCCCTGGGCAACCTGTGCCAGTGCCTCATCACCCTCAGGGTGAAGAATTCCTTCCTTCTTAATGTCTAAACTAAACCTTCCAATTTCAAGCCATTTCTCCTCGTCCTATCACTACATGCTCTTGGAAAAAGTCCCTCCCCAGTAATCTCCCCCAAGAGGGTGGGAAAAGCCTCCAAAAGCTGGTGCCTGCTTGGTACTACAGTAGGGCAGCTGGACAAGAGGCAGTTTGTCCATCAGTCTACCTGCACTATGGCCTCCTCTGCCTTAGGGAGAGAATCTGGCTGAGGAAACACCAGCCAACCCCCAGCTCTCTTTCCAGGCAAGCGTCCAGCTCCAGCACGACCCACGATGCCACCACCACCTGTGGCCCAGCCCCGGAGCACCACTCCTGCCCCAGCAGCCCCTGAACATGCATCCAGCCCCAAAGCCCGGCCACGACGGATGGTTGGGGCACCCAGTCGAGCCCCTCTGGTCCCACCACCACTTCCTCCGCAGCCAGCACGCTGCCACAGCCAGGACACCCCACCGTCCCCAATGCCTTCCAACAGTGAGGTGGACATGGCAGCTGCCATGGACTGTGCCCTTGGAACCACGGATGAGGAGCAACCTCTGCCTGCGGGAGGAAGGAGCCCCCCTGCCATATTGCCAGCAGCAGGACAGCCCATGGAGAACTGAGCACCACAGGGTCAGGGAGATGGGGTCTAGTGCCCTGTTGAGACCTAGAAGGCGCTGTGGAAATGCCGGGGTGGCCTGCAGGACAGCACACCTCTCCAGCTCCTCCACCTTGCTCCCTTGGCTCTCGCTAGCCTGGACCCTCCACCTGCCTCCCCTTGCTCCCCTTCCTCCTCCCCACACCATGTCTCTGCCGGGAAGTCAGGCTGGGCTTCAGACCTTGGCACCCCTAAGGGATTCAGCTCTCAGCTTGGATTCCCGATTCTGGTGAAACCAAAAATGCCAGCAAATAAATTCTCTAAAACTCATTTTGGAGTTCTAGAAAGCAGCATCCTTTATTTCAGCACTGGACGCGTGAGGGAACGATTTCCATCAATCATGTGCAATGAGACAAGAGCTGGGGACAGAACGTATTTCTCACTTACATGCACATGTATAAATATTCCCAGAAATCCTATTCATATTCAATTACTTTCCAAGCAATAATTTTAATGTTATTATGAACTTCACAACAGCCAAATCTCTGCTAACTGGAGCTTTAGAGTCAGCTCGATCTGATCTCACTGCAAACAGAGGCGATTATGGAAGAAGACACATCTGTTCAGCACAGACAGAACACAAGGTGTTATCATCTTTTGTCTGAAAAAGTCTCAGAAAAAATACTTGAAGAAACGTGCTATCAAGAGAATGTGCTATCAGAGGGACATTCTGCCTAGCTTTCAAAAAAAAATACAGTTACTTAGATGAAAATCAACTTTACTTTAGCTTAAATCAAAATATTCTCCTTTTTGTAATAGTAACTACTTCTTGGATCATCGGGTGAGCCACCCCTTTGGTCCCCGTGGGTTCCTCCTGGACTGGGGAGCAGGAGAGGGTGAGGCAGGGATGCTCTGCAGTTTTGGGGACAATTTGCAGGCAAACAGTCACAATCTCAGCCCCTTCTGCCCTATTTTGCCTTAAAATCTGTTGCCACAGACACAGATATCATAGAATCGCTTGGTTGGAAAAGACTTTTGAGATCATCAAGTCAAACTGCACCTGCCCTCTACTAAACCGTCTCCATAAGTGTCTCATCTACCCATCTTTTAAACACCCCCAGGGATGGTGACCTAACCAATTCCCTGGGCAGCTGTGCCTGATAACTCTCACAGGGAAGAAATTTTTCCTGATCCCTAATACCCTGGCACAACTTGGGGCCATTTCCTCTTATCTTGTCACCTGTCACTTGGGAGAAGAGATCAACACCCACTCCACTACAACCTCCTTTCAGGCAGTTCTAGAGAGCAGTAAGGTCTCCCCTCAGCCTCCCCTTCTCCAGGCTAAACAACTGCAGTTCCCTCAGCTGCTCCTCGTAAGACTTGTTCTCCATCCCCTTCACCAGCTTCATTGCTCTTATCTCAATGCGCTCCAGCAGCTCAATGTCTTCCCTGTACTGAGGGGCCCAAAACTGAATGCAGGATTCGAGATACATACATAAAAATGTATAAATATAGAAAATATAAATTCATATATAACAACATATTGTATTATTATATATTATAGATTATATATTATACATATTGTGTTACATATTGTATAGTATATACTATATTATAATAATATGCATTATATAACAATATGTATATAAATACTATATCTTGCAACTGATTTATTGGAAGAGTTGGTGTCCCAGTCACAGCCAGGTGTGAGCAGGGCGCACCTCGCAGCCCGAGGTGCTGGCACCTGCAGCCGGAGGAGGGAAGGGGAGCTCCTGGGGGAGGGGGGTCACGGGGAGCTGCATGGCCAAGGGGCGATGACGGCCCCGCTGCCCACAGCCCCGCCGAGCAGCAGGGGGCGCGCTGCACCACCCGCTCACTCCGTGTAGGCGGTGGCTGGGGAGGGCGGTGTTAGCCAATCGCCCGGCGCCCTCAGGTTCCGTCCCGCCTCTTCGCCGTCCCAGCAGCCAATAGAGCGGCGCGACTGTCACTTTGGGAGTCGTCCCCCCTTCCCTCCTCGCCTTTCGGGGCGCAGTGGGCGGAGTGCGGTGATTGGTGGGGCGGGACAGAGAGCACTGATTGGCGGGGCAGTAATTTGTGGGTCAGCGGGGCGGGGTGGGGAATGTGGCGGGATGGCGGGTAGAGGGCGGTGATTGGCGGTGCGGGACGCGTAGGGCGGTGATCGGTGGGGAGGGCGGTGCGGGCGCGGAACGCGGCGAGCAAGCGGGCGGAGGGCAGTGTTTGCCGGGCGTCGGGACGCGACGCGGAGCGGGCGGAGTGCGATGAGATTGGCGGGAAGGCGGGGCAAGGGCGGGACGGTTCGCGGCGGGGCGGTGGAGCGGGGTGCAGGGTAGTGATTGGGGGGGGGCCGGGATGGCGGAGGGCGCTGATTGGCGGCGCGGCAGGACGGTTCGCGGCGGGGCGGAGCGGGGCGGAACCCGTGATGCGGGGCAATGATTGGCGGCCCGCGGGGTGGGGCGAGCGCTGATTGGCAGAACGCCGTGGCGGGGCGGGCGGCGGGGCGCAGGGCAGGACGCGGGGCCGGCGGGCGCGCTGCGGCGGCTGCAACGGCGGCGAGGACAGCGCTGGGGGCAGGGGCATGGCGAGCTGCCGGCGGCTGAGCGGCGCGGGGCTGCGGGAGGTGCTGGGCCCGGCGCAAGGGCTGCTGTTCGACTGCGACGGCGTGCTGTGGGCGGGCGAGCGCGCCGTGCCTGGCGCCCCGGAGCTGCTAGAGCGGCTGCGGCGCAGCGGCAAGGCCGCCTTCTTCGTCAGCAACAACAGCCGCCGTTCGGTGGCTGAGCTGGAGCGGCGCTTCAGCCGCCTTGGCTTCCGCGGGGTCCGCGCCGAGCACGTCTTCAGCTCCGCGCTCTGCTCCGCGCTCTTCCTCCGGCAGCGCCTCCTCGGGAACGGGAGTGGGAACGGGAGCGGGGGCGGCGTGTTCGTGCTCGGCGGCGAGGGGCTGCGCGGGGAGGTGCGCGCTGCGGGACTGCGCCTGGCGGGGGAGGGCGAGCCCGGCACCGCCGAGCCCGTGCGAGCTGTGCTGGTGGGCTACGACGATCAGTTCACCTTCGCCAAGCTGGCGCAGGCCTGCGGCTACCTGCGCGACCCCCAGTGCCTGCTGGTGGCCACCGACCCCGACCCCTGGCACCCGCTTAGCGACGGCCAGCGAACCCCCGGTGAGCCCATAGCCACCCCAGCCCTCGGGGGAGAGAGCAGGGTGTCCAGCCTGGAGAGGTGAAGGCTTCAGGGAAGACCCTAGAGCAGCCTTCTAGCACCTGAAGGGGTTACAGGAAAACAGGGGAGGTACTTTTTCCAAGGCCCTGTAGTGGTAGGACAAGGGGGGGTGGCTTTAAATTGGAAAGGGTAAGATTTAGATTAGACATTACGAAGAAATTCTTCACCATGGCGGTGGTGAGGCACTGGCACAGGTTGCCCAGGGAAGCATTCAAGACCAGGTTGGATGGGTCTTTGAGCATCCTGGTCTGGTGGCAGTTGTTCCTACCCATGGCAGGAGGGTTGGAACTGCATGGGCTTTAAGGTCCCTTCCATCCCAAACCATTCTTTGATTCTATGAAATATGGCAGCTTTATTTGCAGAGGTCCCGTAAGATGGATTTTGGGATTAACAGTGTTTCCCAGCCTTCCTGCCAGTCCTGGGGAGATTTCAGGCTACCAGGAGCATCCATGCGATTGTAGGTCCCTTCCAACCTAGACCGTTCTATGATTCTATGAATACAGCATCCTTTCAACCAAATCTGCGATACTATCTACCAACTTGTAGCTCTTACCTGGGAAGGAGACGGCAGGGGTGATGCTTCCCTGTGAGGACAACATTCCTGTGTCTCAGGATTAGAAAGGATGGGGCTATTGGACCTGCCGTGCTTGGCTCCTCAAACTGAAAGGTTTGGGTCTTGCTGGAGCTTGGATGGGAGGTGGCAGCAAGCTCCCATGTATTTATAGTACATCCAAGTGGGGCTGAATCTAGAGAAAGAAGAAGGAAAGGAGCTGGGGTGCCACTCGTGTCACTTGTGCAAAGGGACTGTTCGTAGCTCGTGCTGTCTAGAGAGGATGTGTTGGCTGCCCTCTCCTCCTATGTCTGAGAGAGGTATTTCACCCTGGTGCCTCCCTGCCATCTCCTGAAGCCATGTTGCCAGCACCCCTGCTTGTGAGGGGAGGGCGCTGAGGTGCCTGCACTCAGCTACCCCACAGTTGCTTCATTTTCTCCTCCTTTTTCCCCCTCCAGGGACTGGCAGCCTCACAGCCGCGGTGGAAACTGCTTCGGGTCGCAAGGCGCTGGTGGTGGGGAAGCCAAACACGTACATGTTTGATTGCATCGTGGAGCGTTTTGGCGTTGACCCGTCCCGCACCCTCATGGTGGGAGACCGTCTGGAGACAGATATCCTCTTCGGCAAGAACTGCGGCCTCTCCACCATCCTCACCCTGACGGGTGTCTCCCGCCTGGAAGAGGCGCAGGCCTACATGGCCAGCGACAGCGCTGCTGCCAAGGATCTGGTGCCCAATTATTATGTGGACAGCATTGCAGACTTGATACCAGGCCTGGATGAGTAACAGTCTGCACATTTGAGGGCAGAGGGGTCAGGTTCCCCATCCCAGGTCTCCATCTGTTCCATCTGTTCCCATTTCTTTCACTGCCCTATTCCCTCAAGTCCAGGTTTCTTCACATTCCAACGCCCTTCTTTAGGGGCAGAAAGCGGGGGGGGCGGGGGGGGGGGGGAGCAGGAGGGGACAGGGTTCAAGCTGTCTCCTTTCTGCTGAAAGTGATCCATGATGGATTGAGTCCTTCCCTCCCTCATATGCCAGCTGCCAGCATCTCTGGGAGAGCTGGAGGCCTTGAGGCTGACACGGGGGTCAGATCAGTGTGTCTGTGTGGCCTCCTCTCCGGCAGGGGTTAGGGACCGGCTGTCTTATTATTTTTCTCTTAGATAACCAGTGGCGGCCTTTTACTGTTCTTCCTTCCCTTGCGTAACTCTCAACTCCTGAGCTGCATCCCTACAGTCCCTGTGGTAACCCCCTCCTTGCCAGGGGACTGGCTGGCATTGTCACCCACCAGGTCTCCATCAGTGTTGGCATGTGGAAGGAGTGTGCCAGAGCTCTGGAGGGATGAATGCGAGCATCTCTGGCTCCCATAAGTGAAAGAGAGTATTGCCTCATCTCCATTCCTTAGAGGTGTTTCCCCCACCACCCCCTGCCACAACTCAGTTAATATGAGTGTCCACCTGAAGGACCATAGAAAGGGAAGAGACTGGTTTGAGGGTTTTTTGGTGCCAAACAGACAAGGCGTGGCTGCGCACGGTAGGTCTGTGGTTCTACCTTGTTTTCAAGCACCCTTTCTGAAGGGGCTTGTGGAGGAGAGAGGACTCCTAGGCCATGGCAGTAGTGAGTGTACAACCCCTCGATTTCCCCTCCTCAGTGAGTGTTGCCATAGTACGGTGAGAGAAAAGGGCTGATGGGGGTCTGTGGTCCAGCTGCTGGTGTGAGGGTGAGATAGTGGTGGTATTGTCACTGCTGTGAATGTCGCAGCCCTCAATCATTCCTTGCTGCTTTGTCTTTTTTAATTTCTTGATCTTATTTATCAAACTTATTTATTGTTCAAATATTGTATTATTTGTATAAATTATGCTGACTGGTTGCGCCAAGGGGACAGGAGGCAGTGCCTTTGGGCCTCTCTTACTGTCTGTGTCCCATGTTGATGTTCTTACACTCACCGTGTCTCTGTATATAATAAAGTGTGAGCGTAGGCTGGAAATGGCCTCCTTTCTTGTGGTCCCATCAAGATGAAAATGGGCTGCATATCCGTGGGATTTCTGAGATGAGGTCATGGCAAGAGCTTTCCTCACTCAAGGGGGTGCTGCTGCTTAGACAAGAGAAGAATGGACAACATCTTGTGGACAGCATGTGTGTGCTGCTTTTTGCTGCTGTCTCTGACCAGGGTCTCAGAACTGGAGCTGAGGGTGGAGGTGGCCAGTGGGGCTATGACACAGGGTGCAGGGTCCAGGTGATCTGGAGCAGTGAGCGATGCGATCTTTGCCAGCTGTCTTTGCATTTCATAGCATGGGTGATTCCTCGCTGGGGAATGGTGACTTCTGCTGTGCCTAAGGTCTGACTACTGCTTATCAAGTGGACCCTGACACAGCAATTTTCAGCTCTTCAGGTAGTAAGGATGAGGTCAATCTGTCACCCACATCTAGCTTGCAGAGAGCTGGAAACTGCCCAGGTAAGGCTTTGCAGTGACCCTTCGTCAACTATGCTAAAATTTGAGTGAAGAGGGGGTGGGTGACCTTCACTGGACTGTAGCTTGTCATGACCTGCACTCTCCCTTTGAGTCTGGCTGCCATCCCAGGCTGGAGGCAGAAAACAGATTGAGTAAGAAAAGCATTTGAAATCACTTGAAAGTACCTTCAGGAGCCACATCCTTCAACCTCTCTAACGGCTGTTGGTGGTAACCATGCATTACACCTCTTGCTTGAGAGATGAGCTGTTCAGCTGAACAACCAGCCTCAGTGTAAGTTTGTGCTGTGTCAGCTCATGTGGCAGAACTAGATGCAACTTACTGGCTCTAATATAATTCCAGGTGCTGAGTGTCTTCCCTCCTCCCCAAAAAATTAGGAAACTGCCCTCCAAAACAAAAGAGTATCCAAAGAGCTCCCTAAAAACTTAGGAAACTGCCCTCCAGAATAAAAGAACTTCCAAAGAGCTTTCTAAATATTGCCTGTCATCTTAATTGGTCCCCTTTGAATGTGGCTGTCTCTCCCTTTTATCTGTCCTGTCTCCAATTAGACAACCAGAGGGCTGGTACTCCCTTAATGAGTGCCTGACCACACTTGCATCATCAAGGAGAGGCAAAACCAAGACCTTATGTGTCTGCTGAATCTGGCAGCCTAATTAGAGATACCTGGGCCTCCCTGGCTCTCAATTCTTGTATGAGGCTGAAACTTGGGACACTGTTGTCACCTGGGGCCACAGCTGGGGATGCTCATTACAGCTGCAAATTGCATGGGCTGAGCTGGTTACATGTGTGTGTACAGAGGAGACAGTGCACAGCAAGAGCATCCCTAGGAGATGCCCCCTTTTTTTTCTAGGGTGCTTTGAGGGTGAGTCCTTGTGCTCTCTGTCTTGTTTGCTCCGTCCTTTCTAGCTTTCCGAGCCAGCAGATGGGAGTTGGGAGATTGTGGTCACTCAGGCTACTGTACCAGCAAACATAAGGGAATCCAGTAGCTAATCACATCATAACAGCTTGCTTTTGGGGCTTCTCTAAAGAGACTTTGGAATTTGTCCTTTGGATTCCAAATGGTGAGTCTGCAGACTAGGTTTTCTTTTTCATGTGGCTGCTGCTGAAAAGAGAGCTCAGCAAAGACAATGGCTTGATCCCTATCTCTTATGACCATGTAACTTCTTTTAATCTGGTGCACCTCTCCCTGAGGGCTTTGCTATGAAGCAGATGTGGACTTGGAGCAGAAGAGGAATAGGCTTTACCTGGTATTCCCTTGGCTCTTCATGTAGCTGAGGTGTGATCTGCATACTGTAAAAGTTTCCGCTCCCCAGTGATGGAAGCAGAGGGATAAGTGTTGCCTCTTGCCATGGGCCTGTTCTTGCTTTGAATGGGGCTGAGAACAGCACTGTAGGGGTCCATCAGGTCTGCCAGGCTTTGGTTTTATATGGCTTCCTTCTGCCACTGTCATTACTGCACATAATGAAGGTGTGTATGAGCAGATCTTATTACAAAAACTAGACTGGAAAGGTTTTTGAGGGGCTGTGTTCTCCATCCAAGCCCACCAGATTTCAGCTCAAGCACTGACATTAAGGGGTCTGTGATCCCTGTGGAGATCAGGCCTTGGTTTCCCCTGAGGTGGAGCTGATGGGGCTGCAGAGCACATCTGCTGTTGAAATGGAAAAAAGTGATGGCTCCTGCCTGGGTGGGCTGATTTCTTCTTGTCTAAAGCAGCATTTCTTTTTGGTTTGAGTATTCAGGGAAGCAATGCAGTTGCCAGGGAGCACACAGCTGCAGAGAGTGGAGCTGTGGAAACTCATGGAAGGGTGGAGTGGATGGGGAGCCCGGCTTGGTGTAGTGCAGGGAAGGGTATTTATTTTCTTATCTTCAGAAAATGGCATCGTCCCTTCCTGCTGTGCAATGGAGACAACACCCAGGAGGGTGGCAGTCATTCCATCACCCCAGGAACATCTCTTCCTTCATCCATAAGTGCAGTTACTGTGGCAACAGCTGGCTGGATGAGGTAAGCAGCAACCGGCTGAGCATTGCTTGCTCTGGGCAAGGCTCAGGGAGAGACTAGGAAAGCCTCTGTTCTCCTGGCTGGGGGAGAGGTAACTTCAGCTTGCCTCCCCGACTCCAGTTATCTTTGCGCATGGACAGGTGGAGGAGGCAGAGAGCTGCAAGAAGCCGCTCTGGGCTCTTGGGAACATGGGACAATGTGGAAATGGGTCAGATAGACATATAAGTATGTAAGCCTGCCTCCACGGGAAGCAATTCCTTGAGCAAGAATGGATTAAGATATACTGCTCCCGTTTTTATGTGGTGCTCACCATTTCATGGCAGATAACCTGGGCACAGTCTGTGTGTGCTGAGCTTGGAAGTAACCTCTGATCTAAACCCCCTAGATCAAGAAGGGTTCCCTGCCCCAGCAGCCCAGGACTGTGTCCAGATGGCTTTTGCCTCTCTCCAAAGGATAGAGACTCCACAGCTTCTTTCGGCAGCTGGGTCAGTGCTCAGTCACTCTCACAGTAAAAAAGTGGTTTCTGACATTCAGAGCAAACCTCTTGTGTTTCAGTTTGTGCCCATTGCATCTGTTCCTGGGAAACACTAGGAAGAGCTTGTCTCTGTCTTCTTTGTACCCTCCCTCTGGGTATTTGTACACGTTGATAGGGTGCCCCCTGAGCCTTCTTCAGGCTGAACAGTTCTGTCTCTCTCATAGATAGATATCTCTATATCCTGTCCCATAATCATCTTCATGACCCTTCCCTGGACTCTCTCCAGTATGCCTCTATCTCTCTTGTATTGGGGAGCCCAGAACTGGGCACAGCACTCCAGATGTGGCCTCACCAGTGCTGAGTAGAGGGGAAGGACCACCTCCCTTGACATGCTGGCAACAAGCATCCTAAGGCAACCCAGGAAACTGTTAGCCTCCTTTGCTGGAAGGGCACATTGCTGGCTTGTTTTCAACCTGGTGTCCAACAGGACCCCAGGTCCTTTTCTGCCAAACTGCTTTCTAGCTGGGCAGCTCCCAGCATATATGGACCCTGGAGTTTATTCCTCTCCAGGTACAGGACTTTGCACTTCTTGAGGTTCCTGCCAGACTGTTTCTCCAGCCTGTCATGGTCTTTCTGGGTGGGAGTATGTATCTCTGGTATATCAGCCATTCCTACCAGTTCTGTCTCATCAGCAGACTTGCTGAGAGTACACTCTATCCCATCATCCAGATCATTAATGAAGATGCTAAACGGGATCAGACACAGTATTGACCCCTAGGGTACACCACTAGTTACTAGCCTCCAGCCAGACTTCATCTCACCCTCTGGGCCTGGCCATTTAGCCAGTTTTCAGTCCACCTCACTGTTTCATCACCCAGCCCGTACTTCTATTGGTTTCTCTAATGAGTATCTGAAATGACACATTGCCAAAGGCCTTATTGAAGTCAGGGTGGACAACATCCACTGCTTTCCCCTCATCTACCAAGCCAGCCATTTCGTCATAGAAGTTTATCAAGTTGGTTAAGCGACTGATACTTCAGGAAGACAACAAAGATATTAATCAGTGAGTAGATGACTTTAATATGAGGAACTAATGATCATCCAGACTGGAAAGCTGCTGGTGTTCAGCCACATCACATCGTAAAAGAACTGGGAGGATCTGCAAGGTGTTGGGACTGGCAGGATACAGGAGGGTTTTTTTTTTTGCATGGGAAAGTGCCTCCAGAGCCAAGAAAGGTTCATGATCCCAGGAACTTCCTTGATACTTGCTCAACCTGATGTGAGAGTCCCCATTTGCCAAGGCAGACACCTCTGGCACCACCCTGTCCCACAGCAGCTGGAGCAGAGAGGAGGAGGAGAAGGCGAGGAGCAGCAGCCTGTTACTGCCTGCCCAGGAGGAGGCAGCCAGCGTTTGCCCTTCCTCCAGTAGCGGTGTGGGTAGATGTCCTTTCTCTGCAACACAGCTTCCCTCTCTTCACACCTTACACAAAGCATTGCCCTCCTTCAACATGGGTTTTCACGTACCCCTTTGCCATCTCACATATCATTATCCTTTTTTCCCTTCAGTATTTTTACCTTGTTTGCTCTATGGACCTTGACCCCAGCAAACTTGTCATGCAGCCCAGGAGACTTAGGTGACCGTGCGTACCCAGGAACTGCTGCTGTGTTGTTGGACTCTGCCTGGGAATGGTGTGCAGATAATGTATTGGAAGTGCTCCTGGCAGACATGCTATTATGGCACTCCATATAATCCCTGGGAAACTCCAAACAACTGACCCTTCTGAGAGCAATTAAAAGACCTTAATAACTCCACAAATTTAGAGAGTTATACTGGTCTTCGTAGCTTCAGTATACCACCAAAGCACTGTCAGCTCTGTAAGCCTTCAGCATGGACACAAGGGAGACATGGTGCCACAAACATCAGATCACAGGGCAGCTGTCTGCAACCATCTAGGTTGTTCTGCCCCGTGATTTAGTCTGCTAGATGTGCAGCTCCAGCAAACAACAGTTTCCATTCTGTAAACAGGATATTGCTGAGCACTGAGATGTTCTCTCACTTGTTATGGGTGAGAGAAACCTGTCCTTTAAGTGGGCAGCATTGTCCATCACACTGTAAATCAGGTTGCCCAAACCCCTGTGCCAGCCTTTCTGCTCATCAGCCTTTGCTGAACCTCTAGCGTCGCTCCAACAGAAGATGCACAGAAAGTGGCACCTTGTTAAAATCCAAAGGCAAGGAATTGCTTCCCTCCTTGACCTGTTTCAAGTAACCTGAAACAACTTAGACAGAATTTTCTGTTTCCTGCAGGTGCTCATTGCTTGTTCTTGTACTACATCTGCCCATGTGCAAGTTAAGGTCTCTGCAGCACAGATGTCAGAGGAAACTGAGTCTTCTTGGGCTATAGATTAGAGATTTCCTACCTGCCAGGACAGCAAGATCGTGGCCCTGGCAAGGCACCCTTTCCTCATGGAAGAAAGGTGTTCCTGACTTGATGTCCTTCTCTGGCCTAATGCATGGAGGCTGCTGATTCAGCTAACTTTGAGCAAAGCCTCGGAGCAGTGTGGAGCAGTGCCAGTCCCTATTTGTGTACTCGCAGAATTTTGGGATGGAGGTCTGAAGAATGGCAATGTGCTCCCATTCAACACTCCAGCGTAACCAGGGACCTACGTGTTTTCACAGCCTTGGTAGGCTGGACTTTGACACATCTCATGAGATGGGATGGCTACCACCCCCCCAGTGGAGAGCTTAGGCTGCTTTTAGGCTGAGCTTCCTGATGTGCACTGCCTTGTAATCCACTGCAGTCTCATTAGTTGCCTTCTCTCAACAATTTCAGGGGTGAAATGAGACAGGTCCTCATTGAGCAATCCCACACTATATTTGAATCCTGTTTGGCCACAGGCAACTCTGGTGCCCTTGAGCTAATGTTGCTGAAAATCTACCTGTTGCTGCAGGTTTTAGAGCTGTTTTATTCTCAACTATCTGTTTGGGCACCCTGATGTTAAGCATGCTCAGAAGAACCCTCTACAGAAGTGTTCTTCTGCATCCCAAAGGACACTTGTCACTGGCAGCACAGTCCTTCCTACCAGAGCGCACTTGTTTCTCAGGTCAGTCCAGGGATGGACATGGCTGGTCATTGCAAGCAGCACATAGTCCTGATTGGCACATCCATTAAGCGGCAGGACCTGAGGCAGAGACCCTGGCACTGTTTGCAATACAAACCTCTGCCAGTACTGCTTTTGGTGTGTTACAAGCTTTCCAGAACAGCGTCTCCAGCAATGAGACACACACAGCAGGAGGAAAAACTATCTGTTCCCTTTTAGTGACTTAGGAAGAGATACAACTCCCTGGAACAGGAGTTTGCGAGTTACCCTTGGACTTCTGGCAGCAAACTTCCAAGCTCAGTAATGTGGAGGCATCCTGTCTGCTACTTGTATTTCCTCCTCCTGCTCTGACAACGTTCTGCAATGCAGAAGAGTCAAGCACGCAGAAAGGATCATTCTTACCTGCTCCGTGTCTCTTGAACTTGGATACTCTGCCAGGTGCAATAAGCAAATAGGCGTCTCTAGTAAAGTCCTCTGTTTAGGGCTCTCATTCTCTGATCTCCTGAACTGTTGTTCTTTAGGCTGAAAATAAATCTGAAAGTAGGAGGCTTCTGCCTTGTGTTCCAGTTGCACTGCCCAGAGTGAATTGACACCAGATTTCTCTTTCATTTCATAACATTCATGTGAATGTTTCTCTTTCCGTTTTTCTTTTCCATTTCAACTACCAGGAGCTCTACTACCTGTCAGCTCCTTGTGCAGAGTGTGAGTTGTGCATCCTCACCACCACCCACCCCCTCAAGCACCAGGTGTTACCCTGTCCTTTAACACACAACTGGATAATGCCTAGAGGCCTCATTACTAGGCATGGCAAGAGGAAAAAATAGAACTGGATAGAAAAAAGTGCAGCTGAAAGCGTTTTCCAGCAGGCCTTGCTTTCCCTGTTCCCTGTCAGTCTCAGTAGAGGGGAAGGAGCTGGAGTTTCGACATCAGAGTTTCTCCATAGCTCTGCAAACCCAAGTAAACTGGTGCTGCCTGAAAAAAAACTCAGTTGTTTTCATATGGGTCTGATGCTCAGCGACAGGAATGCTTTCACAAGAGAGGAGGCTGTGCCAGGCAGGGGCAAACCGCTGAAGGTTGGAGAGGGGGATGGGGTGGTTCTGGGTGTCATCCTTGCCGATGTGAGCTCACTTATGGAAATATGAGCTGATAAATGGTAGCTGGCTGGGAAAACAGAGAGTTGTACTGTCCCTTCACACGTTCAAAACTTGCATTCCTCTAAGTTGCTGAACAAGTTCCCTTCCTGAGGGCTGAAAAGACAGATTTATAACCACAGAGAGTTTTGGCCATTCTTCATGGCATCAGCTTCATTCACTGGCTGTTGTTGACACTGCAGGGCCATTAACTACTGCTGGCACCCTGGGTGCAGCCAGCCACTCCACAGCTGTAAATCTCAGCTCAGGAGATGTTTCTCATCACAGCTCATCCCTGTTTTCGTCCACAGCTCCGGTCGGCAGTGGCTCAGTCATGCAAGCTGCTCTGCTCGGAAGAGCCTGGTTGCTGGAGAGCAAAGGCTGTGTCCTGGAGAGCAAAAAGCACACAATGTGGCTGACAGCCCTGCAGTCTTCATCCAAGTCACGGCTCCCTTTTGTGCACACTTAATCAGTTCCTTCTGTGCTGGGCTGCGCCGTGCTGTTGCTTGGCATCTTCTGTCCATGCTTCCAGTTGCTCTTAGTGAGGATGTGCCCTCCATCTATGCCCTGTGGTTTCAATGCTATAGATGAATATTTTCCAGTCAGCATGTTATCTTCCCTTCAATAGTTGTCTTATGCAGTTCTTCATCCTCCTTTGATGAATGCCACACACCCTGCTCGCTGCTTTACTTCACTGCTCCATCGGCTGCACCACTGCAAGAATTGCATTTTCTGTGTTCCAGGCCTGTGGCACATCTTTTTGCCTATCCAAGCCAAAGTGAAGGATGACCCAATCTCTTCAGGCACTGCTGTAAAATCCTTAGCAGCTGTTTCAGGTGCCTAAATCTCTATGAGTCAGACTTGAAGTCTGAAGCAGTGGGATGGAGAAAATGGCCTGACTGGCTCTCGCAAACCACCTACAGCCCCTTCTGAGTGGTGCAGCAAATCAATGTGTGGTGCCTGTTTCTGGACCCACATGGAGGGAAGTTACTGATGCCAGCTGGGTGAAGCACAGCCGGGTAGTTCCTTTTCTCCTCTGCAGCTACGCAAGCCTGGCCAGGCAGGTCAGAATGAGAACACCTGGGATGGCTGTTGCGTGATGCTGGGAAGCTGAATGTACACAGCCTTGCTAACGCATGGTGTTGTAACGGCAGCCCTCAGGTTCAGCCTGGCTCATTCGCTGGTGTCTGTCTGGTTTGCCTCTAAGGGATGAAGTTTCAACAGGAGGAGGCTACAGATGCTCAGCCATAGCCAGGCAGCTGCCACGCCAGCGAGGCTGCCACCACAGCATGTCCAGCCAGCCCAACCCCAAGAGAGCCAGGGCTGCTGCCAGATGGCCCGCAGGCCCAGCCAGCAGCAAAGTCAGGCTTGGCACCCTGGTGCAATGCAGAGAGGGGGCTCTCAGATTCTCTGCAGGTAGAGCTGAAACACACTGGCCAGGGCAAAGGCATGCTGAGGAGCTGTGCCTTCTCTGTTCACGTCCTCGTTGCGAATGGAGAAGGCCAGGGACACAGTCCACCCGCAGCTGGTGCAGCGCTGAGATGCAGTGAGAGCCTGGGGAGCCACCTTCAACAAGGTGCTGGGGAGAGGCAGGACTTCCTCTAGGCACCTAGTTTTGCTGTGATTATAGGCCGGTGTACCAGCACTCTGCAAAATATACCCTCAAAACTGCTCTAGGGTGTAATAGGGGGGCCCAGAGCTGGGGAGGATGCTATGGCTATGGAAAAGGAGTGGTGGGTGTTGGCATAGCCTTAGCATCTTTCTCCTTCAGCTCACTGGAGGCCGGAGCAGTGCAGTGTTGTACAGCCCCTGGGGAGGAGATGCCTTGAGAGGTCTCAGGATCCCTATTCTCACCCCCAAGGCACCACTCGCTCACCCACCATCCTCCCTCCCCCTGGCCAGGCCAGCTCTGACTCTGCCTCTTGTGCCACACATATTCCCATCAGGTCTGCTGGTGCTGCTGAGGCCTGATCCATCATCTAACAGTGCTGGGTGATTCTTCTTAGTGGATGTCATGCATACACACCCAAAAGACTGAACAATATTGCATTAGAAGAGAAAGTAATGAAGAAAAGAGTGTATTTCACATCTCAGCCTCTTGGAGGGACCAAAGAATAACTCATCTTTAGAAATACCCTCAGAAAGTTAAAAACAGAAAGAAAGATAAGCTTGGCTATGAACAGTAGTGCTTGTCCTGCTTTTCTCCTTCCCCTGGGATTCATCCTTCCCTGCCCACTACAGGTACCTGCATCCTGGAATGGTGCTGGGTTTTCTATGAGGCTGGGCTGAGACAACTTCCCTGGACACTGAGGACAGAGGGAGGCCCTGCAAAAACACGGGGGTGTTGTTCTACCTTGGGTAGGCCCATGCCAGGCCAAAAAAACCCAAAGAAGTAAATTTTTCTGAGCCATTTGCAAAGGGAAAGGCCATTTGCAAAGGGTGAGCACATGCCCAGCAAACTGGGCCACCCCACCTCTAGCAGCTCTCACCCCTGCTGCTTGGCACACTGCTTGCCAAGAGCTTGCCCTTCTCGGAAAGCATCCAGCTTCCCCACCAGGAGTATCGCTCTGAGCCACTGGCCAGCCACCCTCCCGCCTGCAAGAGAGACACCCAGCCTGCTGGTTGAGCATCCTCACCCGCTTCTCTTTCTGGGAATAGAAGCACAGAGCCCAGAGTCTCAGTTTCACTCTGAGGGGTAAAATTGTCCCCCGACTGAGGAAGACGCAGTCATGTGATGGGCACAGCCTGACCTTTCTGTAGCAGGAGAGTGCCAGTTTTCCAAAGTGGAAATGGTAACTTGGGTGAGGAACTAATCAGCATCCAGGGCCTGTCCTAGAGAGCATCCCCCTGGTAGCTGCAGCTCACCAGCTTCAGCCAGTCATGCTCTTCACTTATGTTGTCTGGCATTTTTGAAGTTGGCCTGGCCCAGACTGCAGCAACCCTGTGATCCCCATGGGTGGGTATGTGTGCAGGGAGGTTAGGTGTCCTCCGGCAGGGCTATTCTGGCTGATCCGGTGCCTCAGGCTTCACCACAGAGCAGTGCAGACACACTTTGGGACTACCCTTGCTCAGCTAGGGGCTTGTTATTAGGTTGGAAGGAAAAGGGATTTGGTTCTCAGGACAAGGTTTTACCCCATTTCCATGGATCTTTTTCAAGGGTTGTATGTCACTTCTCTTCATCCCCCACCCCCTCAGCCAGCACGGGGTGTGATGGCTCCTCAGCATTAGGCATTGCTCTTTGGGGAAACACAGGCCTTCTGCAAGCTGTCTCCTTCATATGACAGGTAGCAGCTTTACAGGAGGAGTAAGCCACCTCCTGGTCTTCATCCCAAATCCCTTTATGTGCCCAATGTGCCTGGGAAGTTATGGGAACAGATGGTCAGAGGACCTGATGGTTCCTCCAGCATCCCACCACCCATGCAGCTGGTTCCAGCCTAACCAAGTGATTGCAGTGACCTGGCCTGCCTCTTTCCCTGGTTTGACAACCCTGAAACCATCCATCCAGTCCCAGCACAGATCCTGACCTTGCTCAGGCCACAATACACGCAGGCAGGACCCAGGAGTAACAGGTTAGGTGTTCCCAAAACACAGAGTTGCTCCAAAGCAAGAAAAGCTGCTGTCGGTTCCTCCCATTTTGCACCTTTGCAAATTCTTTAACAGTCTGCAGTATCTAAAGATTGTCAGTCCAGGCCTAGCTCATAGGGCTTCCCTGGCTAGTCTTGGGAACTCAAGAAAGCATTTTTCAGGAATCCTCAGCCTGATAGACATGGCATGGTGCAAGCAGAGATGAAGGCTAGTGTTCAATGAGACCAGATCCCTTTAGCACAGTACTCTGCCCCTCCAGAGGGCTGTCCAAGACATCTGGAAATGTTGATGAACCCTGGAATCTCTGCTCCTTTCTTTTCGATTCCGGTCCAAGGCTGTGCTTGGAGCATCTGAGCAACAAGGATGGATGCACTGGCCTTGGCAGTGCTCCTTGGGGTGTCCTGCCTGGACCCAGAGAGCTTAGCCCCTTTACCTTACCCTAAGGGATCCCTGCAGGCAAGCAAGAATCCTGAAGCAGAGGGATAGGGAACAGGTAGCCCAGGATATGTGGCTAGGCAGCCCGGTGCCAAGGTGGGAAGCTCAGCCCCATTGCCCAGCAAGACATAGTGTGGCACTGGTGTGATGGGCTCCCAGCACAGCCAAAGAGTAGCAGAAGCTGCATGAGGCCCCATTTCCTCCCCAGCCCACTGATCACAAGGCTACTGCAAGGCTCAGTCTGTGTGGAGATTGTAGTGAAGCTCAGTTGCAGGTGTTTTGACCAGAGAGGTTTCTGGGAGGTGCCAAGTGCCATCTGTGGTTTCCTTGCTATGCATGGGGTCCACAGGGCTGGGAGAAGGAAGAGAGCAGATAACGACGAAGCAATGGAGTTTGAAGGACGTCCAACCGAGACACCCTGAGAAATGGAGCAAGTAATAAAATCCTGGAGAAAAACACTGCTCCGCACCCAGCCGAGCCCACTCCTGGAAGCGTCCAAAAAGGCATCCTTGGCTCAGAGGCAGGCAGTCATAAAAGCAGGTAGAGACTTCCCAGGGAGGGA
The DNA here is from genome assembly GCA_033558185.1 of Dromococcyx pavoninus. Taxonomy (NCBI): domain Eukaryota; kingdom Metazoa; phylum Chordata; class Aves; order Cuculiformes; family Neomorphidae; genus Dromococcyx; species Dromococcyx pavoninus. The sequence continues at coordinate 72,824 of JAUMJL010000513.1, read as the reverse complement.
AGGTTTTACCTGTCGAGCAAGTCCCAGACTACCTTCGCCCACCAGCTGGGAATGTTGAGCACCATGGGAAGGCAAAGCAGGCAGTCCTTCCACCGCAGCCTTCAGCACAGCACAAGGAAGAGGAGGAGAAGGGGAGCAGAAGCTCTGGTTTCTCTGTGGTGTCCAAGATGAGAGAGTGGCTGAGCCATTTGAAGAAAGGACCGGTCCCTAAGGAAGGGGAGCTGTGCAGCTGGGCCAAGTAGGGCAGCTTCTTAATATCAGTGGAGAGACAGCGAGGAAACACTGAATGCCTTAGCAGTTTTGGGGAGGCTGCTTGTGTTTTTGGCCACCCTCCTTGGACTCAGACCTTCACAGCTGGAGAAGTGGTCCTGTCCACTTGTAGGGCTGGCCCCAAGCCACCCTGCCCCACCAGCCCAATGGGTCCCTCTCCCAAATGCCGCTTTTGCCTCCTGCACCACTTATGGGCACAGGTCCTCCTCAACTTGCTTGGCAGGTAAAACCTTCCCTGCCCATGAAGCTGAGCTCACGTCCCCAGGGCAACCAAATAGAGCACCATGTGAGGCAAGGCCCTGTTCTGTTCTCTGCTGGCTTTCCTGCCCTTTCCCCCAAATAAACAGGCCGCCACAAAGAGAGACAAACGCCTTTGTTTCCAAAGCAAGAAGGACTGTCAGGATGGCACGTCTCCCTGCATCTCATCAGGGGTTTGATAAGCCCCTGAGGGCCACGGGGAGCCCTGCCATGCAGCAGAAGTCCTTGCTGACAGAGCTATTGTTAAGAAGGGGTGCATTTGTGGGGGCCTGGAGGTTTTGCCCCATATTTGTTTCTCTTCAGGAAAGTCACGCCTGATGTTTGCTTGCCCAGGGAGACTTCCCTTGCTGATGGCTCTTATCCTGAACAGACACCAGCTTGGCACTCACCAAGGGGTGTGCAGGGAGGCCCTTGTTTCTGGACCTCTCCATGTGCCCCTGGGTTTGCAGGCACCCCACAGGGTGACAAAACTGAGCTCAAAAGAAGTGGGCTTCTCTAGAAACTGTCTAGCACTGAGTTCACGCTGCTCTACCCCGAGATCTGCACCCAGCAAGGCCCCTGGGGTTGCTCCTCCCAGGAGCTCATGGGTGGCAGAGCAGTGGAGCAAGCCTAAGATGCTCACCCTGCCCAGGCTGGGGGATGGGATGCCTGTCCCAGACCTTGCCTTAGGGTTGATTCTGCAAAGGGCCTGTCCCTCTCGGGGCAAGTTTATACAACAGCAGACCCTGTAGGGACATTGCTTTCACTCTAAAGTTGCTCCTTATCATGAGCTTGACTCATCCCCTCATCTTCCCTTTGAATGGGATGAGGTGCATTATATCACAGCTTCAACCTGCCTGACTAAATTCAGCCAATTCAGAGACCAGGAGAACCTTCCTGGTTTTCCCTGTTTGTTTTGGTGGGAAGAAAAATGACATGTGCCAGCTGTCTTCTGCTTCTGGAGTAAACACCCGAGGGCCTGGAGGTTGATGCCTCTCAGATGTCCAATATTTTTGAAGCTAATCCACCCTGCACAAGACTCTTAGACTGTAAGAGTTAAGGCTGTGGACTTCTGAGGTGAGGGTGAATGGGTGTGAACAAAGCCTCCAGAGCCAGGGGCACAAGGACATCACATGAACCATGTCAGTGTGGTCTCTGGAATATTGTCACCAGCTTGGGATCTGGGGTGGGAGGGGAAGTCGGACAGGTTTAGTAACTCTGTTGGGTAACCATCATCAGTAGCTGGAGCCAGGGGGAAGTGATAAATGCTGCTGTACTGGAGGGAGCTTTGCAGGGGTCCCACTTCTGCTCCTCGATGCTTCTGCCTTGTGATCCCCACAGAGGTGTGCCCAGCACCTTCCTCCAACCTCACACAGTGCCTTCTGCCCTTCCCTTCTGGGGTGCACTCCCTTGTGGCCATTTACTTTGTTTTTGCCAAGAGAGAAGCTAAACATATGAATGCCTTTCCCAGGTCTGGGGGAGTCTCAAGGATCAACAGCCTGGGGTGTAAAGGCTGAGCCTCCTGCTGGTGCAATGGCCCTTGGTCTCACAGCACAACTGGTGAACCTGCTGTGGGCTGAACAGACAGCACTGTCCTGCCCCACAACACGTCCCACACACAGGCTACCTATGGGATGTATAGGGTACCCCCCAAAATATCTGGCTGGCTGGTGGACTCTCCCTTAACTTCTGAGCTGGGAGAGAGCAGTGGGGTCCATGCTCATGTGAGCAGAACTTGCCACCAAATCCCTGGCACAAGGGCGCTGCAAGTGAATGCCCATCCCTCTTCTCCCAGACTTCTGCTGCAAAGAGGCTAAGCAGAAGCTGATGCTGTGTCTAATCAACCCCTTGCCCCATCTGTGATCCTACTTCCTATCAAAACATCTCTGAACCAGCAGCACATGGGCCAACAATGCTTCATAAAACCCTCTAAGTCCCACAGAAAAGCCCCCCACCCATGCTCTCAATTGGCACGACAAGATCTTCTCCTCCGGCCAAAGTCAGGAGTTAGGTCAGTGCTCAGGGTCAATGTCCATCATAATGAGAGCAAGACTACAATCCCATGGAACAATGCTGTGTTGTTTACTTGGGTGCTAAGTACATCAGCATACTTCCCTCCTTTTTTCCCAAGCCACCCAGTTCTACTGGGATGTGAGCTGGTCATTGGCTTTCTTCCAGAAAAATGAAATTGTCCTTTGTTTGGGAAAGGCTGATGAGCCCAACCCTGGAGAACAAGGCGGAAGATAGACTACATCTGTGCTGCCAGTGCTGGGGGAGTGATCTCGTGCTCCTGATGAAACAGCCTGTATTCCCACCCCACCAGTGGGTGTTGTTGTGAATCTGACCCAGCTCCAGATCTCTGGAGCAAAGAACCGAGGAGATCCCAAGTGTGGACCCTCTCTTTTGTCATAAGGTGTGGACCGTTGCCACGTGGACTGCGCATCCAAAACTGGCTCTTCGTGAGCACTGCAGGCAGACAAAGCTTAGCTTTGGCATCGGTGGGGTGCTTCAGCACCTGCTCTTTGCCCAGGGAACAGAGCAAACCAGAGAAACTAGCGGTGAGGAAGAGCAAGCTCTTGTGTGGGACATGATGATGGATGGGTGTGCTTGCTTACAGGGGTAGAGATGGCTCTGCAAAGAGCTTCCTTGGAAAGATCTTCTTGCAAAAACTCCCAAAAGAGTAACACAGCCCCACCACAGCAGTGATGTGCATGTACCCACCAGACCCAGAAGGTGCCTGGGCCCCCTCACAAGGAGGTGGGAACAAATAGCATTGCAGGGGATGACACATCCCAGTGCTTTCCACTGCCTCCAAACCATGATAGCATCAGAAAGGAGTGCCCTGAATTTTCTCTCCCCAAATAGAATGAGCCTCGGGGAAGGGAAGGTGCCAAGCCCTGCCAAAACACCCTTCCATTTCAGCAGCCGATCCTGGTGGATAACAGACAGCTCACTAGTGAGAGACTAATTGTTCCAGCTGGCTGTAGGGTGGCAGGCAGCTGCCTAACAGGGCTCAGTATCACCTGTTTGGGGCACTGAGGGAAGGATGGCACATGCAGCTGAAACCACCGAGGGCGTTTTGGGGGGGGCCCAGCCAAGAAGTGGAGGGGAGCCCCTGGGCTGCACTGGCTTTGGGGCCAGGAGGATATGTCCCTGTTACAAGGAGTAACACCTGCAAGACCCCAAAGACAATGAACTTTTCTCCAGCTCCTGCTGCCTAGCAAGGTCCCATTGCCCCCCAGAAAGGCCAAGATGGTCTTTTGCCTGCCTTGGCCTTCGCTCAGCTGTGCTGGTGCCTTGTGGTCCCATGTACTTTGGAGGCTCTCAAAGCATGAGATGTGCCCCGAACACTGGCTCCTGGGTTGGCTGCAGATGAACGCCTTTGTCAGAGCAGAAGCAATGGCCCATGCAGAGTGCATCTCAGTGAGAAAAACCTGAAGTACTCCAGGCTCCCTGCCAGCCTCACCTCCCAAGCAGCTCTGATGCCTTTTCTCTTGTGTGTGGGGACTTATATCACATCCAACACTCTAGGTACCACTTTGCATGTAGGAAAAAAAAAAGGTGGTTTTAGGCTTCTTTGTCATTCTTGCCAGCAAAACATATTCAAGACCACCTTTTTGTTCAGGATTTTCATTCCAGACTGTTTTTTATACACATCACTTTGTGAAAAATGGCATGTAGCTGAGTTTCGGTCTCAAGGGTGTTGCAGGAGAACGTGCCTGTATTCCATGAACATACATCTCACGAGCATTGTTTCTTGGAAGAGCTGAAACCAGCATCTGGATTACTGTAACGTGTTCAAACACAGCATCCACTTACAGTTTGCATATTAAGTACAGGAAACAAACCTCTGCTCACTGCGTCTCAGAAGTCGCTTTAATAGACAGCAACTCGAGACAGGGAATATGCCTCAGCAGGTTATTTCTAGGCTTGAAATAGGCTCAATTATAAATGGCAACTTTCTAAGGCATTGCAAGGACACCAATTTCAGTATTACAGTCATGTAGAGCCAGTGGTACAATCAGTCAATAGCCTGCAGCTCTCCTGCTCTGGCACATCAGTGCTGAAACATCTGACCTTCCCACCTGGAGTTGCATTTCCTTGCCCTTGAACTCCCAGCCCTAAGCAGTAGCCCAGGAATATTCCTTAGCGTCATATTTTAGCATGGTGTTGCAGTAGTGGCACTGGGATTACATTGCAGGCCCTCTGGAAGCCATTAGCCAACGTCCAGAGAAGCAGTGGCAGTGGTTTTCCCTCTATGGTCAGCATTTGCTGAGTTTGTAGCTCTGCTTTCGAAATATGTCACTGCTTAAAGGTTGGGTTCGAAGCCTTGCCTGCAGTGCCTGAACAACGCATGCTGCACCCCAACTCATTTTCACTTCTACCTTTTTTCTTTCTTTCTATTTCTCCAACTTGATTTATTTCAGGACAATTGGAAATCTACACCACCACCGGTCAGAAGTTGATTTCCCATTTTCTTTGAAGGAGAAAAATACTATCAGTTTCAAACTGTGTGGCAGAGTTGTAGAAGGTCCCTAATGGTACTTGGCCTACCAAAGAACTTAAGCCTTATTCCATTCACCTTCCAGCTCTCCCTGGTCTGCTGTTCCCCTCTGGCTCAGCAGCAACTGCCTGATATGCTTCAAGGTTTTCTTTAACTTGCATTTGCAGCCCTTGGAAATCCTCTACATGCAGCAACCACCCAGCCCGGTCTGTGTCACTGCAAGCAACCTTTCTGTGTCAAAACCAAGGGTGTGCTTTCCTAAAGCATCAGGCTGCACCTCCATGATTTCCCTGTGCTGTGCTGCCCTGGGCCAAGTGCCTTTAAACTGAAATGCAAATGGCCTGAAGCCTTCCCGACCAGTCACCTGGCAGAGATTAAAGATCTGCTAAATCTGCTGCTCCAGCCTCACAGCAAGAATCATTCAAGTTCAATTTAATCGAAGGGCTGGCGCTTTTTTTGCTGTGCTGTCAGTATTTCTAGCACAATCAGGCAAGGAGTCCTCCTGCCTATCACCCAGGCAGTGGAGCTAACCCAGATCAGGTGTGCCTTCTTGCTATTCTCACATGCTAGAAGAACACATGAATGTGGGCTGACACAGCCTGATCTGTGTTACCCAGGGTCCTGGTCAGTGTGCTGTGCCAACCCTGCAGCCACATGGATGCCACCCTGGCTGGCAGATCAGGATCACTCCCTTCCGCTCTGTGCCTGGGGAGGTTTTACACACAAGAGGTGAAATTGAGCCCCACATGAGCAGCCAGAGGTGCAAGGGAGGAGGTGAGGAGCATGAATCTGGGGAGCTCACGGGATGCTCTTTGAAGATCATCTAACACATCTTGGTGTCATTAGCATGAGCAGGAGTCATTCCCGCTTCCCTAAACTGTAATTTCAAGCTCACCTAGATAAATCACCTCGTCCGGGTACCCTTTGATAACATTTACAGGATTATCTTCACCACTGGGGAACATATTTCCATACTGATTTAATGAAAGCAGAGATTCTGGAGTCAGCAGGAGCTGGAGCCTCATAGACGGCTCCTAATCCAGGAAATTGGATGTGGTTGGAAATGTTTCAGCAGGCAAAGCTTGGAAGATCCTGCTGTGGCTCATTCCTGATGTGAGGTTCTGTGTCCGTGAAATAATAAATCTGAGTTTAGCACACCTGAATTTAAAACACCACAACCCACAAAACACAAAGTGGCTGAACGGGTACAAAGACACTCTCCCAGTGGAAAGATGTTGCAAATCATTGAAGGAGTAATTGCAGCTGAAACAGGCTTTTGCCAGCTGGAAAGCAATGTATACAGGTGGACTTGGGTCACGTAGTCCATGGGCTTTTCAACCAGGCCCTTTCCCAGTCCTCCAAGGTCACGACTCGCAATGCCCTGTCTACTGGTGCATCCCTTACAGGCAGATTTGGGGGCAGATCTTCCCTCTTTTGCTTCAGACACTCGCCTGACTGGGCTATTTCTCTGGCAGCTGCCAAACCACCTCGGTTACAGCCACCCAACAGCTCATCCCAGCAGTCCAAGTCAACCCAACAACGTGCAGTAGCTGGACTCCAGCCCTCAGCACACAGAACCAGCTTGGGTATGCTGAGGCATACCACTGCCTATTAGCTAGACTAGAAGGCAGGCTCTATATCAAAGCCACTTGCAATGTTGAAACTCACCCTTAGCAATCATTTTTCCCTTTTCAACCTAAGCTGAATTACAGCTTGGCAGCTGGGAGGGATTGGGATGTTCATAAGAACAGCTGGGAGCTCAAGAAACCATACTGTGTCAGCATGGAGAGATCAGCACAGGCTCTTTGGCTGTCAAGGTGAGCACAGAAAGAACGCTGAGCCCTGGCAGAAGAGCTACAACAAAAATAATGGACAGCCCTGGCAACAGATGGGGGTGTCTGGTCCATTCTACAGAAATGATGGGTCTCAGTCAGCATCAGGGGATGAGCTCAGGCCCCAAAGGCAGCAGCAGTTCTTCGAGGACTTTCTGGGATTGCTCACCGTACAAGGGCAATCTTCACTTTCTAAAGAGGAGTGAGCAAACAGGGACATTGTGCAAGGAAAGGCTAGCGAGAGGGCAGCAAGTTGCTACCAGAAGCCAGGCTGTGTCTAGAGTGCAGGCTACAGGAGAGGCATCCAGGTTCAGGACCTCAGCAGGATGCTTAACCCCTAGCGCAGGATATGCTTGGTAGGGTCTTTGCTGTGATCTGGGGCCTTGTACACATGTGCTGGCTGTAAATTTGGTCTGTCCCAGCCTGCCTGAGACACATGATCCCAGCTTGGCAAGTGCAGGTAGAGATGCAAACACCACCTGCCTCACCCTCACAACCAGAGATGAGGCATCCCACAGACACTACTCCCTTCTCCACACTTGTGGCTCTCTCTGACCAACAGCCTGGCATGGTCAAGGACACTGTTTGCAGCAACATCATCAGGTCCACTCACTCCCTTTGGCTTGGACAAAGAAGGTGTTTTGCTTCCCAAAGTACAATACAGATCCATGTCTCTCCCCGTAATACAAAGTAAGGATTTGTGATATGATGCAGGAGAGCTCTCCTGGTGAGGAAGAGCCTGGCTGGAAGCACGGAGGAGAAGAGACCTATCCCATTGCTGAGTTCCCACACAGCAAGATGAGCCCATGCCACCAAGGTCTGCTGTGATCCATCCTCATCTTCCTCATCTCCATCCTTTGCAGATCAGATGGGCTGATACCCTGCTGGCACATGCCCTAGCTGGCTGACCCACCACACACTGATAAGGAGTGAGGTGACAGGACATGAGGATTGCCAGCTCTAACCAGCCTGGCTCTGCCCTTCTCAGCCCACAGTGGCTCTTCCTACACCACATTGCTCCTGAAAATAATGGGCAAGCACCTCTGGGTCTTCAGTGTGGTGGAGCAGGTGTCAGTGTGGCTGAGGATACCATCCCTGTCTGGTGCGCCATCATGGTGAGCAGGGACATTCCCCCTCATGAATTCAGCCATACCTTGTGAGGACACTGATCCTGGAGCTTTAGACCTTGTCACCTCATTATGGTGGCTCCAACCCAAAGGTAGGAAGGGAGATGTGGCATTGTACTGATAGAGGTAGCCCATGGCCTACAGGCAATGGGACACCCCACGGGCTCCTTGCCTGTGGTGTTAGCCCATTGTGCTAAGACTATTTAATTCAAGGCTCCTTGAAAGCCAACAGATACACCAGGACCTCAGTCAGACAAACACAGGCTGCCTGAGACAGTCTCAAGCCTGAAGGCTGAATTTCCTTGTTGTAAACAGCCCTTCCAGCATCTCCTCTGGGATGGCATCCCCTCCCTCATTATCACCATTTATCCATGAGCTTCTGGGCAGCATTTGTAGGAACCTACCTGGACAAGTGTGACTTGAGGAGCTGGTGGCTGCTAGGGCTGGGTTACAGTGCCCAGCTGCCAGAAACACTGCCAGAAATACAGATCCTACCTCTGACCTTTTAAATGGCCTCCCCCATCTCCAGCTCTAAGGGAGAAAATATCTACATGTTTCCTTTCCTCATCCACCATATCTTGCAAGGGAACAGTCTCTCCTTGTCCAACCCCTACAACATGCTAGAGCATGACTCCAGCAGCAACTCATCTCCTTGGAGAGATGTCTGGGGTCCTTTTGCAGGGGTTTGGTCTCACAAAACCTTACAAAATTTATTTAATTACACACACATCCCATGCAGAGTGAAGCTGGCTCCAGTTACTTTTTCTCCTGCTGGTATGGAGTACTTGTATTGCACCACGTAGAAGGGGTCAGGCTCACGGTCTAAACCCTGAGACAGGTTTCCAGAGAGGTAAAGAGGGAGCAGGCATGTCAGAGCAAAGGAGGGCACTCTGGCCTTTACTCCAGGCCCCTTGTGTCACAGGACAATCAATGACCTGGCCAAAAGCTGGAGTCTTTCCAGGCCCTTCCTATCTCCAGCAGGCAGGAGGTCCTCCCTGCTACCTTTATTGGCATTGATGGCACCAACAGGAATCACCCAGGAGTGACAGTCTCTGGAGTTGTACTTTGTGGGGGTAAGAGGTATGTGGACTATCACGTCCTCAGGAGATGGGGAACAGATGTGTCTCACGGAGAGGGAAGAAGATAGTGTTTCAGCCAGTTTCAGTTCTGGGCCTCTTAAGGAAATCACAGAGTGTCTTGTGATTTAGAGACAAATATGCAAGACAAGGAGAGCTTTAAGCCTCAAGCTTGGCCCACTGCCTGAATTTTTTCCCTCCTCTTTCACTGTAATTACAGTTGAGCCATGTATTATAGTAATTGGGTAACTTTTTCCAAAGTAATCCTTTCACTCGGAGTGAATCATACTTGCCAGTAAAGAACATGGAGGCAGTTAAAAGTCATATAGATGCTATGGCTGTTTGTGATGGAGAATTTTGCCACCATCCCCATATTCCTCAGCCCTCTAGGTGGGCCCTGGCTAGGTGAACGAGCCAGGCACTGAGCTTCCCTGCCTAATTCCTCCCTTCCCCTCCAAGACAGCTTCGTCCTCACTTGCTGTGACCTACAGCCAAGACAAGCTGCATGGTTTTTGAAAGTGTCTAGGGGTTCTGCACAATAAGGACTCTTTTCCCTCCTTTGGTTCCTGAACCTGCAAGAGTGGGTGGTCAGGGCTGCATCAGCTGCTGGGCAGCCTTGATAATGCAGCTGGGTGACCCCAAATCCAGCTTCAGTCCTCTGCTCCTGGGGTTTCTCATAGACCACTCAGAGTTTCTGAGGTGCAGTGTGCGCTCAGTGGCTTTTCTTCTTTTCCTGATTCAGCCAGAGCTGAAGAGCCCAGCCTTCCTCCCCAACCCTTCCCGCTAAGTCTCAATCTATCTGACCATTTTCCGTGTGGGATAAAAGCCTTGACTAGTAAGACACTCATGGTAAAACTATTTTCCATTGGCTTCATGGCCACACACAGCTGGATCTCCTCTTGAAGCAGCCAGCAGCCTACTTGGAAGGGCTGGGTTTAGCATCCTGGAGAGGAGCCTGGGTGAGGGTGGGAGGAGGCAGCCTTGCCTGATAGGCCCTTCCTCCCCCCAAAACCAGCTCCTCCCACCCTTTCTTCAGTCTGATTGGTGTGTGAGGTGGAGGGGGGTTGGGACAACTCAGCTCTCCATCTATTTAAAGGCAAGGGTGGGGTCCCTTTAGCTACTTGCCTGGGACTGTTGTGGCTTGGTGAGGAGGAGCATTAGCCTGTCAAAGGAGCGCCATGCCTTGCGTGAGTAGAAAAGGGATGGGGTGGCTTTGCTGGAGGTGGTGCTTGATGGAGTGGGACTGTGGAGAATGTGTCAGCTTGGGGTGAGGGTACTTGAGCTCTCTTTCTTCATCTGGGCATCAGTCGTGGTGTCAGAGAGTCTGCTTAGAGCTGGGTACATGCAGCTGGTAAGGAAGAGTCCCTGCTGCATCTATTACAGAGGGGTGGCTGCTATTTCTTGTTCTAGCAGGGGTGTCTTTTTCCCTGCAGGACCTCTACATGGGGGGGTTTCCTTGCTGGGTTGGCTCCCAAGCTGGGGTAACCTGTGTTACAGCAGTTCTGCTCTGGGGAAGCCACTGTGGTAACATTTATTGCTCTCCGAACATCTCCTTTTCTGAGTAGACTTGCTGCTTGCTTTCTGGCTGAAGTTTTCATGAGTCACTGAATTGTTATCCCTCTCTTTCCTGTAAGGAGATGTGCAATGCAGAAGTGTCCTCCTGTGAGTGTCAAGGACAGCCAGGGAGATGCTGGTGTCAGAAGAGTGATTGCACTTCTGTGATTAGCTTGTTTTATTAAACTAAGGGTGATACATCAGGGAGTGTCTGAAGTGCAGGTTTATTTATTAAAGTGGGATTGGGGGAAAGATTCTCAATATTCTTGGGTCTTCCCTCTGCTATGCTGAAAAGTAAGTACATATGTGTTTACTGGGGTGTTTTATTTTTTGAGATAAAGTGTGTAAAGCTGTGTAACTGGAGCAGGAGAATGCTTTCGCAAAGGCTGAGCATACAAAACAAACCACTAAGCCCTTGAGAGTTGGGGAGCAAAGTGTCTGAGTCCCTGGACCTGGGCAAGGCTTGAAATTCAAATCCAAGCCAGGAGAAGGGAGCGGAGGCATCATCCCTGCACAGCCAAGCTTGTGTGGGATGATGCGAGACCCACAAGGCACATGGGTGTGTTTAGGACAGGGTGGGTGTGATGGGAGCTTGCAGGTACTTAAAATTCATTGCAATGAAATATAGATACGTTGATGAAAGCAGCAGGAGAAAGGTTGGGAAATCAGGCACATGTCCTATATGACTGGAGTAACTTCTCTGGGACGTCCCTGGTGCAACACCCTAAGGGAAGGGAGCTTCCCTGTCTTTCCAGTGATCCAAAGCAATGCACTATCTTGCAAGGCAGCAGGGAGAGCTGCCAAGTCAGAGGAAGTGAGCCAGCAGGTACTGAGCTAACATCTCTGCCTCTGTGTTCCCCAGGGACCAGTGTGCACCAACCTGGGTCTCAAGCCTGGCCAGCGCCTCATTGTCAAGGGAAAAATTGCACCAGATGCCAAGAGGTAAGTTGTCCTGTGCTGCCTCAGCATGGCCAAGGCACCACACTGAGTTGTCTTCTGCTGGTGGGGGGCAGAAGAAATGCCTCCCTTGAGTGGGAGAGGAGCAGCTTTGGAAGGGGTTAACATCAGCAGGGTTCCCAATGAGTCATTGCCTAATGCATATTGCAGACACAGGCTACTGCCAAGGGGCTAAGCCAAAGCAGATGTGAAGCTCCAGTTGCATGCACTGGCAGTGACCACATCCTCTCTAGTACAGGGTAAAGGAAATGGAGGCTGTGTCTATACTGAGATTTGGGTTGAGACCATCCCCACAGCCACATCCTCTCTCCTGCATGACTGCATGAAGATGGCCCTGGAGCAGGGACACCATTACAGTGCCTTGCTTCACTGGGCAGGAGGAGGTTATAGCCCAGGCAGCTGGGAGGTCTTGGAATCGCTGAGCCACAGCTCCAGCTGATGGTGCAAATGGAAAGGCTGCATGTTGCAGCAGGGAGGCTCAGGCTGGTGAAGTTTTCACCCAGTGGAGATGCCTGTCAGGTCTTAGGAGGGAAAGTGGTGAGTGGGCAGGTGGGAGTAAGTAGAAATGTGTTCCTGACTCTGCAGTGATCAGGGTGGCTGGGCTCCCCAGGGAAGCTGCAGCAGCCCCCAGCCCTTGTGCAGGTCTGTGGCTGGTGGAGCGTCTGGGTGGGTGGGATGGAGCCTGTAGTTGCTGTACCAGCACTAATGGTGTTTCAGGAAACATGTCCCAGCTCTTCCCAGTTCCTTTGAAGTTTGATCACATTGGAGTGAAGCTTCCCTAGGCTTTCTCTTGCCAAGTAATATGCCTCTTCTCATCTGAGTAAGAGACCTGGAGGCAAGGTAGACACTGGGCTAGGAAGCTACTGTTGCAGATGCTTTGGAATAGCTAATGACATGGTAATGTTTCAGCTGCCTGCAGGGTGGGGAGAAGGGGGTGTCTGTCAGGCAAGGTGCAGCACCAGCTAACTGTCTGGGGCTGGAAGGAAACCTGTGAAGAGCAACTGGCTCCTTGGGAGCTGGTTTGGGTGCAGGACAACTCCTTGTTCAGGGCTCTAAGTGTTGTACCTCTCTCTCTCTTCTTAACAGTTCAGTGAAACTAAGTGATTTCTCTGCTGAGGATGGCACTATGGGGCCTATCACCCCAGCAGAACTGTCCCTTACTGACACAGCACCATCTCCTTGGGGAAGCTGTGCAATTTAGCAAAGGGTTTCTCTTTGGATGCCCTCAGCTGGGCTTGAAGCAACAGAGAGATGCTCAAGGTAATGTGCAACATGCTTCTGTACTATTGATGTCTCCTTTCTCTACAGCTTTGTGATGAATCTGGGGAAGGATGCTTCCAACCTTGGGCTTCACTTCAACCCCCGTTTTGATGCTCATGGTGATGTGAACACCATCGTGTGTAACTCAAAGAAGGTGGAAGAGTGGGGTGCAGAGCACAGGGAGTCTACCTTCCCTTTCCAGAAGGGGGGCACAGCAGAGGTGAGGCCTGGGATGCAAACTCTACACATGCACTGGTGAAGGGAGGGTGTTTGGCACAGGGCACCCAACTGCAGGGGCTTTCTCGGGGCTGTCTGTACAGGAGGTGCCTGGCTGCTTCTTGGCCAGTGCCACCATCTGATGCTATGAGTAGTGATGGAGAGTGTGGGTCAAACATGCAAGCTCCATCAAGCTCAAAGGGATGTTACTATTCAACTGAGCAGGGAATTGGCATCTCTTAGAAGACCAGAATAACACTCTGGCTGATGAAGAGCAGATTATGCTGCTAAGCATGTTCACCCTGCAAAGTGGAGGGTGGCACAGCAATGCTGCAAAGGGGAAAAGCTTGAAAGTATCTTGATGGAAACTCTGACTTTTTCCATTTGTCTTGCAGATCACTTTTGCTGTCAACCAAAATGATCTGACAGTCCACCTGCCAGGCCACCAGTTCACATTCCCAAACAGGCTTGGTCTCCCTGTCTTTGACTACTTTGATACACAAGGGGACTTCACACTCCAGTCTATTAGCTGGGAATAATTTCCTCTGACACCTCCATCTCAAAGATACAGAAAAAAAGCAATCAATAAAGAGTTTTGGTCTACCCAGTCTCAATCTAATCTATTTCATACTGCAAGTCTAAATGGGTTGGTCACCTTGCTGCAGGGGTGAGGGATGGAGGGTAGCCAACTTTGCTTGAGTACCATATGCAGGTGGGATTTTGTCAGCCTTGGCCCTTAAAGTCATGGATGGAAAAGAGAATGAAGGTCAAACCTAGGAAGGCAGAAAGTAAAAATCCCAAGGAGAGTCTTTGCTGGAAACACGGGACCTAGATGTGACTGGGAGGAGAGCAGAAGGGTCCCTTAGGTAGCTACCCACTATGAAGGTCTAGATTGACACCTTTCACTGCCTGAGTAAAATGGATTGATAAATTCTATCTCCCTTAAGTAAGCATTCCTGGCTGCCCTAGTGGGACAGTGAGGGGAAAGTCCTCAATTGTACTAGCTTTGGTATGCACCCCTCTGTAGAGGCTCACGACAGCCATTACATGTTTTCTTGAGCCCTCCTGCTGCATGGGGACAGCAGTAGGGAAGAGTGCCTTGCTGGGTGTGGTAAAGTATACAAAGGGCTACTTGTACCAATACTTTCTCCCAATAGCTGCAGAAGAACAAATACTACAGGGCCATAGCTTGTGTGGCACATGTGGGCAGTAAGCTGGAGGGGCCTGGCTTTGTAGTGCCTTGTGTATCTTGACTAGCCCATCTACAGCTCAGGCAGGTAGTAATCCATATTCTGGGTTGCTAAGGGTGTGTCTGCTGAGCATTTGTAACCCCTTCACTTGTATTAATTCAAGTGAGCCTGAACACTTCTCAGTCTAAAGTGAAGAGTAGCCTTTGAGGAGTCTGAAGGTGATGAGGGTATGATTGATGTTACAACATAGTTCTCACTGGCCTGCTGGTCATTGCTCAAGGTGTCAGTCAGCAGCTCTACTTTCAGGGGATTTCCCAGTCTAGTGCTACTTCAGCAGCAATGATGACTGCTGTTGGGCAGGCTGTTGCTGGTGTGCATAGGAAAGATCGGAGCTTCCCTTTCCATAGTGCACAACAGTTATCAAGTAGACCTGGGATGGAAGGATGCAGACTTCAGGTCCTCAATTCCAGGCTTGGCCATGAGTAACATGAAGCATGACCAATTTGGTGTCCTACATGGACTCCCTGCAGGCCTGGCTGGGCTGTTCCTCCCATTAAGTAGCTGCAGAGCAGCTGGAACACAGGAACTTTATCCTACATCAGCAGCACCTACTGTTCTTGCTCCATAATTTGTGAGGCTCTGCCAGATCCTGTGTCTCAGTCACCCATGCACAGGGAGGCTTGGCTGCTAGGAATTGGAAAGCTAAGGATGAAGAGAGAGACAAGTTGTAGACAGGGTCTCAAGATGGGCTTTTGAGCTGGGAGGCAGGAACACAATAGCATACGAGCAACTTGAGGCTCTGCAGCTGAATCTCTCTTGAAGCCTCATGTTGCCCAAAGCCAGTGTGCTCTGGATGATCATGTCCCGCTCTTTAGAGCTACCTCTATAACAGCAAAAGCAACATCTAACATTGCCACCCTGTGCATAGGCGTGACTGGGGGACAGCATAGCTTGGATACTCTTCTCATGGGATGATATAGATGGAGCCATCCTTTCTGGGCACAAGAAGAGTGTTTAGCTGTATTGAAGTGAGCCACGCTAGGCTAGATGGCCTTAAGGTGAGAGACCTGGCCCAGTTTAAGCGGTGGCGTTCACTCCCCAGCCTGGCAGACTGGGGTACATTTGGTAGGTCAGAGACTTGGGAGTTTCCTTGACAATAGCAGGGACACGGTGCTGCTGAGGGCCCCTTCCATGAGCTGTGACAATGGACACATGGTGAAGCTCTCTCCTTGCAGCTTCCTCTGCTGGGCTGCTCTTGAAAGATTAGCGAATACACTGACCTCCCCAGGCTTTACTTCTGGGCACTCTCACAATGTCTCTTAACTGCACTTGGGAGTCTTTTTTCAGAAAGACTCTTCAAAGACTTTTTGTGGAGGGTGGGGAAAGAAATATGAGCATGAGCTTTACCACAGAAGATAAAACTTACTCAGGTCTCCTGCTATCTTGGCTGCTTCTTGAAGTGACTCACTGGTCCTGTGAAATCTGTGACTCACTGTTGTCTTGACTTTGTTATGGCTTGACCTGTTGCTAGCGAGGAGGTGAGGGGTGGTGAGGGTTCCCCAGCTGTATAATTTAGATGTATCGAGGCTGACTGCTCCCTTCCACCCACTTCCTGGCCTTGCGCAAAGTGGGAGGTTGGTGTGCAAGGGCTGAAGGACCTGAGGATAGAGTCAGCATCCCCAAGACAAGCGGCCTTGCAGAGGGGAGAGACTGAAGAGGAAGGCATCACAACAACACTGGAAGACACCGCACATTGCCATGAAAGGTGATAGACTTTTATTTCTAGACTCCATCCCAGACACAGACTGGGAGGTGTTCCCAATCTGGGGCGCTGCTCACCCCTCGCTTTACCCCACAGATCTCAATGATTCCCCAAAAGCCAGGGGGATGCCACAGCCCCTTGCTGGGCACCCCGTTGCCTCCTAGGAGGGTGCCTGGGTCTGTGCCGTGCTCATCCCACTTCTGCCAGGGCGCTGGCGGTAGCTGCCGGCGAGCAGGGTGTAGAGGAAGGGGTTGATGCAGCTGTTGCCGTAGGCCAGGCAGGTGATGCCGAAGTTGAGGTACGCCCGGGCAGCAGGGCTGATGCCCAGCCCCTCGCCCCAGTACAGCCCGGCCAGCTGCCAGGACCAGAAGGGGAGGAAGCAGGACCAGTAGGCCACCACAATGGCAGAGATCCCGGAGAAGAGCCGCTGGGCAGGGGCACGACCGACCACCGGCAGCTCCAAGCTCCATGCAGAAGACCGGTACACCCGGACCAGGCGGGCATAGACAATGCCCAGCACCATGCCAGGTGCCAGGATGCTGATGGTGAAGAGCACTGTCAGGTAGAGCCGGAAAGCTGCTGGTGTCCAGGTAGGGACACAGATGCGCTTGTGGGGGCCGTCCCCCTCCCGCAGCTGGGTCATCACCATCATGGGGGCTGTAAGCAGGAGTGAGAGGAGCCAGAGGATGGCACTGGCCAACTTGCGGTAAGTGTTGCTGGCCCGCCTTGCACACAGTGGCCTGGCCACTGCCCAGTACCTCTCCAAGCTCATGGCGGTCAGCAGGAAGATGCTGGCATGCATGGTGAGGAGGTCCAGGCTGAGCAAAAGCCTGCAGCCCACGTCCCCGAAGAACCAGTCGTGGGCAAAGTAGGTGCAGACCACAAAGGGGATGGTGGAGAGGTACAGGAGGTCAGCCAGGGCGAGGTTGATCACATAGACCCTCAGGGAGCCCGCTGAGCAGCCCGCCACTCTGCCAGAAGCCACCACCACCGTGTAGATATTCCCAGCCATCCCAATGAGGCACATGACCAGCAGAACTGCACCCAGTGGCCCTGTGACAGGGCTGTCCCCTCCTAGGACACTACTGTCATCACCACCACCACTGCTTTCCTCTGAGAAGCTGCCACCCTCGGGATCCTCTCCAAGTCTGGTGCTGATGGGGGAAGGATCACAAGACATCTTTGGGTAGGGCAAGGAAGAGCAAATCAGGCTGTCAGAGACCTGTTCCTTCCCTCCTCACTGTATGGGACACGTCTAACCTTAACACAAGAAGAAATAAGAGTGAGAGTTCAGCAGATTCCAGGGAAGTCTATTCCTCACCTCTGGCTGCCCAATCCATTTTTCTGGCCTTGTCCATCACAAGCTCCATCCGGTAGTTTTCCTTAAGCACAAAAGGGCTGAGAAGGGAACACCTCTCTCCCCTTCAAAACCAAGAGGTGCAAAATAACCTCCACCAGCCACGAGGAAATGTCTCTGGTCTTCTCCACCTTCTCGCTTGTTGTTTCTCCAGCATTTGCTGAGCCCACAGAAACCAGCAGACTCAGTGGACAGGCAGATTTCTCCTTCTCCCAGGTCTGTGTCCTCTCAGCTCTGAGAAACTCTGGAGACGTGGGCTCTTTCCCCCTTAAACCAGCCCCTGGAGAGTCATCTTGCCTACTGCACAGAGGAATGTGTCTGCCTCACAGCTTCACACACTGGTGCGAACACAGTCCCAGTTTATACTGGGTTCTTAGTCACTAACTGAGGTGCCATTCTGGCTTTCTCCTATTACTTGCAGATGCCTCCTTCCCCAGTGCCTTCCTCCAGCTCCCTCTTCCTTTTTTTTTCTTTTTTCCCTTTCTTTTTCTCATTCCCCCCTGCACAGTTTTCCTCATTTGGAAGAGGATACAGCTGAAATCCAAGACTCCCTAACGTGGCATGGAGGAAAATCATTACTCTGTGGCTTTAGAAGGGAAACAAGGGCCAGCCTTGGATGTACAATGGGCAGGGAGCTGTCACACTGCTGTCCTTGGCCCTCAGCAAAGCCAGGCTGAGAGGGCCTGTCCCCAACTCCCAAGGACATCAGGATCCCTTGAGGTGTAGGCAATGGATGCGGCCCCTGGTTTGTAAGCAAACCCGCCTCCCATTTTCTATGATCTGGCCCTGTTCCTCCCTTTCACTCAGCCAGCAGCAAGCTCCTAGAAGCTCAAAGGGCTGGATATTCTAGCCTCACTCTTTCCTCCCTCTCCCCAAAGACCACTTTCCTTGTTCAAGCTTTCCCCCTCCTTCCCTCAAACCCCTAGGATGTGCTGCCTCACCTCAGAGCAGGGAGCTCTGTTATGTAGGCACCATTGCCTTCTAATGGGGCATCACTGCATGACACCTATACCCCTACACCTCTGCGCCCAACACTACCTCGCTCTTTCCTCACATCCAAGCCTCATTCATCTCAGGGAACAGATGCAGTGGGATAGAATCCGCAGAGCACAGACAGATGTGCTGTTACTAAAAAACCCTGGTGTTAGTTCACAGGGGTTTTCAGGCTACTCCAGCCGCACTTTCATGCATCATCAGTGTATTAGCTTTGTTGTGGCAAAGTCAAATGCCTTCACTCATCTCCAGCAGAGATAACTCAGTAGCAAACAGGAGGAGGTATCATCTCATCAGTAGTGCCCTCCTTGCAGTAGGAGCCAAGCACCTTCCCAAG
This sequence comes from Dromococcyx pavoninus, assembly GCA_033558185.1. Classification (NCBI taxonomy): domain Eukaryota; kingdom Metazoa; phylum Chordata; class Aves; order Cuculiformes; family Neomorphidae; genus Dromococcyx; species Dromococcyx pavoninus. The sequence continues at coordinate 54,152 of JAUMJL010000513.1, read as the reverse complement.
CAATGTGCTGCATGCCACAGCTTCACCATGACTGCCACAGGAGGGGACATATATGGACACATATATGGAGTGGACATAGGACATTTATGGAGGTAACTTGAGAGGCCTCCCTCCGGGCTATCTCTAGGTTAGTCTCACTATTCCTTTATTCCTTTTCCCAGAGGAGAACTGAAGGTGCAGGTTCTTTTTTTAAACAGACTGCCTCATTTTGATATTATCAGAACCAAGAGGCACTTCATTTTGCAATAAAAACTTGGCAATGGCTTCTTGTTTGTAGGACAGTCATGCTCCAAACTGGGAGAGATCAGCAAACTGCAGTGAAAATACACTTTTGGATGGAAAGATCCATTGTGCCACAGCAGAAGGAAGAGTGATGTTGCTTCTCATCCAGGAAGTCAATGCTCCCAACAGGTTGTGGTGGTCTCAGCATGGAGAGGAGCCCCCAGAGAAGCAGAGGCAGACCATGCCTTTGCCCATCTGGCTCTGATGGGAAAAGTCACAGTCCACATGCCCTGGGAAATGCAATGAATAGCCACGGCTCCTTGCCCTAACTCTGTACTTTCTTTTCAAGCAACAACCTCATGTTTAGCAGCTCAGCTCATTTAGGAAGTTAAAATAAATCACAGTGGGATTTTTTAATTAATTTCTTTAGAAGTTAATTACAACAGTGGTTGCCTCATTACTTCCATTTAGCTCCCCATAACACACTAGATGCCTACTCTCACGATGCCTGTGTAAAACTGCAGACACATCAGGTTCTACAGTCATCAGTAGAAGTCAGGTGACCCTTCCAGCATGTGAAACACATCTCTCCCAGGAGAGCTTCCAGAGGTGATCTTTCAGATGTGAATCATGGGTTGATTTAGTCGTTAGGACTGTTACTAGAAAGACATAATCATACAGACTTCCCTGTTATACTACTGGATAAAAATACTGTATATATATATATATATATATATATACACGTGTAATGTATAGGACAGAATGAAAGTGCCAAGCCTTTGACACACAGAGAACAAGGGAGCAGAGATTCAAGTATTACCGGCTTCAGACATCAGCCCCTAGGCTCTAGTAAAGACAACAGAGTCTGAGTTCTGTACCAGGCACACTATAAGACGCTCTCTACATGATCCACTTGTTGGTTTGCCTAGAGACTCTGAACTTCAATGGCAGGAATATCCCTCACTGTATCTTCCCTAGGACAGTATCCCTCCTCCCACCACTTTTTGGTATGTGCACACGCATGCAGCATCCACTTACACACATTTATACACACACGCTGTTTCAAGCAAATCTCTTACTCTTCCCTGTAGCAATCAAAGGAAGGTCTCCACACAAATGTGACCTGAAGAAGCTTTCAAGCCCATACACGGCAGGAGGAAGCAGGCCTCACGTTTGTCTGTTAGATTACATCTTTTAAGTGACCTTTCTCAACTACAGATCTAACTGATCAAATATCTAGAGGTTTCACATCTCTGTCACCAGCAGAGAAGCCATTTCTTGTAAAGGAACAGTCTCTTCTAGTCCAGCAGCCCCTTGCAACCCACTGGGATGTAGCTCTAGGCAGGCCGCAGTTTTCTTGCATAGGGCAGGTGGCTGTCTGCAGTTTCATGCAGGAGTCATGCTAGGTCCCACGTCCAAGTGCCAAGTTTTCAAGACTTGATTGACAGGCAAGGCCGGTCAACATCCAGTCAGATCACAGCAGTTTAACAGTGACAGGTTGCACTGAGGATTCAGACTCACAAAATCTTGCACTTGAAAGGAAGCAGCTTAATTTGGACTCCAGAACAAAGTGAACCATCTACGGGGGGGGTAAAAAAAGTGCTTCACAGGATGCTTCAAGAGCACTGTGTTTCTCTGATGTCTATCTTCTGTCCTGACAGCCCATACAACAGGACCAGGTAGAGTCAAGTCATAGAGAGGTTCCCACATGGTTTCCTAGGATTTAAACTTGAAGTAGGCTTCAACTGTAGTGAAGGAAAAAGATGTTGCATTAGGGCAATATCCTGAACCAGAGTGGCAGGAGGGGAAGGAAACAGCATCTAGACACTTACTTGCATATTCCTGTGGTGTCATGGCCTGGTTGATGACACTAGTGAAGGCTGCAATCCAGTCCAGCTGGTCAGTCTCCGTCTCGCAGGTGAAGAGGTATTCCCGGTCAGGAGTAACAATGGTGATGCCATAGTGCCAAGAGAAGTTCCCCTGTGTCCCTGAAGGTAATCCTTTCTGGACGCTATAGCCATTCTCTCTGCTGCCCACAAACACCTCACCCTTAGCAAAGGCATCCTGCACATCAGGAGGGACAGAAAGGGATTGACAGAATCCTAGAAGAACCAGGGAATAACAGCAGTGCACCAAAGGACAGGAGAAGAGTGGGTGAGCATCAGGGATGTAGCAGCAAAAAGATTTTAAAGCGGCCAAGGGATTCAGAAGAGCAGCGAGGCAATGCTCAAAGGCAGAGATGGAAAGGAAATTTTAAGAGCACAGATCCCAAGAGGTCTGAGAGAGGAACTGCTGCTCCTGTCTCTCCATGTCACCTCCCACGTCACTCTCCTCCCCATCTCCATCTTTCTACCACTTCCCTCCTCGTTCCCATCGTTCCCAGGCAGAAAAACAAACAGACAAAGCATATGATGGCATGGAAAGGAGAAGACCTAGAGTCCATCCAGAGCAGCCGGGGAACCTGCGAGACTGGTTGCACTTTGACCCTGCCCTCAGCACTCCTGCCTGCAGCTGCCAGAGGGCAGATCTCCTCCTCACCAAAGGGTCCTTGAAGTACATGAGCCTGCGGTGATCCAGCGTGAACCAGCGCTTCTTAAAAGCCTCTCTCTGCTGTGAAGGGAAGAAGAGACATATGTAAGGTGACAGTGCCCTCTGCTGCGAGCGTTGCGAATGGATACGCAAAATTCATTCCAACCGCTTGAACCAAGCCCTAAGAGCAAATTCCTCTTCACCCTTTCTGAGCTGAGAGTGGGGATCAGTACTGGGTTTTTCAGTCCCAGCTGCTGTTCCCAACTCTTGGAGGTCTGTGAAGGACCCCAGAGTTGAGGCAGGAGAAATCTAGACACTAATCACCTGTAAGGTCACACACACACAGACACGTTCAGAGAGATCTCTTGTTCTGGGAGAAAGCAGGGACTCTGGCTCCATCTGCTTTCACATATGTCCTTCCCCTTCTTTTATTGTCCCCTCCCTTCACGCACATAACACTGTTTGTTCCCACGGGTATCTGAAGAGTTGGGGGAAATGAGGAAACAGTAGAGGAAAAACATTGAATTAGGGAAGGTCAGTGGGTCTGTGGCAGGTCCCTGATAGATTTTTTTGTTCCCACATCGGCTCACCTTGGGACCAGTCTTCTCCATGTATCCTTCTTTCAGAAAGTTTCTTGTCAGCCGATTTTTAATCTGCCAAAAAAGCAAGCCACTTAGCCATGTTTCTTTGCTTTTCACTTTTGTCCCCTGCCCTTCCTTCTATTCCCTCCAATCCAACTGCATTTTAAATTCATGTTTGGAGAACTGCCTTGCCAAGAGTCACTTCTTTCTATCAAGTGCCCAGAAACAGCAGAGACTGGTTGTTCCTTGGTCATCACAGGCCCCTTGTACATACATTTTCTCATCCCTCTATCTAAACATTGCAATTTCCAATTCTGTACCAGGGGATATAATAGTAGCTAATGTGCTCTTTCATCACATAATCGAGTACCAGCAGGAGATTCAGCACGGTGCTCTGGTGCCTTACCTCATTATCGCTGGCAATGGGAAATGCTACCTTCAGATAATGGAACTGCACAGAGCGAATGGCATTGAACCAGTCCACTATCTCCTGAGAATGGAAAAGGACAGGAGAGAAAGCTTAGCCGGAGGAACGGTGAGCCATCTAAACTTAGTCAGATGCACCCAGCCCTATGTTAACTACAACCCCGTCACCAGCACCTACAGCATCTTCCTCATACACACACAGAGCCAGCACAGCTGCTCCATTCCCCCCATGCACAAGCAACACATCTGCACAACTTCTGCAGCAGCTCCTCCCACACAAACTGACTCATCCAGTGCTGCTGCCCTGCTCCCTGCAGGAACACTCTCACAAACACACAAACGCAGAGTCAGAATCCCCACCCTGTTACCCACAGCAGTTCACATACACACACACTGTCCTACCCGTGCTTCAGACTATTTAATACCAGCAGCTTCTCAAACCACCTCAATTGCCTTGCAGGGTTTGATGCTAAAACAAGATACCTTTCCACTTTCATGGTAGACAAATATATTCCGGGTCTTGTTGTCTTTGAGATAGGTGATCTGCAGGCCGTTAGGGTTCCCAGTCTTCACTGGCTGGAATGTAGCATTGATGACATCTATTTTAACATTGATTTTGGGTTCCTTGGCCTGAGAACAGAACAGCATTAGTCATCCATGAGCAATCGTAGTGGGAAAGAGACGAGAGCTACTGACTTAGTGGGCCATGGCAGTCAGAGGTGTTTAAAGGTATTAACTTCCCAACAAAACTGTTGTAGCACAAACTTCCTTCACTGCGTGTCATGCTCGAGGCCATGTCATGCTTGAGGACTCCGGTTTAGATTTGAGCTGTGCCTGCTCTGGAACAGCCAGTGAGACACTGAGTTTGCAGCTGAGCCAGTCTATAGGCTAACTGACCTCAACAGGAAAGACCCCACTCCTGCTTCTCCTTACCCCAAGATATCCCCACTCCTTGTGACAGTGTCTTAGCACTTGCCCCATTCATTTCAGGGAGATGAACTAGCAGAAGCGAAGCCCTCTTCAAAAAAAGAAACAAACAACAGCGGTTTTGCCAATTTGGCTCACACTGGGGTGAGGCTGGTTCCACCGATGGTGCAGGATTACACAGCCAGGCAGATGGATAGGGATAAAGTGAAATATCAGCCCATTTATCAGCAGTAAGGAAGAAAAAAGGGAGACTGTGGGAAAAATGTCACCCTGACAGTAGGAAAGGGGCCACTCTCCTAAGTGACGTGTTTCTGTTATCATCCCTGGCCTGGAAAGAGTCTGGCAACCTCAGAAACATGCATAGGACATAGAACCGTCTCTCTGCTGGTGGAGCACACACCAAGGTGGGAGTTGACCACCATACTCACATCCTGCTTGGTGAAATACTTCAGACAACCCTCTCTCTCAGACAAGAGGAACTTGCGGGGCAGGAACTGCCCATTATCTCGGCCTCGCTTCCAGAGGATGCCTTCCTTCACCCCTAGGAGCAGAAAGACCACTTTTAAGAGCATCTCTTGACAGGCACAGTAGACACCAGAGAGTTGCATGCAGCCTGGGTTCCCAGCCACACCCCTGGGACAAAGCACGCGACGGACTATTGCTTGAGAACAAACACCTGAGAAGGAGAGGTCTCATCTCTGACTTACAACTGAAGATGGTGGTGTTCCTGCATTTGCAGCACAGGTAAATGGCCACCAAAAAACATTCCTAGATGCTTCCCACCTCCTAGTCCATCTCCCACTGCTTCTGACAGCATGACAGCAGTCTCTCCAGTGAACACCAGAGTTGTGGCCCACGCAGGCCCTGGCATGGGACCAGAATTCTGCCCACTTGACTCTGCAGGCCCTTGGACTCTGGTGCTTTGTGTCACAGCACTGGAAGTGACATTTCAAAGACGGCTACTGTGGTCAGAGGAGGTGGCAGGCAGCAGGACAGAAATTCCTTACCACAGAGATCTGGCTCCACCAGGACAGCAAACACCTTTGAACAATGCCAGGTAGTTATATCAAACTTGGAAGCAATCCATAGCAGTGCCAACCTACACTGCCCACAATTTAAAGTTCCCCAAAACAAGGCTCCCCAGGCTATCAGGAGTACCTGTGGGGTTTGAGACACTGACACAATGAGCTTTCTTCTCATGGTGCTCAAAAGTTTCTAGTGAAGGCAGCAGGAAGGATATTCTGATGCCATGCTCTGATCTTACCATCAGAATATGGCAGCTGTTTTCCTGGCTCAGTGAACTCTTTGCGTTCGTATTTGGCCCGTATCCATTGTTCTCTCAGCACTCTGGGGAGAGAGGTGACAGGTAGCTCAGAAACAAGCTAAAGGAACCCAGAACTGCCCTTCCCCTTTTGTCTTTTGCATGCAGCAACTTACTGGCAGTCATGGTAGGTTGGCTGGTAATAGTAAATAGGGATGTGAGCTTCATATGTGGCTTTAGTCACAGCATTCCCATGCTTGGCCATAAACTGCAGAGTTAAAGGGAGTGTTAGTGCCTTCCTTTTGATGTAGACTCATGTTGGACCATTTTCTTTTCTGACCCACTACAGGGTTATCAAGTTCTAACGGATCCTCCCTTTACCCTCCACTGCCGTATCCCAGTAAAGCCTGCCTACAGAAAGGTGAGTCTCAAAGGTCTTGTTTGCTCTCAGAAGCTACCCTGATTGCACCTGAATTGACAGAATGCCATAAACATCACTTCTGTGGGGCTGGGTACACCCACATTCAGTGGATTTTCTGCCATGCCCCACATCTCTGGCGAGACCAAATTCAATGGCATCTCTGCAATGCCATCTGGGAGGACATTCCAAACTTTTCAATCATCTCCAGAGAGCAACGAGATACAGATTATTTTCTTTGGATCTCCAGAATTATTTTTCAGTCTTCTGAAGATTAATGGGTTGAGGGGGTGCAACGGGGAGGATTCAAGTTCCCATAAATGCCATTTTTCTCAAGAGAACACATTACATCTGTAAACTCTTCTTGGAGCACAGAATTGCCCAAGATTTTCCCACCAGACTGCCGAAACCAAGACGAGACATTGAGACTGGATAATGCTGGCGAGTGGGAAATAAGTAACCTGGAGCTACAAAGACCCTGAGCCTCGCAAGATAAATTGGAATATCTCTGCACTTGCCATAAGGTAGCAGGACATGGGCAGACAGACAAGGCAACCTCCCTCTCCCAGTGGCTTATGGGGAGTTATCCCTGCTTGAGTATCCAGAGCATGAGTAGCAAAGGGACTACGTATCAGATTTAATCACCAGCTCTGTGAGTCCAAAGGGCTGATTTTCTCAGGATGTGTTAGTGTATGGCCTAGACCCAACCCACTTGACATACTAGTGGGGATAAGAATCTCACCTGCACCTGAGCATCGTCCCAGTGATCCATCTTCAGGGATTTGACTTTGCTGATGCTAGGGATGTTGCGGTGAATTCCTGAGCAGCTGAGGCATATGAAGACACCCAAAGTAGAGGATGCCCAGTCAGGATCTGAGGTATAATAAAAGAGTATGACTAGAGGTGGTAAACGCTCCTGGAGGATATGCCTCAACTGAGAACACAGGTGGGAGAAACACAGAACGAGGTGACCACAGTTTTCTCTGAACAGATTAATTAACACCCAAGGTGCAGTCTGGAAAAAGCATGGCTATTAGTCCCTCACTCCCCCCCTCTATTGACTTGAACCTCAAAAAGCTCCCAAGTGCTCTGCAAACTCCTTTTGTATAAGGGGGTCACCCAAGATGAAACTGAAACCACTTCTGGGAAAAGACTCCAGGAGCTGTTCAGTGCAACACAGCAAATGTCCCACAGTATTTACCTCAGGAAGTGGAAGGCAGCCTTGAATCCAAAACTCTCCAGGGAGAATTTAAGAAAGTGAAGCAGTACTAATTAGCTCAGTCTTAATTTGGCTCAGATGGTATACTCCACATGACCCTTTCGGGAGAAGAACTATGGGCATTTTTAGCATTGCTTGTAGGGCCTCAAATAGGGTACCTTTTCAAGAGGACAAGCCCTTCACTAAAAGAAGTCTCAGAGGCGTCTGTGGCAGATTGTCAGTTCAGAGCTGAGTCACAGACAAGACAATGCCCTCCTGAATCATGCCTTCTTTTGGGAATAGTTAGGATTTCACCAGGAGCTTTCCTGTTAGGTCCTGACTGGGCATGACCTTGATTTGTATTTGAGATTTGACGTGATTACAACCCACAATGCTGCAGCTACACAGCCCCTGCTCATCTGCCACTACCCTCTCCTTCTTCCCACCAGCACTGTGGCAGCACCTCCTTCCTCCTCCCTTGCCAACTCACCTCCAGGGAAAAGCAGCAAATATCCAGAGCAATGCCTCTCCTTTCTCTTCACCCCAGGCTCCTGTGCAATTCAAATATGTGGCACCAAACTGCTGCCAGACAGCCTCAGCTCCCTGTTTCCTCCAGCAACCCTCAGGGACTCACCTGGCTTCCCGCAGTCTGCACACAAAGAGTTTTCTGCTCTTCTCCACACTTCCCTCAGGACTTTCATGCTCCTCTCATTGCCTCCAGCCATCAAGTCCAAATGTTATCCCTCTGGGCAGGGCAGGACCAGGAGGGCAGCTGCCTGTACCTTCTGCACCTGTGGGCCAACCCAGTGGGTTGCCCAAGGGAGAAGGAGCCACCAGAGAGCCAGCAACTCTTTCAGACAGAGGAAAAACAGGAAGGCAGAAGAAGTCGTACGATTAATGGAAGGAGCACAGAGGCCTGACGGTGCACCTGAGCTGCCTGAGCACAGGCAGGGCCAAGGAGGCTGGAGGCTGAAGTGCACCCAGGGAGCAAGTGAGGAGGAGGAGGAGACCTGCCCCATGGGCGTGGAGGGAAGTGCGGCAATTAACCACAGAACTGGTTTTTCCGCATTTCTGCTGGTGAAAGGACAGGCCAGGAAAAGAGGGCAAGCAGCAAGAGAGCTGATAAAGGCGAGGAGGCTTTGGATGAGCGGCCGCCAGGCTGTGTGAGGACTCGTCATGCTCTGTGGGCTGGGAAGGTTGGCTCTGACTGCCCCCGCAGAGCTTCAGGAACTTCCACCAAAGTCAGCTGGCCAGCACACAAGTGTTACATCCATTTTTAGGGTAAGGTTTGGAAAGCAAGAAGCGTTCAAGAGTTCAGCCGAAGTGACTCAAGCCATCAGGCAAGAACAGAGTGGTCCTGATGCCCACACCTACTCATGACAGTAACTTTCTTCACCATCAACTGCAGAAACCATGGCTGTTTATAGAATCGTAAAATGGTTTGGGTTGGAAGGGACCTTTAAAGGTCATCTAGTCCAACCTCCCTGCAGTGAGCAGGGATATCTTCCACTAGATCAGGTTGCTCAGAGCCCCATCAAACTTCACCTTGAACGTTTCCAGGGATGGGGCTTCTTCAGCCTGGTCCTGCATCTTGGAGACTCTGTCAGAGCTGAGATCCATATCCACTCTTGCCTTCCCCGGCTGAGGAACACTGGTGCCACTGACACCAAGCAATGACGACAGCTTGAAATAAACTCCCAGACCTCAACTGAAGAAATGCAGATGTTAAATATTTGGAGGAACGACTTTTATTAAAGAGATGCAGATGTAAAATACTCAGAGGACAGTCAGAGTGGGTCTCAGTGTGAGAGATTCATGCTACACTGGCCACACAAGGCAGCACCATGAGAGCTGTCTGCCAGGAGGGAGCTGAAGAGAAGCGGAAGCTGGAAACCCCCAAGCCCAAAGGTGCCCCCTGCCCACCCCAGGCTGAATGTCTGATATGACAAGAGGAAAGGGCCTCAAGTTGTGCATGGGGAGGTTTAGAGTGGATATTAGTTAAAATTTCTTTACTGACAGGGTGGTGAAGCACTGGCACAGCTGCCCAGGGAAGTGGTGGAGTCTCCATCCCTGGAGGTGTTCAAAAAGTGTGTAGATGTGGCTCTTTGAGACATAGTTTAGTAGACACAGTGGTGTTGGGCTGATGGTTGGACTGGATGATCTTAGAGGTCTTCTCCAACCTTAATGATTCCATTATTCTACGCCAGAGCTGCAGATGCCTGCAAGGTCCACCACAGCAGCTTCTCTCTCTGGGCCCCAGCTCTGTGGGGAAAAGTGATAGCAAAAAGGCCAGCAAATCAACTCACCAGGACTTGTTTTGGAGTTTTAGAAAACAGTGTCCTTTATTTCAGCGCTGGATGTGTGAGGGAATGATTTCCACCAATCCTGTGCAATGAGAAAAGAGCTGGGACAGAATGTATTTCCCACTTACCTGCAGAAATATAAGTATTCCCAGAAATCTTATGCATATTCTGTTACTTTCCAAGCATTAATTTTAATATTATTATGAACCTCACTACAGCCAAATCTGTGCTAACTGGAGCTTTGGAGCCAGCTCTGTCTGACCTTGCATTTTAGATGAAGAAACGCTGCAGACAGAGGTGATTAGAGAAGAAGACACATCTGTTCAGCACAGACCATACTTAATACAAGGCATTATCATTTCTCAAAGAATAGTGTCTGGAAAAACACTGTTTTAAAAATAATGCTATAAAAACCCCATGCTATAATAGGGTCATTCGGTCTAACTTTCAAAAATACAGTTACTTAGATGAAACTCAACTCTACTCTACCTTAAATAAAAATATTCCACTTTTTGTAACTACTTCTTGGATCAGCAGGACCAAGAGTGGGTGAGGGGACACACACAGGTCCCACACACCTTTGGGACAAGAGGATCCCCACTCTGCTCCTTCACGCCGCCCCACAGCTAACACGGAGCCCCTGGGGGAGTGGGGATTGCCTGTGTCTGTGAGAGTATATGTGTATGTGTCTGGGAGTTTGTGTGTCTGTGAGGGCGTGTGTCTGTCTGTGTGCCTCTGTGTGTCTGTGTGTGTGTGTCCACCTGCCCGTGGACAGACATGGTATATGCCATCAATCCATAGAATCATAGAATGGTTTGGGTTGGAAGGGACCTTAAAGATCATCCAGTTCCAACCTCTCTGCCATGGGCAGGGACATCTCCCACTGGATCAGGTTGCTCAAAGCCCCATCCAACCTGGCCTTGATCCCTTCCTCCACCTCTCCCTTCCTCCACCTCTCCATCCATCCATCCATCCATCCATCCATCCATCCATCCATCCATCTCTCCCTCCCTCCATTCACCAATCCCTCCCTCTATCCATTTCTTCCTCCCTCCATTCACCAATCCCTCCCTCTATGCATTTCTCCCTCCCTCCTTCTCTTCCTCCCTCCATCCATCCATCCTTCTCTCTCTCCCTTCCTCCCTCCCTTTCTCTCCATCCCTCTCTCCCTCTCTCTCCATCCGTCCATGCCACCTGAGGCTCCCCCACACCGCAGGTCCAACCCGCCCTCACGGACGCAGCACCGGGGACCTCACGAAGGTCCCACCCCTCGCCAACACCCGCCGGTCGAGCGGCATAACGCGAGGGGCGGGGCGGGGGGCAGTCCCTCCCCGGCGGTGCCGGAAGGGGCGGGCGGTGACACCGGCAGCAGCGTGGTGGAGGAACAGAGCTGGGAGCGTGGTGCGGGATCACCGCCATGGGCCGCAAGGAGAAGAAGAAGCAGGGTTCGGGCGGCCGCGAGGGGCGGCTGGTGGTGAGCTTCGACGAGGAGAGGCGGAGGTGATACTGGGTGGTGGTGGGTGCTGAGTGCTGAGTGCTGGTGCTGCTGGGTGGTGGTGCTAATGGTGCGTGCTGGTGCTAATGGTGGGCACTGGTGGTGATTGGGGGGTGGTGGGTGCTGATGGTGCTGTTGGGTACTGCTCTTGGCGGTTGGTGGTGCTGCTGCTGCTGGGAGGGAGTGGAGTTGGTGGTGGTGACTCTGAGAGGGGACGGTGGTGGGTGGTGGTGGCTCTGAGGGGGAACGGTGTCTCTCAGGGGGACGATGGTGGGTGGTGGTGGTGGTGGAAGTTATGGGAGGGAGGCATCCGCAGCAATAGGGGTTACTAAAAGCCAGGGAGGGGTTCTGTGTCAGGGAGTGGAGGTGATGGTAGGGAGGCATCCTGGAGATGGGGGTTGCGAAAAGCCAGGGGTGTGTGGTTCTGTGTCAGGGAGTACCTGACCGGCTTCCACAAGCGGAAGGTAGAGAGGAGGAAAGCAGCGCTGGATGAGATCAAGAGGAAGCTGAAGGAGGAGCAGAGGAAGATGAAGGAGGAGGTACCTCCATACACACACACAGAGGCTGGGTGCCCCTCCCCTCTTGCCTTGGTGGTCTGGGAGTGGAGCAGAACATGGGGAAAGAAAGGACTTGGGGGTCCCCCTGTGACCTGTTTTCCTCCTGCAGCGGCACCAGGAGTACCTGAAGATGCTGAGCGAGAGGGAGGCAGCGCTCGGTACGTGTTAGCAGTGGGAGAGGTGGAAAGTGGGCAGCCCTGGCCCGTCACCTTTGGCTGGGTGATGGGAGATGGAGCAGGCATGCTCACGCAGCACCCCATGGATCGGCTGCTTGTGTGTGCCCCTGGGAAATCGGGCTGCAGCCTGAGCAGTGACCACTCAGTCCTCTGTCCCTGATGGAAATGGGGTCAAATGGGTGGTAGAGAAAGCAAAAAGCAGGAAGACTTTCCCAAGGTGCCTACCCTCTCTGCCCTCTAACCCTGCATGCAAAGGCTGGGTCTCCTACCTCCAGCGTGGCAGTGTAACCATGCATTATGAATAGCTGGGAACTTTGCAGTGCAGGATTTCTTGTTTCCCCAGAGGAGGCTGATGAACTGGAGCACTTGGTGACATCACGGACAGAGTCAGTGAACATTGACCACCCAAACCACATTGTAACAGTGACCACCATCAGTGACCTGGACCTCTCAGGGGCACGCCAACTGGGACTGACCACCCCTGTGGTAAAGACTCTTATTGCTTTTCTGACTGTATCAGCTGCAAGCATTCTTGGGGGTGTCTGGGTAGGGCTGGTACTCCCTGAATATGCCCAAAGATGGGGAGCTGTCTGGGAGGAGGTATGAAGAGAGAAACTCATAACCTTCACACTCATCCACAACTTATATCGGGCCTCTAGAGAGGAAGAAATGTCTTCTGTGAACAGCTTACTCCAAAGATCTCTGACATCCTTCGCTAGTCTCAGCTGACTTTGTGTAAGTGAAAGGTGCCATAGGGCTGGATGGGGAAAATGTAGTATTTTGAAATCTTGCTGCTTGTGTTGTATCTGCTTTTAGTCTTTGCTGCATGGACTGTCCTCAATCTCTTGTCTGTATCATGTCCAGGAAAAATTACTGTTAGCATGAGGAGGGATTTCTCTGCTTGAATCACAAATAAGGAAACCATTCAGTTCTGGTTGTTCCTTTTATTCTCAAAACATATTGTAGCTGAGACCTCATATTTGTTTCATAGAGGCTTTGATCCTTTTGATCTTCATGACTTGTGGCTGGATTTGAGTTCTTTGAGGAAGGCTCTGTGTTAATGTTTTACATTTCATAGAATCATAGAATGGCCTGAGTTGGAAGGAACCCACAAGGATCATCAAGTCCAACTCCTGTCCCTGCACAGGACCACACCAACATTCACACAGTGTGTCTGAGGGCATTGTGCAAATGCTTCTTGGCACCGTGACTGCTTCCCTGGGGAGCTGTTCCAGTGCACCACCACCCTCTGAGTGAAGAACCTCTTCCTAATATCTAACTGAAGCCTCTCCTGGCACATCTTCCTGCCATCCCTTCGAGTCCTATCATTAGTCAGCAGAGAGTAGAGCTGCTCCTCCTCCTTCCCTTATGAGGAAACAGTAGATGGCTATGAGGTCCCCCCCTTAGTCTCCTATTTGTAGGGTCATCTTCCAGTCTGAAAATATTGATAGTGATTTAAGCAAAAAGATGAAATCTTCAGTTCACAATTTAGACTTCAGTTGTATGGCCATTAAGATCATGCTGAAGCTTTTTGGATCTTAGGGTGTATTACTGTAGGACTTGTCACTTGTCCCTTTCTGAGGGGCTACGATAAGAAACCTTGAGATCTGAATAGCAAGGGATATGGAAGGTTAAAGCTTCATGCATGACCAGATGGTTTATGAAACAGGACAAAACCAAGAAGGCAACAGAAACACTGTAATCACAAGACTATCTGTTTAAATGTATCCATAGGGATTTTTTCATTTTTGCTTTGTTTTTAAGGGAAAAAGTGATGCATCAGAAGAAGAGAAAGGGGAAGAAGTGATGAAGAAGCCTGTAAAAGCAATGCCCAAGAAGTCCAGAAACCCCTTCCTGTCTGAAAAGTAAGTATGAATTCGTTCAACTCTTTGCTGCTGGGCTCTGGAAGCTGATAAGGAAGATCTTTGGTTCCCAGATCCACCATGCGGTTGCAGGCAGGGGATGCTGTGCTACCTGGGCACCGGTTGACAGGAGCCAGCAGAGGGCACTGACGGAGCACGAGCCTGCTCCATTCCCATCACATCAAACCCTGGTGACAGCAGCAACAGGAGGAGGAGAAGGATACAGTGCAGGACGGGGCTTTGACCTGAACTGTTGACGTAGTCTTTCTCCAGATACTGCAGGGAAAGGTGTATTGCAAGGTACAGAGTTTGTCTCTAGGATTGAAGGTCAAAAGACCCTAAAGCTTTGGCATTCTCCACATTTTTCAGTATCCAGGATTTACAGCTGCTTTGAGGATTTTACTTAACTCTCTGGTGGCTGGGCAGCCCACTGCTCGGAAAATTCAGTTTGTAGACTTACAAGTTTCCTGCCCTGTCAGGATTGCCCCAGCCCAGTGGAATTCCCCTGGGTCTTACTGTGGCTGGTGTCAACACAGGGCTCTCCTGCTGTTGTTGTGGTGTTGCCTTGCTCCTGCAGACTTTGATCCCCAAACACTCCTCTTCCTGCCGTGCACAGGATCTCTTCTCTCACTGCCACGCTGCACATGCACAGCAAGAAAAAGACGAAAGGAAGGAGATCCCAACGTGGGCAAGGCTCGCGCAAGAAAATCCAGAAATCCAGCACGGGGCGGACCACTAAGACTCAGCGACGGAGGCTGACAGGCAAAATGGGCTGCGACCAAGATTAACACACAAACTACCGCTCAGACCAGCAGCTGGGACAGCACTCCACATCTGGCGTGCTGCTCTTCGCAGCCCTTCATTGTGGGCAAAGGCCTTGTTTACTTGGTTCTCTGACCAGCAGTGTCTTCAATTCAGCCTTCTCTCACCTCCTGAGCACTGGTCAGGATCACTAGATGCTCTACCCACTTATTTTCGAAGTGATCTCCATCGAGCTACATGTCTGGGTGCCACAGAGTCTCTAAAACTCCTCCTGGGGGTCATATTCTTGATTTGGCATAACCCTTCTGTCCCTGGGCCTCCCTTTCCAGAGCTGATCCTTTGTCAAAGGAGAGTATTTGGGGCTGAGTGCAACAGGCACACTATTAGGGCAATATACGTGGCTAGGAAGAGCTCTGCTTCCACTCATGCATCAGTGCCCTGGCATTCCTGCCATGCACTAAATCCTTTTTCCATGGAGACATGGTGTTGTAGCTCATGTGTTTCTTCTCCAGTGCCACACTTGTAGGCAGGGGTGCTTTTTGTTTGGTACCCGTGCCAGGTGGATATTTGTAACTTTGTGAATAAATCTTCATTAAGCCATTTTGCTAAGAGAGAAATATCCATGACTTATTGGAAGCGTAACAGCAACTGTGCTAACACCAGTACAATCTGGAAAGAGGGGAGGTGATTCCTGTTGCTTAAAGGACCTTGAAATCCAGTGGTACTTGGGAAAAGGGAATAGCTACGAGCTATTACTGTGGTAATACAGAACCAGTCAGAGCAGGAATGGCTCATTCCATTGTCTGCTGAATGTGCCGATCTTAATTGCGATAGCTCAGAGGACTATGAAATGCCCTAATGCCCTTGCTGTATGTGTGTGGCCTGTCTGGGATGGGAGTGGCAGAGGCTGCCCTTTACCTCAGGGCTGCTGCAGTCCTCAGCAGTTAATTCCCTTTCTTCTTGGGACCTCAGTATATGTTTTTTAGCAAGTGAGGAAAGAAACTATTTGCATGGTTGAGGAATACTGGTGGCAGAACTGGGAGTGAATCCGAGCAGGCTGGCCTCTGCCCTGGAGTATCTGTAGGAAATGGTGGCTCCTCTGCCTCTGGCAGCCAGGCCTCCTCCCTTGCTGCATATGTAATGAAATGACAAAAGGGAGAAAAGGCCTGTGTGGCCAAAACCCACACCAGAAAATTGGCAACCCGACAGCAGACGAATATGTATGTTCCTCATGCCAGAAATGGGAGGAGGGAAGAGTAAACCAGTGCCTGAGGCTTCATGGAGGAACATCAGAGCAATGCTGATGATCAGCAGCTGCTAAAGCTAACCACCAGCCTGATGCATCTCATACACACGCAAACGCAGAGAAGTTATTCAAAGTGTGCTGGGGAGGGCTCTGATCTTAGCACTGGTGGCAGCTACACAATTTCTGCTACAGCGTGCTCTTCTGCAGGGAGCTGTGTGACACATACTTGTGGTGAGGAATGGGGTCCTTTTGCACCTCCCTTTTGCACCTCCTCCAAAGCAGGTAAATGGCAGGGAATTGGACACTGTTATTCCATGTGCCACTGGTGCCTGGTGTGCTTGGACTTGAGTCCTGCCCTGTGCTGAGGCTCGGCAGTCTCAGGCACTGGTTCTGAATAACCTTGGTCAGATCATGGAAGTGCAGTGTGTGTGTCTCCTCCACTAGCTGTGGTGATCTCTTTCTCTGCCTTGAAGACCCCTCCAGAAAGCTCACAGGGTTTAATGCATAACCTTGCCCATCTTCCTGTCTCACCTCAGGTTGTTAGGTCTTAGAGCTGCAGAAACAAGCTGGGGACAAGGCCAGAAATAAGATGCATGCAAAGTGTCCAAGTGGTGCCATTTACGGAACATGAAGTGTTTCTTGTTCTAATTTGGGAGTTACATGCTCTAGAGCTGTTGTGTGGGTCATTTGGTTTGAGAGGGATGTAAGAGGGAAGCAGAGGGAAGTTCTGTTTGGAGTGGTGTACCACACCAAGGTGGCTGTGGCTCAAAACTGAAGGACAGGGTGTGACACCCTTGGTCTGGGTTCCCTTCTCTGCCTTGCAGAATGCCATAGGCAGAAGGTGACTTCACTTGCGCCAGGCCCAGGGTTTTGCTCTGGAGCTGGAATGGCTGTTGTAAAGGAAATGCACAGTTTGTGTGTTTGTGAAATCTGCTGGAGGGTGAGCTGTGGGTTGGGTTGCCTTCTGTGGCCTGTACACAGCCTGGCATGACAGTTGGGACAGCATTGGATTACTTCTTCATAATCCTGCTGGGGTGTTGAGAGTGACCTCAGTAGCACTTCAGTGTTTGTTCTTTTGCTGCCAGGTGATCTAGAAGAATCTCTCTTTTAGTTTGTTTACCTGGCATTAATAACTTCTGAGCCTTTCCCAAGTGTCAGCCAAAACTTCCAATGGCCTCTTGCATTCTCTGAAGACTCCCAGTTCCTGCTGCAAGTGGTAAGCAAATAACCAAACAAAAAATCACATGGAAAAACTGAGAGCAGAACTGCTAAATCCTATCCAGAGTTAGTCATCGGGATTGTTCGCTGCACTATTGATTTCTCCATTTGATTGATTAAAACTTTATTTTGTAATGTAAATTACTGACAGCCCGAGCCTGCTGCCTTTGTTACGCACAGGGTGAATGCACAGGGTGAACAGTCGCGCTACCCCAGCTTAAATTGGATCAAGGCTATGAGCTCCCACACACAAGTTGTGTGCATTAAGCATTTGTATCACCATTCATACCAGCCTGTGGCTTTAAATTCTTGTTTGCTGCTTCCTCTTGTTTGCAAGATGGATTTGGGCATTTTTATTGTTTTAAAACACGCGCACCCCCCACCCCCCCCCCCCAGCTGTTCACAAAGTTCCAGCTGTTCGGTAGGAAGCCACTTTCTATAAGGTCCCTGCAAAAATCAATGTGCTGGTGCATCTGCTGCTCCAAAAAGGAAAAGCAGAGAGCAGCAGCTCCCCATGTGCTCCCCTTTGCATGCCTATGCACACGCTTTTTCACGCTTGGCTATGCAGCTAGGCCACCTCAGGCACCTGTGAGTGACTCGTGCTTGTGCCTGAGGGCTTACACATAGAGATGCAAGGCTTTGACATGGACTGCCATGCTGGGCTTTCCATGCATGACAGCTTTTGCTGGCTAGACTACAATTGTGCACACATGCACACACGGAAATATAATTGGGATTACAGGGGATCAAAACCAGACTGGGAGCAAAAAGGGTCAGATAGGTGGGGAAAAATAGCATAGCGCAAAGCAGGCATGGTTGTAGTGTGTGCATGAGCTGTGTGATAATCAGTGTACTGATCAGTGTACTGCAGTTCCAGTACAGAGTGAGGGATGATATAATTGAGAGCAGCCCTACAGAGGAGGACTTAGTGTTGCAGGTTGATGAGAAGCTCAACATGAGCAGGCAACGTGTGCTCACAGCCCAGAAGGCCAACCATGTTCTGGGCTGCATCGCAAGAAGAGTGGCCAGCAAGGTGGGGGAGAGAATTCTCCCCCTCTGCAACGCTCTCGTGAGACCCCACCTGGAGTGCTGTGTTCAGTTCTGGAATCCTCAACATAAGAAGGATGTGGAAATGTTGGAATGGGTCCAGAGGAGGGCTATGAAGATGATCCAAGAGCTGGAGCACCTCTGCTATGAGGTCAGACTGAGAGAGTTGGGCTTATTCAGCCTGGAGAAGAAACGGCTCCAGGAAGACCTTATAGTGGCTTTCCAGTACCTGAAGGAGCCCTGCAGGAGTGCTGGGGAGGGACTTTTTCCAATGGTGAAAGTATAGGACAAGAGGGAATGGCTTTAAATTGAAAGGGGGAAGATTTAGATGGGACATTAGGAAGAAATCCTTCGCGATGAAGGTGGTGAAGCATGTGGCACATGTTGTCCAGGGAGGCTGTGGATGCCCCCTCTGTGGAAGGGTTCAAGGCCAGGTTGGATGGGGCCTTGAGCATCCTGGTCTGGTGAGAGGTGTCCCTGCCCATGGCAGAAGGGTTGGATCTGAATGATCTTTAAGGTCCCTTCCACCTAAACCATTCTGATTCTACATCAAGCTCAAGGCTGTACCTATCACCATCCTATTCTTACTTCCAGAATTGTGTTCCAGAAATGAACTGAAGGAAAAGGTACTGGGAGAGTGACAAGGACTTTTGAGGACTCGTGGAGCTGAATAGCATCATAGAATGGTTTGGGTTGGAACGGACCATGAAGTTCCATCCAGTTCCAACCCCCCTGCCATGTGTCAGGTCGACTAACTCCTGGGGTGATGCCTCTGGGAGGCACTGGGGCAGCCCCTCAGCAGGCCGTGCAGTGGTCCCGGGGGAGATGTAGCCCATGGGAAGGGCAGGGAAGAGGCGGGGGGATGAGCCCGGTGCCCCCTCCCCAGGCCCAGCCTCCCCCGTAGCCCCGGGGCCACCAAGCCCGGCTCGGCCGGGTCGATTGCTCTCCCGCCGCTCCCGACACGTGGGCGCCACGGCCTCGCGCCGCTGCCGGAGGGCGTGCAAATCACCACTGGGAAGCAGCCAATAAGAGAGGAGGGGGCGTGGTCTCGCGCCCCGCTGTTCCCACGGCGAGCTTCATTGAATTGGGAGCTCGGCGGGCGGCGAGGTGCTGGGAGCCATAGGGAAGCTGAGGTACTGGGGGGAATGGGAGGCACTGGGAGCACTGGGCATGTCTGGCTGCATGTATGCATGGATGTGTGCGTGCCAGAGACACCCTAGGGATCACAGCATTAATGAGCCGGAAACGCACGCTCGCAGCCCAGAAGGCCAACCGTGTCCTGGACTGCATCAGAAGAAGCGTGGCCAACAGGGCGAGGGAGGGGATTCTGCCCCTCCACTCTGCTCTTGTGAGACCCCACCTGGAGTGCTGTGTCTAGTTCTGGAATCGCCAACATAAGAAGGATATGGAACTGTCGGAGCAGGTACCGATGAGGCCAGGAAGATGATCGGAGGGCTGGAGCACCTCTGCTATGAGGACAGGCTGAGAGAGTTGGCCTTGTTCAGCCTGGAGAAGTGAAGGCTCCAGGGGGACCTCATAGCGGCCTTCCAGTACCTGAGGGAGCTACAGGAAAGCTGAGGAGGGACTTTATCCAAGGGCAACTAGTGATAGGACAAGGGGGAATGGTTTTAAATTGGAAGGGGCAAGATTTATATCAGGCATCGGGAAGAAATTCCTCCCGGTGAGGGTGGTGAGGCAACTGGCACAGGTTGCCCAGGGGAGCTGTGGATGCCTTAGAAGTGTTCAAGGTCAGTTTGGATTGGGTCTGGAGAAACTTGGTCTGGTGGGAGGTGTCCCTGCCCATGGCAGGGGCTTGAAACTGAATGATATTTAGGGTCCCTTCCAATCCAAACCATTCTATGATTATCCTGGCAGTAGGCTACAAGGGATGTGGGGAGCAATGATTTGCCCATCAGGCAGTGGGGTGCCGTGAGGTCCAGCCATTGGTGGGCAGCGATGTTGGGGTGTTCTATGCTCCATCCCTGGTAGGTGAGTGCTTAGACCCTCTTCTGGCTATTGATGTGAATGAGTAAGGAGAACGTGGCCCAGTGCAAGGACAGAGGCTGGAAGGTTGGCACTAGTGGATCTTGCTGTGTTGCAAATGAGTGTGCTGATGAACAAAAATTATAGCTTGTTTTTGGTATTCACCATTGGACTTGGTTGTTTTGGGGAGTTGCTGTAGCCTTGATCAGCTGCTCTGACTCAAGTGTCCATGTCTATGGGAAAACTGATGCGTTCACTCAAGGATGCTGGACTCAACCCACACTGATTTCCTCTTCTTCTGTTAGTGCCTCCTCCAGACAAATTAAATGGAGCCCTCCCAGCACAGATCACATCCTCAAATCCAATGACTTGGTCTCAGATCCTGCACAACAGAGGAGATGGCGGTGGGCAGGGTGCTTGCGAAAACCCATGATGGAAGTGTGGAGCTGATCTGTTGTGCTAGAAATGGTTGTTGCTTTTCACAGTTTTGCAAACAATTGTTCTGCAGGTCTCAGAAACCTTAGTGGCATCAAGTCTAGGAAAGTCATGGTGGGTTTTCAAATTTCCAAAGCTGCTTACCGCCATCCCTTTATAAGCAACACAGTCAAGAAGGAAGGTTTCCTTTTTGTGCCTTTTAAGAGAGCTTGAGGGAAGAAAACTTCCATAAAACAAAATAGCAGGAACATCATTCCCTGTGTTTGCAGAGACTCCTGAATTAGGGGATATCAACAGTCATTTGAGGGTGCAGTGCAGTGCCCCCTTCTAAAAAAGGTCCCTGCCAGATTATACCCTTGTATTATTCATAATTATGTGGATCATACTGATGTCCTTGCATCTGGATGCCCTTTGATTCCAGTATTGTCAGCTGACATTAGCAAACTTCAGTCTGAGAATAACATTCCTGCTTCCACAGGAGCCTGAGGCTGGGAACCAAAAGCTCTGGTGTCTTCTGCTGCTATTCCTTCCTTGTTTTTGTCCTGGCTGCCCCCTGCCAGCAGCCCAGCAGCCAAAGATCTTCATCCCTGCTCTGGACAATGTCTGGTGACGTGCCGTGCATGAACTTTGAAGCCAACATATTTGCAAAGAGCCTATGCCAGCACTGTTTCCGAGCTGCAGGGGCTCACCAGCACACTATCCAGGTGAGCAAATCCATCCCGCCTGGGGGCTATGAATACTTCATTAAGATCCCTTTGTTCCAAGTTGGGACTCCACCTGCCTTTATAGAGATGGAAATCCCTAACACAAAGGCTCAGCTGGGCTTTCTAGACATCTTTGGGGGAAGGCTGCAGGAGGAGTGAGTCTTCCCAGGCTTGGAAATCCCTGGCTTTGCTGTGCAAAAGCTGGGAACCACCTTAGCAGGGAAGGGCTGGACACCACGTAGGAGGGGCTCAATAGATCCTGGAAAGGAAAGCAGGGGCATTACAGATGCCGAGCTTTGAGAAGGGAAGTGGGGACTGACAGAGCAGGGGACCCACGCTGAATTAATCTTTGCTTGATGCCTCCTGGCATTTACAGCCTGCCTCACCTAAAATATGGTCCTGTGGCCCCTGGCTGTGGGCTTAGGGCTGGGGCTGAGTCCTGTCCCTGGGGCAGCTGCAGCAAGCTCTTCTTGGGGGGGGGGGGGGGGAGGGGGGGGCAGGAAGGGGATTAATCTCACAGGACTTTTGGGCTCTGGATACCTCAGTCCAACGTGGTCATTCGGCACAGGGCTAGACGCACAAGCCGTTTGGCTGCCCCTGACCGGGTGACAGCTGGTTTCATGTTCACGGAGGGTTTCGTGTTGTTTGGCGTCCTCCAGGAGCGATTGGCCTGGGATGATGAAATAATAATGAGCCTCCCTCTCTCTTTCTCACCCTCTCCTTCTCTCTCTCTGGCCCCGGGCCCTCTAATGTTACCTCAGCCCTTTGCTGGTGATCTGTTCAGAGCCAACATCTCTGAGCGAATCCTGGCGCGGGTGAGATGCTGGAGGGAAGGCCACGTGGACAGCCGGCTCCCCAGAGCCTCCCCCTCTGCTGCTTATAAGCCCTGCAGGTAACAGGGCTGGGAGGATGCTGAGACACGTGCAAGCCCTGACAAAGAAAAGCAGGAGCTGGAGCTACAACCTTCTCTGCAAAAATCTCCCTTTGTCTTTGCTCTTTTGCCTCTCCCTGGGCTGGCCGGGTGGCGAGGGAGAGTGGCTGCTAGCAGCATCAATGCTGATGTGGGGGGAGCAGTTTCCCTGAGCCTTCATCCACATGCGCTGTCTCTGGGATGCCTGCAGCATTCAGCATCAAATAAGAGCATGCTGGGTCTCTCTGGCCTCCTGAAGTAGGAGAAAAATCTCAACAGTGTGCTGGGAGAAGCATCAAGAACCCAGGACAGGCTGCTTTCAGAGGAGGCAGAAGAAGTCATCATTTCCAAAGGGCAGCCTTCGTTCTCATCCTTGACGTGCTGAGGGCACCATTGCATCCCCTTCTTCCTCACAGGAGCATCCTGTGCATATCACAGGGCACGATGTTGGCAGCGATGCAGACCCAGGCGGGCCCTGGGACGCCCTCCACATTTTAGCACCCCAGTGCGAGGTATACGTGTCCGTGGGCCCAGCGGAGGAGACAGAGAGGTAAGTACCAGCCGGGAGCTATGCTGCTCCAACGAGCCCTCTTGGTGGGAAGAATGGAGGAGGGGGAGTGGGAAGCCAAGCAGGGGGAAATCAGCTGACTTCTCCTTGATGCCCTGCATACCAATGTCTGGGAAAAAGACCTGAGAAACCCCCACGCCATGCCCCCTAGCTGAGTTTCTCTTGGCTGTCCCAGGAGAGGTCAGGGGCCCACCAAAGAGTCTCCTTCCTCTTCACTGCTTCAATAGCAAGGCTGGTGGTTCCAGGATGGGCTCTGCCAGCCACTGCAGTGTGGAGAGAGCCAGTGTGGCTTGGGCTGCCAGTGCTACCACCCACCCCTGGGCTCTGCAGGCTGTGCTGATCACCAGCTGTCCTCTCTCCCTGCTCCACAGCTGGCACGAGAGCAGGGGATATCCCCCACTCAGCCCCGGAGCTGAGCGCGAGCACAGTGAAACTGGCACTGACCCCAGCGCCTGTGCCGAAGCCAGCTCTGCGCTTGCTGGGGTGAGATGGGGTTCTCTCGTGGTTTGGGTTATTTTGGTCTCCCCAGCCCCTTCAGCCCTTCAGTGCCAGTTCCCGTGGGCACATTCAGAAGGTCCTGAGATGCAAGGGGGGATCAGCTGAGACCCTTAGTCCCTGCAGAGAAGAATCTCCCCATAAAGAGCATGAGATTTGCTTTTGGGTTCCCCAATGTAGACTTTCCTCCGTTGTTTCTTGCCATGCCCATTGATGTTGGGCTGGGGTCATCTTACACTCACCCAGCTCTTCTCTTGGTTCCTTTTTACCAGCAGTTTTGGGCTGAACAGGCTGTAACAACTTACATATGCTCTTCTTCCAGCCCACAAAAGCTACAGGTTCCCATTGCAGAGATCTGCCCTATCTGGTCTCCCAGGAGGGGGAAATGACCTGGTTGTGGGACAACACTTTGGGATCAGGCAAACGGGACATGATGAGCTACATGGGCCACAAGGAGGAGATGCGATCACGAGCCTCGCAGGCCGACAGGCCCAGGTGGGCTCAGCCTGTTCCCTCTGGATCATGGGTCAGAACTGAGGCCCAGAACTTTAGGGAAGAAATCTCCCCACTGAGAGCAGGTACACCCGGTTTTCTCCCATGTGGGATCCTAGTTCTTCTGGCTTGCTTTCCAGCTGGGGTTCTCTGAAGTTTACGGCAGATTTCTATTTACATTTAGCATCTCTTTACCCAGTTCTGGTCCCAGGAGGCATTCAACACCTCCGTGGACACCACGTGAAGGGGATGAGGCCCAGAGCCCATGAGATGGCATCTCTGTGTGTGCTGACCATGCACTGTGGGTTTCTTGGGTATTCTCTGTCTGCACAGTTTGGTGTGCCCTCTGCTTGCAGTGCTGTGTCCCGTGCTCCCACTCCACCTGGAGGGAGTCTGGGTTTTATCTCTGCCCTCCTGGACCGTTTCTAGCTCTCCTCCGAAGACCTGCTTTGCTGTGGACGTGGTGGCATCCCGCATTGCTCATGCCTCCCCCAGTAATGACCTTCTCCCCGTCCCAGAGCGCCGTCCTGCCAGCCAGAAGCCCAAAGAGAGCTGGCCAAAGCACCGCATAGAGAGCGGCTATTTCTCCCTGGAGCGCCAGAAAACCGACCCCCCCTGGGCATCCACCCCACCGTGTGCTGCCACCAGCTCCTCAACAGCCCGCAGCAACCCATTGGGTGGCAGCGGCCACCTCGCTGGTTCCCGGGTTCAAAAGCACAACAGGCACCCCGGTAGTGGGGGCACGGAAGGACGGCAAGGGCTGGAGAGGCAGGAGTACACGGTGCTGGCAGACCTGCCCAAGCCCAAGCGCCTTGGGCAGCAGGATGCTGTCGACCGCTCCAGCTCCCGCACGCTCAGCCCCGGCCGGGTGGAGGTGGAGAGGATATTTGGCTGCGAACGTAGGTAAGAAGCAATGGGCCTCCACAGTGGTCAGAGGTGGGGGATTGCTCCCCCTGTGCTGTCAGGGGGCTCCCACCTCTGAATCATCATCCCTCAGGGAGAAAGCAGGAGTAGATGGCAAAGCTCAGCTTTCAGCTGGGCTTAAATTTCCCTTAAAGCAAGTGTTGGGTTTAGAGTCAGTGCCTGTGGGGCTCCCACATTGCAGCACACAGGCAGCTGAGGCCATCGGAATGGTGGAGTGAAGCTCCACTGCTGGAAGCGGAGGGAGCAGCCCACCCACCTCATCCCCATTCTCCTCCTGGAAGCTGCAGGACATGCTGTGGAGCAGGGCAAACCACAGAATGGGAGAAGGAAAGAGCTGGTCTCCACTCCTCACATCAGTGGTTCCCCAGGGATACAGCGTCCAGTGTAGGAGCCACTCAGGAAAGGACAGGGTGCCAAGAAGTACCTAGTGCTAACTGGGTCTTGGCTGGATAAGTGAGAGTGGCTTCAGCACTGGTGGACAGGGCAGGAGGGGACACAAAAGGGGACCAGGAAAGTGTCGTGGGCAGGTGGGTGGGATGTGAAAGACTAGATGAAGGAAAGCCTAAGGAAAAGTGTGAAGAAGATGTGGGTGAGGGAGCAGAACATGAAACCTGGGGTGGCTGAAGCGACAGGGACAGGGAAAAGCTATGGTGTACAGTGTCTGGGAGGTCTGTAGGGTCAGACTTTGGTGAAGCAGTGTCCGTAGGGGCTCTGTCTTCAAGTTGAGCCTGGCAGCAGCTGAACAAACTGTGTGTACCTGCAGGAAATCAGAGACCCTGGAGGCCTTCCAGGCCCTGGAGGAAGGCCGTGTGGACCGGCTTGATGGCAAGATCCCAGTGCCACCCAGCAAAGGCTGCCTAGTTCGGAGGCAGTCCAGCCCCAGCCTGCCCAGGGAGGTGAGGCTTAGCTGCAAGGTAGGACCCCATCCCAACTCGCTGAGTTGCTTTTCCCTGCTACATTTTCCTCTATTTATGCCAAGTGCTTCTCTCTTCCATTCCTCTGCTCCCTCTTCCCTCTATTTTCAGCCCTTCCCCTGCCGTGGACTGGGACAATTGGCTCACACCCTTAGAGTGCAAGAGTCCTCTCTTCAGTACGGGCTGGCTTCATGCACAGGGCTGCAATTGCTGTCTGGGGAATTATTTAACCAGACCATCTCCCAGCCCTAAGCCCATCTTGTTCCACTCACTAGCATTTATGGTTTTTAAGAGTACTCTCTGCTTTCTCTCCTCTGTGTCTCTAGGGTCAGCGGCTCTCCTGGCACCTCGAGCAGTGCAGCAAAGACCCCAAGGAGCCTGTACGTTCCCCCAGCCCAGCTCAGCACTCTGAGAAATCCAGCAGGAACCGGCGGGACCCCTCGCGCCCTTCCAGCCCCAGCTGGCTACTGGAGAGAGGCAGCCAGAGCCCACGCTCTGCAAGCCCAACCCACCGGCTGGAGAGGAGGACAGAGGAGCCTGTGAGTCCTTCCTGGCACTCAGAGAAAAGCTGGAGGAGCCGAGGGGGACCCACTCACCCCCTAAACTCAGAGAGGGGCCAAGCCACCAGGCAGGCTGGGGGTACAGGTCAAGCCCTGGAGAGGAAGAACCGAAGGGACTCCCTGCACTCCATGGGCCTTGGGAAGGGCTCAGACAACAACAAGCTGAGCCGGGCAGGGCCACCACCGCGGTCCCTCAGTCCTGGGAGACATACAGAGAGCACCTGGAGAAGCCAAAAGGAGATCTCGCCACCACCACGATCCCTCAGTCCTAGGAGACATACAGAGAGCACATGGAGAAGCCAAAAGGAGATCTCGTCACCACCACGATCCCTCAGTCCTGGGAGAAATGCAGAGAGCACATGGAGAAGCCAAAAGGAGATCTCACTGCCACCACGGTCCCTTAGTCCTGGGAGATGTACAGAGAGCACATGGAGAAGTCAAAAGGAGATCTCACCGCCACCGCGGTCACGTAGTCCTGGGAGATGTACAGAGAGCACATGGAGAAGCCAAAAGGAGATCTCACCGCTGCTGCGGTCACGTAGTCCTGGGAGACATACAGAGAGCACATGGAGAAGCCAAAAGGAGATTTCCCCTCCCAGCCCAGTGCAGGGGGCAGAGAGGCAACAGGTGAAGCCACGGGAGCCATCTGAATGTGGCTGGCAGAGCCTCCAGGAAAAACTGCCACCCTCCCACCCTGGGAAGGCCACTAACAGTAACTACAAAGGCCAAGGCAAACCGCTACGCCCCATGAGCCCAACACGACCACTGGAGCAAGACTGGAGGGCTCAGGGGAATGCCCACCAAACACAGGCATGGGAGAAGGACTGGAAGCGACAAGAGAAGCCTGTGTGCCATGCAAACTTGACACACCTGGAAATGGACTGGAAAAGCCCTTTTAGATGTCTGGACGTAGGTCTACGGCCTGATGACAGCTGGAAAAGGCCAGAGAGTCCAGCACAGCAGCTGGAGGATGACTGGAAGGGTCTTGAGCACAGCCAAGACACTAACAACGCAGAGAAGCCATTGGAAAGCAACTGGGGGAACAAGAGGCTTCTCATTTACCATGTGAGTAAAGCAGGAGCCAGAGATGATGAAGACTCCGCTAGGCATAAAACTGGCAAGAACAGAGCGGGTGGGTCCCCTGGGTTGCAATTCTATGCACTTTGGCTCTCTTGGATCCTCTGGTTCTCCAGGGGAGCCACACTACCTGCCTGGCACTGGTGGGAGGGAGCTTGGTTTCTTCCCTTGGGCTGTGCCGGGAGGCGGGTGTTTGGGTCTGGGAAATCATGATAAGGAATATACCCCCATGGCTTCAGCTCCTGCTTTCTGTTCTTGCAGTCTCAGCTGGGTGGAGGCACCTTCCCACCACAAAGCAGCTCTCTGGGAAGTTTGCAACCATATTCAAATGCCAGTGAGAAGCGCAAAAAGGTAGGAGCCAGGCCCTGGGAATGGTGAGGGAGGTCAGCTGCCCTTTCCTAAAGGTCAATGCAGGCAGTACCTGGGATTCCAGTGCTCACTCTGAGCAGATTCAATGTGGTGTGGACTTCCCATGACCTTCTGGGCACCAGGCTCACTAACACCTGCCTTCCCCTTTACCCATTTCTCAGTTGGAGAATTGGGGAAACTGAAGCACGGAGTCTTTTTTTTAAAGCCAGGGGGGTCAAGTTGTAGACCTGGGACTAAACTCTCAGTGTAGCTTCTTTTCTTCCTTTTAATATTGCTCAGTCATAAGATGGCACCGAGAGTTTTACAGGGATGAAGCAGGCTTTAGTGGCATGAAAGAAGATACAGTCAATTGTGGTGATGTTCCTGGGATACCAAAAATGGCACGAGAGCAGCTTTGGAAGGCTGCAGAAAGTATCCCAGGAGCCCATGTAGCTGGCAGCTGCATCCATTCCCTCTGTGCGTGTCAGTCACCTTGGCCACGTTGTCCCCTGCCTAGGGTCCTGGCTTTATACCAGGATAAACTGCCATTGGGCAGGAGGCTCCCGGCCTGACACTTGAAACTGGTAGTGTCTCTTCCTGCCTCAGGTCGGAGGGGAGCCCAAAGTCCTGAGTTTCACCTGCATAACTGGGCCTGGTTCGCCCCATCTATCCCAAGTTTCTTTGGTGCCAAGCTCTGGGCTGGGCACCTCGCTTTGTCCTCCAGTAAGACATGTCGCCTTGGCATCATTGTGCAGCAGAGCCTGGCATTCCATGGTGTACAGCCCCCTACACCTTTTCCTTTGGAACTGTGTTTGGCAATTCCCCTTCCCAATGACGCCTGGCTTTCTGAGGGCACTGGTGGTTCCCTTGGACCTGCTACCACCTCTGCCAAGATTGCAAATCATTGGTTTGGGGGTTCATTTCAGCGAGGATAAAACTGAGCAGCTTCAGGAATGAAGGCAAGGATCCTACTGTATGCTCACGTCAGGTTTGCTTAAAACACAGAATTGTTAAGATTAGAAAAGATAGCAGCCTTGCAGTACTTAAAGGAGGCCTACGAGAAAGCTGGAGAGGGGCTGTTTATCAGGGAGTACAGTGACAGGATGAGGGGTAATGAGTTTAGGCAGAAAAAGGAGAGATTTAGGTTAGATATTAGGAAGAAATTTTTTACTGTGAGCGTGGCACAGGTTGCCCAGGGAAGTGGTGGCTGCCTCATCCCTGAAGGTGTTCAAGGCCAGGATGCAGCTTTGAGGCTTTGAGCAACCTTATCCAGTGGGAGGTGTCCCTGCTCGTGGCATGGGGGGTGGATCTTTTAGGTCCCTTCCAACCCAAACCTTTCTATGATTCTAAGATCATACAGTCCAACTAAAGCCTACTAAACCATATCCCGTAGTGCCACATCTACAAGTTTTTTGAACCCCTCCAGGAATGGTGACTCCACCACTTCCCTGGGCAGCTATGCCGATGCTTCACCACTCTGTCAGTAAAGAATTTTGTCCTATTATTTTGCCTCTCATCCATATCACTGCCAGGATCCTCTCTGGGCTTCTGTGGCTTTGCCTCCCTTCCCCATGTCCTATAACCTCCCCTGGCACACCTTGAGGCCATTTCCTCTCATCTCATCACTTGTTACTTGGGAGAAGAGACCAGCACCCACCTCGCTACAGCCCCCTCTCAGGCAGTTTTAGAGATCAAGTAAGGTCACCCCTCACCTTCCCTTTCTCAAGGCTAAAGAGCCCCAGTTCCTCAGCCGCTGCCTGGGTCAGGGCTGTGCTCCCGGCTGTCCCTTCCAGGGGCAGGAATGGCTCAGCCCGTCCTTCCTATCGCTTCAACTTTGCCCGGGCCAGCGGGGAGGGCGGGCGAAGCTCCTCATTCCCCTCCCGCCCCCCCGTTGCTCCATTGGCCGCGGGCGGGGCGGCGCTGCCATTGGCGAGCCCGGGCCCTCCCAGGAAGTTTGGGGGGGAGGAAAGAAAAGTTTTTTTGGGTTGGGTTTCGGGTTTTTTTTCTCTCCTTTTCTTTTCTTTTTTTTTTTCTCCTTTTCTTTTTTTTCTCCCCCTCCCTTCCTTTTCTTTCCTTCTTTGTTTTTTTTTTTTTAATTGGAAAAGGAGGGGACAGCGGGCATGGTGGGGCTGCCAGAGCCGCCCGGCTGCTGAAGCTGCCCCGCAGCCCTGGCTGCCACCGCCCGGCCCCGCCGCTCCGGCCCCGCCATGACGGTGAGTGGGGACCGGGGTTTGGGGACACTGCGGGGGGTTGGAGGGTGTCCCCTCTCTCGGCTGCTCCGCTCTCCCCTCGGTGGGGCAGCGGCGGGACTCCGCGGGGATGGGGAGGCACGGGGGTTGGCGGGGCAGGGGGGTGGGGGGACCCCCAGCTGTCATCCCGGGGTCCCTCGCTTCCTGACCACCCTGGGCACTACTGTTCCATGGTTGTTCTGTCCCCGAAGGGCTGCCCGAGACTCCAGTGGAGGCTCAGTGCCTCCTTGCTGTCTTGCCCCATTGCTGCCTTTTCCTCTCCGGGCTCCCCTTGGCTTTTCCTCCCTGCCCCATCGCTGCCAGACTCCTTTTCTGGGCTCCCCATGGCTTTGGCTCCTTGCCCCATCACTGCCAGGCTCCTCTGATCTCCTCATGACTGTGTATCCCTGCCTAATCACTGCCAGGCTCGCCTTCAGGGCTCCCGTGGTTTTGCCTCTCATCCCTATCACTGCCAGGATCCTCTCTGGGCTTCTGTGGCTTTGCCTCCCTTCCCCATGACTGCCAGGCTCCTCTTGAGGGCTCTCCTTGGCTTTGCCTCCTTTCTCCATCACTGCCAAGCTCTTCTCCGGGGCTCCCCGGGGCTTCGTGTCCCTTCCCCATCCTGGCCAGGCTTGCTTTCAAAGCTCCTGTGGCTCCTTGCCTACCTGCCCCATCAGTGCCAGTTTCTTCTCCAGGCCTCCCCATGACTTTGTCTCCCATTCCCATCACTTCCAGGCTCCTCTTCAGGGCTTGCCCTGGCTTTGTGTCCCTTCCCCATCACTGCCAGGTTCGTTCTGCAGGGTTCCTGTGGCTTTCCTCCCTTCCTCATCACTGCCGTGCCCTGTCCCCCTGGGCATGGGGAGCTCCTGTGGGAATCAGATGCGGTTTCAGACAGGGAGTGTCCCACCCCTGCAGTGAGTCTTCATCTGCCAGCCTGAGAGGAAGGCTGTCGAGCACACTCGGGTAATGGAGGTGACAGGCCAGGCTGTGCCCGCCGGCGTTTCACACAAGGATGGTGGGAAAAGGAGAGCCTGTCGCCCGCTTGCTTTTGCAACACATATAGGTTCAGGAGCCGCATGTGAGCTCCAGCCTGGGGGCAGTTTTTATTTCCACCAAAATGAGCTGGAGCGGTTTTGCTTTGTGTTTTGGCCTGTGGCCCATGCCTTGTGGAGCAGGTTCCCTTTTTGGAGGCAAGGAGACATTGTGCTTTTCAGGCAGCCGAGAGCCCCTTGCAGCATCTCTCAGAGGTGAGAATAAGCGATGCTCTAGGACCTGTGGTCCTAAGGAGCTTTTGGGAGCGGGAAGAGCGGGAGGCATGGTGATGGCAGAGGCTGGCAATGGAAGGAGCACACCTGACTGTCCCGTCTTTCCCTTCATACACGGAGCTTTCTCAGCCTGACACAGCCTCTTCTCTGCTTCTTCATCCCAGTGCCTCAGCACCACCCAGGAGCCATTCCTTCGCTCCCATCCCCTTTCCTTCTTTGGTGTTTACATTCTTCAGATACTTGCAGGCTGTTATCACCTCCCCTGTAACCCTTCTTCAGGCAGAGCAGGCAGCTGCCTCTCCTTAACCTGCTGTTGTAAGCCAGTCCTTCGAGACTTCACCTATGTCCCCTGCTGTTTGTGACCCCCTCCGGTGCCTCTACCTGGCCAGCTGTGGGGCTGAACATACAACTCTGGTGGGTACAGATGCAACCAGACAAAACTGCTTGTTACTGCTTCCCAAGCCAAAGCCTCACTATCTGCAGCCCTGAGCTGTGCTGGAGGGCCGTGCATTTTTCCAAGGATGCATCCTGCCGCATCCTTGCATCTCCGGATCTCTCCCAGCAGTTCCGCTTTCCTGGACATTTCCTCCTCCCACTGCCAGGCTATTTCCTCTGGAGGAATTCGGTTTGAACCTTGCTTTTTTCTCTAGCAGTATCCTGAGTTCTTTAATGCTGGATGAGGAAGCTGGATTTGGTTGTGAGGAGGAGGAGGAGGAGAAAAGTGGCTTTAAGCTCTTTCTGCATCAACTGGTGCCTTGTCCTATGGTACCGGCCCTTCTATTGCAAGAATAGTTCAAAGACAATTCCAAAGCTATGGCTTCACATCTGGAAAACAGAGCTCATGAGGAAAATAGGAGCCCTGTGCATTCACCTGCTTGGGAGAAGCCCTCAGGAATTTTCTGGCCCCAGCACTGCACTGGGGGTAGCAGTTTTCACAAGACTTTGTGCCAGCAGCATACATCCCATTAATGTTCATTATTTTGGCACCTAATGCTTTAGGATTGTAAATCATCAATAAGACAAGACCCATCTGATCCGTACAACAACCCCAGCCAGAAGTCCTGTCATTCCCTCTCTCCCTATATTGTCTTTCCGCCTCCATGGAGCCTGCCTGGCTCTTCTGCCGAGTGCACGTGCATCCTGGGAGTGGGGGAGGTTGCGCTTTGACGTTTCGCCTCCTTTCCTTCCCTCCCGCCGCTCCCAGTTTGGAGCCGGAGCTGAAGTCACTGGATTGGAAGGGATAACGGGAAAAAGGGTGGAGCTGCTGCCATGGAGAAAGAATTAATTTTTGGGGCACTTTTTCAAGGCAGCAGCAGGGCTGGTGGGATGTCCATGTCTGTAGGGCTGGGTATGTATGTGTCTCCCTTGTTTCCCAGCCACTGGAAGTACCTCAGCAGGAGATAAATTGTGGAGTCCCCTGTTGCCCTTTCACTATGGTTTCCCTCCCTTCCCAAGCAGCTTGGAGCCACAGTCGGATGCTTCTGGCCAGAACTGAAGCTGTAGCAGCCGGTGACCCTCCCCTTGGCGGGAGTCCCCGTGCCTGCTTCAGCCAATAGCTGGAGCGCCAGGATGGGCCAGCACGTCCTCAGCTCTTGCTGCCCCATAACCTTGGGTGTAACCCAAGAGCAGGAGCTCGGGGAGATGAAAGCAGGAGAAGGCTCAGCCTGGCTAGGCAGCCAGAGAACTGGGCTTGCTGGGCAGCTGTGGCCAGCTGCTGGGCTCATTTCAGGGGTGTGGAGTTGCTGTTGGCTTGCTGAGCTGCCACTTCTCACCAGCTTGGTCTCAGGTGGTGGTCGTGGCATATGGGAACATCTGGTGGCTTCCCTGGGGCTGACAGCTCTGGTGTAGACTGCTGGGAGGTCCAGCTCTGGCACCATCACCTCTCCGGTACCATCCCTGCCTGGTTTAGCTGCAGAAGAAAGGGCAGATAAGCAAATTCTGGCTTCCCGAGGAGAAGAGGCGTTGGGCTGAACTGTTCAGTGGTGCAACTTCTGGGCTGGGAGGAGGACCAGCTCAAGCCTGTTTGGCTGAGTGCAAAGCCAGAGACAGTGGTTTTGCTGAGTCAGCTCTCCTTGGGAAGGAGATAAACTGGTTGGGATGCTGCACAGGTGCCATGAGGTTAGGAGGAGGTGGGGAGCGGGGGGAAATTTCTTTCTAGCACAGAGTGAAACTCTGTTCATCCTCACCTTTCGGTAGCTGTGGCCGAGGCTGGAGAGAGGGCAAGCTCTGCAGTGGGAGGGAGCTTAAAGAGCTGGGTAAGAGAGGATACCCCAGCATCTCAGAGAAGATTAAGTCTTGGAGAGGGTTGAGTCTCTGAGAGGATCAAGAGCTGGTTGTGAGTGATTTTACCTCTACCCTGGGGCACATCATTTAAAGGCAACGTGTTTTCACAGCTGTTGAATTGCCTCCGGTGCATTTGTGGTGAGGGCTATTTTGTAGAGAGCTGCTCACATCTGTAATAAATGATCGGCGATGAAGTTACTGGAGGGACAGATGGCCAGATTTTGGACAGGGCGTGCCTGGTTCTTTGCAACTTTGCCTCTGTCTCCGAGCCAAGCCTCATTGGTGGCAGTGCAGCATTCCCTCTGCCTGCTTTCCTTGCCCCTGCCTCCCCCTCTCTGAATAAATACCTTCAAGGCACCTTGTGGAAACCTCCCTGCTGCATATTTTCCTTTAACTTTTTTTTTTTAAAACCTCTTTCCTTATCTCCCACGTCCTCTTACAGGAATGACTGCCTGCTGCTGAGAGCTAAATCCAGTCCTCCTTCGCCATCAGGTCCTACACACCCATAAGTTTCCTAAAAGCAATGCCAGGCTATTCTCACTTGTTGTACTGCTGCTGGAGACTTGCCTTCCACCCCTGGCATGAAAAGCCCTTTTGTGGGTGCTTCCCAGACAATAATCCTCTGTTTTGTCCTTTCCTCTCCAGCCAGATCTTCTCAATTTCAAGAAGGGATGGATGTCCATCCTGGATGAGCCAGGAGAGGTAAGCCTGAGGCAGGGGTCTCCTCCCAGCCCCTGCCTTTTCCCCTAGGCTTTGCTGCTAGAGGTCCCTCAGTGTTTACCTTCTCCCTCATTCATTGAGGTTGCTCCCACTGGGAAAGACAGCGGGAAGCCTTTATTGGAGGTGGCTCACTTTGTGTGTGGGCATGGAGGTTCACCCAGCATCCCTCTCCCAGCTTGAGGGGTGCGAGGGGGAACTGGAAGGGACATGGAGGAGGGGAAAGAGAAGACTGAGAGGTTGCAGTGCAGAGCGTCCCTCCCTGTTCCTATGCTTCCCCTGGTAACTGCCTATCCATTTCCCTCCTGTCTTTTCCCTTCCCTCCCCCTGTCCGATCCGCCTGCAGTGGAAGAAGCATTGGTTTGTGCTGACTGACTCGAGCCTGAGGTATTACCGAGACTCGAACGCGGAGGAGGTAAGCACGGCCAGCCTTTCTCCAGCCCTCTCTTCCTTCCCAGCCAGGGGAGGAAGTAGCATGGCCCTGGCATAACCAGCGTGCTCCCGGGAGAAGCAGCAACATCCTCTTCTCCGGAAACGTGCCAGAGGTGGCAAGCTGCTCTTTGTAAAGGGGTCGTGGAGAGGATGGGTATCTGAAAGCAAGCTGGCAAAGCCGGGGGGGTCTGTCAGTGGTGGGAGGGAAAGAGAAGGGCTGGTCCTGTGGCTGGGCATCTCTTGACGTTCTCCATCCATGCTACTGGCTGCACCTCGGATTAAAAGAGGCCACTCTGGGCCAGGGAGGTGAGACTGTCTCCTGGAGAGCTGTGGGGTGAAGGCAGAGGCAGCCTGTGCTTCGCTTTGGGTGCCGGCAGGTGCCAGGTTTTTTTTTAAAGTTGGGATTGCACTGATGTCCTCGCGGGTGGTTGTGCTTGCAGGCTGATGACCTCGATGGAGAAATCGACCTCTGCTCCTGCACGGATGTGACGGAATTTGCGGTGCAGCGCAACTATGGCTTCCAGATCCATGTGAGTGTCTGGCACCCTGTGGACACAGAGCAGTGGCACCGAGGACACGGGGTGGGGATACGTGCTCCCTCCCTGTGCTGAGATGTTGAAAGGGAAGCTGTGCAAACCTTGCACTGGGATGGTGGCCCAGCAGAGCTGGTTGGTGACACGTGGGTGGCAGTGCTCAGGGACACGAGCCCACAAAGGAAGGAGGAGGAGGAGGCTTTTCAGGGCTGGCTGAAGGCCGTGCTGGAGGCAGCCCAGGAGCCAAGCTAAGTGCCAGGAGTGTTTACTTGGCCAAGGCAGCTTCCCTGGAGCAGCGGGGAGGGAGTGGTGAGCACAGTAGATCTCCACGTAGCCTGGCTGATCATGCTCTGAGTGACAACCTGTACCCTGCATCTGGCCCCAGTACAATGCTCTTCTTGGCTACTTGCTGTAGCAGTGGAGGATGGCTGCTGAGGCAGCACAAAACCCAGTGGGTGTGCAGGGCTGAACACTTTGTGGTCTGGGTTTCCCTTCTCACATCAGCACTGGTGCTCAGCTCCCAGCACCTGCACAACTGGATGGCACCAGATCACGTTTGGCCAGAAATCTGTCAGAGTTTCTTTTGCCATTGCTTGGAGATGGTCTCAAAGGGGATGTGTAATGGGGGCCTCCACTCCCAACCCTCCACCTGACCCAAAAGAGCACAGGAGACTTTGAGACAGCACGTGGTCTCTCTAGCGTTGTCCGCCACCCGTGTGAGCAGGTGCCCACGCGTTTCAGGGAGCGAGTGGGAGCTGCCTGCACCTCTGCCAGGCACTGAGGGAGCCTCCATTGCCTCTGTTGCAGACGAAGGATGCTGTCTTCACCCTGTCAGCAATGACCTCGGGCATCCGGCGCAACTGGATCGAGGCCCTGAGGAAGAATGTGCGCCCGGTCAGCGCTCCGGATGTCACCAAGTAAGAGCTACCCTCACTGCCCCCCTCCCCTAGCAGGCAGGGACCAGGAAGGTCCCTCTGGAAATCCAGCCACTCAGGGATCAGCCCTGCCTGCCCAGCAGTCCCTCTCCCCTCCTCTCCTCCTGAACAAGGCCTGGAGACACCAACCAGCAGAAGGGTTGAGAGCCTGATGGCTCCTGCTCTCGCATTCACCATGTTCATTTAGCTCAGTTTTGCTGCTGATGTAGCCAGAACTGGGGATGAATCCTTCCCACCCCACGGAGGACCTGTTTTCCTGAGAGATGGGATGTTACAGGCCCAGCTCTGCACTTGGTGTGGGGTTTTGTAAGGCTGGGCTGAGCGAGGGCTGGGACTTGCTGATGCCTCTGTTGGCATCCTTTGCCATGCGGTGCCTCTCCTTCACCAGCCACCACTCTGCTTTCAGGCTCTCCGACTGCGATAAGGAGAACTCCTTCCATAACTGTGTCCCCCAGAAGGCCTCAGTCCGGACGGAAGAGCAGCAGCGACCAGGCTCGGGCTCTGAGGGGAACTTGAAGGGCAGTAACTGGAAGGCAGATGGGCAGCGCCATGCCTTTGATTACGTGGAGCTGTCTCCCTTGCCACAGGACCCTGGGAATCAAGGGTCCCCACAGAGGACAAGAGGGAGCTTGAGAATCTCCGATCGAATTCCCAAGCATGAGGATCTGGAGCGGGATCTGGCCGTCCGTTCGGAGGAGAGGCGGAAATGGTTTGAGAGCCCCGACGGCAGGGTCCCAAATAGCGATGGCCTGGCAGGGGACTCTTCCCGCAAGGCACGGGATCAGGAGCTCCCCACTCCCCCACTTTCAGAGGAGCAGCGAGTTCGGCTGAATGAGGAGATAGAGAAGAAGTGGCTGGAGCTGGAACGCCTGCCCTTGAATGACACGCGGCGGGTGCCCTTGGCAGCCCTGCTGAACCAGAGCAAGGGGGGCCACGGAGAAACCAATGAGGCACTGAAAAAGGAGGTAAGAGCATCCCTCCTCTCTGAAACTCAGATTCTCATGACCCCTTAGCATGGTCCCTGGCTTCAGGAAGCTCTACAGAAGAGCAAGGCAGAGGTACAGGGAGATAATAATTCTTTGTGTCTCCATTTGACACCTCTTGAGTACACAGGAGCTTTTGCAACTAGGTAGTATGAGGCCAGAGACCTGCTCTCACATGCCTGGAGAGGTTCCACAAGCCACATTTTGGTCCACCATAAGCTGGTGGCACTGCTCGCGTGGAGTCTGTGTTTCCCAGGAGTACATCTCTTCTCTGGCAGTCCCTAAGCCTGCAAGTTCTTCACCTGCCAGCCTGTGAAAGGAGCCACATTTGTCTGTCATCCCAGCTATGCAACAGTGGTTTTCTCCAGCCCAGATCCACCTCTGGAAGTTGGGGTGTCTCCTTCGCTCCCCTAGCTTACCAGATCGGGTTGACTACTGATTTGGTCCCTTGGCAGGCTGCCATTCCCATGGGAAGCAGACATCTCTGTTGGCTGTGCATGGTCTACCCCATCCCTAAGCCTTGGTTGGTCCATGACAGTTTTCAACCCTTGGCAGAGCATCTTTCTCTCCTCCCTGACACAGATCCAGTCACTGAGGGCGCAGCTTGAATCCTGCCGGGCCCAGAATGAAAGCCTTCAGGAGGTGGTGAAATCCCAGGGAGGTGGCCACGTGCCCCGGGGGTACATCTCACAGGTGAGTGGGGCACCGGACATGGGACACTGGGGTCACTCCCAGCCCTGAACTGGGAAATGCCAGGACCTTGCTCATTGCTGAGCAGGTATCGCTAATCATTGGGTTGCTATGGTGACCCTCACTGGGCCTGCTTGTAATCAATGTTAATTACATAAAGGCTGGTGCATGTTGCCTGGCCTTAAAGGGGCCAGAGTATAAACAGGGAGGAGGAGAGTTAGGGGAGAGGTGCAGGAGCTGCCCCCTGCATTGTGCTTGGGCATGATGCTGGCCTGGGTCAGCACCTTTCTGCCGAGCTGCCCGCATGTTCCCCAGCAGTTTGCCACATGCGGTTCCTGCTAACACGAGCTTCCAAATTCCTCATTAAAAGGAAACCATCAGGCCCTAGGGAGCTCCTGGCCCTGCCAGAGCCACTCGAGCCCTGAAGGTCACTTTCACGGCACAGCTTGTTCATTTGCTGGGAGGCACATGGGAAAGTTGTAAAGCAGAGTTCGCTCAGGCTTCAGCCTCTCACTTCATTTATTTATCTACCCTGCCACAGACTCATCCAAAGCAAGCAAGGTCACATCCCGCAGGGATTTCCTGGGGGGAGGCTGCCGTTCCACCATGTTGTGTGGATTTCAGGATGTGCCATATGTGTTGAAAGATACTGGGAAGGAAGAGGGAGTGGAATTGGGGCTGGTGAAGCCCATTGCAGCAGTTTGGCTGTACTGAGCCCAGAGAAAGAAGCTCACGAGTCCTGTAGCACCCAGCTCAGCTGGTTACCAGTTGCTCTATCATCTTGATTTAATATTTGCGGCTCACAGACCCCTTTATGGTCAAAAAAAAGCAAAAGGAGCGGGGAAGAGTGGCACCTTATCTTCCTAATAACTTGGCTCAAAAGGGCAGCATTTCACATCCGAGGCTAAACTTGGCCTTTCCCCAAAGGGCTCGTTCTTTCTCAGTCTGCTGAGGCTCCCAGCCAGCCCGTGGGCAGATCACAAGTTGATCCCTTGCCTTTTCGTCTGCTTTGGTTGATCTGTGAAGCTTCACAGCTTCCCCATCTCAGTAAGGAGGAGGAGCCAGCAAGAACTTGCATTCCCCCAGCATGTTGCAGACCTTTTATATCAGCCTTTGCCTTAGTACCAGGGGAAGGAATGGGATTACCAGGGACTGTTGAAGGACACAGTGGCTTCTTGGCTCTTTGCTGACATCTTAAAAACCTTGGCTTTTTAAAATAATACTCTGGCACAGTTTGGTGGTAACAAGTCCTTTCCAAGGAGCTTGGGGTGGTGCTGTCAGGACCTGCAGGGAGAGTGGAGGCGTAGCTCCGAGGTGGGAAGTGCTTGCTTTGCTGTAACACCAGTTAACCACGGTGCCTGGTGTTGAAAGAGCTGTCCCCT
Organism: Dromococcyx pavoninus; assembly: GCA_033558185.1. Taxonomy (NCBI): domain Eukaryota; kingdom Metazoa; phylum Chordata; class Aves; order Cuculiformes; family Neomorphidae; genus Dromococcyx; species Dromococcyx pavoninus. Next base: position 15,066 of record JAUMJL010000513.1, on the reverse strand, counting down.
TGGCCTCAGGGCCAGCAGAAAGGAGGTCGAGCTGTGTGAGGAGGATCTCTGACCATTAGGCTTTGGGGAGAGCTCTTTGGCAGCCTCTGTCTGACCGCAGGGTGTCACTTTTCAGGAGAAGAGGCTCAGTTTTCATTGATTCCAGGGGAAGTTTCTTCATTTAAAAGGCAGATCTCAAGATGTGGTTCCCACTGTTGATCTCCAGCCAGGCAGTGCAGGCTGGTGGAGGAGTCTGGGCTGGGGTGCCAGACACATTATTTCCAGCTCTTGGCCAAGAGAAATGTTGTTGTCTTGCTGCTTTAGTTTCAAGAAGAGTAGGAGGAACATTTCCAAAGCATGTGGGGCTTGCAAGATGTGTGGCCCTGTCAGATGGTTGTGTTCTGTGGTAAAAGTGCTGCCTCACTTTCCCAGGATGGTCTTTTCCTTCTCAAGTGGTCTTGCTTCTCTCAAAATGGCCCAGGATTCGGGTGAGGTTTGCAAAGCCAAACATCAGCCCAGCCAGGTGCTTGTCATGTCCTGAGCCCCTGCATGCCTAGGACCTTTGAGTCCCTCACTCCTCCTTTTCTTGGCATGGCAGGAGGCCTGTGAGCGCAGCCTGGCTGAGATGGAGTTGTCCCACCAGCAAGTGATGGATGAGCTCCAGAGGCATCACCAGCGGGAGCTGGAGCGGCTGCGGCATGAAAAGGAGCGGCTCCTGGCAGAGGAGGCTGCGGCAACAGCAGCAGGTAAGAGTGGACACCAAGCCATGCCCTCGCTTGAGTGAGTCCCTCTCACCTCTCCCAAGTGTCTCCTGAGAGAAACAGTCATCCCAGTCTTCTGGAGCCACATTGCTGGCCCTACTGAGAGGCTGATGCTCAGCACCTTGTTGTAGGCACTGGCAGAGATGGCAGGGAGGTCCCACGCTGCCTTGTGTTAATCTTCTTAGCAGCACTTGTTGCATCAGGGTGATCCTGAGGTGTGGAGAAGGTGGAGCATGCCCCAAAGGCAGAAGGGATGGAGGGGAAACCTGCAAAGACAAGTCTGGGAGCCTGCAGCGCCAAGTTTAACAGGTTCCCTGGCTAGGTTTCCCCGAGATAATGCCAGGCAGTCTGATCTCCCATGTCCCATTGTCCCCCTCCACAGCCATCGAGGCACTGAAGAAAGCCCACCGGGAGGAGATGAATAAGGAGCTGGGCAGGACACGAAGCTTCCAGCAGAGCAGCTCGATCTCAGATGCCCTCCAGAAGCAGCACCAGTAAGAAACCACCTGTCCTGCTCTCCTTGCCTGATGCTGCCACCCTGTGCTGGTGTCTGCACCCCATCTGCAGCCGTGACCTCCAGCTGTCCCCCCTGCCACCTCCCCAGGGCCAGTGGGTGCCCAGCAGTGACTGCCAGGGCTGCTGGAGCTGTAGGGCAGAGGGGTTTTTCCCCACTTGGCGATTTTCCTTATAGCACCTCCCTTTTCCCTATAGCTTCTTCCCTCATTTTCTTTACAGAAAGCTCCTCCACTTCTCCTGCATGGCTTAAAGCTCCTAGAAGCTTTAAGAAGCTTTAAGAAGCACCAAGCTTATGTGCAGGAGGGTGGGAACTGAAGCCTTGGTCCACAGGGGACATTATTCTGTGCCAATGACTGATGTGGGCAGAGGCTGCCTGTGGCAAGGTGGAGAAGGTGATGCTGGTGGCCAGAGTTGTGAGACAGCCATGAGCTTGTGTCTCTTTGGCAGGTTGGACGTGGATTCCTTGAAGCGGGAGCTGCAGGTGCTTTCTGAGCAGTATTCCCAAAAGTGCCTGGAAATCGGGGAGCTCACCCAGAAGGCAGAGGAGCGGGAGCTGACGCTGCAGCGCTGCCAACAGGAGGGGAAGGAGCTCCTCCGGAAAAATCAGGCAAGAGGGGGGCTTTCCCTGCCAGCACAGACCATGGAGCACATTCCTTCCTTGCACAGCACATTCCTTCTGTTAAAACTCCCCTATTTGTCCATATTTCTTCCCTTCTAAGTTTTTATCATCAGAAAGAAAACTATTTAAGAGTTAGAGGCTTTAGATGGGCCTGCCTTAACTGTAGTGTTAAATACAGAAGATGTATTAGGATCATAGAATGGTTTGAGTTAGAAGAGACTTTAAAGATTATCCAGTTCCATCCCCCCTGCCATGGGCAGGGACAATTTCCACTGGATCAGGTTGCTCATAGCCTCATCCCACGTGGTTTTGAACACCTCCAGGGATGGGGCATCCACGATTACTCTCAGTAACCTGTGCCAGGGCCTCACCACCCTCACAGTAACAAATTTCTTCCTAATATCTAATCTAAATCTCCCCTATTTCAGCTTAAAATTGTTATCCCTCATCCTACCCCTGCACTCCCTGATAAAGAGCCCCTCCCCAGCTTTCAGGTAGCCCCCTTTTAAGTACTGGAAGGCTGCTATAAGGTCTTCCCAGAGCCTTCTTTTCTGTAGGCTGAACAAGCCCAACTCTCTCAGCCTGGATTCTTTGCTGCTGGCGTGAAGATTGAGGGGTCAGGACAGCAGAAAGACCTGTGCCATAGCTACCCTGACATCTTTTGGTTTTGCCCACAGGAGCTGCAGACTCGCCTCACAGATGAGATCGGGAAGCTGCGCAGCTTTATTTCTTCACGGAGTTCTGGGGACCGCTCTTCACACAACAACGAGCAGAGCTCCTGTGAGCTGGAGGTACAGTGGTGCCCCCAGGCTGCTCCACTGTCTCCATCCCCACCCCTTGCCAGGGTCTCCTCCTTGTGACAGTTTTGGGAGTGGGTGGGAGCGCGTTGCCGGATGGAGCAGCAGAGCTGGTGCAGGAAGGAGGTGCGCAAGCTTCCCCTCTGCTGCTCTCCTGGGGTGTTCAAGCTGCTTCCTGCCCCAGCCCTCCTGGCCCTTCCTTCCTTTTTCACCACCGCACTTGCGCCGCAGCCTGCTGGCATTTCCAAGGCAGTGGCTCTTGAGTCACCTCTGGTTCCTCTTCCCCCTTCCCCGGAACAGGTGCTGCTGCGGGTGAAGGAGAATGAGCTCCAGTACCTAAAGAAAGAGGTGCAATGCCTCCGGGAGGAGCTGCAGATGGTGCAAAAGGTTGGTGTTTTCTGTGACCCATTGGGAAAGCAGCAGGAGAGGGAGGGAGGGGAGTCCCTTGGGATGCATTGTCAGCAGGGTTTGGATGAGTTTGATGGGATGCTCAGGCCAAACCCCCTTTGTCCCTTGTGCTCCTCATTCTTGCTCGCTCCCAAGCACGTTGCAGCCACGTGCTCCGAACAGCACAGGCTGGTGTAGACTTACCTTGTACAAGGGATTTTGCTGTTGCTTTGCCCAGATGTATGTGCATATGAGAGGAGACAAGCCAGGAGCTGTTCTTTTTTTTCCAGGTTTGAAACCCAAGTGAAGCCTGCCTGGCACTGTGTTTCACCAGCTGCCTTCTCTGTCCCCTAGTTGTCACCTTGTTGGGTAGATGTGTTTCCATGGGCACCGTTCCTGGGTGTGCTGCTCCCTCCACTGGCAGCAACTCCTTCAGAGGGATTTGAAAAAAACAGCCCAAGGGGAACCTGAAAGCATTTTTGAGAGTCTGTGATGCTCCAGGAATTTATAACTTTCTGGCTTAAGCGTTTTGCTGCATAAGTGGCCCAGTACCAGCCCTTGCAGCGTCCTGTGTCTCTGTTTTATTTCCCATGCACCTGGCCTAAACCCACATGAGCCATGGTAAAGCCCATATCACCTCCTCAATCCGATGCTGCAGATCCCTTCTGCTGCGGGACCAACAACTCTTGCCTTCCTCTCTGGCTTGGGGTTTGTGAAGCGCCTCCTCCATGCTCTTCTAAATGGTTTCTATGTGGCCTGGATTGGAATGGGCTTCAAATACAGGGCTGGCGTTCCCCTTCTCACCTGCTGTCCCTTCTCCTGCTTGGGTTGTCCTTACCAACAGCCCTAAAACCTGTTGATCTCTCCTCTGGCAGGATAAGAGATTTGCCTCAGGGAAATACCAGGATGTCTACGCCGAGCTGAATCACATTAAGGTGCGCTCAGAGCGGGAGATCGAGCAGCTGAAGGAGCACCTGCGCCTGGCCATGGCAGCTCTGCAGGAGAAGGAGTCGCTGTGCAACAGCATCGGCGAGTAACGGTGAGCACTGGAGGGTGAACAGTGACATCCTCTGCAGGTGCAGGTTGCTGAGAGTGGCTTCTGTGCTTTGACAGGGGGATGGAAGCTGCTGGTTCCTCCTACTCCACTTGGTGATGGAACTTATATTTAAACTCTCTCTTCTTTGCATCTTGCATCCTCTCGTCCCGCAACTCTTGGGACAATGGTGTTCCTGAACTTCTCCCAAGGTCCCCAGCCCCCTTCTTGCCATGCTGCTCTTGATGCTTCTGTAGCCGAGCACTGCTCAACCAGGTTGGAAGTGGAAGGTGACCACATGCTGGCCTTCACCCTGCAGCTTGGGTGACAGCATGGGGGCCATTGTGCACAACCTACATAGCTGATGCTTCTGCTGTGTTCTCCTTTGAAGTGGTTTCTCTATCACAATGCAGAAATGTGTCTGTATCAAAGCAGCCTTGACTAGACTCAGCCCTCCTTCCACGCTCGCCCACAGGACATTCCTGCCATGGCTGGGGAGGGAAGCAGGGTGAAGGGAGTGAGGGTGTTCCATTGTGCAGAGCACTTCTGCTTCTTGCTTGGATGCCGTGGCCATCAGGGTTGGAGTCACCCATCTCTGCCAGCACTTGATTGTGGGTGCCGATGGTGGCTGCCAAGATGAGTGGGTTTGTAGCAGGTCACCAGACAGCCATCTCCTGGGGCAGCAGAAGGGACAGCATTTCTGCACTCACTGGAGTCTTTCTAAACCATTTCTGTTTTTCTCTCTCTCCAGGTCTGCTTTTCGTTTGTTTATCTGTTCTTGTTTTGTATTCGCTCCTTTCCTCACTTGCGGGGAAGGGGAGGTTGAATCCCATCTGTTATTGCCTTGGCGAGGAATCCCACCCACCTCCAACCTCCTTGCTCCCCTCCCAAAGCTTTTTTGATGATCCCCCTTCGCCTGCGTACCTGAGCACATTGTTTGGACTGGCTCCTTACATGTACCTTCTTCAGGATTTTATATGTGAAAATTGTATTTTATAGAGGAATTTTTCCCCCAGGAAGAAGGGGAAGAAGAGGGGGAAATCTTTTATTACACCACCAGCTTTTTATAACCCTGAGGAGGATCTGGTTTTGCACCCCTCCCCAGTCCCATTGTTCCTGGCCACACTGCCACCTTTGACACATATTCCCTCCCTTATAAATGTCTCCACGGTCCCCCTGGAACGGACAGTGAGGACCACACTCTCCTCCCACCCCATACCACCCCCAGGGACCTGCGGAGAGGACACATAAGCCATAGGAGGGAGCTGCCGGGGCAGTCTGCTATGGACTTGCTTGCCTGGGACTTTTGAAAGAGGAGACCTTGGCAAGAGTCTGCATGATTGAGCTCTCTCCGTGACTGTCCTTTGGCTCCTTCAAGATCCCAAACTGGCAGGAGCCCAGAGCCACGGAGTCTCTTCTTTACAGTGAAGAGGAGCTGTGAGGCTGCTACTGCACCCACCAACCCCCTCCCCTTCTAAGGTGGCAGCTGCTGCTGCACTGCCGCACCCTTCAACTTTTAAATTAATAAAATTTTCCCCTTTCGCTGAGAAAAAATGTGTTTATCAAGGAGAATGTGTCCCTAACTCACTGTGGTGATGGTGAGAGGTCTTTTTTCCAGTTTCCTGTGTGATTTTGAGGCATCCTGATCTGTCACTTCCCTCCCTCTGGATTTAGGGAGGAAAAGCAGTGGAGGACTCACAGCCTGTGCCTGGAGAGTGAGAGCAGCCCTGCAGTGCCATTATCCAGCTGTCTGCTACACCTTTTGGTTTAGGGGGGAAATAATCTGCTTCGCCACACTGCTTCGAAAATCCCATGTGGACCTTCAGCCCAACAGAGGAAGAGCTGAGTCTGAGCTGTGTTAGAAAATCCAGGATTGGGGGAGGGGGGCAGGGGCAGCTGGCACTGCAAATTATTTTATAGATCCTAGGGGAGATCAGAGAGATGTCAAAGGATTTCCTTTGCCTGTTTTCGGGTGAAACATTGCTTTTTTTGGCAGGACCACCTGGGGTTGACAGCTCTCAACATGAGTTGTTGCTATACCAAGAGGTTGCTGTCAGTAATGGAGGAACCCTAATTGTGGTCTTGTGCCAAGGCTGGACGCACAATGATCTAAAAAGGGCAAGCAAAGGGATCAAGAAACACCTTGGAGGTGAAGAATGCATCAACTGGGATGCTGGAGAACTGCGAGACACAGGGATGGGAGCAGGGTGTAAGGACATGGTGGCAGCAGCAATGTAGGGGGGTTAAGGTAGCACACCTTTGCTCGACTTGCAATAACCTTGCTGCATTATTGAGTGGCCTCTGGGATGGAGGGGTGAAGGCAAATGCAGACCCAGTCTTCCATGGGCACAGCTGCAGCCACTGCTTTGTCTGGGTAAGGCAATCCGCTCTGTAAGTCTCCCAATTCTGGTAAAACTGGTTGCAGGCTTTTATCACGTGCCTGAGGCCCTTGGGCAACCCAGTGGATGGTGCAAGAGTCTGGATGCTGAGCTCAGCGGCTGGCTCCTCATTGCACCCGCGCAGAGCCAGGGCTCAGCCTCCAGCGAAGAAACCCTTCCACCCCTGCGGTGCCCAGGGTCCAGGCTTTTCCCTCTACCTCCCAGCAGGACCTGTCTGCTGCCCTCAAATTTAGGATGGGGCAAGCATTTTGCATGTTGGAGGCTGAGATGGGAAGGAAAGAGGGGATGGAGCAGCTCAGGGCAACTGCTTCCAGCCTGTAGGGCTTGGTCTTGCCATGGGGGCTTGGTAGAGAGCAAGAAAGGAGGGAAAAAAGTGGAGTTCAGAGCATGGTGTCATGGGCTGGGGGGTGTGTGCGTGGTTTTTTGGAAAAAACAACCAGTAAAACAAAAGTCGTACCTAACGCTGGGGAGGAAGGTCCCAAAAATGGGCCACTGGGGGCAAACAGAGGAGCGAGGGGTGAGCTGCAGACTGTTGGTGTGTACAGTGCTTGGTACGCTGCTCACCAACCCTTTCCCTGAGACCTTTGGTAACTTGTGTTTATTTGAGTTGGTTTGTTGGCATGATGGGGTTTTTTTGCCTTCCTGACCAAGGGCTGCTGTCCCCGATAACCGTGTCGCGTAAGCACGGGTAAAATGTGCAGGCACCCGACATGCAGTCAAGCTGCCCCTCCTCGCGGCTCTGCAGCTGCAGATCAGCTGCCAACTGGACAGGAGCATCCCACCATTCCCAGGGTGACAAGGGACTGCCACCTCCCAAACCGGCGCGGCATTAATCAGCCAGCCCCTGTCTCGCCTGCGGCGGAGTGATACGGTTGCCCCGTCATCTCCACATCACTATCTTCTGGGTGCAGGGGAGCTGGGTGGGGGGAAGGCTGAGAAAGGAGGTGAGTGAAATCCATGCAAGAAACAGGAGTGATGGCCGGAGGGAGGCCAGCTCTCTGCTGCACCTTGCAGAGCCAAAAATCTTCCCAAAGCAACGCTTGTGCCCCATCCCTTTGCTCACAGGCAACTTGTGGCTGCAAAAAATATCCCAGCTCCGAGCATGAGGAAGACTCAGAGCTCTATGGGACCTTGGCTGCATGAGAGCCAGCATTCCAGCTCGTTTAAGGAACCAGCCCTTAAAAAACACATCATAAATCCTTTAAAAAGGTGGTAATCAGTCCAGCAGCCAGAGGAAATGCCCCTTTGCCTTTTATTTACATCATTAAAGCCCACTTTGCTGTTAGCAGCAGCCTGGCTGAGCAGCTTCATGCCAGGATGACTGCAATGCATTGCACGCTGAGGGCTGAGGGCTGGAGCTCTGATAAGCACGGCTGGAAGATCAGCTAATTTCCCTGTTCTGCCACTAAACAGCACTGAAGTGCTTGGATCTGAGTGCCAGCGAGGCCAAATCCCACTGCTGGGCATTCTGAGCCTCTTTGAAAATGGAAATCAGGTAAAATAAAACGTTGTCCTTGGCATTAGTTGCCAGAAGTGCCCTGATGTGCTCAGATGCCAATGAACAGCTGTCCTGCCCCTACAAAAGAGGGGCTGTTGCCCAGTGGATCTGTAGCACGTACATGATGGACATGATTTCGTCATTTAAGATGAAATTGACAGCTAGAAGGCTATAAATTCCTATGGGGTCTGGTTGAATGCAGTACAGGGAGGAAGTGGAAGGTAAATGGGATTATGGAGAGGATTCCTCTGCCAGGCTCTGCCCTCTGGAGTTCATTGGAAGAGCAGTGTTTCCCAGTCTTTGCTGCCTAATGCCAGAAATGGGAAGCACAGGAGGTCTGCAGTGGTTGGGTACCTCTCCTTGAGGAGAAAAGGAGGTAACCCACCCCACCCTGGGCATAGTGGCAAGTTACTGTGGCCACAAATATAGGCATGAACCCAAGCTGGGCACAGGGGACTGGGAGGCCTGTGGCAATAATTTTTCCTTCTGGATGAGCTCCCCCCTTGCTACCTGTAGTGGAGTGCTGGTGGCACTGGACTCCACTTCCCAGAGGCTGTGGGCCTTGCATGGCCCTGCAGCATCTGCATCCTGCTTCCAGCCCCAGCATCCCACCAGGGGCTGGAAAACCCCTCTTGAACCCAGCGTGTGCAAGGATGCATCGGTGTAGCCCTGCAGAGTTCAAGGGGTGTTTTCCAGTATAAAGCAGGACACTTAAAAGTTTACCTTGACTAGGATCCACACCCATGTCCAAGGCCATCAAGCAACCCAATGAACTATGACCACCCATACACCTTCCCTTCACTGAGTTGCTTGAGAGCACAGGGTCATCACCTTGTTTTGACAGGCTAAAAATTAGGGAGCTAGTCTGGATGAAAGGGTCGGAACTCCACAATGAGGGAGAGGGTGTTTGCCCACTGGTAGCAGCACCCATCGGAGGAGGATGAGCAGCCCTAGTCAGCTACAGGAGCTGCCCAGGTGACCGGCTGAGATTACACCCTTAAGTTTCAGCTGGGTAAAGTTAGGTAAAGCATCAGCCCTCCTCCCTCCCTGCCTCCCCCCACATCTTGCCTCCCTGTCACTGCGCTGCCTTGATAATGGTTGCCTGGGTTTCAAGGCTGGAGGCTCTGCGGTGGGCCTGTGGCACTGTGCCAACCCTGGGGGCTCGGGGACAATGCTTACACCCTCCCTCCTTGTCTCCTCTCAGTCTGGCATACAACGAGACACTTCTGACCGTTAAAAACTTGGATATGAATAAAAGCAGATGTTGCCTTATCTGCACACACCTGGGTGTTGCCTGTGTGCAGGCAGCCAGTGATGGTGGCTTATTCCTGGCTAGGAAAAACGAGACGTCCTTTGGATGGTTAAAGTGTTGTACAGAGGCCACCAGCACTCACCATCCGTGCACTCCATATGGGATGGAAAGCCATGCATTTGTTAGGTCTTAATCAAAACAAACCCCACATCACAGGGGAGGTGAGAGGGTAGTTATTCTATTCTTATTCTATAAGATCTTTTCGCTCAAGTGGTTTGCAGGTGCTCTGAACCTTTCCTGCTCTCCAAATCAAGTGGGGGACATGAAAGAGTGGTTCCGGGGAGGAAGGCACAAAGGGATGCCCATAATGGGATGTGTTCCTGCTCCTGCTGGGGGCCAAGTGCCTCCTACCAGGGCAGGGGTATGCTGCACCCTCACATAGTATGTATGTGTGTCAGGGAGAGGGCATTGAATGTTTCTGGACCAGGTTGCCCAAGAAGTCATGGATGCTCCATCCCTGGAGGTGTTCAAGGCCAGGTTGGATGAACCTTTGAGCACCCTGATCCAGTGGGAAGGGGGGTTGGAAGCGGATAGGCTTTAAGGTCCCTTCCAACCCAAACCATTCTATGATTCTATGATTCCATTTCTATTTCTATTTCCATTTCTATTTCTATTTCTATTTTTTATCTTTCTTCTGTCTATTATTTCTGTATTTGTACTTATTTTTATTTATTTTTGTATATCTATATCTATTTTCATGTGTACTTCTGTGTACCTCTGGTCGGTGCTGTTCATGTCCCCAGGCATTGAGGGCTCATGGAGGTTACAGGAAGGTGCTCTCTGTGTATTTTAATGCCCTGCTGAAGCACCAGGGTTCACCTCCAAGAGCTGCACAGCGCATTGGTGGGCACCAGGCAGCTGTGCCCACATGTTTGTAAGAAATAAGGGGGAAACATCATCTAAATCCTATAGACAAGAAGCTGATAGTGGCTACATTTAATCACCTGGGAACAGCCGACCGCTCGCCCAGTTGCCAAAGGGTGGATGATTGCCCCTGTTTTATCCCCCTGCTCTGTCCCCTCACAACAAGTTGCATGTGTCTCCAAAAAGCAGACAGCCTGTTGTGACCCCTACCACACATGCGAAAGGGCTGAGCTGGTATCCCCAAAGCACCTGGTGGGGAGCAAGGCGGGGAGGGAAGGAGGGCAGAGGCACTCAGCTGTGGGGAGGTGCTGCTGCTGAACCTATCTTGAGCCCAGTGCTCCCCTTTTCTCCTTGGTGTCCCCTCCAGTGTCTCTCCTTGTCCTCTTGATGCCCTCCCCAGTGTTCTTTCTTGTTCCCTGATGTTTCTCCTTGTGTCCCCCTCAAATGTCCCTCCTAGACCCCCAGCATCCCACCTAAGTGTCCTTTCATGTGTCTTGATATTGCTCTGAGTGTCCCTGCCATGTCCCTTACTGTCTCCAGTGTCCCTAAGCTCTTCCCAGTGTCCTTCCATGTTGCTTGTGTCCTTGTCTCCACCTAGTGTCCCTCCAAGTGCCCCTCCTTGTCTCCTCCATGCCCTCCCAATGTTTCTCCTCCCCACTCAGTGTCTCCCCAAATGCTCTGCCTTGTCCTGCTGTTGTCCCCATAGTGTCCTTCCTTGTTCCTACCCACTACCCCCAAAATGCTCCTCCTTGTCCCCTAGTGTCCCCATATAGTGCCCACCTAAGTGCTTGTCCTTGTCCCCCAGTGACTCCCCGGTGTCCTTCCTTGTTCCCACCCAGTGCCCCAAGTGCTCCTCCTTGTTCCCTCCGTGTCCCTCCTTGTCCCCACCTTGTGTACCCACAGTGACCATCTTTGTTGCCACCCGGTATCACCCCAGTGTTCCTCTTTACCCCCAGTGACCCCCGCAGTGTTCCCTCAAGTACTCCTTCTTGTCACTCAGTATCTCTCCTTGTCCCCACCCAGTGCCCCTCACAGTGCCCCTCCTTGTTGTACTATGGTACCCCCCAGTGTCCCTCCAAGTTCTTCTCCTTGTTCTCCAGTGACCCCCTCAGTGTCCCTCCCCAAAATGCTCCTTCTTTTCCCCCCAGTGTCCCTCCTTGTCTCCACCCCATATCACCAAAGTGTCCCTCCCAGTGTCCCCCAGGTGTTCCTTCTTGTCCCTCAATGTCCCTACTTGTCCCCACTCAATGCCCTCCTTGTCCTGCTGTTGTTCCCCACAGTGTCCCTCCAAGTTCTCCTTGTCCTCCAGTGACGCCCTTAGCATTCCCCAAATGCTCCTTCTTGTCCACAGAGTCCCTCCTTGCACCCACCCTGTATCCCCTCAGTGTCCCTCTTTGTCCCTCCAAGTGCTCCTCCTTGTCCCCACCCAGTGCCTCCCGCAGTGTCCCTCCTTGTCCCACTGTTGTCCCTCGCAGTGTCGTTCCAAGTTCTCCTCTTTGTTCTCCAGTGGCACCCCTTGTGTTCCCCTCGTGTCCCTCCTTGTCCTCACGCAGTGCTCATCCTGCATCCCTCCAGTGACTCCCCCAGTGTCCCCCCAGGTGCTCTTCCTTGTCCCCGGCCAGAGCCCCCCCCAGTGTCCCTCCCTGACCCTCTGCCGCCCCCCGCCATGTTCCTCCCCGCCCCCTGGTGTCCCTCCCTGTCCCGGCCCGGGTCGCGGCAGGAGACACTCGGGGACACTCGAGGACGCTCGGGGCGGTGGCGCAGTCCTCCCCGCGGTCCGCACCGCGCCTTTAAAAGCCCGGGATCCGCGGGCGCGGCCTCAGAGGCAGCAGCGGCGGCACTGGTAGCAGCAGCACCAGCTCCAGCTTCACGGGCGCTTCGTTCCCCATCACGCCTTGGGGCGGGGATCCCGGGCCGGGGACTCCAGGTTTCCCACCTTGAAGGGCAAAGCTGGGGAGAAGCACCAACCATGACTGAGAGCCCAGCTCCAGCTCCATTTTCGCCTGCCAAACACAAGAGGGTCCGGGTGGCACGGCGACCAGCGTCCCATCCCACCTACTCAGACATGATCACAGCAGCGATCCGGGCTGAGAAGAGCCGGAGCGGTTCCTCACGCCAGTCCATCCAGAAGTATGTGAAGAGCCACTACAAGGTGGGCCAGCACGCTGATGTCCAGATCAAGCTTGCCATCCGGCGCCTGCTTGCCTCCGGCATCCTCAAGCAGACCAAAGGGGTTGGCGCATCCGGCTCTTTCCGCCTGGCCAAGGCAGACAAGGTGAAGAAATCCCCGGCCAGGAAGAAGAAGAAGGTAGCCAGGAAATCCACATCGCTCCGGAAAGTGGCAAGGCCAAGGAAAGCCAAGTCACTATCAAGGAAGCCCAAATCTGCTGCCAGGAAAGCCAGGAAGAAGTCGAGGACCAGCCCAAAGAAAGCCAAGAAGCCAAAGACTGTTAAGGCCAAGTCGCTGAAGGCATCCAAGCCCAAGAAGGCAAAGCGGTCGAAACCCAAAGCCAAATCCAGCGCCCGGAAATCACCCAAGAAGAAGTGAGAAGTCAAGAGGCGTTTCGGTGCTCTCCCTGTTGTTTTCTGTAAATAGCTTTTGCCTTCATTTTTACCCTTTTCTTTGGTGTTTTATAAAGAATTGATCTATTTTTGTCTGCTAAAACAAGGCAGTTCATGAAAGAAAAAAGGAACATCTCTGGTATGGAGAGTTCCAGTTTTTAAGTTTCTGGTCTGGGTTTTTATTTTGTCTTCTCATAAATTTCTTGTGTGTGTGTCTTGTTTTTTTTTTTTTTTAACTCTGGGCTGCTTGATGTGTGTGGGGAGTGATGGTGACTCCATGTGTCTGTTGAGGCTATAGAGAATGACAATTCCTGATCCTGCCCCAACTCCTGGGCAGTTGTATGTTGGCTGGGGCCAGACAAAGGCTTTGCCTGTGTTGGAGGGGAAGCAGGAATGTACGGATGCAAGAGATACAGCCTTCATGGGTGTAGGGAAAGGGACTATCTGCTCCCTCCTCTACCGTCCTGGCTTCCAACCGTGGCTCCAAGGCAAGGTGTGCCTGGCTTCTGTGTGCTGGAGATAACAGCCCGGCGTGGTGGGCGATGGGGCTGCCTGCCTGTGGGAGATGTGGTGGCACGGCTGGGTGGTGGCAGGGACTCTTTGGGGAGAGACAGGATGGAGAAAGCAGAGTGGGGCCATGGTCTGTCCATGTTTGCTATCAAGGAGCTGGAGGTGTCCAGCAAGTGGGAAGGGGTTGATCCCCAAGCAGAAAGGGCAAACATAGCTATGAGCAGCTCTGCTTCCTAGAGTGGAAGGGGTCTGAGCACAGCAGTGGGCAGCTCCCCAGGCAGGCTGGGGTGGGAAGCGCAGGACCTGGTGAGGCAGGACTGCTGGGCACGGCCCCACTATTGCCTCTGGGCCTCTGGCTTTGTGCCCAGTGGGGTCTGGCACAGCTTCAGGGTCTGCCTGGCCTGCTGCTTCCTGGGCAGGGCTCGGAGGTTCTGACAAACAGGGCTCAGCCAGGTCCAAGCCTCAGGCAGGAGGTGCCTGATTCCCCTTGGCTAAACATGACTAAACTCCTTGGATGTCAGGATCCCCAACTACCTGGGCCTGGAGCTCCAAATTCCCAGGAGCTGTGTATCCTAGTCCCCTTTGGCTTACTGTGCCTTAAATCCAAGGGGCTCAGGGTATTCTCCCTCCTGGATGGTAATTCCCAGATCCGTTGGCCTCATGATTCTAAATCACTTGAGCAGATGCTGCCTGACCCTTTTAGCTACTGAGGATTCCAGATCATGTAGTTCAGGGTACTGAACTCAGTGGGTCTGTGGGCAACAAACTTATTTGTCCAAAGACACTCGCATTGCTTGGGCTTGGGTACCTAATCTCCTTAAAATTCTCACACCAATACATCCTTTTTCACCTCAGCTGGATGCACCTAAATGCAATAGACTCTTACTTCATTACTATCTGTGGTGCTCACCCTAGATGGGAGGATCCAAGTCACCTGTGTTGAATCATTGAATGGTTTGGGTTGGAAGAGACCTTAAAATCATCCAGTGCCAACACACACCCCTGCCACGGTCAGGGATACCTCCCATCAGACCAGGCTGCTCAAGGCCCCATTCAGCCTGGCCTTGAACACTTCCAGGGAGGGGACGCCCACAGCTTCCCTGGAGAACCTGTGTCAGTGCCTCACCACCTTCAGCATGAAGAATTTCTTCCTCATGTCTAATCTAACTATTATCCCTTTCAATTTAAAGCCATTCCCCCTCGTCCTATCACTACTTGACCTTGGAAAAAGTCCCTCCACAACTTTCCTGTAGCCCCTCGAGGTACTGGAAGGCCACTATGAGGTCTCCCCAGAGCCTTCTCTTCTCCAGGCTGAAGAAGCTCAACTCTCTCAGCCTGTCCTCATAACAGAGATGCTCCAGCCCTCTGATCATCTTTGTAACCCTCCTCTGGACCTGCTCCAACAGTTCCACGTCCTTCTTATACTGGGGATTTCAGAACCGGACACAGTACTCCAGGTAGTGTCTCACGAGAGCGGAGTAGAGGGAGACAATCACCTTGCGAGCTGGGCTTCCCCCAAACCCCTCAGACTCCAGAAAACCCAAATCACCTACTTTTGGGGTCAAAATCCTTTGGGACAGAACCTTTTCCCCTCCAAAACTTCCTGAAATCCTCCTAGAAGAGGAATCCCTTGGGCCCCTTACTACAAGAAAGACATTGAGGTGCTGGAGTGTGTCCAGAGAAGGGCAACGAGGGTGGCGAAGGGGCTGGAGAACAAGTCTGAGGAGGAGCGGCAGAAGGGAGTGGGGTTGTTCAGGCTGGGGAAGAACAGAGCTGTACTATGACTCCAAGGACCAAAGCAGGGCGAAGGGGCGTGGCCACCGCAAAGC